>CM053503.1:77385471-77985471 GCA_028627145.1 Eidolon dupreanum | reverse complement strand
CCTGTAGAGACTATAGGAAGTCTTCAAATAACATCATTTCATTGCTCTCTATTTGACTTACCTTGAAAACTCGGAGATGTGAAATAAAACCATAAAACTAACCATCAGGGCAACCTGTTTTGAAATGCCTCTTTTATGTTGTGTGAAGAAGCTTACAAAATGCTTAACTTATGAAACTTCAGTGAATACAGTTTAAAAAGCCCAGGCTTTAGAGTCAGAGGCCTAGAAGCAATGGCCTATTCATTTCAATCAATACACATTACACATTTCAAAGAGAATTTTGGATGATGGAAGAATATTGAACCAGGAGTCTAGAGATCTGGATTTTAGGCCCCAATTGTCTAGACTTAACTGCTACCAAACCCTCCATTCCCTTGTACCCTTGATCCTTCATTTTAGCTATGCTGAACATTTTATAGGTTAAGACATTGATAGATACCGACATAAAAACTCAATACACGTTAGCTATTATTATTACCACTATTCCCTAAAAGTATCATGTTATTTCTTACTTCTGGGTCTTCACATCTGCTGTTCCCTTTCTCTTGGCTATCTCTGAAACTCCAGTTTTACCTTCCCAGATCCCCCACCTGCAGGAAGACTTGCTTCCACAGTATGCTGTACATATAGTCACACACTACTACCAACATACTGATTTGTCTGTCTCTCCAACGAGACTGTAAGCTGCTTAAGGGCAGAAAACATGTCTTCGTATTTCCAAAGTGCCAATATATGGTAAAGAAACTAAAACCATCTGCAGAAAGAATAAACGCATGTGTGCATGTACTAAATAAACTAAATGACTCCTGGTATTCCTTCCACTCTGACATTCTAGAAACCAAGCTTGGGAATTTTAAAGAAAGTTGATACTAAGCAACAAATTAGAAAGTCAGAAAGAAAATCTGGTAGGGGAGAGAGCAGGCTAAATTAGTTCAGTTTGAAACAGTTAAAGGTCCAGTAAAGAAGCCAGTACTAAGGTGACAGATTTAGAAATCACCTTTGTGAAGAGATTGTTAAAGTCTACGGTAGTTTAGATATAGGGGTAAGTTTAGAATATGTTAACCAGGATTTACAGTAATTACATCAGTTGAGTATTATGACAAAGGAAGAACAGGGTAATAGAATTACTATTTATCCTGTAACTAACAATATGTTAGACATTGTACTAAGTACTTTTACAAATTAAAAAATCAAATCCTCACAACAACCTTCTGAGATGAGTATTTCTATCCCCATTTTATAATGTAGAAATCCAGATGAAGCATAGTAAATGAAGAAATGAATGGAAGCTAAGGGAAGTCAGATAGCTCTAGGTAGCACCTTGATTCCCAACCTAATAACTTCCATCTTACATGTGGGCAGTTCCACTCTTCTAATACATATAGGTGCTGTAGTGATTTACAAAATATGAATTCACGTAAGACAAACTCAATTCACAGTCAATTTTTATCATGTATTTTTTTCAAACTAATATTAAAAGCAGGACTATCATGTAAGGGGTCTATTAAATGTTTCTGATATTTAAAGAAAGAAAGGGATTATCTCCTGGCCCAGCAATTCTACTCCTAGGTATAACTAACAGAAATACATCTATATGTTCACCAGAAGATAAGTACTAGTATATTCATAGGAACACTACTTATAATAGCCCAAAAATAGAAACAACCCAGATAGCCTTCAATAACAGAATGAATAAAATGTGGTATATTCACACAAAGAAATACTATAGAGCAATGAAAATGAACGATCTACAGCTACACTATGGTAAATACAAATGAATTTCATAAACATGGTTCTGAGTGCAAAAAGTCAGATACAAGAGTACATACTGAATGGTTCTAATGATATAAAGTACAAAAAAAGGCAAAACTAATCTATGCCATAAGAAGTCAGGATAATGGTTACCTCTGGGAGAGAGGATTAGGCAGTGACTATGGGGAGGAGGGTGTAGGGGTTAAGGGGAGCCCTGGGAGTTTTGGTTATACAGGTGTGTCCAATTATCACACTATTCACTTATGATATATGTACTTTTCTGTGTGCACATTATACTTCGATAAGATTTTTGTTGTTTTTTTATTTTAAGGACCCGCCCACGTAAAATGGTTGGAAATAATGATGTAGAAGAGACAGAGATTCAAATCCAGGTCGCCCTGAACCAAAATCCTGCTTTTTTCCCCTTTTATCAAACTGCTTCCCTTAAGATTATCTACTGGTGCACAGAATGGCTTCCTTAAGTAAAATTAAACATGATAAAAGCATCCACTAAATAAAGTTGCTTTAGCAAAGACACCTAACTGAACTGATCTATAAAAAATATAATTATCACCCTCATTCATCTTTTATGCTCTAATAAAAAGTGTTAAAACTAGAGTGGGGGTGGGGCACAGAAATCTGGAGGTTGAGAAAACCCTCAATATGACCTAGTTCAACAACTTCATTTCTATATAAAGAAAATGAGGCCCCAAGAAATCAAGACAATTGGCCAACCAACATAGCTGGTTGGAAGTAGAGCCAGGGCTAAAACTCATGGTTCAAGCATTCATTATATCTTTATTTAAATATTTATTGAATAAATACAATATTCTCAGACTATTTTAGTTGCAAGGGGTAGATATTATATCCAGGTACATGGAGAAAGATACTAACTAAGTCAATCTTTTTTTTTTTTTTTTTAGAGAGATTGCAAACTTTAATAAGAAGAATTATGAAAACAGTAACCTAGTAAATTAACTTTGTCCTTTGGATAGGCCAGTCTGCCTTTCTACAGTCAAATTTAAGCAAGTCTTTTCTTTTTGAAACAGACATATACTTCCAATGATGTACTACATTTAACATTTATTAAGTGCTTTCCATGTACCAGGCAATGTTCTCACTGCTTTTCATGTACTAAGTTATTCTCAATACACCTCTGTGTGACAAGGTACATACATGCCATTACTATATAATTCATTTACAGGAGAGGACACACACAGCTCCTGTGGGCCTAGCATTACCCCAGTGGAAGTTCCATCAGTTGTAACCTATTCATACGTATCATGAAAAGACGACTGTGATCACTGGCTCTCAACTTTTAAGTGTGTCGCAGAATCATGTAGAAAAACTTGTAAAATATACAGATATCTATTCCAGAGATTTAAATTTTAAGTATTTGATTTCCAGTCCAGTACTTTCTTAAAAAATAAACAAAAAAAAAAAAACATTTTGCTTCATAAGGAACCAAAGAGATTAACCTCTCCATCACCTCAAATGAAGGACTCCTAAACATAGAGAAACTGAATGCAACTGGGTAAACAGATATTTCATTTGATGCTACTGAGAATCAATTCCACAATTACAATGGATCACTATCAGCAAACACAGGATCTCTTTTTCCACAATTCTGACCATCTATGGAAATAATGTCCTTTAAAATGTATTAAAGGCAAATAACCACTGAAATTGCCAAGTCACACTTTTGACAATAAACCAATGAAAAGAAAACTCAGCCCTCATGAAGAGAAAAAAGTATATGATCCTCCAACAAGAATCCTGATGCATAACCCACATAATTTCAATGAAGCCTCAGTTTCCTCATGGTCAAAACAGAGATCCTATTAATAATGCCTATTCCATAAGGCTACTTTAGGAATGAAGAAGATATTTGCAAAAGGGCTTAGAAAATTGCCTCTCTGAGCTATCATTATTCTTTTGAGAAATATTAAGAATACATTAGTCCATCTAAATAAGTATGTTAAGTTTCTGAACATCAAAATAGCATGAACCAATGTTCTCTTTATTGAAACTACTTGAGATAATTTAGACATAGAACTCTAAATTTGCTACTGACAAATTCATTCAATAACTATGTATTATATGCCCACCATGAATAAAAGTCTGGGCTAGAATCTGAGAATGAGATGCATGAAAAGTAAGATTCTGTCCACCACGGAACACAGAGTCTATAAGCAAAAATAACTATTAAACATCTAATCATACAAACATATGGTTATAAGTTGTGATATGTACTGTAATAAAAAATAAAAGGTATGGTTACAGATAATATAGGATGAAGTGGGGGTAGAGAATTTGAGAAAGGTTCTCTGAGGAAGCAATAACTTAACCTGAATACTAAAGGATTAGCAGCAGTAAACCAGAGGTGTGAATATCAGAACACTCTAAGCACAGGAAATACTTATGTTTGAAGGTTCTGAAGCTGGGGAGACCTCAGCCCATTTGAAGAAGTAACTTAACACCAGTGTGGCTGAGGCTCCCTGAACAAGAAAGAGAATATCCTAAAATGAAATTAGAGAGAAAGGCAAAGGTAAGATGATGTAAAGTCCTGTAGGCTATGAAAGGAGAGTGAAGATTTTATCCTAAGTACAATGGGAAACAAGTGAAGTATTTTTTAAAATGGGAATGACATAACAAACTTTGCATTTTTAAGAGCTCTCTTTAGGAACTATGTGAAAAATATATTGAACAGGAATAAGTAACAAACAGAAAGTCCTATTAGGAGGTCTAGCCCAATATTCCAGATGGGAGATGATAGTGGTATAGACTACAGTAGCAACAATATAGATCAAAAGAAATGGATTGTTAAAAGTTGAACTGACACAACTTGAGTTTTATAATAGGTATGAATTTAGCTTCTATTTCCAAAGTCTTCAAAGAAGTTTAATAATTAAAATCTTCAGCCACAACTAACACAGGTAGGTCTCCTGATAAAAGCTCAAGATAAAAGCTGAAGAGTCAACTGTGACCACAATGAGATACCACTTCACAGCCATAAGAATGGCTATTATCAAAGACAGACCAAAGGAAGTGTTGGCTAGGATATGGAGAAGTAAAACCCTCATACACTGCTGGTGAGGATGTAAAATGGTACATTTTGTATACAGAAAACATTCTAGCAATTCCTCAAAATGTTAAACATTAGAATGAACACATGGCCTGTAAAAATTCCTATGTATATACCCAAGAGAAATGAAAACATATGTCCACACAAAAATTTGTATATCAATGTTCACAGCAATGTTATTTATAAGAGCCAAAAATGGAAACAACATGAATGTCCACCAACTGATTCTGGATAAATAAAATGTAGTATTACCCACACAACAGAATATTATTCAGCCATAAAAGGGAATGATGTTCTGATACATGTTACAACATAAACCTTGAAAACATTACGCTAAGTAACAGAGCCAGTCACTAAACACTACATATTATATGATTCCATTTATTTAAAAGTCCAGAACAGGCAAATCCATAAAGACAGAAAGCAGAATGAAAGTTGCCCAGGGTTAGGAGGTGGGGATAGGGAGTGACAGCTAATGGATAAGCGGTTTCCTTGAATGATAAAAATGTTCTCAACTTAGATTGTAGTGATGTTTGCACAATTTTGTGAATATATGAAAACCACTGAATTGTGCACTTTAAATTGGTAAACTTTACATGTAAATCATCTCAATTTTTTTTAAAAGAGGCAACTGTGAGTGTATGTGATATTTCCCTTTAACAAATAACAAATAAATCAAACTTTATTTCCCGAATATTTCTTAGAGGACATGTAGAGATTTGTTCTTTGCAAAGCATACTTCTGAGTTTTTTAACACATTGTGTTAAATAAAATAGAACTAATTACTTTAGGAACTTGTTATTAAACAATAATGAGTATCTTCATCACTTGTGAAGCTTTAAAAAGAAGACATACATCCAGGACCCAAATATTCTGGTTCAGTACGTCTGGAATGAAATCGTCGCATTTGTATTTATTTTCTTTAAAGAGCCATAGGTAATTGGATAAGAACTCCTAATAGATTCACTGACTTAAAGGAAACTGCTGGTAAACACTTGTACAAAAAGACGTATCACTCTACAATGCATGTAACTACCTTTAAACCTTATTTTTATAAATTCAGAATTTCACTTGTTTATAATTTTTTTAAAAAGATACCCTGTTGGCTTTTCTATTATGCTTTTATCCTATGCACAACTGGCATTTAATGCACTAGAGAGCTTAAGGGAAACCACCACATTTTCTTTAAAGCTTGTAGAATCAAGTTTAAGTTCTGTATCTTAAAAAGAGAGAAAAAATACTCAAAGAAAATGATGCAAGGACGTGGTTCCACAGTGTAGTGGTTAACAAGTCTGCTTTATAAACAGAAGGTCCTGGGTTCGCGCCCCAGTGGAGCCACAGTGAACAAGCCCAATGTCTGATCTCGGAAGCTAAGCAGGGTCGGGCCTGGTTAGTACTTGGATGGGAGACCACCTAGAAAGACTAAGTGCTGTTGGCATAAATAATAGTAAATAATAATATAAAAAAGGAAAATGATGCAAAATCATTAGAAATGTGAAGGACAGCACCATAATTAGATTTATTTATTTACAAAATAAACAAAAAATCCATTAGGTTAGTTTGCACCTAAGAAGCAAAATTAATCTAGATTAACAGAAAATAAGGTATGCAACAATTCCATTAAAAAAACAAGCACCAACAGTTGAATCTAATCTCTGGGTTCAACATAAATACCCAGGGGCAGGGTTTGGAATTGAGAAACATGAAGTCAGTCTGGTGCCAACTGTCATTAAGGCAGCTTTGTTCAGCAGAAAGAGCAGTCAGAAGACTTTAGCACATGCTCTCATTTAGCCATATGACCTTGGGCAAATTACTCTAAACCTTTCTTAATCTTACTTTCATCTACTTTCAAAACAAGCTCATGCCTGTTCTTCCTATTTCAGAGGGTAGTTCTGAGAAGCAAATGAGACAATACCTATGAAAGTACTACATACAAAGTAAAGATAGTAAATTATTTAGAAGGATACACTCTATTTGCTAACAGTTCAGATAGTTTGACTTCAAAACTGGAAATTACAAAAAATGAATCCTTTCTCAAAAAAAACAAACATAAAAACAGTATATAGAACTCTTCAAGTCACTTGAAAATATTATATTAATATTGGTTCTTTAATTTCAGCCTCAAAATTGCATAGTTTTCTGTAACTCTATCCCCCTTCTTTTCTAGTTCCCATGATTATTCTGTCAATAAGACAAATTAGCAATGAGATGGTACTGTACATAGATTAAATATAAAGCAGAAGTTGCCATGAATATAGAGGGCAGGCCAAAGAAGGACTGAAACAAAAGAAAAGTTTTCATTGCTTAAATGATAAGTTTTCTATTGAAACCACCCCCCAAGTAGGTAGTACAGGCTACTGCTGGTCTCTTCATAAACCACCTTCTCTTTTTCAGAATTTCCACTCCAAAGAAAAAAATACACAAAGAACAAATTTTCGTTAGGAATAAAACCACAATTTTCTCATCTGTAAATTGAGGAAGATAAACAAGATGATTTCAGAGAGACTTTTCAGCTATAACATTCTACAATCTATGGATTGGATCCTCTCCTTGATTCCTCATAGAAAGTCTGTTAAAACAGGAAGAAAGAAATGTTTCTTTTGTTCAGGCTGTTGGCTTTTGCGTTAGCTCTAAGATTAAAGGAACATCAAAAACAGGTTTTCACAGCAATATAATGAGTTCATTCATATAAGGACAAAAAACACATTCAGTTATTTGTTAGTGAAACAAAAAATACAACTATCATGTAGAACACACTATCAAGTAAAGATGGTAAACAAAAATACACAGTGTAACAAGAAATAGATAATTAATGTGACTGACACAAAAGAGACTGGGCAAATTCTGAACTCTAAAAACATTTTACTATATCTCGCCACCAAAATGTAACAATTAATATTATAAACAGAGCTTTGTTGCCATTTTTAATCTCCAATTGGCTAGCCGGAAATTCTTTCAAGCTTTAAAATTCTTTAGATTCAATAAGCAAACATGTCAGCTTTAAACAGTTAAGGAAGTGATACATTAAAAACAGTGATATAGTTACTGCCTACTCAGTATCTCTTCTAAGACAACTAATATCTTAAATTTAACATTCTAGAACAGAACTCTTAACTTCCCTTAAACCTGCTCTTCATTCTTGCTTCACCAATCTCAGTTTTAGCTGTTAAAATATCCAGCAATCATCCCTGATTCCTCTCTTTTCCACATTCTACACATCTAATCCATCAGGAAGTCCTGTTTGCTTGACCTCCAAAATATACCCAGAATCTATCCATTTCTCTCCATTTCCGCTATTACCACCACTGTGTTTCAAGGCAACATCTTCTCTCATCTAGAATTAGTCTAACAAATTCCTGTCTTCCTTCAATTCTGTCTTCTCACAATCCATTATCTACATCCAGAGTGATCTTTTTCTAAATCGCCAATCTCTCCCTCCTGTTTAAACACCTCAAAGGTTGCCCACTGTCCAGTGGATTTTATTAAAATACAATTTAAACTTCTTTTATAGACCTAATATGAGCTGGTCTCTACCTGGCCCACTGACCTCACTCTTTTCTCATGTTACTTATACTCTAACTACACTGGCCTTCTTGAAATTCTTTTTTTTTTTTAAAGGAGAGAGGGAAGAAGAAGAAGAAAAAAAAAGAAACACTTATTCTACCTTCAGATATCTGCACTAGCTTGTTTCCTCTCCCCAGAAAAATTCTTCCCCCAGGTCTTTGAATGGCTGGTTCCTTATCATTCAGGCCTTACCTCAAACATGCTCTTCCTTAAAGAGGCTTTCTTTACCATTTTAACTAAAAAAAAAAAAAAAAATCAGAGGAGGGAAGGCAGATAGGCAGAGCACAGGATTTTTAGGGCAGTGAAACTATTCTGTATAACATAATGATGGATGATACATGTCATAAATTTGTCCAAACCCATAGAACATGCAATCATCAAGAGTAAAGTGTAATGTAAATTACGGAGTTTGGGTGATTATGATGTGTCAGTTTAGGTTCATCAATTATAACAAATGTACCACTCTGGTGGAGAATGTTGGTAATAGGGTATGCATGTGTGAGGGCAAGAAGTGTGTGGGAAAGCTTTGTACTTTTCCCTCAATTTTGCTGTGAACCTAAAACTGCTCGGAAAAATTAAGTCTTAATATAAAATTTTAAAAAATTTAAAGTATCTCACTAACTAGCCCATTACCTTAGCATACTTTCTCCCTCAAGCTTAACATTGACTGTAATAATCGTACTCGTTTATGTATTTCAGGGGGTTACTGCCTGCGTCTCCTCCACTTCTCTACTTGCACCATATAGGCAAGAATCGTGGCTGTCTTAATCACCACCATATTCCTAGCAAGAAAGAAAGGCACCAGGTCCAGAGTAGGCAAGTAAGACCACTGAGTTAGACCTTGCAGGCTGTGTACAGCACACCTTAAGATGGATCATTTACAAGGATTATGATTTGATGGAATCTCCTGTGAGATTTGTAAAATAATAGCCTGGAAAAATCTGAAAAAATATCGCTACAATACTTGTATATTCTAAAAAGTATAACAGTTCTAAATATGCTGCTACAACAATGTGCTACTAAGGTAGTTAAGATATTCTGGTTTCTCATCTTTGGCACTGCTGACATAGCTAGATAATCCTTTATTGAGGAGGCTGTGTATTGCAGGATGTTTAGCAGCATCTGTGACCTCTCTCTACCCTCTAGATGCTAGAAGCACAACTTCCTAAGGTATAACAACCAAAAATGTCTCCAGACACTACGAAATATTTCCTGGGGGTCGAAACTGCCCCAAATTGTAAACCATTGGAATCTGTTGAAAATAACAAACCTAAAAAAAAGTATAGTCTGAACACCTGAATCTCAGTTACTTTATTTACTAATAATAGGCTTTAGGTTACTTAGGCTATAATTCATATTATAGGTAGTCAGTTCAACTGTACACACTAATTTACAACATCTGAGGAAACCTCTGGATAGTTACACTGCTCATTTTGTTTCTTTAACCCAATATCAGAATTCAGGGCAACAGAAAGGAACAGAAAAGCAAAGATCAAATCTAAAAACAAAGAATTTCCACATAAATGCTCACATATGTATGTACACATAATGTTATATATACACAATGTTATTGTTACTTTTTCAGAGAAACTGATGCATTAAAAAGTATTGCAATGCCATAGTCAGAAGTTAGATAAATAAAATACCTAGATCACCCAACTGTCAATTCAGTATTCTATGGCATAAGAAAGTTTCCCTCCAGCATCAGACTCAGCACTGAGAATTTATGACATGAAGTACAACAACCTATGTAAAGATCTATGGATAGGGAATGCTTTTCTCCCTTTAGAAATTATAGCAAATTACATATTAACATTTTCAATTAGTTATTTACCCCTTCCCCAAAGAGCAAAATAATCCCATCCCATTCACTGTCTTTGGACCTAGCCACATGACTGGTCTGCCTGCTGGCAGATAAGCAGATGTAGCATATATCACATGTGAGCAAAAACTTCAAATGCAAATGTGTGATTTGGCTTGCTCTCTGGGACTTCTGCAATCTGCCATGGGAACATGTTAGAACATGTCCCAGACAGTCTCCTTCAGTCTGGGTCCCAGAATGGGAAGACACATGGAGCTGAACTACAATAGACAGGCAACCTAGAACAACTGCATCAGACCTACAGCCCTCATGTAATGTGTGTGCTTATTCTAAGTCGCTGAGCTTTTGGAGTATTCAATTCCTGCAGCAAAGGCTGACTAACACAGAATGTTTTTTTGGTACACTAACATTTAAATATTTGCATAACCCTAAATTTTAGTGTATATGCCTTTATAGGTTGTTACGTGTGTGTGAATATATACACACACATTATTTTATCTTCTGCTTTTAAATTTAATATTTTTTAAATTTAATATTTGTGAATATTTTTAGAGATAAAAAAACTACCAGAATATGTGCAGTGAGCATAGATATTCTACGATTCATAATTTACATTTTGATACTTAAATACCAGGAAAGTAAGGACAGCATGGATTCCAAGCACAAGTCCCCAGAATCCAGAAATGACTGTCCACAAATCTAGAGTTAAAATACAGTAGGCCTTGATGTCCTCCACTTTTAGTCTTAACAAGTATCCCCTCTGTTACCTAAAAATATCCCCCAAAATAAATACTCACAGCTATACAATTGCCATCAGACTTTAAAATGTACTCATTTAAGAAGGAATAAGCAAAAAATTAAAGGTTTTATGTAATTCTAATTGTTATTATTCTGCATGGAAAACCAGAAAGTTATAAAATAATTTCAGCACACAGGAAACACACCTGGCAAACAGTTCACTTGTTTGAAACCTCTTTTTCTGTGACGGAGAAGGAATTACTTACTACACATGCCATAAATATTTATCACTTGCTATTAACAGTGATCTACTTAAATGGCTTCTCTTCCTACCTCTCCACCAAAATAGCTCCTGTTAAGTTCACCAATGAACACCAAATTGCCAGAACCAATCGTCACTTTTCTCTCCTTTTGGTCTTTAGAAATACTAGATACAAACAAATGACAGCTCCCTCCCCTCCTTGAAATACTTTCATGCTTTTTGTGATACATTTCCCTGGTGTTTCTTCTATCTCACAGGTTTCTCTTAGCTTCCTCTATTTGCTTTCTCTCCTTGAAATGCCTTGTAAATGCTGGTGTTCTTCAGGCTGGGTCCCATGGCCCTTCTCTTTCACCCTCTTCACTTTCCCTCTTAATCATTTCAATAGTTTTAAACACCAACTACATTGAAGCTGCTTCCTTACTGAGTATCTCCAGTACAGACCTCTCTGGAATTCCTTATACCCAACTTCTTTCTTGACATATCCACTAAAATGTCTGACAGGTATTTCAGATTTAACATCACCCAAAGCAAACTCTTTAATCCCGCCTAAATCTGCTTCATCTTCAAATTCACTCTCTAGTTTTTCCCATCTCAGAATACAGTTTCACACCCCCATCAATCCAATTGCTCACATCATACCTCAGAGTCATTCCTGTCACTTCCTTCTCCCTTAACTATCACATCCAATCCACCATCAAATTCTGTCAATTATACTTTCAAAGCATAGCTCAAATATATTCACTTCCTGCCAACTTCACTATCACCACCAACCCAGACTAAGCAATTTTCTTGAATTTCTGTAGCAGCCTAACTCATTTGCAAGTTTCTCTCAGCCCAACTGCCCCCATAACCTACTGTCTTCACATTTTCTTTTTAGAAATAAGGTTTTATCACTCCTCTGCTTAAAACTTTCTAATGACCACCAATGCACTTTCTCCATATCATAGTTTATAGGAGTCTTTACCTACATTTTTTTTAACTTCATCTCTTACCATCCACACCCTATCCATTCATCATACTTCTTAAATATGCCAAGTTCTTTCAGACTCAGTACTTTGCATACACTACTCCTATTACCTGGAATGCCCTACACCCACATTCCTTCTTTTCCTTTTTTCCACTTTTCATCAGCAATAAACATTCAGTTAGTCACTTCTAGAAACTGCCAGAGGTATTACTTACTTTATCATCATCAGTTCTTTAAATTGGATATATTTCAGAATAGTTTAGTGTGTCCATTCTGAAAACCTTTGAGAATATTTCTTAATATCAAGAAATTGACAAAAATGTAGACTCATCATAACTGAAAAGAAAAACAGTCATCATCTACTGTCCTATTACATATAACAAAAACAAATTCAGGGAAATTAAATAACTTGCCTATTTTATAAGGCTAGATGATAGGTCTTCTGACCTTGTGTTCAATAACCTGGTCAACCCTCTTCTATTTGTTTATTACATTTCCAATTCCTTTAAGATAACCCTAGTCATAGAAAAACAATCCTGAAATTTATATGAAATGACAAAGGACCCTGAAGCTTGAAAAAGACAATCAAGCTAGAGGCATCGCACTTCCTTACTTCAAAACATATCACAAAGCTATACAGTAAAAGAAACAGCAAAGACATACATGTAGAACAATGGAACAGAACAGAGAGCCCAGAAATAAACCCACACATATAGTCATATGATCTTCAGCAAGATCTGAAATTATAAACAGAAAAGAAAACATATAGTTAAGCTTTATAATATTGGTCTTGTCAATGATTTCTTGGCTACAACACCAAAAGTAAATTAGATAAGTGGGAGACTACTTTACACTAAAAAGCTCCTGCACAGCAAAGAAAACAATCAACAGGGTGAAAAGGTAACCTATGAAATAGGAGAAAATATTTGCAATCCATAGATCTGATTAGAGGTTAAAATCCAAAATAAGGAACTCCTAAAAACTCAATAGCAAAAATAATAATAATAATAATAACCTGATTAAAAAACTGGCAAAGGACTCGAATAGACATTTCTCCAAAGACATACAAGGGGCCAGCAGGTATATGAAAAGGATGATCAAAGTCACTAATCACCAGGGAAATGCAAATCAAAAGTACAATGAGCTACCATATCGCGTTAGCATAGTCATTATCAAAAAAGAAAAGAAAGGAAGTGCTGATGAGGATATGGAGAAATTAGAACCCTTGTGTACTACTACTGATGGGAATGTAAAATAGTGCAGCTACTATTCTACTATTGAAAGTAGTATAGAAGTTTCTCAATAAAGTAAGACCAGTAATCTCACTTCTAGATATCTATCCAAAAGTAAAAACAGTTATCTTGAGAAGAGATAATGGCAACATTATTCAAAATAGCCAAGAAGTGGAAACAACCTAAATGTCCATCAGTGGATGAATGGATAAAGACAATGGGTACATACATACAATGGAATATTGTTCAGTTAAAAAAAAAAAAAAAGCCTTGTCATATGGTACAACATGAATAAACCTTGAAGCAATTATGCTTAGTGAAATAAGCTTGTCATACAAGGACGAATGCATGATTCAACTTATTTGAGGTATCTAAAGTAGTTAAACTCATAGAAGCAGAAAGTAGAATGGTGGCTGCCATTCTGAGGGGTGAAGGGTGGGGAAAATGAGGAGTTGATATTCAGAGCTTCAGTCATACAAGATGAAAAGTTCTAGAGACCTGCTATACAACAATGTACATATACAGTAAATCTTCACTTGACGAGACTGATAGGTTCTTGGAAACTGACACTTTAAGTAAAACAACGTCTAATGAAACCAATTTTACCACAGACTAACTGATAATAGATAAGAATTAAGTTCCTATAGCATATTTCTGGTCACAAAAACATTACCACACTTTTAAATAAAGACTCAAAACACATCTAATATTAAGCACTGAAATAAATGAGCTGTACTTATATCTAAGAAAGGTTAATAAAAACAAGTAAGAAAATTATTTTCCAACCTACTTATTCCATTTCAGGGTTGAGGGTGGCCAGAACCTCTCCTAGCAGCTCAGGGCGCAAGGCAGGGATCCATCCTGGGCAGGAAGTCCATCTACTACAGGGCACACTCCCACACACACAAACACACTCTCACTCAGACTGGGACCATCTAGACACACCAATTAACCTAACATGCACATCTTTGGGGTGTGGGAGGAAACCAGAGTACCCAGAGAGAACCCATGCAGACATGCGGAGAACAGGCAAACTCCACAAAGACAGTGGCCCCAACGAGGAATGGATTTTTTTTTTACTAATCAACATTATAATAAAACCACTTTAAACAAAATGATATTTTTCGAAGACCTGCTGTAGTTAGCAATAATGTACTAAAAATCTGTTAAGAGGGTAGATTTCATGTTATGTATTTACTAGCAAAAAAGAGGGAAAAAAGATTTAAAAAGTCACTCATCCAAATGTAGTGATAATTCTCATCAGCTAATTAACAGCTTCTTAAGCCTTAGTAGCAACTGAAGGAAACAGAATATGCTCAGCCTGGAAAGAGAAGTCTTAGCTGCTAATACACATTACTATAAAATGGTAATAAAAAAACAAAGTCAAGTGTTGAAGGAAGTTCTTGACCCATATATCTGTCAAACTTCTTTTTAAAACAGTAATGCTAGTTTAAAAACCAAATTACTCTATACTTATTATAGGCAAATGTATATTTTAATCTTATAAATTACTAATCTGCCTGTGTATGTATGGGCACATACACACAAATAATCAGTAACTGTAGCACCATCTAGTATAAAGTTGGCTTATAAACTATTACCAAGAATAAAATAAGAAATGACCTTAAATTTCTTGTGACAATAGCCCATATTGCTACAAAGCTCTGGTGAAATTCTTATAAAAGATCTGAAAAGACAAGACAATACAGCCCTCTGGAGTTTGACCCCCTGGAGTTCAAACCCCAACACCACTATCACCCACATAATAAGCATATCTCTTAGAACAGCAAAGATGCAGTTTCAAGTAGAGGCTTTCAAAATGTTTTTAACTATAGCCCATAGTAAGAAAAGTATATATTATGCACATCCATACATCTATATAAAACTAAACAATTTCATCAAATAGTTTATTTAAATTATGTTACTATATGCAGGCGGCTCAATATCTTTATTCCATTTTGCTATTTAATTTTTTAAACAGTTTGTAGTACCAAAATTAATTTCACAAATCACTGATAGGAAGAACTTATGGTCTGAGAAACACTGTACTAGAGCCACACCATCAAACGCATGCTACATAATTCCAAGGTTCCAAAGCACATAGCAAAATGTCTGTAACAATGAATTTCTGATGCTGTTCAGATATTTATACCTTTGCTCTCTCTAGGTATAGCTGCTTGAATAATTTAAAAGCTGCTCTTTCCTCTGGGAAGTGAAAGGAAAGATTAATATCTGCCTTCTGTTCCCAGAACTCTACTGATTTCCAAGGTACACATTAGAGATAAAACACATGCAGAAGTAGTTCCAGCATGCAATTAGAATTTCTCCAAAAATATAAATGATAAAGCACGACATCACCCTTCTCCTTTCTCAAACAAGATAAAGCAGATTGAGTACGATTTTAAGTGTCAACAGAAAAGGCATAACCATAAAATCAAATAATACTTAGCTGATTTAAGAATAAGAGATTTACAAATGTGTTCAACGTTCCTTTTCAAAATTTCACTTTCTAGAAATACTCCCATAAATTTTTGTTTCCTTACCATCCTGCCATTTCAACTTACTTTTTTACGATAGGAAGAAAGAACAGATGCCTCTAAAACAGGCTCCAAATTTCCTTGGTGGTTGTCATTATCACCTTGCCTTGTACCATCAAGTTGGTGTCCTTTTCTGAGCCTTATATCTGGCTCTGGAGTCCTGCCGTACTCCAATCGGTTTTCCTCTGTCTCGTTCATGGGATACACAAGGCTTTCTTACAAAGAGGTCTTTCTTTCTTTCTGTCCCTTCTTCCTGGGAGGTTGGACTTTCAAGATAGTGAGCTGATCCTAAAGAGAGTAAGGTTTCAAATTAACATATTTTAGATAAACACATTAAACGAGTGCTGGGGGAAGACACAGTTATATTATTATACACTCAAACAATAAAATACTCAGCAATCATTAACAACAATAAAAATATAATGTATAAAAACCTATATTTGCTAATAGAAAAGAGTGCCAAAATCTACTTTTAAATGAAAAACAGGAGGATAGAGACAACATATATATGTTCCACTTACATATTATAAAGATATCTAATTGTATATGTACATAGAATAATTATTGGAAAATATTCAAAATTGTACTCCTGATACAGAAATACATAGGAAAGAACGTAGAGTCAGGAGTGAGAAGATTTACTTTTCATTTTCTTCTACTTCCATAGTTCTGCCATATATATTACTTTTTCAGTTAAAAATGTACCTAACTACAAAAAGAATACATGTGGATTTTATGTATCACAGCTGGGTTTTACATATCTAATTTCATTAAACAGCAAAATGACCCTATAAGGTATTTTTATTTCTGCTTCACAGGTAAGAAAATCAAAATTCACCATACTTTGTATGAAATAAATAAGACAAAAATCTCTGACTTATATAACATATATTACTGATAATGGTTTGCATTTAAAATGTTTAATGTCTGATATTTCAATATTTTTTGTGTTGTTTTGAACTCTAACTAGATGACCCTTGAAAAGAGAAACTCAAGGCCAGAGCATGCTTTAATATCCCTATGAGTTCTCAGAAAGTGCTATGCACATAAATGTTTAATGAATAGCTGATAGATGACATTTAAATGTTCTTAGTGGTAAAAACACTTTCAGAAATCATCAATATTTCTCTAAATTGTACTGTATAATAAGTTCTCTAGGAGTTCAATATTTCAAGTCCTTGACCCCTCTATCTCTTAATTCATAGTACAAAAGCTTATTTTGGACATTTAGTTACATATCCAAAAAAATAAGGCAATTATCACAGCCAATCCGACCAGAATTACTACAACAGGAAGAAGCCAGGGTACATGTTTTGCTCATAAACCCCATGAGATTCAAAGTTCTTACTGGGGTGAAAGGAGGAGAGCAAAGTGGGAGGGCCTAAATATTATTTTAAAAAATAAAAGGTATACTTAGTGTTCATATGTATGATATACAAGACTAATACTTAGCCCAAGAATTCTAATTAAACTAAGAATTAATCTGTTTCATAAATTATGTGTTGCTGCAGGATTTCTCCAAGGGTTTTCAAAAATTTCTGGACCAATGACAAACATAAAACTTTTAAGTATCACCAAACCTGGGCATAGGCATATCACATAAGGGCCTGAGCAAACACATAATACTGCAATTATAAATTATGTATTAATGCCCAATTCTGAAAGAGGAAACAATGTTAATGATTTAGATTCATTTATTTACAGTTCACAAAGCTATTTCACACCCACCATTTCGATTTGATTTAGAGAAGAGGGTACTACCATGTATTGTGGATCAACAAAGTTAAATTCTATACCAGAGAATTTACATGTGGTATTTCACATAATCCTCATATAGAGCCAAGGAGTTTTATCCCCCATTTTACAGATGTGGAAAGTGAGGCTCGGAGATTAGGTAATTTATTCAAGGTCTTAGCCTATAAAGAGGAGCGGCTGGGTTTTATACCCAGGTCTTTCTAGTCCTGATGAAGTTCATGTGCTTTCTACTACCCAAAAAAATTAAGACTAGGAAAAAAAGATAAGAACTTGAATATGTGGACAAAAAAGGGGGGCGTTCTGTAATAAAACCAACAAGTCCAGTGATGGAAAGAAACTTCACAGGGTAATACGATCATGAATTCCTAACTGGGCAGGTAGGTAGTCAAGCCCCAGATGTATAACTGCTTTAGTAAAATGTTTAAACAAGCCCTGTCCATTGTTCTTGTGTATCTAGGTTAACCCACCTTTGAAATGCCAAAATAATCCTCTTTTCCAGACCTCTCAAGGAGCATATAATCTTAACAATCCTGTACCTAGCTTTCTCCCACCTTCATGTAATCTTTCTTAGTTCTCTCCTTAATTCCAAAGGTATAAAAGAAACTGTAAAACTGTCATTCTCTAGAGCATCTGAGATCTTGCTTCCTGGTAACTCTTCGGTTTTGCTTAAATAAACTCTAATAAAAATTCTCTACAGATTTGGACATATCTTATATCAACAAACACTAAAGTTATTTGGTTTACATGGCAAGTAAACTAAAGACTCAATCTTTATTCTCAAAAGTAGCAAGTAGAATAAAGCTTTCCACAAAGTAGCCTTGAAATATGATCACTAAACTTCTTATAAGCAGCAACTATGTATGGAGAGATGTTGCTCACTTATGAGAACATAAATGAAATGATCTATTAGTTATTGTTTTGTAATCCTCAATTCAGACAAAGAAAGCAAATGACAAAAGTTTTCCCAAAGACTTTGTAAAGGATTCTCCTTAAAAAGAAATTTAAAAAATCAATTTCCAGGAAAGGCCTGAGATCAAAATATAGTCCTATCAACAATGTTTTCTAAATTTACAAGTACAATATGAAAAAAAATGAACAAATAAGCCATTGTAAAATCTTCAATCAAAAAAAAATTATATTCATCATTTTACATTTGCTAAAGCAAGAAGGCTTATCACTATATTTTAGAGTTTCAATAATAGAACTGTTGAAGTAAAAAGCATTTATGTCAACCCTCAGGTTCTCAAAGATTTAACAAAACACCCCAATCTAAGAATACTGGAGAGAACTATAATTTACTACACATTTTAGTTTACTTGCATTCTCTCTAATGATAAAATGAATTCCTAGTAGGATGCAATGCCTTGAAATCTAAAGCAATCAATTCTAAGAGTCTAAGGTAAAGTCAGAGATAAAGTAAAGGTGTCCTTTACTGTCATTATTTAAGTCTGTCCAGGAGGTTTTAGACAACTAAACAAGAGGAAAAAATGAGAAGTATAAACCTACAACTATTTATAAATTATATGTCACTTTAGCTATAAAATCCAAACGAATTAACTTTAAAAAAAAAACTTTATAATAAGAAAATTTATCAAAATGATTGGGTATAAAATTAATATATGGATATCAACATCCCCCATCCCAAAAGCCCACAGTATTTGGTTGTTATAGAAGAAACTAATATATTACAATAGGGAAAAAAAGGATAAAACACTTCAAAACAAACTTTAAAATGCTACTGAAGATCTACAGAAACTCCTAGGACTACTAAGTGAGTTCAGCAAGGTCAATAGATTGAACACAAACACAAATATCAATCATATTTCTATATACTAATAATTAACATGTAGAAACTGAAATTTAAAACAGTATCACTTATGATTACTCCAAAAAATTTTAAATACTTACACTTAAAATATGTTTAAGATCTGTTTGCTGAAAATTACAGAATGCTAATGAAAAAAATTAAATATCTAAAGAAATAATATATATTCATGGACTGAAAGACTCAATACAGTAATGAGGACAGTACTTTCCAAATTGTTCTATAGGTTTAATGCAATTCCAAAATCCTAGCAAGGACTGTAGATAAAGACAAGCTTACTCTAAAATTTATAAGGAAAGCACAGCCCAGAATAGCTAAAACAAATAACTTGAAAGATAACAAAGTGGAAAGAATCCCTCTAAAATGAAGGCCTGGTACATAGCTATAGTAGTCAAGACAGTGTGGTATTAGCAGAGGAAGAAACCCATAAATTGAAAGATCAGAAGACAACCAAAAAATAGACACACAAGCCTAACTCTTATTTTATAAAAACGCAAAAAAGAAGCCTTTTCAACAAATGGTACTGGAACAATTGACCATCCATAGGTGGCACAGGGAAAAGGAAGAGGAAGAAGAACAAAAACAACCACCTCAACTTAAACCTCATGCCCTATACAAAAATTAACTCAAAATGGATCATGGACTTAAATGTAAAATGCAAAACTATAAAACTTTTATTTAAAATAAAGAAAAAAATCTTCAGGATATATAGCTATGCAAAGAGTACTGAGACTTGACAACAAAAGCATGATCCATAATAGGGAAAAATGATAAACTGGACTTCATCAAAAGTAACTTTACTGTGAAACAGTCATAGAAGTTGAAAACACATGTTGCAGAAAACATTCATAAATCATATATCCAACATAAGACTATTATCTAAACCATAGAAAGAACTCTCAAAATTCAATAGTAAAAAAAATACTCCAATTGCAAAATGGACAGGCAAGAACAGATATTTCACCAAAGAGGATATACAGACAAGAAAAAAATGTTCAACATCATTAGCCATCAGAGAAATTAAAATCACAATGAGATATCACAACAAACCTACCTAATTAGAATAGGTGAAATACAAAACAGTAACAGGAGAAATGACTTCTGCCACAGTGCGAGGAGTTCCACTGATCTGCTCCCCAGTGACACTCATGAAAAGTATATTTTTTAAATGATTAAAAGCCTCTGGAAACAGTCTTAAAGTCAAACAGACATTAAAGAATATCTACGAAACTTCAGTAGGAAAGGCAAGGGTCAGCTGTATTTGAACAAAGATGTCTCTCTTCCTTCCTGCCCTCTCCCAACTCTGAGGGTCAGAGACTCCACACCAGACCCTTGCAGCCAAAAATGCATGGCTCCCTCTGACCGAAGCACTCAGAAAGAGAGGTTTCTTCCCTACAGGAAGAGTACGTCAGTGTTTCTCATTGTCCTGAGGCTGAGTCTCAGATAAGCACAGTTAGAAGTAGGGGCTCCCTTCTTCTTATTAGCCCCACTTGTGAAACTGAGGCACTACCTTGATTATGCTATGCTGAGAATTCCAGGGTGCTAATCATTCTTGACCCAGCTCATGAGTTGGTAGTTCTACAACAGGAGAAGCAAGCAGAGTGTGTTGTGGTTCGATCAAATCTAAGACCCACGGAGCCAACTGAGATGAATTGTGAGCCTTTATCAGCCGGCCAGTGACTGACTCTCTACCAGGCAGTGTTAGAGGAGATCAGTCCCGAGCTCCCAAAAGAGGCAGCTTATAAAACCTAGAACCAGTAAACAGATTACAGAAGCAGAAATTGGCCATTAGCAGATTACCACTCTGGTTACCATCAAACAAGCAAGCAGATTACAGAAGTTGGCTCACTTGAAAATTTTCCACCCTTAACAAGAGGACCTGAGGCCACTGCACGCTGACCCACCAAACACTTATCTCCTAGTGTGGGGCTGTCACTCAAAGAAACATGTCATCGTCCTCATCCCCATATATCCCTAGAGCCCTGGTTCAGATATTTTTACCTGAGAGAAGAAAGGTGGGAGCACAGTGGCACCTAATCTCTTCCCACAGAACCTGACTTTATTTGCAACACAGGGTGAAGAAGCTCAAACCTAAAGGTATTCTAAAGAACTGTGTATGTTGTGGTGAAAGACAATTAGGAGAACCAAAACACAAGCTAAACTTTCCCGCAAGTTAGTTTGCAGAAGAGTACCAAGGAATAAACTACTAGTAGGAGCCCTCCTGGTGTCAGAACAAAAATTAAACACTAACCTCAGAAACTATTCCTTCAACATATCCAGAATTTGGTGGTATTAGTCTATAAAACAATTTATAGCCCAGGGCATTAAAATCAAAACAGCAATCAGCTGGCAATTATCTGAGTTTAACAGCTGGGTGTGGTCAAGGAAAAAGAGCAAGAGAACCAACCAAAAACATTATCATCCCATGGTGATTACAGGAATATCCAAAACTATACACACCTCCCCCCTGAGGAACAATATCAGAAAATGAATACTGGAAGGGAAGTAGACATTACTAAAACAATCCAGTCAGTCACTAAACAAATTAACAAATAGCAATAACAAGTCTTGGAGGAAGGAAACCAGTACCTAGAGTTACTATAATGTATTATCTAAAATGTCCAATATCCAATAAAAAAAATTAGGAGGTATGCAAAGAAACAAGAAAGTACATCTATACACTGGGGGGGGGGGGGGACAAGCAACAAAGATGGTCAAAAGGTATAAACCCCCAATTATAAAATAAATAATTCTGGGGATGTAATGTATAGTATGGTGACTATAGTTAATAATACCATATTGTATGTTTGAAAATTGCCAAGAGAATAAGTCTTAAAGTTCTTGTCACAAGAAAAGAAATTTGTAACTATGTATGGGAAAAAACCAGGCAACATAAAATGCTTTTAAGACACACCAGATGTTGGATTTATCAGAAAAAGATTTTAAAGTAGCTATTATAAACATGTTCACAACTAAAAGAAACCATGATTAAGAAGTGAAAGGAGGAATAATAACAATGTCATAATAGAGAATTATCAATAAAGAGAAAAATTAGAAAAACAACCGTATGGAAATTATGGGATTGAAGAGTACAAAAATTAAATTTTAATATCATTAGAAGGGCTCAACAGTAGAATTCTAGGAGAAAGAATACGTAAACTTGGAGACACATTGATGAGAGATTATGCAAGTCAAAAGACAGAGAAAAAAAGAGTGAACTAAAATGATGAGACCCTCAGAGGTATGTGGAAAACCATTAAGCACACCAACATTAGCATAATGGAAGCACCAAAAGGAAAGGAAAGAGCAGAAAAAAGTATTCAAAGGAATAATTGCAGAAAACTTTGTAAATTTCTTGAAAACGATAAACTACACATCCAAGAAATTCAATAAATTCCAATTAGAATAAAAGCAAAGATATCCACACTTTATATTAAAAATTCTAAAAGTGAAATATCGTAAGAAAATCCTAAAAGTAGCAAGAGGAAAAGACTAGTTATTTATAAGGGAACCCGGTAAAATTAACAGTTGATTTCTGAGCAGAAACAATGAGGCAGATAACATACTTTAAAAACAAAAACAAAACAAAACAAAAAAAACTTGTGAACTAAGCATGGTATATCCAGAAAAGCAATCATTCAAAAATAAAGACTTTCTCAAATTAGGGGAGGGGAAGAATATGAATGAATGAATGAATGTGTTACTGGCAGAGCTGTCTTAAAAGAAATACTAGAGATTTCTGGAAAGATGGCAGAGTAGGACACACCAGGAATCTGTCTCCCCACCTAACAACAATTGCACTGGCAGAATCTGTCTGATTTAACAACTTGGAACTCTGGAGTTTGTTAAAGGCTTGAAACTTCCAGAGGAAGTCTTGGAGTGTAAACTATAAAATTTGGTCAATTTCGGTCTTAGCATAGTAGGAGCTATCTATTCCCCAACTCCAGCCCCTAGAAGGCAGCTGTGCACTTACTTGTCCCTGGAGCCACTTTACACAGCTTGCAGGAGCTACGGTGGATAAAATAAACCTGTCCTCCAGATAATGGGGATCTATGCTCTGGCTGCTGCTTCTAATCCGTAAGACACAGATGAACAGTAGGACAGCCATTATTGTTACACCTTCCCTGACTGTAGCAAGACCCAGGTGAGGTGAAATCCAAAAAATATAAAGGGTAGTCACTTTTTCCTTTCATTTTTTGCTTTTCCCCATTTAGAAGTCAGACACTAAAGACTAGGACATTCAAAGACTAGGACATTCATGGGTAAAATTAGAAGATGGTGGTGCAGGTCCAAAGAGAAGATCACAAAATATATTTGAAGACATTTAGTTTACACCTCAGGCTATTCCTCAGCACAGAGAAAGCACGCAACAATTAAAATAAACATATACATTTATTTCATATACATATAAAACAAAATAAACCACAAATCCTAGTGAAGGGAGAATCTGATTTCCAGAGTAACCACATTATTATATTTAAACGTCCAGTGTTCAAAAACAAATCTCAAGTCATTCAAAGAAATAGGAAAATATGGCCCATTTGAAAGGGAAAAAAGTAGGTCAATAGAAACTTGTGAAAAGCACTGAATGGCACATATATTAGTCAAAAACTTTAAAACAACTTGTTTTAAAGATGCTCAAAGAACTAAAGAAAGATTTGGAGAAAACCAAGAAAACAATGTATGAACAAAATGGAAATATCAGTAAAGAGATAGAAAACCTTAAAAGAAACCAAGAAGAAATTCTATAGATGTAAAAAGTACAGTAACTGAAATGAAAAATTCACTGAAGAGATTCAAAGGAAGATCTGAGCAAGGAGAAGGAAAATCACTGAACTTAATGACAGGACAATGGAAATCATGGAGGCTGAGAAACAGAAAGAAAAAAGATTGAAGAAAAGCAAACAGAGCCTAAGGGACCTATAGAACACCATTAAGTGGACTAAAACGTACATTATAGAGGTTTTAAAAGGAGAAGAGAAAGAAAAAGGGGAAAAGAGAATCTGTGAATAATGGCTAAAAACTTACCAAATTTAATTAAAGACCTGAATATAAACATGCAAGAAGCTCAATAAATACATGTAAAATGAACTTAGAGATCCATACTCACATACACTATAATCACACTTTCAAAAGACAAAGAGCAAAACTTGAAAGCATCAACTGATACCACAGAAATAAAAGGATCATAAGAGACTACGATTACACATCAATTAGATTACCTAAAATAACTAAATTCCCAGAATTATACACCCTACCAAGACTAAATCAAGAACTAGAAAATCTGAACAGACCAGTAACAAGAAAGGAGATTGAAACAGTAAGCGAACATCTTCCAACAAAGAAAAGCCCACAAGCAAATGGCTTCACTAGTGAATTCTGCCAAGCATTCAAAGAAGAATTAATGTCAATTCTTCTCAAACTCTCCCCCCAAAAATTAAAGGAACACTTCCAAATTCATTTTACAAGGCATTATCCTGATACCAAAGCCAGACAAGGATACTAAAAGAAAAGGAAATTACAAGCTAATATCCCTGACAAACACAGATGCAAAAATACTCAACAAAACACTAGCAAAATCAATTCAATGGCACATTAAAGGGATCATATACCATAATCGGCTGGGAGTTATTCCTGAGATGCAAGGATGGTTCGACATACGCAAATCAATAAATGTGACATACCACATTAACAGAATCAGGCTATTCCTCAGCAGAGAAAGCATGCAACAATTAAAATAAACATATATAATGTGATCATCATTCATATGATCATAAGATCACCTCGAGATGCAGAAAAAGCGTTTGATAAAATTCAATACCTTTCATAATAAAAACTCTCAACAAATTAGGTATAGAAGAAACGTACCTCAAATAATAAAGGCCATATAAGACAAGCCTGCAGCTAACATCATATTCAACAGTAAAAAGCTGAAAGCTTTACTTCTAAGATTAGGAACTAGACAAGGATGCCCATTCTCACCACTTCCAAAGTAATGGAAGTCCCGGCCAGGGCAATTAGGCAAGAAAAAGAAAAGGCATCCAAATCGGAAAAGAAGTAAAATTGTCTCTATCTGCAGATGACATGATCTTATATATAGAAAACCCAAAAGACTCCACCAAAAAATAAATAAATAAAAATGAATGAATTTAATAAATTTGCAGGATACAAAACCA
Organism: Eidolon dupreanum; assembly: GCA_028627145.1. Lineage (NCBI taxonomy): Eukaryota > Metazoa > Chordata > Mammalia > Chiroptera > Pteropodidae > Eidolon > Eidolon dupreanum. Next base: position 77,959,756 of record CM053503.1, on the reverse strand, counting down.
ACATAAAAAAATCAGTTGAGGCATCTGATTTTCAGTTGAAAATATCCCATTTTCCATATACTAACAACAAACTACCTGGAAAAGATGAAGGGGTGATAAAGGAGAGATGTGGAACAATACTGAATTTGTTTTTGGAAATGGAAAGGACAGAAATGTTCAGTTGACACCAGGAAACACAAAGTTGGAATTTAGAAGAGAGAATGAACTTGAAAAGAGAACTGGGTACTACTAGCATAAAAAGTAATAGTAGCACAGTTACTAGTATAATGACAGCAGACAAAAGCCTTTGTTTTTAAAGTTATATAAAGGAGTGAAGAGGAGCAAGGGTCAAAGTGAAGAATCCAGGAAAATATCAGATACTAAATGGTGAAGTCAAGAGTGGAACCCTAGATCTCTTCTCAGCCAAATGTACTAACACCAGATTGCCTTCATAATGGGAACTGTAAAATTTGCACTTCTTAGATTTCACATTCCCTTCAAATAATGCAGTTTTCCCTCAGTATCCATGGGGGATTGGTTCTAGGACCCCTGCAGATACTAATATCCAAGAATGTTCAAGGATGTTTTATTACATAAAATAGAATAATATTTGCACATAACCTATGCATATTCTCCCATATACTTTAAATCATCTTTAGATTACTAATAGTGCCTAATACAATGTAAATGCTAAGTAAATAGTAGTTATACTATGTTGTTTATACAAGAAAAAAAAAGGCCTATACATGTTCAATACAGATACAACCACTGCAGGCCTAACTACATAGTACATGTCAGCAATAACATAACTGCCCTCCCTCCCCCAAATATTTTTGGTCCGCCCTTTTTGAATTCCCAGATGTGGAACTCATGGACGTGGAGGGCCAACTACTGCATAAGGTAAACTTAAACATGTTGCTCAAAAACAATTTCTCTATCTGAAGAAATTGCTAACTTAATTGTTTGGTACTTTCAGTCTTAAAAATCTACCTCTATTCCAGAAAAGGTATTTTTTAAAAACCAAAAGTTTGTATGTTCTATGAGGGCAAGGACTACTGTTTTGTTCGGTGATAAAATCCAAATTGCAACACATACACAGTAGATATTCTATAAAAGTTTCCTGAATGAATGGATAAATATCACATTTCCTAGAGGGTAAAGGGAAGAAAAGAAAAAGAATTAAAATTTATATCATATTTAATCATACTTAAATTAGGCCTCTTGCCAAGACAGAGTATATTAGTACAAATTATTACTTCACCTATTTTGTGATTTTAATTTTTATGCTGCCCTCAATTTTAAGAGTAGGCAAAGCTGTGGAAAACAGTATGGCAGTTCCTCAAAAAAAATATTTTTAAATAGAAATACTACATATGATCCAGGAATTTCACCTCTGGGTATACATTCAAAATAATACTCCACAACAAAAACTGAAAGCAGAGTCTTTTATTTATTTATTTATTTTAAGCCTATAACGCCTGGTATTCCTAGGTGGTCTCCCATCCAAGTACTAACATGGCGAGACCTTGCTTAGCTTTCGAGATCAGACAAGATCAGGCACATTCAGGGTGGTGAAAGCAGTCTTGAAGAGACATTTATATACTCACATTCATAACAGCATTATTCACAATAGCTAAAATGTGAAAGCAACCCAAATGTCTATCCATGAATGAACAGTTAAACCAAATGTAGTCTATACATACAATATTATTCAGCCTCAAAAAGGAAATTACGACACAAGCTACAACCTGGATGAACCACTAGGACATTATGCTAATTATAATAAGCCAATTGCTCACAAAAAAATACTGTATGATTCCACTTATATGAGGTACTTAAAGCAGTCAAAATCTCAGAGAAATAAAGTAGAACAGTGGTTGCCTGGGGCAAGGGAAAGAAAGAAATGGGGAGTACTGTTTATTTGGTAAAGTTTCCATTTTGCAAGATAAAAAAAAGTTCTATAGATGAATAGTGATGATGGTTGTATAACATGAATGTACAACATTCATGACTGCATACTTTAAAATGGTTAACATAGTAAATTTTGTTATGTATATTTTATAATTTTTTTAATTCAGGGGGGCAATTCTGAACTTCTATACATGATTCCATTCTAAAAAGTGTTATGAGTCCATGATTGTGCCACATTCTTGAAATGATAAAAATATAGAAATGGAGAAGAGATTGGTGGTTATCAAGAATTAAGGAAGGTGTCGGAGTGAGAAGAGAGTGGGTATGGCTGTAACAAGGAACCATGAAAGATCCTTGAGGTGAAAGAATTGTTCTAGATCCTGACTGTATCAATGTCAATACCATGGTTGTAACATTGTATTATATATAGTTTTGCAAGATTTTACCATTGGGAGAAACCAAGCAAAGGGTATGGAGGATCTCTCTGTGTTATTTCTTAGAACTGCATGTGAACCTACTATTATCTCAAAATTAAAAGTTCAAGTAAAAGAAAAAAAAAGCATACAAGTCCAGTTCGACGTTTTAATACAAATACTCCACACCAAAATTTTCAATACAAGGGACAGAATATCATGCGTATAGTTTCCCAATAAAATATGCATACCACAATGCTCATAGCACCTGAGTACTAAAAATAATGTTATAAAAAGCTCATCAATACATTCACCAAATAATGGCAATGATGATGATAAAAAACAATAATAATAGGTTCCTCAGCAAATTAAACATAGAATTACCGAGACTGAACAATTCCACTCCTAAGTATACACTCAAAACAATTGAATGCAGGAATTCATATACTTGTACACCTTTATCCCCAACAGCCAAAATGTGGAAACAATACAAGTGTCCATGGACAGATGAATGGATAAACAAAACATGGTATAAACATACAATGGAATATTATTCAGCTATAAAAGAGAATCAAGTTCAGATTCATGCTACAACAGGTAGAAGAAAGGTTAGCAGGGCTGGGGCAGAGGGAGTAATTGCTAATGGTTAGAGTTTTTGTTTTAGGTAATGGAAGTTTTAGAATAGATACTGGTAATTGTTACACAACATTGTGAATGCACTTATGCTATTGAAATTGTAAACTTAAAATTGTCAAAATGGTAAACTTCATGATATGTATATTTTATCACCATAAAAGAAAAGTGTAATAGCAGCTACAACATAGTTAATGCTTACTATTGCAGGCAGTGTGTTTTTTAAATAATGTACAAGAAATGACTCATTTAAAACCCTATGAAATTGGTACTATCAGAATCCCTATTTTATAGAAGAAAGTAAAGCAAGACACAGTTTGAGTAACTAACACCAACTAGTAACTGAAGAGCAAGAATTTGAATCCAGTAAGTCTCACTCTTGGTGCCCTTAACCTATGCTACTTCTATAATTTTATTAAAAGACGACAAATATAAAGAAAGAACAGCTCAATTCATTGACTCTTATATGATGAATAAATGAAAAAAATAAAATTATTTTGAAAAGTCAAATTAACATTAAATATTGGGTAAATAAAGGAGACAGAAACACACTTCAAAAAATGCTCAGTTTAGAGCCCATCGAGTCCTCAGCTAATAAAATAAAAAGATACCAAATTAAAGTTTTAAGAACTGTGAAGACCATCAAAGCCACATTTCAGGAAAATATACTATAGTACTATCCTGCCTCTTTGTCTAGTAAATTTTTTATTGATGTAAAAAATATTCAGAAAAGCACAAAAAGTGCATAAAATTCACAAAGTATAAATGCTGCGTAACCAGCAAAAAACAACATTCTAATATGCAGAAGACCCCTCTTCTACATCACTGTATGGTTTAAGTGTTAACTTTAAGAAGCCCAACCTCTTTCCTTGCCCATTAAATATAATAAAAATCTCCAGTTAGGTTCTCTAAAGACAAGCCAGTCAGGATAACACCGCTAGTACTTCTGATAGTGATTTAAAAAGAAAGAAGTAGGTAGTATCAGAAGAAAATTAGGTACTTTTAATATCCTTGCTGGTCCTATTGTTGAAATAAAGTATTCCACCCTAAAAATAATCCCATCCCATTATTACTAGTTCAGATTTGTATCCACTATATTTTACTTCACATTGAAGTCTGAAAGAAAAGGTCATAAAAACACCATATACCCATACCTTCACGTAGAACACTTTGTACCACTCAAGTTTCCAATCAAAGAAAAACATGAACTTGATACCAGAAATCTCATTAACCATGCACCAACTTCAAACACATACTTCAGTGTGGAATGATAGGCTACACTGAAATAATTTCAACATACAACTTTCAGGTCACTTTGAAACAGACTGCTTTCACCTTAGAGGAAGTCAACAAAATCATGGGACACATTTTGCAGCCTGTCCTCTGCCACTGAATAATCTAATTATAGAACTAGAAAGTGATACCACTAGACAAGACTATTACATTCCACTCACCATGTGCCAGCCAATACAAGGGGACATGGCACCCCTTGCTCTCAGAATTTTAAGTCATAATGTCCTAATTTTTAGCAACCTCAAAGATTCATGGCAGATGGCAACTTAATTTGTAAAAGAGTTAATGACAATCTCTATTTCATACGTGATTGTGAGGACTGAATAAGCTAATGCAGCTGAAGCACCAAAAATTAATTTAAATCATGCCCTGTGAGGTTAGTGGTAGAACAGCATCAGTAGTGAAAAAGCCTAGCCAAACACTGAGCACCTTACAGTTCAAATTGTGGCAGTCACATATAAAGATTCTGAAATCTCTGATAACAATAAACACTAATGACAAACGAAGCCACCTTAATGTCATGACATCCTAAATATCTGCATTCCTTTTATTTATGATTTGGAAGAAACGAGGTACCCACATTATAAGAGAGAATTAGCAAAGTAGAAATTTAACTTTTAAAATAAACGGTTGAGCCTCAGCTCATAATCCTATGATGAAGAGGAAAAGTATGGAAATAACAAAATCTATATAACCAACATTTAGTCTCCCTTTGTTAAGTAATACAAAGAATTGAACCTAATACATAACGAATCTGAAATATGTAATGGGTTCAATTCTTTATATTAACAAATGAAAACCATTCAGTCATCCAAAACATTCTGAAAAGTCTCCAAGGATGGAGATTGCCTACAAGGGCTTCTTTAATGTTTACTAGTCCTTAATGTCTAAAATCAATGCGACTCTGCCAAAAGACATCAACTATTTTGTTCAGTTCTCACAGACAATGATGATATCCACTGATCTACTGCAAATCACTATTAATTCAAGTTCAACAAATCCAGATTAAATAATTCTTATTCATTTAACTTTACCACAAAGGATCCATTTTCTAATTTCAGCTGATTTCTTGGGGTCTTTACTGGAGTCTACCAAATTCTATTATATCCTATCTAGAGTAAGAAGTTCAAATTTAGATACGATATTACTAATATTTTTAAATAATTACTCTCTACAGTTATTACCCTGTGATATGTGATGTTAAGTATACCTGTAAAATATAAGACTAACACACTATTATTTAGGCACCTAATAAAGTTTCTCCTAAACTTCTGAATTTTTGTATAATTTTTATTAACTGTAATGAGTTACCTTTTTGTTTTAAATAACATAACTAGCTACATGATTTGTATTGTTACCTACTAAACTTTCTCATTTTACAAAAGAGGAAATCAAGAAAACTAAAGATTCTCCCAAAGAACCTGTGACAATTTACAGCTTATAAAAGAATTTTCACATCTCTCACCTTGTAATCCTTTAAAAATTCTAAGGCAGATGGAACCGGACAACCAAGTTCATAAAAGTTCAAGGGAAATTTTGGTATATTGAAAAGTACCCTATATGTCTGTGGTCCCCAACCTTTTTGGCACCAGGGATCAGTACTCCTATGAAAATCTAATGCCTGATGATCTGAGGTGGAGCTGAGGAGTTGATGCTAGTGCTGGGGAGCAGCTGCAAATACAGATGAAAACTTCGCTTCTCATCCGCCACTCAACTCCTGCTGTGTGCCCTGGTTCCTAACAGACCACAGACTGGTACCAGGACACACCCCCACTATATGCAGTATCAAAGTAAATGAGTCCAAATAGAGTTTCCACTGCCTTGTAAATTCTTAAACTGTCACTTAACCTCCCTAGATTAAGCTCTCTCATGTCACAAGGGGGAAAATATCTACCTCAATGCGTTAGAGAGGACCATGTAGGTTACATAACATATCTTAACTTTTAGAATGCGACTAAACAAGTGTAAAACCAAGACTCAAATCTAAGCCTTACTTGTAGATAAAACCATTTTTCTGCTTCTGTTTTTACACAAAAATTTCTGGGTCTATACTTATCATCTCCACTCCTAAACCTTATATTCTCATTCCATCTCTCACCTCATAAGCTCTCTACAATCTAGCTTCTATTCCAACTGAGACCACAGTTCACAAGGTGACACCAATGAAATCTTTAGTATCAAATCTAGAGGATACATGTCAATGATCCCAAATATTTATCTCTGGCCCTAACCTCTCACTGAACTCTAGAAAACTACTATAACCTACCATCAAGTATAAAATCTCTATCTGCATGGATGTCTAATTGGCACCTCGAACGAAACAAAAAATAACTCACGATTATCCCATCAAACGTCCTCCCACCTCCAGTCCTACCCATTTCAGTAACTGCAGTATGAATCTTCTAATTGCACAAGTCTTCCTGAGAAAAAAGACATTAACTGCCTTCTTTATTCCTATGTGCCGAGCAACTAAAACAGAAACTGGCACATAATAGGTATATTCAGTAAATATTTGCCAAATAAATGAATGAGGAATTACCACTCACACTTCAAGAATAAAATCAGGGGCAGAAATTAATTTCTCTGACCTCCCCAGGCTCCTGACACTAACTCTTTCCTTCACATTTATTAATATTTCTATTATAGTATCTGTCAGAATTTATTGCATTTATATCTATTTACATGCCTGTCTGCCCCTCCTGAATTGTGAAACTTCTTAGGGTCAAGAAACCCTCTTTAGAATTGAAGTTTGTATCCACAACACCAAGCATCGTTTAGGATGCAAAGTAGAAGCTCAAAAACCTTTGCTGGATGATGAGGAAGAGGAGAAGAACAGCTAACATGCACTGAGTGCTTACTACATGCAAAGAACATTTCCTGTGGATTATCTCTTTAATCCTTACAATAATTCTGGGAGATAGGTATGATTATTTCCTCCATTTTGGAAATGACAAAACACCCAGACAGGTTATAAATAACTTGCCTGAGTTAACTACATTAATAAGTGGCAACCTAATCTATCTAATCAACCTAGTCTGCCTAATACCCAAGTCAATGCTCTTATCTACAATCCTCTATGTTTGCCTGAACCATAAGCTATTCTCAAATGCATGATCATACTTAAATATTTGTCAAAACCAGGGGTTTCAACATTGATAATACCCTATACTTTACAACAACGTTGAAAATATTAAGAAACAATAAAGAACTGGAGAACATGAAGCCTTGCTACACACCAGAAGCAATAAAACAATTGATTAAAACTAGAATTCTTCCCACTCAGAACATTTCTGAGTAGAAAAATGTCAAGAAAACCAAACTAATAACTGGAAAAAATATATAACTGATGAAATGGGATAAGTTCCCAACATGTTACTGATATAGTCCTTTAAAAAAATGGTACACTTGATACCTGACAAGGAACACCACCTAGATTTTTAAGACAAGCATTCTCAAGTCTTTCTGTTCATAAAATCTTAACTGCTATAATCACAAAGAAACATTTAGAATCAAATAGTTTATTTTTTAAGATTACTTTAAAGATATAAAGACAGGCAACATTTTGTATCATTTACACTACTTTTTTTCCTAGCATAAAGTAGGTCAACATTTAAGTAAAATCACATAGAACCTGTTCTAACTTATTGCCCCACTCCACTGATGAACTTTCCTAAGAAACCAGGCAATTTTACCATCACATGAAGTAGAGTTGGGGGAAAAGCCAGTAAAAGTTCACCATACACTGCTGGTCTCTTGTACCCACGGGAAAATATCCAATGGGAATTTTCCTGTAAAGATTTCTGAAGTGATAAAACGATGCCAAGTGTTATTTGTTGAGCTGCTGCTTTAGGCCTTTCCACTAGCTATCAAGGCCAATTCGGCATTAAAAACCCTTCTGTAATGTTTGTCAAAATTCAAAGAACTGTATGTCTAAAAAAGGGTGAATATTACTGAGTGTAAATAGTACAATAAACTGACTTTTTAAAAATCTGACAAATATCATAAACATGACAAAATAATTTTTGTAACCCTCAGTAAAAAAATCTTAATTTGTTTTGCCATATCCCCAAAAGTACAAAGTCAAGTTCTAAGGTTTAAAAAACAAGGGGTTGGAGAAAGACACTGCACTTTCTCTGAGTTTAAGTTTTAGGACTCATAGTTTTAAAAGTATAATATGGCCACCTCAAGGATTATAAATGGTACAGCTAATAATTGACAAGGAACTTGTCTTTCAAGAATCTGAATTGTCTCATTTGTGTTCCATTAAAAATAAGTCACTCTATATTATCACAAAGTACCATTATTAAAGAACTACATGTAATATTGCTCTTTAAAACTCTAAGCAGATAAAAAAAAAAGCCTACATTTTATCATTCAACATGAGAAACCACATCAAATCAAATGCCCCAAACTTAAACCACACTGAGCTATAAATCAATTCCCCAAAAAGTGTAGAAGTAAATGGATCCTATTACTGTGTTACAGTAAATTAAGATTTCTTTCTAATTTATCTATAGTTCATGTATAGTTGATATAGTCAAATAAATTGACTACATTTTTAATTTTTGCTAAAAACAAAAACCTATAAAGTCAGTTTCAAGCATGGTGGGGTAATAAAATTAAGCTAATCGTTTAACGAATGTTTATATTTATTCTGTGCTAGGCTCCGTTCTAGGGACTGATGATCCAGCAATGAACTGAATAAAATAAAAACAAAATATATTCCATTTCACTAAAAAGTTTTCTTTCTAATATAAATACACACGGAGAGAGATGGCTAAGTGACTAACTAATGGGCAAGTAGTATACAAAGCATGTATACACTGGACAAAGGGATGATTCCCGTCCTGGGTGGGACGGAGCAAGATGTCACAAGATTTCATCAGAAAACTCAGAATGGCACATAAAATTTACGAATTGTTTATTTCTGAAATTTTCCATTCAATATTTTTGAACCATGGGTAACTGAAACTGTGGAAAGTGAAACTGCAGATAAGGGAGACTTACTTTAACCTAGACAGGGACAATCACTAAACATAAGGGTATACATTTTAAGGAATTAAAAAGGCAATACTCTTCCTTATCTAAGAAGCCTAAAAAATGAAAAAGTGACTCAAACATTTTAAAAGGCTAAGCAAGTCAAAAATTCCAAAGTGAACAACTCCAAGAAAAAAGTGCCTTTCTTTCCAAATACTTATAAACTTAGGACAGTAAAAATTTCAAGTCTTACAACCATTCCTGGTAGGCCACAGTAGGCTAGGCAGATGATCAACAAGTTGACTCATCTCAACTTAAAAACTAACTTTATTTCTTATTTTCCAAAGGCAGGGCTTATATTTAAGTATTTGTATCCGAAGTCAGAATGGTATTACTACCTTATTGACTTATATTACCTTGAGGCTTACTTAAGGCTTCCCTGCTGAATTTGCTCAGGGACCAACTAAAGCATTTTCTACAGGTATCCTCTATTTAGAAAAAGCCTTCTAGCCTTCATCCATTTGGCAAAGAAATAAGTTTACAGCTGATACTATCTGGGTGAATACAGTTTGTCGTAAAAGTACATATGCAAATGGGCATAATATGAAAAAGGCTGAAAAATTGCTGAGACTTAAAAAATTAATCTTTAGGAAATAAAGACTTGATAAATACTAACGATGTAATTCAGGCTCAGTACTGTTATTCAGCCCACCAAAATACATCTTTTAGATACATCAACTCCATTAACATTCATAAGTACTGAAATTGTTAAGAAAAAATTTTAAGCAGGGTAATATTCTAAACTTGAAATGTGAAAGTTGTTCTGCAATGTTATTCTAATATAGTTGTAAATGTAATTTTTCTTATTCACTAGCCTTTTAGTCAGCACTATTACGAATGCCACATTAGAGAGAATCAAAGTTTAAATTGAAACATATTAACATCTCTTACAAGAGTATTACTGATTCGTTCTCATGCCAAACTGAAATAGCTCCAGTCTCCTGTCATATTAACAAACATTCTCAAGTTTTATCCTTAGTTTTCATAAATCCAAAGAATGATGCAAAAGCCAACATTCAGTTTCATCCCATTTTTAACAAATGCCTGTATCATAAGAATTACATTGCTGTCTCAGACCATCACACCCAATATGTAATATCTTTTATGCTAAATACAAACAGTCAAGTCTCCAGAGGCTGAAAAACAATTTTCCTCACTGTTTGCCATGTTTTGGCACCAATCAACAAAAAACTCTGTGTGAAAACACAATCTTCTGGGCAGTGTGAGTAGAAATCAAGGGCACAGTTTAAAAGAGGAGATGTCTGGTCTACGGCCATGCCACCCTGAACAAGCCCGAGCCCATCCGATCTTAAAAGCTAAGCAGGGTTGGGCCTGGTTAGTACTTGGACAGGAGACCACCTAGGAAGACCAGGTGCTGTAGGCATAAAAAATAAAAATAAGGGATTGTAAGCTGACGAGATCCTTGCAGTCTGTGAGGTCAACCAAGAGTTACCTCTCTTAAAAATAATAATAATAATAATAATAATAATAATAATAATAGGAGATATCTATCTGTACTTGGGCAGGGATCAGGTCTGGCTGGGAATTGGCAGATCACTTAATGATACAAAGTAAAACAAGCCAGTAACAAACATGCAGTTAATAAAAACAACATTCTTCTTTTAATCATACTACTCAAGTACTTCCTTCTACCTAAAAAGATATTATATTTAATATTGAATATTATTTTAACATTTAAAATGTTTCAACTCTGCTTTTCTACCACTATTATCTTCTCATCTGCTGAAAGATCTCTACATGTCTCCATTTAAATCCATTATTGTATATTTTTCCATAAAACCCAAATGTACTTTTACTCTTCAAATTTACAGAAAAGAAAATAAAACAAAGTCATTCAAATTTGCAACCCATTAAAATTCAGAGATAATCTCTTCTTATTTTAGGTTTTTCCCCAGAAAACTGGGTGAAAAAAAATTCCATGTAACTACTTATTAAAGGATTTCTGCATGCTAGACAACCAGTCAACTGTAACTCTACCAACTAGCAACAAACTGAAAAAAATGAAATTAAAGTATTTCCCATTTACTGCAGCACCTAAAATAATTAGAAATAAATCCAACAAAAAATCTCCAACACTTCTACACTGAAAACTACAAACAAATGAGAGAAATTAAACACCTAAATAAATAAAAGATATACAATTTTCACTGACTGGAAGACTCATATTGTTAAGATGGCAATTAACCTCAAATGACTTATATATTCAATACAATCCAATAATAATCACAACAGGCTTTTTGGTATAAATTTACAATGATACTAAAATTTATGGAAATATAAAGGAGCTAGAATAATCAAAACCTACTATAAAGCTACAGTATTCAAGAAAGTATAGTGCTGGCATAAATATAGACACATAGATTAACATAACAATAGAATCCAGAAAAAGACACTCTCATATATGGACAACTGATTTTCAACAAAGGTGCCAAAGTAATTCAGTGAGTAAAGAAAAGTCTAGAACACTGGAAGTCATATGGGGGAGGGGAGGATGAGGAGTGAAGAATCTAAATTTCACCTCACATCATACACAAAAATTAACTTGAAATAAATCATAGACCTAGTGTAACATCTAAAACTACAGGATTAAAACACACACACACACACACACACACACACACACAGGAGAAAATTTTCACAACTTTGGGGTAGCTAATACGTATTTGGACACAGAAAGCACTGAGCATAAGAGAAAAAGCAATAAACTGGCTTTATCAAAAATTTTAAATGTCTGCTCTTGAAAAGATTCTGATAAAACAAAAGACAAGCCACAGAATAAAATAATATATTCAAAATATATATATCTGACAAACTACTTGCAACCCAGAATATATAAATAACTTTGCAACTCAGTAATAAGAAAAACAAATTTTAAACGGATATAAGAGACACTTCACCTAGGAAAAAGATATACAAATGGTCAATAAGCCCATGAAAAACTGCTCAACCTCATCAAATATCAGAAAAAGGCAAACTAAAACCATGGTAAGATACCACTTCATAGTGAAAGGATGGCTAAAATTAAAAACAATACCAAATATTGATAAGAACTAGCACATTGCTGAAAGGAGGATAAATTGTACAACCACTTTGAAAAACTGCTAACTTTTTAAGAAACTGCTAGATTATATGACTACCCTATTCTACTCCTAAGACTTTACTCAAAGAAATAAAACATAAGTCCACAAAGGACTTTGACAAGAGAAAAATTCTGAGATGTCCTAAATTAAATTACATACAGCAGGCCAGAGGGTCAGAGAAAGTGGTAAGAAGTTTAATCAGTTAACAGACAGTTAACAAAGCCACAGGCCGAAACCAACAGTTCCCATTCCTAAATGTATATTAAAACTTTGAATCAACTTCTAGCAGACTATCTAAAAAAAAAAAAAAAAAAAATTTGCCAAACCACCAGATACCCCTGCACCCAGCTGCAATCAACCCAGAAGAAGGGAATAAATCTTCCTCACAGATTATGCGCCTATCCTAGAATTCCCCGCCCCCCCACACTTCCCCTAAATTCTTTCAAAACAGCTTACATCTTCCATCCCCAAACCCCTTGTATAAGAGATCAGCTCCATTATAGTAAACACATTCATCTTCTCCATCTAGTCCTACTGCTGGTGGTTCAGACTGTATGTTCTAGGACCTGGTCCTTTCTCTGGCTAGCATGTGATTCAATAAACCCTTTCTTTTAGGACAACTTCCCACATCAAATTTTTTTTGTTTGACAACATTTACATGAATGTTTATAACAGTTTTAATGACAATAGTCAAAAACTGGAAACCCAAACAGTTGAATAAATTGTGGTGTAGCAACACCATGATGACTACAACTCAGCAATAAAAAGGAACAAACTACTGGTACACACTGAAACACAGATGAATCTCAAAAACATGAGTGAAAGAAGCCAGACAATAAAGAATACATACTGTATAATTCCATTTATATGAAATTCTAAGAGGCAAAATTAATCTATGCAGATCAGTAGTTTCCTTGGGCCAAATATGGGGTGATGGGGTTAGTGGACTGACTGCAAAGAGACATGATGATAATAGAAATTCTACATCATGATTGGGGTGATGGTTATCTGGGTGTGGAAATTACCGGAATTCATCTAACTGAATACTAAAATGAGTATATTTTGTGTATAAATTATATTTCAGTAAAAATTAATTTTAAATGCTAAAAAAATGACACCAAAGTTTATTTACTCCAAAGTTACTAAAAATTTTGGGAAAGTATAAATTTCTACAAGCTAAGCGACATAATTACTTTGATTCTGGCCAAATAATAGTAGCCTCCTAAAAGAGCTTCTCTTCAATGAATATTCCCTAACTTTTACTCTCTCACAGTAAAAGTAAACATAAACTAATTCATAACCATTCTGGTTTCTCCAACCAAAAATCCTTCCTGAGGCTCACTTCAGAAACATATTATTGCCTACTACCAAAAATTTTGAGGCTAAGTTAGAGGCCATTATGTACCAGGTAAGGTGAGCTTTTATAGTATTCTCCTTAACTTTAAATCCCTGCCTGTTACATGGATGGCATTATCTCTCTTTACAAATGAGACTGTGGTGAGACTGTCTAGATAATTTCCCCATGGCTACACCACTTACAAAATAGAGAAAAGTAAGAATATCCAGTTTAGGCCCTCTTCATTACACAATAGTTCCTCCCACAAAGGTAAGTGGTTACATTTTTCCTAGTCATGTTATCTCTTTGAAGGGAGGTGAACTGCTTCTTAACACTTATTGAAGCCAACTTTGAACTAGGTAGGCCAAGTAGTCGGCCATTTTAATCATCACACTTAATCCTCCAACAATCCTCAAGAAATGAGATCAAATTTTACAGATAAAGAAACTGAGACTCAAGAGCAAGTAATTCATCAAAGACATACACTTAAGCGGAAGACCCTGAATTCAAATTTATATCTCTAACTCCAAAGACCATACTTCACCATTATCTTACAGGACTTCACTGAAGACACAAATAGTACATTATAGCCACTGGTCATGGTAACAGCTAAAGACATTTTAAAAGAGTAAAGTCTTTATTCAACCCTTACAGCTATATTAACAATGGTCATTTCCATTTCCCAAGATATACAGTAATCCTGAGTACTGTTTCTAAACTAATAGCACATGAAAATACAAATGTACGTTATAGGAATAGTCCTGACTATTAATTACAGTCAGAGAAATCGGAGAAGTCCAGGATATATAAATTTCACATCTACACTGAACCTAAATATGTAAAATATGCAGACCTCCTTCCATAAGTCATCTGTATATAACACCATATAACCACACTATTGTTCCAACTATTTCATAAATAAAATCTGTTCAAGTAAAATATGTGACCTATAGTCAACCTTGCAGGGAAAAACCAAAACTCTACTGTGGTAAAGAACCTGTCTTCATAAGTAAATAACAGTCATTCAGGGTCCTATCTCATCCTGCAAAATATCCTCTAGAACACGTTTAATTTTTTGCCTTTTTACAATGTTGCAGATGGAGAATCCAAGAAAGTAGTTACCTTTCTCAATATCAAAATCAGAAATCTAGAAATAAAACTTGCATTTACAATCTTTCTCAAGATTGTTTCACTTCACTAAATTAAACTACAAGGCTTTCTTTCAAATACCAGTATGAGAAAAGAAATAGAAAGAAAAAAGAAAAACCTAGAATATACAACTATCTGCAGGCTCACAGTAACTCTTCTCAGACTAAAAATTCAATAAAAACCCTTTCAAGTGGAAAGAAAAATAAAGTTTTCATTCTTAAACTAAGTGATTTATAGCGGTTTCTATCAAACATTTCAGAAAGTTGACTCAAATTTACATACGGAATTCTCCTAAAATCAAAACTAAATTTCAAACGTCAGAATATACATATATAATAACAACTGGATGACTAAATACATGTAAGTATTCTGAAGTTTCAAGTATCAAAATGTCAACCCAACACCTGCTTATTCTAGTTTCCAAAGTCTGTGTATATTAGCTAGCAATGCAAAAAACTAGCAGTCTTATTTCCTCATCAAAGTATATCCTCAAACTGTCTACAGCTCAGATTCTATTTAAAAAGCATTTGAGAGAAATGACATTTGGGTGAGATCTACAAAATATGCTCTGCATCTATCTACATCTTTAGGTTTTATTTCTGGATTAAGTAACCAACCTATCACATTACTCTGGCCCAAAAGTCACAAACTTGAACATTTGAAGCAGCCTGATGAAAGACAAAAAGGCTGTTACTGTGTTGAACTGAAAATGCTTACAAGATTTACAATTCAAATTTAAAACACTGTTAAACAATGCTATGTTAACTTGTTATGCATATAAAAAATTAAATTAGATCCCTGCCTCACATCACATACGAAAAAAAAATTTCTGGCATAATCAAGACTTAAACGTAAAAAACCAAACATCTAAAACTTTTAGAAATACAGGAGACTCTTAATGACCTTGGAGTATGGAATATATTTCTTAAATAAGACACAAAGGACACAAAAAATAAACAGATTTGATAATCATGTCTATTCAAAACAAATCATATAAAGTTAACAGATAAACCACAGAGATTAGGAAAAGATATCTGCAATTCGTTAACATAACCAGAATATGAAATCAGCTTCTAAAATCGATTGGTAAAGCGGGGAGGGGAAACAGCCCATTCAAGAAATAGAAACTGAATTGTTTACAATTCAACATTTGAAAACATGCTCACTCTCATAATTAATCGAAAAAATTAAAATTAAGATGATGTTCACACTCATCTGATTTATAAACATATAAAAAAAATCTGACAATGCTCACAGGATTTGGAAACAACAAATTCTCATATTCACATGCTAAAAAATGTAGTGAGATAATTTTAGAGAGTTATTTGGCAATATCACCATGCCCTCCAACCCTTCAAAAGTAAAAAAATAGTTTCACTTTTAAGTAATTTATCCTAGAGGACTTCATTTCAAACTTAGTACGCCCCCACACACACTCATGCAAATTTCACAAAACATTTATCCTTACTGTCTGCAATACAATCTGATACTTTCCTATCTAGTATGATGT
Source organism: Eidolon dupreanum (assembly GCA_028627145.1). Lineage (NCBI taxonomy): Eukaryota > Metazoa > Chordata > Mammalia > Chiroptera > Pteropodidae > Eidolon > Eidolon dupreanum. The sequence continues at coordinate 77,943,394 of CM053503.1, read as the reverse complement.
TTAAGGTCACATTTTTTTAAAACAGGAAAAACTGGAAATAACTTATCAACATGAAAATAAAGTTAAATTGGCTATATTCTTATAATAATGTAACTAACTATACAGCAGATAAAAGTGATGACTATAATTAAGCTGAATTATAAGAAAATGCCATTTTGTAGGTTAAAAATGGTAAAATATCAACTTCCTGTAACCCTAAAAGACACATTTCATGAAAAACAAGTTACAGAATAGGCAGAAAATTGTTTACATAAACTTTGAAAATACACAAAATAATATTACGATTTATTTGTGAATATATTCCTATGAAGTAATTACATAAAAACAGGCATTAGGAATAATCAATAACAAATTCAGGATAATTGTTATTTCTGGGAAGAAAGTGAAATATAATCCAAAAACATGCTTCAATTGTATGTGAATTTTTCTTAAAAAATGGAAAGTATGGGAAAATGTTAGGATTTAATATAGCTTCATGGTGGATGTATGAATTCTAATTACATTGTCTCTGTATTCTTTGTCTGAAATATTTTAAGGAAAAAAATTTTAGCCAAAAAAAAAAAACACATTTGCAGCCTAAATTTAACTCAAACCAACCCCCACATAAAACTTCTTTTATAAAATGCCTAAATAGTTCCTTAAAACCTATCGAGAGAAGACTTACCCCTGGAAAATTATTGGTCTTGTTCCTCCTTTCAGCTTAGTGCTATGTATTTTACTGTATTTCCATTTTTCCCTTTGCTGCCAAGAAAATTCAAATCCAAATTTTATTCTTAGTCATTAAATTATGCTGCCACTTGGGAACAGAATGTATGCTTCCTCCTTTTCCTTATTTCTCTTTTTATATTTATTTTATTACGGTTCTGGATCTTTCAAGTTACTAGAAATTCTTTCTGGAATGAAATATAAATAAATTCCAAAAAAATAAAAAGTAACTCTCTTGTTCCACCATGCTAAAAAGTTTTCACCCCCACTACTTCCCTGACCAAAGAAATGGGTGTGTAGATACAATTATGCATACATGTTCACTAAACTAAAATTTCAGCCCATTGAGGATTGAAGTGAATATGCTACCAATGAAAAATGAGCTAAATATACCAAAAGAAAAAAAAATACACACAAAAGAAAAGGCCCAAGTGGCCAAAATTTAATAAGCTAACTTAATTTTGTCTCTTCAAGACCATACACTTTGTATGCTTTGTTTTCTAGTTAGTGGACATTGTGGAAAATACAGAGTCCAATAACATGTAATACTATAAGTGAGCTATAAAGAAAATTCTATTTTTCTGTGGTCATCTATTTAAAAACTTGGGAGTATTTTCCCCATGCCTGAAGATAATCTGGCAGTCAGTTTCCAGAATGTAGTTTCCCTTTTCCTTCTGTCACAACACTTACAATATATAATTTATGCCAAGCTATAATATCATTAGCCAGCATACATCCCCTCTGACACATGGTATACTCCAAAACAAAAATTCAAAACCATGGGTTATGTGAAACAAATTCCCTATTCAATCCGTTCTTTAACTTCCAAAACTGAATATCAAGTGTACTTATTAAATAGATTAATTATTCTTAACAAATAGGTCCTAGGATATCAATCAGTCTTATTTGTCTCATTTTAGAAATAAAGGACAAACTAGAGTATACACAACTAGTTGACAATTTTAAAATGTAATTTTTCAAGCTTATAGTTCACGAAGACTTTGTAAGGTTATTTTTAACAAAGTTAAAGCATTTCACTCAGTAGTAAGCCCGAAAGAACACGATCCAATTTAGGTTTTAAAAAGACCATTTACTCACCACCTGCTATATACCAGAACTGCTATTAGATATGAAGAAAACTGTATGCTCCTTACCTCCAATACACAGGCTACTGGGCAACCACCCAGATCCTTTTATCAGGGGTGGCAAAAAATACTGCTTTCAAGGGCCAAGTAAGATAACTAAATAGATGAGCAGCTCTGTCTAAGTGGGTGCCTGGAAGAACAACTACAGAAAGGATGCCTCATCTAAAGTAATTCTAAATCAACTTCAAAAGAATGCAATCAAAACAAAACTATCTCCCAGTGAGATAGACAGAATATACTGCAAGAAATGTTTAACTGCTAATCAGATAAAGATTTTAAAAAAAAAAAGTGGCAAAGGCATGGAAAAGATAGACCTCACCCCTAGCCACATTTCCAGTGAGTTTACACTGCTGTGACCTTTCTGAATGGAGGTCTGGTAATATACATCAAAATAAAAAATGTAATTCCTTCAACCTAGTAATTAGACTCTTAGAAAGTTACCCTAGAGTCATTAGAATGCAACAAATGTACACAGAATGCATACGTACAATATACAATAAATTTAAACAATCTAAATATCCAGCAATAGGAACACTATTAAATATCACATATCCATTCAATAAAATACTAAAGAACTATTTAAAAGAACAGAGTAGATGCAGATGTATTGATCTGAAAAGCCATGCATGAATATTATTTTTTAAAGCACACTACTATGAGCCAAGATGGCGCCACCTGCTGAGCTCCCAAGAGCTGTTTCCCAACATACCCGGAAGCATGATTCCAAGCCATAGCCTTAGGTAGTAGTGTAGGTTTTCTGAGAACTGCTGACTGCCAGTCAGTCTGCAGCCAATGTGCCCAGCAAAAACAAACACGAGCTACCCCGCAACCTGCACCAGTTACAAAATAAATGGACCCTCTGGCCTACACTGAGGAGTTTCTGCAGCAGTAAAATGTTCAGTACAAATCCAATGTGGAGATTTTCAAATTGCAACCAAATACACCCTGCAAAGAACTGGCAAAGATGGTGATGTCGCTGCTACCCAGAACAGCTAGCTAACTTTCCTCAAGAGCCAAAAGATCTGCTCTCCTACAATGACACTATTTGAATCTACTAGATCTTCCAATAACATTTTGCAAAGCTTTGATCTCACTGAGAATCTCATCAATCCATCAAGTTTGCCAGAGCTCTTCTTTGAACTTCTCTACACTGCTATAGAGGCATCTAAGACTTTATATATCCACTTTTATGACTGCTGAGAATCCAAATGCAAAATACAAGAATAAAGTGAATATAGCATCACAGAATTTCATGTACACATGTAAAAGGACAGCAATGTGACTGCAAAGCAGATATCTTTGGAAGTGATGACTGACTTCTACAGAAGAAATATCTGAAACAATGCCAAGACTGTCAATTTTATCACAACTGCGTGCTTCTCTAAAGTAACCAAGGTATTAGTTGCTGCCTTGACATTCTTCCTAGGTAAAGATGAACAAGAGAAACAGGACAGTAACTCAGAATGTTAGTGCAGTATGCCACAGGGAAGAGAGACTCTGAACACATAAAAAAAGGCTGAAATGTTATGAAATACTTCAGAAACAAAAACAAACAAACAGTTATTTAAGTTTTCAGCTATCCATTTGATTCATAATCCCCAATATTTTGCAAAAAAAAAAAAACAAAAAACAAAAAAAACTACTAAAGTAGCTAAAGAGTTCTAAGGAGTGAAGTTGATGTTTGAAGTGAAGATTAGGCACATGAACGTTATAAACAGATTGGTGGGAATTCATGAGTTTTTTTCCCCTAACTTCTATCCCTTTGTACAAAGGTTTCTGCAGCAGCACCAAACAAAATAACAAGAAATAACAAGATCTGTTTGCTGCACAAACACCTCATCACCTAGTGACCCAAAGACACTCAGTCATTACTCATGACTGTGGCCACCCATTTTGTTATGGACAAGAATTCTGGAAGAGTCATGACAGTAGGAATCAGTGCTATGAAAGATAACAGCTCAGTGACTTAAGAACTTCCTCAAGACCTGGCCCAGTATTATAAAACACGCCAATATAAGAATGTGATGTCTGTTAGAACTTTGATCCAGTTCATCTGAACACTGAATTCTTAGATGTTGCAGAAAAAATTCTAAGGTTAAGACTAGCGAGGTCTTGATAAAATCAAGAGTGCAAGAATATGGACAATTAGATCCTAATTGAACATAAGTTCTGCAAGCTGAGAAAGAAGCAGAAAAGGCCGAAAACAATAAAGATGGATGTGGAAGTACCAGTCTCAGTGAAAGGAGGATACTGACGGTAAACAGGTTTATGTGCACCAACCACTCTTCCGATGAAGAACAGCAAGGACTCTCCAAGAAGCTGAACTGTTTGGAAGAGCCAGAATGTCTAGTCAAAAATAATAAGCATTCATTCTTTCAGAGAAAAGCAGTTAGTGCTACAAGATAAACTTCTGAAAAACAAAAAAAGAAGCGAAACTCCCAAGCAAGTTTTCCACTAAAGGAAAATACTATATTTGTGTCACTAATCTGAAAATTGATGGATTGAGAATATTTATATTTAAAAGCCTAGAGGTACTATTATTTTGAAAATCACCAAAAAAACACGCTGCTAAACAATGACTGGTTTGATCTCAATTTTTTAAAAAAACTCTGCAACACAAAAAATAAGCCTTAATGTAAACTAGAATTTTAATTAATAGCAACATAACAATATTGGTTCAATTTTAACAAATATGTCACATTAATACAAAATTTTATGAATAAGGAAAAATAAGAGAAAGATACTATGGGTACTTTCTGTACTAAATGAACAACCTTCTGTAAATCTAAAACTGTACTAAGAAAGTATTAATTTTTTTAAAACCAGTATATGTAGACCGATTTGCAAATACACATTTACATATGAAGACAAAGAGAGCTGGAAGCTCTAAGTGAAACAGTAAACAGTTTTCTGCAGACAGTGAAACTGGAACGAGCAAAAGGAGGAAAACCTAAATTTTCTATACTGAGCAATACTCTAAGGAGAGGCTCTGTAGCATACTGACAGCCTCAATCCTCAAACTATACTATATGGATTCAAATGCCAGCTCCACCATTAATTATTGATAAATTTGGGTAATTTCTCTCTTCCTCAGTTTCCTCATTTGTAAATAGGGATAACTGTATGTGTACCCACAGAGCTGCTGCAGGTATTAAATGACTTAATACATGTAAAGTATTGGGAAAATATCTAGTACATAGCAAGTGCTCACCACCACCACCACCACCATCATCATTATCAAGCATCTATTATTCATCATCAAGCATGCATTTTTCCTGAATTTTTTTAAATCTTGACTAGTAAGACAAAACAAGAAAATGTGATTCATCAAGCCCCTTTCTATTGAGATCTTTGATACAGAAAATACAAATGTATTCAACTGCCAAATAAAGATAACCTACGATTTTTTTAAAGCTAATTACAAACTAACAATTAACAATATGAGCCCATTTATATAAATAAAACTAACAAAGTCTATAAGGGTAATCACAAAAAACAAACCCTTGAGCTGTGATTCTGGATAATTTTCACCTTCTCCTTTATACTCTTCTGACTTGTTTTAATTTTCTACATGGAATACGCATCACTTTTAATAAAATAAAGTAGGCATCAGCTAACTTTTTCTATTAAGGGTCAGATAGTATTTTAGGCTTTGCAGGCCATATGGGTCTCTGTTCCAATTACTCAACTCTACCATTCTACCAAAAAAGCAACCGCAGACAATATCTAAACAAATGCATATGGCTATGTCCCGATAAAAACTTAATTTACAAAAACAGGCAACTAGCAGTGGCCCACAAGCTGTAAAGTTTGCTGACCCCTGAAATGAAGAATAAAACCAAATTATTTTCATTTTGGAAAACAAAATGAGATTTATATCAAAAAAGTACATCAGCTATATTGATACTAATGATGGAAAAAGTCCACTCATTTATCAATTCATACAAGTCTAGAGAAAGAATAACAAAAACTGGGCTCTGTAAATCTTCCTCTCATCCCTAGAACACCAGTAAGAAAATCTGCTACTCAGTAGCCTAAAGTCTAAACAGGCACATACACTGGTGAGTAGGCAGTTAAAATAGAAGCTAAAAGAAATATGGCTTTCATATTTAAGTCAATTTGAAATTTTTTTCAAATTTCATAATTCACCACCAAGCAGCAGCCACATGTGTGGAAGTCCAGAGGACTGATGAAATAATTTTAGTTACAGATTCCAGTAACCACTCTGACGAATTTGCGAATGAAAATATCTATGAACAACAGCATTAGAAATGAAATTTCTATAAATGCAAAATTAGGAAAGAAAAATCTATGAAATGCTAACAGAATAAGTGTCAGAGGGTGGTGAAAGGAGACATAAAGGTGGCCCCCTGATATGAGGACATTTCAAACTGCAGAACCGACAAAAGTTTATAATCTCCCCCCACCAAAAAAATAAAGCTTTGGAATGAAGGAAATTATTTTTAACATTTCACTGAGAAGAGTTTTGTGATCAAATGATGTTAAATGTTATGACAAATTTCTTGGAATTTTAAATGGTTTCTTGAGGGCAGGGGTGAGGACTATTTTTGGAAGAGATATAATGGGAATAACATAAGGCTGGGAAATCCAGAATCTAAAAATTAAAATATTTAAAAACCATCCTACTAAAAAAATGCCAACAACCTGCAATAAAGATAAATCAACCAGTTTCTACCAAAGTTCACTGTTGGACCATCAAATGAATTTGTCAAGTTCCAGAGGCAAAGGTTAAAAATAAGGTCAAAAGCCAGGAAGAGAAAGTACTTATTAGTTTTCAATCCAAACTCTCCTATTTAAAGCCTGTTATCAGTAGTTTTAAAAGAAGCATTCTGACGGACGAAAAGCCCAAGGGGGCTTGGGAAAACAGGACCCAAGGTACTCGATCAAGTAGGCTGCTCCAAATACCACCTATGAAAAGGTGAGGAAAATCTTCCCACTCCAGGTACTGTCAAAGCTGTACTAAGCAGAACCCATTCGAAGCCTGCTACCAAAGAAATTGCTATAAGTGACAGAAGACGGAAATGAAGAAACAGAGGGCAGAATCTCTCCGTGGGCAACGAGGAAGGGCAAGTGCACTCGAAGGAAGGATAGCTAAGAGGGCTCTGGACCCTTTGCTGAGAGGGGCGAGGCGGATGGTGCGTGCCAGGCTCCAGAGTCAGTGGTTGAAAGCAGGACGAATCCAGGACCCTCACGATCGGCCACTGGGGCCGCCGAGCCGCAAACTGTGCGGGGCGACGGGTCAAGTTAGGAGGCCAAGTTCAGAGCTGGGACGAGCGCGCGCTCCCCGGCCCGCGCCCGAGACACTCGCCCCTTCAGCCGTCACCCCCTCCCCGACTCCGGGCTCGCCCTCTTAGCCCGGGAAACGGTGCTCGCACTCCAGAGATCCTCACCTAGAGCTTTCGCCGTCTCGCCGCAGGTCTCGGACTCCTCGAGAACCACAGGTGAGGGGAGGGGGAGGAGGGGGGGAGCGGAGGAGGGAAGGGGCCCGACCCGATGTAGCCACTGCCGCTGCCGCCGCCGCGATACCGGGTCTGGGATCGTGCGCGCGCCTCCCGGACCGCCGCCGCCGCCGCGTCTGCCCGCCCCCACGGCCGCACGTCGCCGTGACGAGAATCGCACGAGGAGTTTCAATCCAATAAGACCACATGTTGTGCGCAGCCGCACTGGCCTAAACCGGAAGCTGCTTCTCTGACACCCTAGAGCCTGGATGCATCTTGGGAGTTGTGGTTTAGCCGGGAACTCAACGAAAACAGTACTGAGCGTCAAGGGACTGAGGTTTAGCCAGGAACTCAACGAAAACAGTACTGAGCGCTCTATGAGCGCTCACATAAATTCCCTTCGCTTTTTCCTCCCACCGAAAAGGGAAGCAGTTCAGATCAGAAGAGAGTTGGGGGCCGCCCTCGCTCGTGGACGCTTTTTCCAATCTCTATGGATACGAGTTACACACCTTGGGCAAAGCCAAAATTTAAGGATTTAGGCTAGGTGTTCCTACCAACGGCCAATATACTGTTAGACGTCATCTGTGAAAGCTTCGGAAATAAATCCGAAAGCATTAGCCAAATCTTACCGCCCCCCTCAAAAAAAAGCATTTGCCTTTTATCACCTTATTAAGGTATTATGATTTATGCCCTACTACTACAAAACAAACATGAGCCCACTCTTAAAATACATATAATTCAGAACGATTCTTAGAATGTTTTTAATGTAATAGCATATCAGAAATTTCAGCATGAAATGCTGTGTCCATTTACTAAGAATGAATGATTTTCTACATGTGAGGTTTCAATTGAGCTCTAACTTAGAAACCAAGAACAGGTGTAGTTACATACTTATTCTATAAGAAAAGGAAGTACAATACAGAAGCTGGCATAGAAAAATGTTTTCTTCACATTCTTTAATAAATTCTGAGAGGAATTTATTAAACTTTGAAGAGGCAAATACCTTTACTGTTGAAACTCTGGTTACTGACTAAATGAAATCCATAAGCTTTCAAGAACACCTATGCCCATAGCTGCTTGTCCTCCTACTGGACCATAGCAAGAGAAAACAAAGAATGCTAGAAAAAGCTTCATAGATCTCATATTAATATAAGGCCTGGAGTATGAGGAGTAAAAAAATAGAGAAATCTTCAGTCTGGAAATGTAAATTCTAAGAAATGATTAAAGTTATACTAAAATCACAAATAGCAGGAATAAGATGGTCTTAAAACTGGTATTTTAGAACTAAGGCCACCCAGTTAAAATTGAAAGAGACAAAATTAGTATAAAATTATGGCAAGTAAATTTAAAAGAACTAATTCCCCTCAAGGAGTAGTTTATATTAAAAATATTAATTACCTTTTTCAAATTTACATAATTTGTAAAAGACATAACAATAACCACATCTATTTTCAGATAAAGACATAAAGCTTTTGAAACTGAAATCAAGGAAAACAATCATATACTTTCACAGCACATCAGAAACTGAATGTAAGCATCTTCAAATAGAAAATTTGACCAAGTATACCAACTCACATAGGGCAAAGATTAGAACAGGAACCTCGAGCTTAATAAATGCTCTACTAAAGGTGCCAGAGCTATACAGAAAAGACAATTAGAAATGAGATTGTTCAAAGATTTCAAATCTTTCATTGATTTTGCTTAGATAAACAAAGTGCTTTACTCCAAAGTGCTTTAGAGCACTCCATTGTGGTAAAACCTGTGAGAGAGCCTTAACATTTCCCACCAAGATTTTACCTATTGCTTTCTGTCACCTTAATCTCATTCCCAGATCACTACTCTTAATTGCTGATATGATAATGAAACAGACCACATCATTTCCTCGAAATGCACATACTTTTTCAGCTAATGAGGATGTCACCACCATCCCTGACCTGTAGGACCATTCCCAAGTCCATTGTCCATGGCTGCCTTCACCCATATCCCTTACCTAAATGCCACCATCAGATGTTCCAAAGCAGTTTTCAGGCTTCTCTCCCTGACTGAACTTTAGCTACTAATATTTATTTGTTGTCTTCTGACTAGCTGTTATAAAACCAAGGGGAAATTCAGTAAAATTCTATATCCTCCAGTGTCAGCTGAGGATCTTTAGAATCTGTTCTCTCCACTCTTATGGTGTCACACTTCTCCACAGAAGGGTAGAGTCCATCATCTTCTGCAACACTAAGAGAAGAGTCCCCTCTCCTCTGTGCCCCATACTAGTCACCAGTGACCCAACAGTGCTCTGTGGCACAGATAGTCTAATGTAGTCACTTCTACAATTATCAAGTGTTGTTGTTGACAAGGAGAATGCATCACTAGGTAACATTTGTAATCCAGTTACGACTATATCAGAATGAGGCTTTAGCAACACACAATATGTTGCTGAAATGATGATATTGACTTGCTCTAGGGACAGATTTAGCCTCCGTTGTGATATGCAAGCCAATAGCCAATGAGAACTGAAGATGTATCTAAAGCAACAAAAAAATGAAGGTGAAGCTTTCAAATTCTAAAGAGGAAAAAAAAATACTCTAGACGCCATTGTAAATTTAAACTTGAGATCACAGCTGGGGTTTTTTTGCTCCTATAAAGAAAAGAAAAATTATTTATTTTATTATTTTTCTAATCAGAAAACCACTATTTTTAATAATAAAAATGACAAATTATTCTGCTAGTGAAAACCAAAACTGGTAGTCTTCTTTAAGAAAATTGAGTCTGTGACTTTTCAAAAAAAAAAAATTACAAAGGGAAATTAGCAGCTTCATTATTACAGAATAAGTAAAACTAGCCTAAAGGACAATATGGAAATGGATCATAAAAAAAAAAAAAAAAAGATATTGTTAAGGGTGGAAAATTTTCAAGTGAGCCAACTTCTGCTTCTGTAATCTGCTTACTTCTTCTAGGCTTTATAAGCTGCCTCTTTTGGGAGCTCAGGACTGATCTCCTCTAACCCTGCGTGGTAGAGAGTCAGTTGCCCGCCGGCTAATAAAGGCTCACAATTCATCTCAATTGGCTCTGTGGGTCTTAGATTTGATCGAACCACAACAATATCCCGCCCCCCTTCCGCCCCCCCGCCAGAAAAAGAGCAAGGAGTGTCAAATCAGTCCCTGTGACTTTCTTATATATATGTTGTAGGAGAGGAAAAAATCCTTGTACCCTTTTAGGTTAGGTTCTGTGGCTGCCTAAGAATTAAACAGACATAAAACAGATTAATAGGAGAAAAGCTTACGTGTTTATTTAATATTTTTATTTACACACAGGAGTCTTCAGAAGGAAAATGAAGACCTCAAGAAGCAATTAGACCCAAAGCTTACATATATTTTTACACGGAAAATGAAAAATTGTGAGGGTACGACAAGACAAAGGAGCTTAGACTAGGGACAGTAAACTGAGGGGCGATAATTAGGAAATATACAGAGAAACTAATAGAAAGTCAGGGTTATTTTAATAGTTTTGTTTACACAGGTCCATTCTGGCATCGACCTCCAAACTCTGATGATAATGTCAACATATTATCCAAACCTATTGAGAATTTGTATAAGTGTTTATTTGAGTTTATTTGAGCCAAACAGGTTACTCCTAAAAGCAAGATCTCAGCACACTGAAAAAATTGCCTTAGAGAATGGCAGTTTGCAGTTTCTTATATGCATTTGGAATTAAGAAAGGAACATAGGTAGGTAAGATAACATGAAAGTAGAGAAAGCAAGGCAGGGATTAGAAAACAGGATAGTTATGATTATGTGCTCTCTTGAGGGTGTTTAGGCTTCTGAGGGGTATGAAAAAGGATTACTCTGGCATTTCAAAAGTGTGTAAACCTGGATGCACAAGGCAAAGATAAACCTTTCACTAAAGAATTTATATGTATAGAGCATGACTACCCACCATGACATGCCCAGATAGGAATTTATAAACACGCTGTAAGGTTACTTTTGGTTGGATTTATTACAGTGCCTTTTTCGTACACAATAAAAATATTCTTCTCAGGTGATGGGTGTGTTGAATGAACTCAAAAAGAGCTTGGAGATTTGGCTAGAAATAAATAATAAAAATGCATTCAAAGGTCTTAGGATTTGCAAACCAGAAACATAACTAAGCAAAAGTCCAGAAGAATTTTTAACAAAAAAAGTTTAAAGTTTCTTATAGTAAAAAGTGCATTCCTGAGAACAACAAATAATTTCTAGCTTTAGTATTGGTCCAGGACAGTTATCAGTCAGATGTCAGGTGGTCTGAATGATGGATGCCAAAAGATCTGGTCACATTAGTGGTGTGGTCTAGATAGATGAACATTCTAGCCTTAGTCTTTCAGGGGATGATCGGAGGGTTATCTGAAGGTTTGACACAGGAGTGGAAAGTTCAAAAGTTTAAGTTATTCTAGTTAAAACAAGAATGGAATAATTTCTTCAGATGTTTAAACTTTTTGTGATGAGTATTTTGTAGTATATGCATCTATCAAATCATTATGTTGTTGAAGGTGAGACAGGAGGGCAACTTCTTGTTGTTGAGTTAGTCAGAAAGGTCAGCTGCTGGAGCCTGATAAGTTTCACAAGAATATTTCCCCTAAGGTACCACTGGTCAGCACCAAGGAGCCTTGGAGGCATACCAGTAACAAAGGACTGTCCCTAGCATTGTGCATGCACAGTAAAGCCCAAGAGTGTCCCTAATATAACCTTTCACTAATTTAAACATTAGAAGTCTTGCCCAAGGGTGGAGATTTACCATGCTAATGAGACATGCAACCCCTAGAAGCAGCATTTAGGTGAACTGCAGAGGCACCAAGAAAACTTTGCCTTTACATGCCTAGATATAGCTTTTACCCGGCCTATCTCCCTTTAACACTCTGACCCAATTTCTCTGAGGGAGACATTTGAATCTTTTCTCGGTGTTGGTTCTCTTGTGCACAGGTTTAATAAAGCTTTGCCTCTTGCCTGAACTTTCTTGTACTGATCTCTCTTGAGATCTCATCTTGGGAGACTGTAAGAATTCAGGGCACTGGTAACAAAGGGGAGCAGAGTTTGCTACCCTCAAATATGTTTCCTTGGGAATATTGATACTTTTTTTCTCCTGCAAGTCTATCTCATGTCAATTTGACTGTTAGACCAGCCAGAAGAACCTAAAAGGGTAGAGGGAAAATTTTCCTCCCTAACATTGTACGCCTCAAATTTATACAATATTAGATGTCAATAACATCTCAATAAAAGTGAGTGAAAAAAGAAAAAGATGTTCTCTTCTTGGTACAAAGTGGATACCTTTCCCATGGAAAATCTCATGACCTGCTTTTAGGTTGAAAGTGGTGGAAGCAAAGAGTCCTCCTGAATCTGCCATTTCTCAAGTGCCTTCAGTGCAAAATATCAATATACCAAAATGGCATATTTTGGGATGGCAGGTTCTGAACTCCTTCAATGTTAAACAAACAGTCAAATGCAGACAGCTAATTGAACTTCAAAACTTGAGATTCAATGGTATTAGCTGCTTTGAAAATAATCTAGTAATCTATATAGCCAAATTAGAGGAAAATATATAAATATTTATATTCTGGCTTAGTTGCAATCAAACTGATATCCAATGGCTATATCAATAAAAATCACATTAATGTTGGATTTGAAAGTTTCCAAGCAGTCCATTTTAAACACTTAGAGAAACAGCATAACATACTAAATTCCCATTTGTGCTACATTATAGTCATGTTTAAAACTGAAGGTAAAGAGCAATCTAAACATTCTCATAATTATGTAAACTACATTAACAGTTCCTCAAACAAAGCTTAGATAATATAACCCTGGGGAATGAGCACAAGACTGAGATCTTCATTACCAGTTGTACTTCTAACTCATTGTTTAACTATAGCCTATGCATTAGTTCTTGTTACACTCTGATATTTTCACTAATAAAATGAAGATGTCTGTTAATACATTGTTTAAGTGAACATATAGGAAACACAGAACTATATGAATGTAATTACCAATGGGAAGGGTAGTAAATAGTTCTGGGAACTAAGAAGACTTCACGTTTATCTGTAATAATTCACTTCCTCTGTACAAATAAAGATAAAGCAAATGACAAAATGTTTAACATTTATTATTTGTAGTTGATATGTACATGGATGTGTATTAGCATCTTTTGTGAACACTTTTTTGTTTATAAAAATCAGCTTTATTGAAGAATACATACAATAAAACACACCAATCTGTGGGTGAAAAGGGGTAGCACAGAAAGTACCCTTACATAATAATCTGATAATAAATTCCTATCTGGGCAGGACATGATGGATAATCATACCCCAGGCATGAAACTTCTTTAGTAAAAAGCTCGTTTTTCCCTTAAGTAAACCTTGTTCGTTGTTTTTGTGTATCTAGGTTAACACATTTTTTATTTTGCTGCCTAAAGCTTTATTGTTTCAATTTTGTCCAAGGCATGGGAGAGGGCCCCAGGGTGGTTAGAAGGCTGTCTAGTGGTTATAGGGTGAGGGTCAGGAACAAGACCAACACCAGGGGCATGCAGAGGGGCCCTCAAAAGCCTCTGGGCTCCAAAGGCTTCTAGTCATACTTGAGGGTGAGCCTTTTGAAAAGATACTCACCCAGCCCAGTGCGGAGGTTAGCCAGGTAGTTGCCCATATTCTTGATGAGTTTCACCTCCTAATCCAGGAAGTGACTCTACAGGAAGTCACAGAGATGGGGGTCTGCATGGGCAGAACCCAGTGTATGCAGTTCCAAAATAGACCTGCTTCAGGTTCTTCTCCATGACCATGGCAGCTTCCATGGAATCATGAATTTTACCCCACTCATCTTGGGAAGGCTTCTGCAGGTCCTGGAAGAGGATACAGCCACCACACTGATTTTGCATCTTCAAGAGATGCTCAACACCCTTCCATCTTCCAGAGCCACATTGTTGCAGTAGAAATAGAAGCCCAGAGAGAGGTAGGTGTAGGAGGCCCGCAGATGTAGGTTGACCAGGCAGTTGATGGCAGTTTCCACTTCAGTGGAATAATTCTGACGGATTTGAGAGCTCATGGTTGCTCAGCAATAAGGAGTTAAGCTCAAAAAATGGTGTCGGCTGCTCTCAGAGGCCAAGAATGGCTGAGACAGTTCCAAAGGCTGTGCCTGGAAAAGAGGTTGGAGAGTGGTTGGAGGCTGGAAGAAGGGGTCCATTCTATCCAAACACCTTTGAAGCAAGAGACAGATCTGGGGAACTGACAAGGGCACTGCCTAATACACCTTTGAAATAAGCATAACCACTCACTAGAGAGCACATAATCTTGTTAACGATCCTGTAATCCAATCTCCACCTTGCTTTCTTCACCTTCTTGTGATCTTCCTTCTTAATTACAAATGCATAAAGAAACAGCAAAATGTCATTCTCTGCAGCATCTGAGATCTTGCTTCCTAGCAATTGTCATCAGTTTGGCACAAATAAATTCTTATAAAAATCCTTTATAGGTTTGAACTTTCTTATGTCAACAAGGAATATTCATCACATTTGGCTCATTTAGACTGTGCCCCGTAAAGTTTGGTTTTCCATAGAGGTTTGTTGAGACTCTACAGATCTCAAAGGAAAAATTAAAATTAACATTGGAAATCATGCCTCTGAGGCAAACAAGCCCCAGGCTACTCTGCCTCCAATTAAAACTAAAATTGCAGATTTTTCACAGAACTGGAACAAATAATCCTAAAATTTATGTGGAACCACAAAAGGCCCTGAATATCCAAAGCAATCTTGAGAAAGAAGAACAAAGTTGGAGGTATCATGCTCTCTGGTATCAAACTATATTACAAGGCTATGGTAATCAAAACACATGGTATTGTCATAAAAAACAGACACATAGATCAAAGAAACAATAGAGAGTCCAGAAATAAACCCATGTCTATCTGGTCATTTAATAAACCTGTGACAAAGGCAAAAATGTACAATGAGGTAAAGACAGTCTCTTCGATAAACGATGTTGAGAAAACTAGACAGATACATGCAAAAAATGAAACTAGACCATCTTCTTACACCATATACAAGAATAAACTCAAAGTGGATTAAAGACTTAAATGTAAGACCAGAGACCATAAAACACCTAGAAGAAACCATAGGCAGTAAACTCGCTGACATTACTCTTAGTAATATTTTTGTTGATATATCTCCTTGGACAAGGGAAACAAAATTAAAATTAAACAAATTGGATTACATCAAAATAAAGTTTTTGCACAGCAAAGGAAACCACCAACAAAATGAAAAGAAAACCTACTGAATAGGAAAAGATATTCACCAGTGATACATTTGATAATAGGTTAATATCCAAAATTTATAAAGAACTCATATGGCAAAATAAAATAAAATAAAATAGAATAAAATAAAAAAAAAAAAAAAAAACAATGCAACTAAATGGGAAGAGGGCCTGCATAGACATTTCTCCAAAGAGGACATACAGTTGGTCAATAGGCATTTGAAAACATACCCAACATCACTAATCATCAGTGAAATGCAAATTAAAACCACCTCACATTTGTCAGAATGGCTATCATCAATAACTCAACAAATGATAAGGATGTGATAAAAAGAGAACCCTCGTACACTGTTTTTGGAACTGCAAATTGGTACAGCCACTATGGAAAACATTTTGGAGGTTCCTCAAAAAGTTAAAAATAGAACTACCTTATGACCCAGCGATTCCACTTCTGGGTATTTACCCAAAGAAACCCAAAACACATGCACCCTATGTTCACTGCAGTGCTATATACAGTAGCCAAGAAATGGAAGCAACCTAAGTGTCCACCAATAAACGATTGGATAAAAAGTAAGTAGTACATATATACAATGGAATATTATGTGGCCATAAAAAATTAAATCAGCATGGATGGACCTAGAGAGTATTATACTAAGTGAAATAAGTCAGACACAGAAATAAAAATACCATATGACTTCACTTATATGGATGATATGGGCCATCACTTGCAAAATTCTTAATCTTTATAATAAACCTAGTTAAGTATTTTCTTTCCTCCTTTTTTTGAAGAAAGACTACCCCGGCCCTCCCCCAAACTTACATAATTACCTTGTAGCTGGTGATTCAGGTCCTCTGGCTATTGATAAGGATCATTGAAACTCAGCATTCTCCTTGGCCCATTATACGGCAAAAATGGCTTTAGGCCAAAACGAACCCTTAGAGTCTGAGAAGAGAGGGGACCTTATACCTAAGTTTTTTTCTTTCTTCTATTAAATGTAATAACCAAGCCTGATTTCCTTTACCTGCTTGATAGGCAAATCAGTAATAGAAATGTAACTAGATATATGATTCGAATAACAAGTTTGTATCTTTTTCCTTATCTAAGGACTGAGGCAGCACTTCATCAGGAAACTCCAGACCCCATCCTAAGGCAGAAAGGAAAGAGCTCTATGAAACCCTAATAGGCAGGGAGTATGACCCTCCTCAGCAGGAAGCAGATACAGAAGAAGAGACCCTTTGTCCTTCAACTAATAAGAAAGGGTTCATGGCTCTCAGAAAAAAGAATAGGCAGGAAAGTTAGATAGGGGTTTTCTGGTCTGCCTGCAAAAACACTGAGGTCATCCTAGTCTAGAAAAGGTCCGCCCTAGTCCGCCCACAATTAAGCAAGCCAGAAGGCATTTTTGGGGGTAAAAGTAACTCAGACAAGGAAACAAGTGAGCAGAAAAATGGGTACTAGTTTCAGCCAGTCACACCTGCGCAATGAAGACCCCAAGTGAACCTTCAATTCACTTGAGCCTCATTATACCATCATTATAATATGATGCATATGCTTGGAAGTTCATTAATATCATTACAACAGACTGAATTCTGGGAACGAACATGTGCAGAAAGTAAATGATGAATCACTGAGTCTTGTCAATCTTAGCTGTCAATCAAGAAAGCCCACTCTTCTAAGAAAAGTAACCACCCACGGCAAATAGGGATAAAAGCCCCATAGACTTTATTACTGTGCCCTTGAGTCACCCTTCTCTTGCTCTTCTCAACTTCCACATCTGGAAGTATATTGTTGCTTTACTTTCCCTCCTAATAAAACTCTTCTTTTCTGCTATATTTCAGTGTCTTGCTCAATTTTTTGTTTGAGACATCAAGAACCTGGACAAAGCCTAGAAGAGTTCTTAAGCCAAAGAGACCCCACTCTCCAGTAACGTGTGGAATTTAAAGAACAAGATAAATGAACAAACAAAAACAGAAACAGGATCATAGATACAGAGAACAAATTGATGGTTGCCAGATTGCGGCGGGGGCGGCGGAGCGGGAAAGTTTGGAGGGAATGGTAAAAAAGGAGAAGAGATGAAAAAGTACAAACTGAAAGTTATAAAATAGTCATGGGGATGTAAAGTACAGCATAAGGAATATAGTCAATAATATTGTAATAACTATGTACGGTACCAGGTAAGTACTAGACTTACCAGAAGAATCACTTTGTAAATTACAGAAATGTCTAACCACTATGCTGTTTACCTGAAACTAATAATGTCAATTGTAATTAAAAAATAAAAATAATTTTAAAAATAGAAACAAAACACTAAGATGGAGGAGATAAGGATCCTCTGATACTTCTAAATTAATCTTTTGTGTGAACAATTAGAAAAAGCCTGCTATAAAATTATGATTCAAAAAAATAAAATTATGATGCAACCTATGACATCAATCCAATTCTTTTGTGGTATTAAGCAGCTGTCCTTATTTTACTTTTTAGTTTATATTTTTTGTAGTGGTTTAATTTTTATTCATTCTTAGAAAATAAAAAGACAAAATAACATATTTTACTTTTTAGTATGTATTAACATATTTAAGACTGCGGACAAAGCGATACAAACATCAGAATGGGAACTCTATGAGTTAATTCTATTCACCATGTTGTACTGGGCCGAGCTCTTTCCAAGGGGAACCAGCAACTAGACAGGTAGCATCTGGCAAATTCCATAGATTTTGTTGGCAATGCATTAAATTCCAGAAAAGCAGACAGCATCAAAAAAGCTGTTGTAAAAGATCCTAGGGAGACTTCACCGACACCTAACTCCTTCACGTTGACTTAGATGATTTATCCTAACCTCGTTCTGATACCTGAAGTAACCTTAAGATTATGGCACTGAAGATAATGATTAGTATTGGCAACAGCTGTCCTTATTTTAAAGGGGAAAAAGTCATTTAAAATTTAACTTGTCAAGGAGATATAAATTGTAAATTCCTCCAAAACAAAATTTAGATCCAACTGTTCTTATATAAACAAGTGAGTTTCCTCCAAAATAGAATTTTGATGCAACTGTTCATGGCTAAAAGGTCTCTGTATCTATCTATTTGTGACTATATATGTTGTAAAAGTGAGATAATTTTCTACCTCCAGATGGTATTAGTAAAATTAATTTGAAGGCTTTGTAAGGATTGGGTATTCTAAAATTCTCAGAAATATAGAAACTAACTCAAATGCAATACAGTAACATGTACAGCTTTGTAGTCTGGGCAATGTAGGAGAACAGAATTTGTCACCCCCAAATATGTCTCTTTGGCTTAAGAATTCTTTTAGGCTGATTAATTTTAAGAAACAGAGAAGCTCTAAGAACCAAGTAGAAGAGAGCCTTTGTAAAAGACATTTACATGTGTAAGGGAAATCTCAATCTGTAAGGGTGTCTCCTTTGCTGTACCAGAAAGAGGGGAGTGATCTTATCTCTAGAAACTTATCAAGATAGAAGAAAGAGACTTAAATCTGTATAATCTTAAACTTGTTAACTGCCCTTTTCCTGGTAACCACCAATAACTGACTCCTCCCCACTCCAACATCTTCCTTTGTCTTCAATTGAAGATAGTACTTGAGGGGATGGCTTTAGCCATTTTGGTAGGTTACTCAGTTTTGCTGGGTCTTGCCCATGTGTATGAGAGATATGTGTGTTATTAAACTTTTGTTATTTCCCTTTAAATCTGCCTTTTATTACAGGGATGTCTCAGCCAAGAACCCAGAAGGGTAGAGGAAATTTTTTTTCTCTTCTACAGAACAATAGACTATTCCATATAGCCTATGTATTAGAGTGGTTCAGGACAAATCACCCCAAGATGTACATTTGTGGTATGTGATTGTTTGAGCTAAAGGTAACCAAGGTGCTGCAGGCTCAAGAGAAACTTCACACCCTTCCCCTCTTAACTACCTAAAAGAACTTGAATTAGGGGCCTTGCCATAAGTCATTATCAGAGAGGACTTTTTTGACTTATCTATAGGTCAAACCTCTAATTATTAAACATCCGCTCTTGCTCTTCTTATCTTCCTGTAATGACCTTCCTCCCCTCTAAATCCCCAGCGTGATCCTTAGTTTAGAATGTCATATATATCTAATGTTCTCTTTCTATCTTTGAACCTCTCAAGTCTCAAACTCTCTCATGCGTGTGGGGTTCTTATACCTATATATGTAATTATATTTGGTCATTTTCATTTGTTAATCTGTCTCATGTTTATTTGATTACTAGACCAGCTGAAAAAACTTTGAGGGTAGAAGAAAGTTTCTTCCTCCCTCATAGTGTGTAATAGGCTATACCATCTAGGTTTGTGTAAGTATACTCTATAATGTTCAGACAAACATAAAATTGTCTAATAACACAATTGCTTTTTTTATTGTAGATGCAAGCCTCATTGGCTTTCAGAGATAAGTGTCTGGGGGGCCCATTCCTCAGGTGGTAGTCTCAAATGTTGGGGTGCTAAATGTGGGTTCTAAACACTTTACTCTTCAGAGAGAAGCTAGGAGTTGGGAATTCCCTTCCAACTGTATGACATTGTTCTGGGGTGTGGATTATGGTGAGAATGTGTCTCAGCATTTCCTACCCATTTTGATTTGGGTATTTTCTCATTCACCGAATGTGTAGATAGTGTCTGGATTTCTTCAGAGGTCATTGCTCTGTGTGTAGCTGTACATTAGATGTGTTAATGAGAGGAGGAGAATTCAGGAGCCATCCAGTTCAAAAGAGTTTTGACAAATATATATACCCATTGTAACCAAATCCTTACTTCTTTAAAATGACTTTCTATCTTTCTCCATGATTCAAATTGGCCTTATGCTAACTCGCTTCTTTTCCTTCCTTATTCTTTTGCATACTGCATAACCACTCTCTTAATCATTAAGCCTTTAGATTAGCATCAAACAGTCTTAGGAACAAAGCCTGGGTTTGTTGACACAGAAACAAGAATTTGGGTCAAACTAAACATAACATCTTGCAGCTCTGCACCTATGAAGGCAGAACGACCTTACCAGCATCCCCTTGCATCCAGAGAGAACGACACCATCCGTGACAGCAGAACCTGATGCAATGATCCACTGCTTTCTACCCCAGCCCCAGCCAACCCTATCCCAACTCCCTTTGCTACCATGACTAATGAGTTTTCCCCTACATAACCTATCCCCTGGCCATTGGGGAGCCAGGTCTTTGAGTTAGCTCACCTGCATCTCCAGACTTGTTGCCATTTCCTAAAATAAACCTCTTCTTTCTTTGCTGCAAACTCCTGTCAGTATCTTTTTTTGGCTTGGATAAGTGCAGGCTAAATGAATCCCTTGAGTTCAGTAACACCATGAAAGCACCACCTCAACCAAAACACAGAATGCTCCCAACTATCCCTCAAATTTCCTCATGCCCCTTTGGAGTCAATAGTCCTCTTCCAACCCTGTCCCAGGCAACTGGTGATCTTTCTGTCACTATTTTAAGTCAATGGAATTTTAAGTCAATGGAATCATGCAATATGTACTCTTTTGTGTCTTGTTTCTTTCACTCAACATAATGTGTCTGAGATTCATTCATGTTGTTGAATATATTAGTAGTTTGTTCATTTCCAGCTCTTCACTGTTATAAATAAAGCTGCTATGGGCATTCATGTACAAACCTTTGAGAAGACATATGTTTTTATTTCTTTAGGGTAAATATCTAGAAGTAAAATAGCTGGGTCATATGATAACTTTGTTTAACTTTATGAGAAACTGGCAAACTGTTTCTCAACAAGGTTATACCATTCTACACTCTCACCAGCAATGTTAGACGTTTCCATTTGCTCCACATCCTCACCAATGAATGCTCGGTTTGGTCAGATTTTCTATTTTAGCTGTTCTAGTGGGTATATTATTATTATCTCATTATAGTTTTAATTTGCCTTTCCTAATGACAAATGATGTTGAAGCTTTTATCCCTTCTCTTAAAAGATAATCTTTTGTCTATTTTTAAAAATTGAGTTGTTTCCCTTCTTATTATTGAACTGTAAGAGTTCTTTGCCTATAAGTTCTTTGCCAAAATGAAAAGTAAGCAGAAATTTTTTTAAGGATTCCAGGGTTATGTAATATTTCAAAGTTATAAAGGATTATCTTCATTTAGTTTCTCATTTGCTACGAGAACAGAAATAGAAACACAAAGGTTTTTACTACTTCAAGAATGCAGAATAATAAAGCTTTTGATTTAGGAAGCTACAAATACTGAGGAGAAAAAAAAAACACAAGAAATAGAGGTGAAAATCAATAAAGAAAAAAGTAGCTTTATAAGTAGTTTAGAAGCACCTGTTAATTAATAATGTCAGCTTTTCATTAACAAAAAAAACCCAAGAAAGCATCTGTTCTGCTTAGTGACTACTTAAGCAATAACTCACACAGAGAAAACTGTGAGCCAAAAAAAAAAAAAAAAGTATTTGCTGGGCTAAACTTTAAAATCTACAATATAAAGAGGTTTATTGACCTTGAGATATCTTGATGATGTACAGCTAAACTCAGATTTTACAACCAGGTGCTTAGTCAGAGTAATTTGATAAGAATTATTGCTTCAAGTAACCCAGGATGAATTCTTGAGCCCTTGGTGTTGCAATTTGGTCAAGTGACAATTTGCAGGAATAAGTTCCAAGAGGCAGGCATTTACTGTGGAGGAATCTGAAATGTTCCAATAAATGTGACCAAATAGTCCCTGAGGGTGGGACTGTGGGATTGCCATTTTTCACATAGCTATGTTTCTCTGATTTTTGATCCTTTTCTGTCCTGTTAGAAGTAAAAGCAAATTGGGTAAGAAAGGGGGGGTTCTGACAAAAGGACATAATTCCTACAGAAAAAGTGCCCAGACCATTGAAAGTCTTACTCCTTCCTCTCAAACTTCCTCTTTGTTTAATAATTTGTAGGTGTTATCAACCAAGTTTAGCCATGCCTGGGGTACCACTGACAGGCCCAAAACAAGTGCAGAATGGAAGAGGAAAGGAGAGAAAGAAGAATAAAAAGTGTGAGAGCAAAAAGAAATGTGAAGGTGGTAGGTGCTCTCAGCTGTCTCGGGCAGCTATCCAAGGAAGCAAGCCAAACACTTTTAAAAGACAGAAACTGCTTTTTGTTCTTCCCAAGCAAATGGAGAAAATAGGTCAGAGGTTTTCAATCTTTTTGTGTATAAAATCCACATCTGGAAAGCCTTTTAGGAATGCTGATTCTCAAACAGTATCCCCAGAGATTCCAATTCATTGATTCACTGGTTGGTTCCATTAATTAGACTTTCACCTGTTAGATTTCAGAAATTCTGATGCTATGGGCTCCACACAGACTTGGCTTTATGGATGTATGGCCTGTGCATTTGCACAGGGCTCTGTACTCTAAAGGGTCCTACACTTGATTTAATGTTCTCCTGTTGCCTTCTAGAAATTCTTAATAACTTTGAACAAGAAGCCTTTTGTTTTCATTTTGCACTGCATCTCTTAAATTATGTAGCTGGTCCTCACAAATGATATGGCTGGTCCTCACAAATTATGTAGCTGGTCTTGTCCTCATGGACCACATTTTGAAAAAACACTGCAATAGGGGTTTAACCTTAGGCTTCAATCTTCCACTCCTGAAAAGAGTCAGAGAATTGTCTATAGACCGATCAGATTTTAAGTCTGCTAGAATAAAATCACTTTAGCAGCTGAATAGAATCACTTTACACAATTTCATCTTGGCACTCTTTTTTTTAAAGGAGTTTCCCCAGTAGATTTGTTTCCAGAGATAAAGCCCAGAGAGAGAAGTAGCCACTGTTGTAGGAAGCAGGTTCCTGGGGGCAGTCACTGCAGGAACTGGCAATTATTTGTGCAAGGAAAGGAGAAAGAAAAAAAATAGGAAGAAAAAAAAGTAGAGACCTCAAAAATAACACGTGGGGGGAAAATCACTCTCAGGCATGTGAGGAGGCAAAACTGACTCAACAAAGGTAAACAAATAACTCTGAAATTCAATTATCTAAAGAAAACATTGTTCTTTCAACACTAGAACAAGTTAAAGACCGTCTGAAAGAATTCTAATCTAATCTAATCTAATCTAATTCAACTAACCCTTTCAGCAGTGGAGGTCAGCGGGTGGAGATCAGGATTTAAAGAAAACATTTCTCCCATTGCCACAGTCTTTTGTGGGAGAACAGCAAGAGAGACATTTTAGGGTAACTAAGCAAAAACCCACATTTCACTGTTCACCTTTATCACTGGTAGAGCATTGACGATGTACACTCTATGGGATAAAAAAAAAAATAGAATGGTGACAATGAGTCAGTTTCATCTCAGGCTAAAAAGTAGAATCTACATACACTTTAGTTAAATCTAAATAGCAAATTGCTTTTGCCACTGTAATTCAACTTGATACACTCATCTCAGTAGTTGAGTCAGATTACCCAGGCTTAAGAGCCTGGCTGGCTTTAAAGTATGATGAGAAGAGAAGGCTGTATTAACTATACCTGAAATAGTCAGCTGGTTATTCAACATATCTTTGGCTGTTTATTTTCATTCACTCCTAGTGGCCTCAAGAAGGTATAAGTCATCATGATTGTCACCATAATTATCAATGCCACAACTGTGTAATAATTATAATAACAATAGCTAGTACATAAAAATACTATGTGCTGAGCATTTTCTGAGTTATATACAGGTATACAATAATGCTATGTCATGGGGTTGTAGTGAAGATTAAAATGTGTGTGTGTGTGTGTGTGTGTGTGTGTATAGTACTATTGTTACCTACATTTTACAGATGAGGAAATTGAGGCACAAAGAGGTTAAGTGATTTAAGGTCACACAGCATTATATAGCAGAGCTAGGACTCAAACAGAGGGACTATAACTATAGTACCCAAGCACTTAAATACTAAACTATGTAGCAAAGCACATAGAGTTGCTATTAATATTTTTTGGGTTATAGACTCCTTTGAGAATCTAGAACCCTCAGAAAAATAAATACATACACCATATTTACAAGTTGCCAGAGGACTGCCCCTCCCCCTCCAACACTATACATTTACCTTTATGACTCAATCCCAGGTAAAGGATGCCTAGTCCAAGTGCTAGTTACTTAAAATTGTTAAATAGCTATCGCTGCCAAAGACAATAAGGTTGTTTTTTTTTTTTTTTTGAAATCTAATGGCCCTATGAAGTATAAACCCAGAGCAATAATAAAACTGTAAGCCTTGCACCATATCATTAAATCCAAGAACTGGATGTTTTTAAATAACAAACTTTACAGCTTTTCATCAGCTGCCAAATTGTTTCAAGGTGAAAGAGTAAATCACTGCAACTTTCAGCATATAACACCATGTTTGACTTGTATTGAGTGCTAAAGAAATGTTGACAGAGAGAAGGAAAGGGAGAAAAGGAAGGCAAAGGTGTCTTAATACCTTTTAGTAGTGTCTAAATGTGATTTCAAAATATCATCCAGCTTCTTTTTAATAGCATCACTCATTCATTCACTCATCTGCTTAACAAGATTTATTGAATATTTACTATGTAATAAGAACTATGATAGACATCAAGAGTATGAATTTAAAAATTACTGTGGAACAAGCACACAAAAAAATGTGAAGTATGTGAAATGCCAGTTGTCCCATAATGAGCAACACTGGCAATTAGAGAGCACATAAAGGAATATATAAAAATTGAATGCAAAATCTATATAGATGTCGTAAATTTAGTAGGGGAACTGCAATATTTGGCTTCGCTTTCCGGTTTTTTTCTTTCCTAATAACTCCCTGTCTCTACACCCACATCTTAATTGTCTATTCTCAGAATCAAGTTATTCGAGTTCTTTTGCAGTAAACTTCTTAGCTTCACGGTTCTACTGATTTTCATCAGTTCGCTCATCAATTAAATACTAAATGTGGCATCTCTAAACAGCTGGTGTTTATTTAAATTTAGCCAATTAAGAAACAAGTTATAACACAATCCACAACAATTTGGGAAAGGAAGACTCACACACAGAAAACATGATAATAACCTTAGAACATACCAGAGTAATGTGAAAACAAGTGCAAACCAAGACAATTTGGCTTGCCACCATGCCCATTGGATATCTGGCTCAGTGGGAACAGGTGATTAAATTGCACTGCTAAAAAATGTGAAGATCAATAGCCAGAGCAATGATTATAGAAGATCACGTTAACAATAGATGTAAAACACTTAAAACTCTTTCTGCCAATGCTAAGGACAGTTGTCTAAATTCTATAGAGCTAGGGGTTTTTTTATTTTACTCTACCATCCCTGTTTCAAAATCATTTTTCAAACCACACTGATGCATGCTATTCAAGCTTGGGTTCAATCACAGGAGAGCTTCAGCTGGCTCAAGAGGCTAATTAGCAGACATTTTATAAATAGCACATTTAAGAGTCTATAATGCTGCTCCATTGGGTAGCAACTTAGCTCTAGAGAATGCTACTG
The DNA here is from genome assembly GCA_028627145.1 of Eidolon dupreanum. Classification (NCBI taxonomy): domain Eukaryota; kingdom Metazoa; phylum Chordata; class Mammalia; order Chiroptera; family Pteropodidae; genus Eidolon; species Eidolon dupreanum. The sequence continues at coordinate 77,917,403 of CM053503.1, read as the reverse complement.
ATATTGGAACCTTCTCTTGGCCCCGATTTGGTTAGTACCGACAATTATGCTTTGGTCATTTCAACAGCTCTGAGCCTTTGTCAGACCTTCATACCTTCTTTTTGGGCTAGTGCAATAAGTTCCTAATTGGTCTCCCTGTCATCAATCTCACCTCCCTCCAAACCACTCTATATTCTGCTGCCAAGACTAACCTTCAAAATGAATTAAGTTCAAAAACCTTCAAAAGTCCAAATTCCCTCAAGCTGAAAGCCAGGACCCTCCACAGTCTGTCCTCAATTTACTGTTTTCGAAATTTGCTCACATTACTCCATGAGCTATATACTGTGATCCAGCCAAACCAACTATTTACCATTCCCAGACTATGTCCTTCACTCCCTGCCTCTCTTTCATTCCCTTGGAAAATCTTTGCTTCCTATTAGCCTATTAAGAAGTCCTTCTTAATACTGCAACTAAAAAAGAGCATTCTCTTTGTAGTTTTATCCATCCTACTAAAAGTTAATTAATACATTTTATGGTATATGTTTTTTACCATGATTAAATTTTTTAAATTAAAACACACCCACTTATATACAGTTAATTAATAGACTTCAAATTTGGCAAGTTGGCAGACCAGATGACCTCAAAATTCTCCTGCAACAAACACCTAGAACTGCTGAATAAATTTAACATGTTTTCTTTTATATGTAAAGGTATTCAGTCAAAAAAGAAAGTTAGATTCCCAGGTGCTAGAAACACAAAAGGAAGAAAAACTACTGTAGTAAAAGTAAGTTAAGCTTCATTTGCCTTGGAAATTGAGATGATAAAATAAGTATTTTAAAATTATAACATCTAAAAGAAATATAAGAAATAACAACAGTCAATGAAACAAGAACAAGTAGAAATGCAAAATAATCAAACTTCTAAAAATTATAAATAAAAACTTAGTGAATAAATTGAACATCAGATTAGATATAGTTGAAGAAAAACCAATGGATTGGATGGATTTACCCAGAAGGCAGCACAAAATGAAAGAGAAAAAAATAGAGATTTAGAAACAAAGAGAATAATATATTCACTATAACTCTAAGAATAGAAAGAGAAAAGGGAGAGAATGGAAGATCAATATTCAAAGATAATCATTGGTAATTTTTCAGAACTGATGAACAATATGAATCCTCAGGTTCAAGAATTACAATGAGTGCCAAGTACAATAAACAAAAAGAAATTCACATCCAGATACGTCATGGTGAAATTGCAGGCACCACAGACAAAGGTCTTAAAATCTACCAGAGACAAAAGACAAAGGAATTACAATCAGAAGAAACAATAAAGACTAAAGATGATGGAATAATATTTTTAAAGTGATGAGAGAAAAACAAAAAATACTGTCAATCCAGAATCCTGTGTTCAGAATAATTCTTATTCAAGGAGGGTAGGAAAAATAAAGATATTTTCAGTAAGACAAAGACCAGGACAGCTTAACATTCACAGATTTTCTCTGAAAAAATAATAATAAATAAACAACTAAAGTATATACTTCAGGAAGAAGGAAACTGGACCCAAAAGGAAGGCATAAAATACAAAAGACAATGGTAAGAATCCTCACCTACTCAGAAGAGAGTGTAAATTTTTTTAACCAATTTGGAGAACAGTTTGGATTAACAAGTATAGGTGAATATGCAAATATCGTATGACTCAGAAATTTCACTGCTAGGTATAGAAAATTCTGTATATGTGTACTAGGAGACATACAGGAACATCTAATAGCATCATAGTGCATTACAGAACTATGGCTCATTATGGAACAAACCAAATGGATAAATAAGGTGCTATATATTTATATAATAGCAGTGAAAATTAATGAATAAACAACACTACATGTATTAGCATGATGAAGTTCAAAATATAATGTGCTTTGAAATAAACAAGTCACAGAAGAATATATACAATATGATTTCATTTATACAAAAGTTAGGAAATAAGCAAAACTAACCAATGTATTGTTTAGGGATAGATTCACAGGTGTGGTTTTTTTTTGTTGTTGTTGTTTTTGTTTGTTTGTTTTACAAGAAATGATGAAGTTTGATCAGGTGGCTTTTGAGGCATGATAATATTCTATTAATATCTTTTGGCTTGAGTACATTTTATTGCTATTTTCTAAACTGCACAATTTTTTATTCTCTAGATATTGAGTACCTACTCTGGGTCAGGCCTTGTGCTAGGTGTTGAAGATACAATAGTGACCAAGTTAGACAAATTGCCAGTTCTAATGGAGAAGTTTTGTATGAATTAGATTTATGAATTCTAATTACCTTTATTGCAGAAATAGAAAACTGATTTTAAAATTCACATGAAAAAGCAAGGGACATGCAATAGCCAAAACAATTTTGAAAAAGAAAAATGTTGAAGGTCTCACAATTCTCAACTTTAAAACTTACTTCAAAGCAAAAATAATAATAATAATAATAACTTACTTCAAAGCTACAGTAATCAAGACAGTGTGATGTCAGTATAAGAATAGATGTGTGTGTGTGTGTGTGTGTATGTGTGTGTGTGTGTGTGTGTAGAGAGAGAGATAGATACAGATATAGATGTAGATATAAATATAGATATATAGATAGATAGATAGATAGATAGATCAATGGAATAGAATGAAGAGTCCAGAAATAAACTGAAACATCAATAGTGAATTGTTTTCTGACAAGGGTGCCAAGTCCAGTCAGTGGAGAAAGAATAGTTTTTTCAGCAAATGATGGTGGGACAACAGATAGCCATATGCAAAATAATGAATTTAGACCCCCTACTCAAAATGAATTGCAGGCCTAAACGTAAGCAGTAAAATTATAAAATTCTTAGAAAAAAACATAAATATAAGTCTTCATGTTCTCCAGTTAGGCAACAATTTCTTAGATATGATACCTAAAATGCAAGCAACTAAAGAAAAATAAATTGGACTTCATCGAAATTAAAGATTTTGTGTATTGAAAAAGTGAAAAGACAACTCACAAAATGGGAGATTTTGAAATCATATATTTGATAAAGATCTAAGATCTAGACTACATAAAGAATTCTTACAACTCAACAATAAAAAGACAAATAGCTCAATTTAAAAATGGACAAAGGATTTGAATATACACATCTCCAAAGAAGATCTACAAACGACCAATAAGCACATGAAAAGATACTCAACATCATTGGTCTTTAGAGAAATGCAAGTCAAAACTGCAATGAGATAACACTATATACCCATTAGATATACCCATTAGAATGGCTAAACTTAAAAAACAAAAATGTCAGACAGAAAAAGTTGAGAACTATATGATTTCATTCATATGTGGAATATAAAACTGAAAGCAACAAGGCAAACAAACAAACAAAAACTTATAGATACAGACAACAGCTTAGTGGTTACCAGAGGGAATTGAGGGAGGGAGAGGTAGAAAAGGGTAAAGAATGTCAAATACGTGGTGACAGAAGGAGATTTGACTTTGGTGGTGAAAACAAAATACAATATACAGATGATATACTATAGAAATGTACACCTGAAACTTATATAATTTTACTAATCAATGTCACCCAAATAAGTTTCATTTAAAAAATCTCTCAAAAAAATTTTACTTTACTGTATCATCCAAAAAAAAAAAGGAAAATAACAAGTATTGATGAAGATGTGGAAATATTGGAACTCTCATGCATTTCTGTTGTAATGTAAAATGATGTAACCACTGTGAAAAATAGTCTGGCAGTTTCTCAAAAAATTAATATAAAGTTATCATATGACCCAGCAATATCTCTAAGTTTACCAAAGAAAACCAGTGCTACAAAATTGATGATATATAAAAACATATATGAAAGTTAATTACATCATTATTTTTAAGAGCCAAAAAGTATAAACAACCCAAATATCTATCAGCTGATAAACAGATAAACAAAATGTGATATTATACACACAGTGGAATATTATTTGCCTGTAAAAAGAAATGAAATACTGATAAATGCTACAATATGAATCACCTTGAAAACACTGTGCTAAGTGAAATAAACCAGACATAAAAGGCTGCATGTGGTCTGCTTCCATTTATATAAAAGGTCCAGAAAAGTAAATCCATAGAGACAGAAAGTAAATTAGTGGTTGTGGGGTAAGAGAAGAATTTAGACTGACTGCTAACAAGTATGAGATTCCTTCTGAGGGTATTGAACATGTTATAGAATTGGATGAAGATGATGGTTACACAACCTTGTGAATATACTAAGATCCACTGAATTGTACACCTTAAAGTGGTGAATCATGTTATATGAATAAAAAAGATCAACTAAATACAGTACAAAATAAAAAACATATCTCAATAAAAACAAACATCAACAAAAAAGATGTATGATATCTCTCACTAAGTTGAAGCAGGAAGGGATCTTAAAAATCCTCTGGTCCAACGTGATCATTTTAGAGAGAAGAAAATTGAGGCCCAGAGGAGGAAAGTGACTTTTAAAAAGTGGCACAGCTAGTCAGCTGCTGGATGACTATGGGGGCCTAGGATCTCTAGTTCCAGACAATGTTTTTCCCTTTTTCTAAATTCTTTACTAAAAAATAGATCAAATAGCATAAGCTCCTTGTATCTACAACCCAGCTTTAATAACTGTCAGTACACAACCAGTCTTATTTCATCTATGTCCTTATCAACTTTTATCCTTCCCAGATTAATTTGAAGTGTATCTCAGACATCATATTATTCAAACATAAATACTATATAGTATGTGCATATTTTCATATGTATTTATTTTTATTAAAAATTATTAGGGTGACATTGATTAATAAAATCAGTTTCAACTGCACAATCTTCAATAATATGTCATATATATATTGCATTATGCGTTCACCACCCAAAGTTAGATTTCCTTCCGTCACCATTTTCATATATTTTTACTTGCATGATCTAGTTCCCACACACATATATATGCATACAAAAGAAAATAATAACTGACCCCTCCAGAAAACAAAAAGAAAGCTAGAAAGAATGGTGAGCAAATAAACTGATAAAACATTAAGTAAATCTAAATATGCATTCACTGCATAACTGTATATTATATTGAGGGTGAATATATAAGGAAAGCGGAACTATAGTATCTCACAAAATAGCAGGTAAGATACGGTGGTGGTATATAGGATTACAAGGTGCTAAGGTTCTTGTATTTTTCAAGAGGAGGTATGAGATGCTGAGTAACATGATCAGCTCTTACACTAGAAAACATGTACAACAACGTTCATAGAACATTCTTTGTAATAGCAAGAGAACTGGAAACAACCTAAATATGCATTAGTGTAGGAATGGATGTATAAAATATGGTGCAATTATACATTATAATACTGTGTGTCATTAGAGGGAATAAACTAGATCTGTGTAGATCAGTGTGCATTGATCTCTAAAATACATGGACTAAAAAGTTGTAAAACAACATGAATAGTAAAATGGTATTAATCTGAAGTAAAAAGAAAAACTTATCTGCTCATAGTATGGAGAGAGAGAAAGAATAGGACTAAAAGTGGTAATTAAAGGGATTTTTAGCTATATTCATAATGTTTTATTTCTTTGGAGAAAAAAAGATGAGGTACATATGACAAAAGTGTAATAGTTATAAATATTGGATTGGGAGAATAGAGACATTAGTTACATTATTTGTGTTTTCTATATTATTATCTGCACTTAAATTTTTTAAAAAATTTTATAAATTTCTCCAAATTATATATATGTATAAATATATGTAAATATATATAAATATATATACATATATACATATGTATATATGTATATAAGAAGAATTAAGGAGTCTTAAGAGCAATCTACACTTTTGGCTTAATGTCATCTATGTTATATAAATACTCTCTGATAAGATGTGGATTTTATTGGAGCTATGCCCCTGCTCCATGGAGGGACACCCACCATTTTTGCTTTCCATTCTCCCATTTCTAGATTCTGACAAGATGATCCACGTTTTTAGATTTCCTGTCCTCATGAGCTTAACTCCAGAGTAGAATTCCGGTAGGTTAGAAAAGAACATTCTATTTGAAGTAAAGTCAAAGTTGATATCCTGAATTAAGGAAAAATAAATATTTATTTTTTAAATAAATATTTATCATATTAACATTGTCAAAGTAGCAATGGATTCTGTTTGAGATGTATAAATTTGCGGGCAAGGATGTAGCCAAATGCTAAGTAGACCAAAGGAGTTGAAGAAACAGACCCAGCTGAGGAGGCTTGACCTAAAAAGGGCAGCATCCAGAAGTTATGCCGAAGTACAACTATAGTTAGGGCAGATGTCAGCCCTGAGAATAAGGGACGAACGATTATTGGCAGCTAGAGACAGCAACTGGGTTAAGAATATTAACTGGGTGAGAGTAAAGGTAAGGCCGCAGCAACAGTGTAATTGCTGATGAGTTGACTATTAATGTCAGGATCCCAGCTGGCCTACAGAACAAATATTCTGGGAGACAGATTTGGTAGTGACTTGTCAAGGTAATATGACAACAACCTAGGAGCTTAGGAAAAGCTTTTTGCTTTGGTCAGGAATTTTTTGGTTCTTAATAATAGAAGCTCAACCCATACAATTTGGTGGTATTGACTTCAGATGTAATGGGAACTAGTGGTTTAAATAATGTACTCAGAACGCTTCACTTGCCATCTATGTTAGTCAGATTTGCTATTATCATGCTGTGTGACAAGTAACCCCCAAATTCTCAATGACTTATAACAACAAATATTTATTTTATGCTCACGGGTCCACAGATTGGCTATGATTAAGCTAATATTGACTGGGCTTGGCTGGATTCAACTAGACTCCAGCCTTCAAACTGACTACAGATTTTTTCTGTGTCTTCATCCCAGGACCAAAGCAGAAGGCTTAACAGCGTCCTGGGGTCTGGTCCTTTCATGGAAGAGGGCAGAAGGTCCAAAGTGGTTGGTGGAAACTCTTAAGACCTCAGCTTAGACTGGGCACACTGGTCATTTCCATCACAATCTACTGGTCAAAGTAAGTCATATGACCAAGTTCAAAGTCAATGAGCAGGGATATAAATTCCATTTACTCTCCTGGGAAGTACTACAAAGTCACATTGAGGCAGAATAGTTAGCCTAGGGAAGTTCCTTCCCCACTCCAGGGTGCAGCTCTAGAAATTTTCATTAGTCCCTTACTCAGCCCTCTCCCTGTTTTGATTTCAAGCATGAAACTCCAGCAGGAGAAACAAGCCAAGGCCAGGAGACAAGATAGATAGTCTTGGGCGGCCTTCTCCCCTCCATGCCACATGGTAAACAAGCCAAGACCAAGGCCAAGAAAACAAAAGCCCATAATTCAGTCACCCCAGGGCAGACTCTCTGAGCTATCCACACTTTTCCTTAAGTGTGTACTTTTGCTTTAATAAAACTTGCACTTTTCAGCTTGCTGTTTGTCATATCCTTGAATTCTTTCTCATGACATAGGATAAGAATCTGGTCACCAGAGCTCCAGGGTCAGGGTCTCTCTTTGGACTTCTGCTTGGTGCCTAGTGGAAAGTTGGAACCCTAGGAGCATACAGCTTTAGGAGCTAGAAAAAGTAATGGGAGGAGAAACTGTCTACTTGGCTGTATTAGTAAAGTTAAAATAATTTTTAAAGTGTGAAAAAGTAAGTGCATCCAAATCTCAGGGAAAAGCTATGCTGCTCCAACTTCAGGCAGACATTGGCGTTGGTTGAGAATCACGGGGTAACATGAGCTTTGCACTTACCAAGGATGGAGTAATTACAGTGAGGACAATGTGGCTGGCCTTTCACCAGGCCTCTGTGGACTCATGACTCAGAACATTATCTGATAACATGCCAGCAACTTTATATTGAACAGAAAAAATAGCTGAGTTGAAGTGAGTAAAGTCTTTTCAAATGAGATGTAAATGATATCATCTCTTAAATTAATGAAATGAAATTTAATCCTTGAGCAACTTTTAAATTACATGCTCTACAAATACATGGTGAATGAATAAACCAATCATCGAGACTTCCTTCATTGACCAGTTTTTTGGAAGACTTGTACCACTAATGTGAAATAGGGGAGGATAAAAATAGAGGATAAAAATAGAATTAATAAAGGGGAAAGGGTACCAGTCCTGGGACAGTGTAGAGAATTACATGCAGTAAAAACATAAAGGCAAGGCACTATTCTACTCCAAGGTGAAGAACGTTTTGCTTCCAGGCAAGACCTCCAAGGAAATCTAAAAAGCCCAAGTAGGCTGATGAGTCCCTTTCCTGTCTTGGTTTATTCTCCCTCCTTTCGGGACCTGGTTCCTCTCCAACCCCAAATTCTCAACCCTCAGAAGGGATGTGACATTAGCACTTGCCTCCCCAAATTCTTCCAGAAAGAGAGTCAGATTCAAGTGTGGAAGAAGCCAAATATTACTTTTGGCCTGCATTTTTGAAGATATGTAAGACTCCAGAATGAGCCCTGTTTTTTGTGTTAATGCCAGAAAAAATAAGATGTGCTGAGAGATTTTTCAGTCTGTGAAAGCAAAGGTCATGATGTTTCTGGCAATTTATTAGAGATTTTTTGAAGGTGATACAAACAAAAAATAATGTATAAAGGATTCAAATTGTACCCAAATGTTATAATAGTCTATTCTCCCCAACATTCCTTCTAAGCCAGAGCTCCTATTTGCCAGCCAAATAAACTCCAAGTAAAGTATAGAAATTCTTTTAGACAAGGATCAAGCCAGATTAGGGATATTTTAACTAGATTTCCCAGTCAATATCAAGAGTTTCCATTTCTCCCTCTTCTGAGTCTGACAGCAGTGACGTTTCCGTGAGCTTAGGCCAGGTGGTGATCCTGTGGCACTGAGTGGGAGGTGAGAGGTCCAGAGGCCTCCACTGGGCATACCAAGGGGTCCTTTTATTGGTGGAGGCCATCAGGGTGACATGCCACAGGACACCTTGGCTCTCACTCAGACTGTTAATTCAAAGAGAGAGCAGATTTAAGTGGCCTGCAGCATTGCAGCAAGCAGGGATTGGATCATTGTTATAGAATTTACAAAACCAGAGTTTGGCTGAAGCAAGGCAGCACCAATCTCTCTTTCAGATACCAGACTCCCTCTGCCCTTGTTCTGTTCAAAGGCCAAAGGCCAAGACTCTCCCTAAAGCCCAGAACACCACTCACACATATTATGACACTGTCTTTCAAAAGAAATTCAGTTAGGACACTGGTGAAAAGGTCAAAAAGCAGTGAAATGCCATCCCCCTGAACGTCAGCAGGAGGTGTTGCCTTGGTGTGGAGATGTGGGAAAAGAGAGTAAAGGGAGAGGGTTCTCACAGTTGCAGCTCTTCTGGCAGCCACCAAAGAAAGCAGAAAGAGGTTTGTTGGATGTTTCCAGCTTGCGTGAAGGAAGTCTGAGTAAGACTTACTGTCTTCCCGTCTTGAAAGTTGCTTATTGTTTTTAGTTTGGTTTTGTTGTTAGTTTGACATACATATGTATATGCATACATACACATATATACATATATCTATGTTGTCATGTTATATTGATGCAGGACAGAGCAAATTCCCCCGAGTAGCACTGCACTGAGAGAGGGTGTTTGGCTGGGTGCAGGAAAGAATTCAAACGCACGCCAGAGTCAGAGTCAGAGTCAAAAGAAAAGTTGATTAGAGAAGGGGTATCACTCCACAGAAAGAGCGTGGTCTCATCTCAGAGACAGATAATGAGACAGCCTGAGAGAGACTCAGAGAGACAGAGAGACAGAAACAATGAGAGAGACAGAGAAAAGGACACAGAGAGGAACTCTGAGTGCTCAGGGATTTCAGTTTATATATCATTCTTAGTTTCTATGAATTACAGTTTACAAGACTTAGTTTACCCATTTTCCTTTGGTATGGGCATATAATGTGAAAGGAAAAGAATATATAGCAGGAAAGGCCTGCTGGCAATTCCCAGCCTTTGACCCATATGTTCCCATGGTTTCAGCTTAAGGAATGAATGATTTTGTTTTGTTAGGGCGAGACTTAAAGACTCTGTTTTCCCTTCAAGGTGTAGGGAAATGGTTTGTTAGCAATCCCAACAGAAATCTTCCTTTGTTCTGCAGGTTTCCTTTGGTCTGGCTACAGGGCTGACAGCCTATTGCCAACTCCAAATACAGCTTGATTTAACTTTTAGTTCCCTTACCTCCTCCTTACATTAACATTATATTGTGTTACGTATGTGTTGTTAGTAACGTGTGTGCGTGTGTGTATATGAATGTCAAAGTTGAATTTCACACTCTTGGCAGAAAACTTATAGGAAAAAAATCGAAGAGGGTTTGATTAAACATCATGAGGCAATAAGACTGGTTAAGTATTGTATCTTTAAAGGTTTTAGTCTTATAAGAGTTTTCAGTTAGCTGGGCAGGTAACTTTTTTTTAATTGTGGTAAAACATACATAACATAAAATTTACCATTTTAATCATTTTTAAGTCTACGGCTCTGTGGCATTACATACACGCACACTGCTGTGCCACCATCACCACCATCCATCTCCAGAACAGTTTCATCTTTTCCAACGAAAACACTGTCCCCATTAAAACACTAACTTCCCATCTCTACCTCCACCCCAGGCCCTGGCACCCCCACTTTACTTCATGTTTTTCAGAATTTGACTATTCTACAGACCTCATAGAAGTGGAATCACATAGTCTCTGTCTTTTCGTGAATGGTTTATTTCACTTAGTATAATGTCTTTAAGGTTCCATGTTTGTTGTCTGTTTTCCATTGATGGAACAGTTTGTTTTTGTATTCTTACTATGGACTCTGACACTGAAAATAGGATAACCATCTGAAAGTTTGCCTTGCTATGGGGCTTCCTTCTCACCACCCTAATGTATATCTATCTTCGAGGTACTGGATGTTTTTCAGTGTTATTTTTTTTTCCCTGCCTTATTCACTATGTAATTATTGTTTATTAGCTGCTCACAGTTCTCAGCGAGGCGGGGCAATGCCAGGATGGAGAGCATGCATATCTCCTTCTCTCTATCACTCCCCTTACTTCCTTCAGGCAAAGATTTAGAAAACAATAAGAAGCCCTTTCTTCTCCTAGTAACACTAGGTACTCTTGACCTAGAGGGCAGGTATGTGCTTACCTTCCTCCCTAAGCACAAGAGGCTCTTAAAGCATATTTAAGATAGACTTTCTATTTTTAAGTAGTACATTCAAATGGTTAAATACAGACACAGTAAGAAGGTGCAGTGAAAAATGCATCTCCCTCCTACCCCTGATCTCACTTCCTTGTTCCCCTTCCAGCAGTCAGCCACTGTGACTTTGTCTCTCTTTTCAGAGAAACTTCACATGTAAACAAGCACATGGCCACCTTTTCACACAAAAGATATAATGTTATACCATTGATCTGTATAGTGCTCTTTGGAAAAATACAGAAAAGTAAGAGTGTAATATACGACGTTCCCACCATCCAGAGCTGATAAGAACACTTTAGTCATAGCTGATTTTTTTCTCTTACATGAAAGAAGTAAAATGTTACAAATTAAGTTCAAATATTCTCTGACCTTCCTGGCCAATTTTATTCCCTTCCTCCTATCTCCAGAGTCAAGCGCTATCATGATGTCCTTTCAGACGAACATACATCTATGTGTCTGAGTAGAATCTATAGCATCATTCTGGGTGATTTTTCAATTTACATAATAACCATGTTTAATATTCATTCCTTCTATTGACAGGCATTTAGAGTCTTTCAGACTTTTACTCCCCAAATAATATTGCAAGTTATTTCTTCCACATACATCTTTGTACACACATGTGAGCGTATGTATAAGGTAATTTTATATAAGTGAGCTCACTGGATTAAAGGATATGCATGCGCATTTTAAATTTTAATAGATTGTTCTAAAGAAGTAGTACCAGTTCTTACTCTCACTAACAATGCATGGAGTGCGTATTTCTCTACATTCCCTTCCTAACAGCAGTTTATCAAAATTATAATTGTATCTCTTAGAGTTTGAATTTATATTTCTTTTGTTATAAATGGGAATAGCACCTTTCTGCATGTTCGAAAGCCATGCATATTTCTTGTAAAATTTTTTTATAAGTCCTTGGTCCATTTTTCTTTTAGGCTAATGCCGGAACCCGCCGGACGGAGTCGAACAGTCCTGAGTCGGGGAGCGAGGGTTAGGAAAAAAGACAGAGATGAGAAAAAGATCTCAGGAGGGCATACAGTCAAAGCTGCAGCCTCGAGTTATTTAGCACCGTATACTTATACAGCTTGGTACATGACAAACTGCTTGTAACAAAGTAACAAACTGCTCAAAACAAAACCACAAGTATCCAGAAACAATAGCTGCGATTAACATGGATTAACATAAGGCCAAGAGAAACTTCCTCCCTTGGAATTTCAGGAACTGATGCTTCTCCTCCCTTGGAGGTTCCAGGAACTGATAATTCCTTACAAAGGGCTCCCAACAGGCTAATAATCTTATTGATCCTTTTTTTTTTTTTGGTCAGTTACAGTTGCCATTCAATTTTATTTTATATTAGTTTTGGGTGTATTGCATAGTGGTTAGACATTTATGTAATTTACAAAGTGATCCCCCTGATAAGTCCAGTACTCACCTGGCACTATACATAGTTATTATAATATTATTGACCATATACCTTATGCTGCACTTCACATCTGACTATTTTGTAATTACCAATTTGTACTTCTTACTCCCTTCATCTTTTTCACCCATGCCCCCCAACCCTCCTCCCTTATGGCAACCATCGATATGTTCTCTGATTCTGTTTCTGTTTTGTTTGTTTATTTTATTCTTTAGATTTCAGATATAAGTTAAATCATATAGTATTTCTCTGTGTCTGACTTATTTCGCTTAGCATAATATCCTCTATGTCCATGTTATCACAAATGGTAAGATTTAATTCTTTTTTATGGCTGAGTAATATGCCATTGTATATATGTACCACTTATTGTTTATCTAATCTTCTATTGGTGGGCACTTAGGCTGCTTCTATATCTTGGCTATTATAAATAGCACTGCAGTGAACATAGGGTGCATATATCTTTTTGAATTAGTATTTTAGTTTTCTTTGGATAAATACCCAGAAGTGGAATTGCTAGATCATAAGGTAATTTTATTTTTAATTTTTTGAGGAACTTCTATACTGTTTTCCATAGTGTCTGTACCAATTTGCAGTCCCACCAACAGTGCACAAAGTTTTCCTTTTCACCACATCCTCGCCGACATTTGTTGTTTCTTCATTTATTGATGATAACCATTTTGATGAATGTGAGGTGATATCTTATTATAGTTTTAATTTGCATTTCTCTGATGATTAGTGCCATTAAGCGTCTCTTCATATATCTATTGGCCAACTGTATGTCCTCTTTGGAGAACTGTCTATTCAGGTCTTCTTCTCAGTTTTTAATTGGATTGGGTTTTTTTGTTTTTGTTTTTGTTTCTTTTTTTTTTTATATTAAGTTGTATAAGTTTTTTATAAATTCTGGATATTAACCCATTATGAGATGTATCGTTAGCGAACATTTTCTCTCAATCAGTAGATTATTGATGGTTTCCTTTGTTGTACAAAACTGTTTTAGTTTGATATAGTCCCATTTATTTTGCCCAAGGAGATATATCGAAAAAAATATTACTAAGAGCAATGTCAGAAGTTTACTGCCTATATTTTCTTCTAGAAGTTTTATGGTTTGGGGTCTTATATTTAAGTCTTTAATCCATTTTGAATTTATTCTTATATATGATGTAAGAAGGTGGTCTAGTTTCATTTTTTGCATGTATTTGTCCAGTTTTCCCAACCATTTATTGAAGAAACTATCTTTACCCCATTGTATATTCTTGCCTTCTTTGTCATAGATTAATTGACCATGAAGGTATTCATTTCTGGGCTTTCTATTCTGTTGCGTTGATCTATGCATCAATTTTTATGCCAGTATCATGTGGTTTTTAGTCTTATGGTATATTTCAATAACAGATAGTGTGATACCTCTAATTTTGTTCTTCTTTCTCAAATTGCTTTAACTATTCAGGGTCTTTTGTGGTTCCAAGTATCTTATAGGATTATTTGTTCTAGTTCTGTGAAAAATGTCATTGGTATTTTGATAGGGATTGCATTGAATCTGTGCATTGCTTTGGGTAGCTTTTGGGACATTTTAATGTTGTTAATTCTTCCTGTCAATGAGCATGGTATATGCTTCCATTTATTTGTATCTTCTTTAATTTCTTTTTTCAGTGTCATAATTTTCCAAGTACATGTCTTTTACCTTCTTGATTAACTTTATTCCTAGGTATTTTTTAAATCATAAATGGATTCTAAATTTTGTCGATTGCTTTTTCTGCATCGATTGAAATGCTCATATGATTTTTATTCTTCGTTTTATGTGGCATATCATATTAATTGATTTGCAGATATTGAACCAACCTTGTATCCCAGGAAAAAATCCCACTTGATTATGGTGTACTATCTTTGTAAAGTGCTGCTGAATTCAGTTTGCTAATATTTTGTTGAGGATTTTTGCATCTATGTTCATCAGGAATATTGACCTATAATTTTCTTTTTTTATTATTTTATTTGATTATTATTATTTTTTAGGAGAGGTGTTGGGAGCCCTTTGTAAGGAATTATCAGTTCCCGAAATTCCAAGGGAGGAGGTTTCTCTCTCCTTATGTTAATCCATGTTAATCGCAGCTATTGTTTCTGGATACTTATGGTTTTGTTTTGAGCAGTTTGTTACTTTGTTACGAGCAGTTTGTCACGTACTCAAGCTGTATAAGTATACGGTGCTAAATAACTCGAGGCTGCAGCTTTGACTGTATGCTCTCCCGAGATCTTTTTCTCATCTCCGTCTTTTTTCCTAACCCTCGCTCCCCCACTTAGGACTGTTCGACTCCGTCCGGCGGGTTCCGGCAGAGAGGCAACCCTTGGTTGACCTCACGAATTGCAAGTACCTTGTCAGCTTACAATCCCTTATTTTTTTTATTTTTTACACCTACAGTACCTGGTCTTCCTAGGTGGTCTCCCATCTAAGTACTAACCAGGTCCAACCCTGCTTAGCTTCTGAGCTCAGACAAGATCGGGCTTGTTCAGGGTAGCATGGCCGTAGACTAATTTTCTTTTTAGATAGTATCTTTTGTCCGGTTTGGAAGCAGGATAATGCTGGTCTTGTAAAATGAGGTTGGGCACCTTCTTTCCTCTTCAATTTTTTTGGAATAGTTTAAGATGAATAGGTGTTATACTTTCAATTTTTGGTAAAATTCACCTGTGAGGCCATCTGGTCCAGGACTTTCATTTGTTGAGAGTTTTTTGATTACTGATTTGATTTTGTTAATAGTTATCAGTCTATTCAGATTTTCTTTTTCTTCTTCAGTTGATCTTGGAAGATTTTGTTTCTAGAAATGTTTCCATTTCTTCCAGATTGTCCAATTTGTTGGCATATAATTGTTCACAGTATTTTCTTTTTTATTATTTTTTATTTTTATTAAAAAAATTTTTTTAAATATAATTTATGAAGTGATCCTCTCGGTTACTCTAGCACTCATTTGGTGCTACACACAACCATTACAATAATATTAACTCTATACCCTATGCTATACCCTAAATCCTCATGATTGTTTTGTAACTACTAATTTGTTCTTCATCTCTTCACCTTTTTTTAGCCAGTCCCCCAAGCCCTCTAGTATTTTCTCATAATCTTTTGTATTTCTGTAGTGTCAGTTATTGCTTCTCTTTCAGTTCTAATTTTGTTTATTTGGGACTTCTTTTTTTCTGATTAACAGTTTATCAATTTTATTTTATCTTTTCAAAGAATGAGCTCCTGGTTTTATTGATCTTTTAAATTGTTTTTCAGACTCTATTTTGTTTATTTGCTCTGAGCTTTATTATTTCCTTCCTTCTACTCACTTTGGGCTTTGTTTGCTATTTGCTTTTTAGTTTCTTTAAATGTAAGGTTAGATTGTTTATTTGAGATTTTTCTCTTTTTTTTTTCCCCCTGAGGTACGCTTGTATTGCTATGAATTTCCCACCTAAAATTGCTTTTGCTGTGTCCCATAATTTTGGGTCATTTTCATTTTCATTTGTCTCAAAGTACCTTTTTTATTTCTTCCTTGATCTCATTGTCAACATATTCATTGTTTAGTAGTATGTTATTAAGCCTCCGTGTGTTCGTGTATTTTTCCGTTTTCTTATAATTGATTTCTAATTTCACACCATTGTAATCAGAGAAGATGCTTGATATGATTTCAATCTTTTTAAACTTACGGAGACTTGTTTTGTGGCCCAACACGTGGTCCATCCTGGAAAAAGTTCTGTGTGCTCTTGAAAAAAATGTATATTCTGCTGCTCTCAGTTGAAATGTTCTAAAAATATCAATTAAATTCCTTCTGTTTCAGTATGTCATTTAAGGTCACATTTCCTTGTTAATTTTCCATCTGGATCATCTATCAATTGATGTCAATGAGGTGTTAAAGTCTCCTGCAATTACTGTATTACCATTAGTCTCCCCCTTTATGTTTATCAGTACTTGCTTTATGAATTTAGGTGCTTCTACATTGGGTGCAAAAATGTTTACCAGGGTTATGTCCTCTTGTTGAATTGGGCTTTTTATCATTATGTGATGTTTTTCTCTGTCTCTTGTTATAGCCTTTGTTTTAAAGTTTATCTTGTCTGATATAAGTATTGCTACCCCAGCTTTTTTTCCATTTCATTTGTATGAAATATCTTTTTCCACTCCTTTACTTTCGGTCTGTGTGTCTTTCACTCTGAAATGGGTCTCTTGTAGGCAGCATATGTAAGGGTCTTATTTTCTTATCCATTCAGTTACCCTATGGGTTTTGATTGTAGCATTTAATCCATTTATATTTAAAGTAATTATTGATGTATGTAGTTATTGTCATTTTATTACTCACATTGATGTTTCTCCTCCTCCTCCTCCTCCTCCTCCTCCTCCTCCTCTTCTTCTCCCTTTTTCTTCCTCCTTCTCCTCCTCCAAGAAGTCCCTTTAACATCTCTTTTAACATCAATTTGGCGAGGATAAATTCCTTTAGTTTTTTCTTGTCTGGGAAGCTCTTTATCTGTCCTGATTCTAAATGATAGTTCTGCTGGTTAGAGTAATCTTAGTTGTAGGTTCTTACTTTTCATCACTTTGAATATTTCGTGCCAATCTCTTCTGGCCTATAGTTTCTGTTGAGAAATCAACTGACAGTCTTATGGGAGCTCTCTTGTAGATAACTGCTTCTCTCTTGCTGCTTTTAAGATTCTCTCTTTCTCTTTGACCTTTGGAATTTTAATTATGATGTGTCTTGGTGTGGGCCTCTTTGGGTTTATCTTGTTTGGGACTCTGCACTTCCTGGACTTGTAAGTCTATTTCCTTCATTAGGTTAGGAAAGTTTTCAGTCATTATTTTATTGAATAGGTTTTCAATTCCTTGCTCTCTCCTTCTGGTACCACTGTAATGTGAATGTTGTTAAGCTTGATATTGTCCCAGAGGCCCCTTAAACTATCCTCATTTTTTATTCTTTTTTTCTTTTTGCCATTCTGATTGGGTGTTTTCCACTACCTTGTCTTCCAAATCGCTAACTCAATCCTCTGCTTAATCCAATCTCATGTCAATTACTTCTACTGTATTCTTCATTTTGATATTGTATTCTTCATTTGTGACTGATTCTTTTAATGGTTTCTCTGTCCTTTTTTATGTTTACTATCTCTTTCTTGAAGTTCACTTAGTTGATCTATTTTCCCCTTGAGTTCATTGAGCATATTTATAACCAGTATTTTGAACTCTGTATCAGGCAAATTGCTTGCCTCCATTTTGTTTAGTTCTTTTTCTGGAGTTTTCTCCTATTCTTTTATTTGGGACATGTTTCTTTGTGTCCCCATTTTGGCTGTCTCTCTGTGTTTGTTTCTATGTATTAGATTTGCTACATCTCCCAGTGTTGGCAGGGTGGCCTTATGTAGTAAGTGTCCTGTGGGGCCTTATGTAACAGTCTCCCTGGTCACCTGAGCTGGGTGTTCCAGGAGTATCCCTTGTGTGGATTATGTGTGCCCTCCTGTTGTAGTTGAGCCTTAATTGCTATTTGCTCATCAGTGTCTGGGTTTGACTCTCAGCCTGACTGGCTGTGAGGATTGTCCATGACCACAGTGGTGGCTGATGGTAGCTGACCCCACGGAGTGGGATTTGCCCCCACAGGGCTTTGGTGCCTGCCAAAACCACCCTTTAGTTGTTCCATTTGTGGAGCTAATCAGGTACTGCTCTGTTGTGGTCTGAGGCTGACCACTGGGTGTGGGCCTCTTAGGAGGGGCTCGGTGTTTGCCAAGGTCAAACACTTCCTGTGCCTGGCCAAGGGCCAGCTGGTAGAAGCTACGAAGTGATCTGTGGTTGGCAGCTGCCTGTGCTGGGCCGAAAAACATGTGGGAGAAGCAACACTGTAACCTGAGTCTATCTGCCACCCTGCTGGGTCTGGGGCCACTGAGCAAAAGGCATAGGGCACACTGAGGTCAGCTGCCACTTGCCTGAGGCCTGCAGACCTTGGAGAGTTTTTAAGAAAGCTTGTAGTACAGGCTGAGGCTGACCAAGTCACAGCAGCTGAAAGTGCACTGTATGAGTTGGGTGTAGTGGGGTCTCAGAAAACCACTAGGGTGTGACAAGTGGTGTTCACCAGGTTAATGCAGATTCAGTTTTGGCTCCTGCCCATCCCTACAGGCTGCACGGGAAGATGGGTAGGGTGCGGCTTCAACACAGGAAGAATGGCAGCTCTCACCCTGAAGCCAAACAGTTCAGTCTCTCCTCATATGTCTCTGGTGCCTTATAAGCTGCTATTTCTTCACTGGAGCTCAGGATGAGTGCCTGTGAGTGAGTGAATCTGTGCAAAGGGATGTCTGAGTTTCCTGCAGCCCTCTGTCTCACTGAGACAGGTTGGAAACACTGCTGATCTATTGAGAAGATTACTCTTCCCGGCGCCTGATCCCTGGGCTGGGGATCCCAGTGTGGGGCTGGGACCTATCACTCCACTGTGAGAACCTCTGCAGCTGAGAGATCCCTCCCAATTCTCAACTGCCACATATAGGTATGGGATCAGCCCATTTTCCATCTCCAATCTCCTACCAGTCTACACATGGCTTCCTCTATACCTTCCCCACTATCTGAGCCCTATATCATGTCAGGATTCCATCTTATTAACTTTTAAGTGTACTTTGCATGTGATGAAAAGCAGGTCTTTGTCATGATATATGCTGCAAAAATTTCCCCAGTTTCTTATTTTTTGTCCTAGCTATTTTTGTCATATGGAAAATTTCAGTTTGTATAGTCAACTTTATCAACCTTTATTAATGCTTTAAAGTGATGATACATTTATAACTTGTTCTTCCTTCTCTTTTTCTCCTATCTTCCCATTTCTCCCAAATACCAAAATTAATTTGATTTTATTCTAACCCAAATCATATTTTATACTCCTGAGTCTAGGGTCAGATCAACAGCTGGAAGTCGCCCAGAGCTACTCCAGGTGAACCCTGGAGGTTCAACATAATTGCAGAGGCTCCAGGTAGCTTTGATTCAACTTGCCCTGATGTGTGTTTATGGGGTGTTCTAAATTAGCACTGACAAGCACTGACACTTCTGGGACTTCTTAAAGCCTGGGGGTACCCCAAAACCCATCTGGTCTGCTAAGACTCTCTCTGCCATGGTCTGACCTACCCCTTGGAGGCATTGCAGTGGGGCTGACACAGAGGAGCTAGGATCATGGTGACATATTGCTTCTTCTTCATCCTTTTCAGCTCCTTAAAATACTTCCCACTGGAGCCAGGTGTCTCACTATTAAAGAATGGAAAGGGAAAAAATGAGAATAAATTTTATGGTGTCAGATTGGAACTGAAATACGGTTATCAATGTGAACTCATGATTTCTAATACCTAAGGATAAAGAGATATGTACGATGTATAAGTGTGTGTAAATTTTTGAATTTGCTTTTGTATGTTCTTTAAAAATTTTACATACACATCCTTTCCATTCTTTTCATTGAGTCATCCTCCCCTCGTTCGTAAGTGCAGGGGCATGGCCAGCTGTTTCCTTTGCTTTCTCCACATCTCTTCTCCCATGAATACAAAGATTTGCTCAAAATATTATTATTTAGGCATTGGAGATTAAAAAATAAGACTAAGGAAAAAAACAAAATAAAAAGGGTCATTATTTGTTGTCATGGACTGAGTGGTATGTTCTCTCATCTTTTTTACCTTCCAAGGTCCTTTACAGTGGGTTGACATTTGCACCTCTCCTGGCCCTTATAGTGGCTGCATCCTCCATACAAACAATTCACCCCTAAGCTCCTTCTTCCCTCCCTCTCTCCCTCTCTCATTTCACAAATGTTTACTGAGCTCTTACCATATGTCAGTGCTGCGCTTGGTAGTGGTAGTCCAGTGGTGAACTGGTGCTGTATCCAACAGACACAGGCGCTGACCTCAACAAGCATACAACCTAACAGACGAAGTACAGTGTGACTCGCTAAAGAAACCAGGGCCCTTTCTTACAGTGGCTGATCCCTCACCAGAATGGGAGCCATTAGGAGGTCTAACTACCCTCAAGGAAAACACTTTTCTCTCTCCCGCTGGGGCGAGAGAGAGAGCTTTTAAGTCTGATCTCCTTGCTTCTTGCACATTAATAAAAATTGAGATTTTGTTATTTCACATGCATTGGCTCATTTGATCCTCACAGGGCGAGAGGGAAGACATTCTGATCTGCATTTTACGGAAGAGAAGTGGTGGATTGCCTAAGATGACAGATCATGTTAGTGCCAATCTGATTCTAGCGGAAAAAGAAACTTTTGGGGCAGGAGAAGGTTTTAAAGGCCATCCTGTTCAGGCACTCTTGCTGCTTCAATTTTTTTTTCCAGATCTCCTGATTCCTGTACCACTTTCCAAGACAAGAGACAAGGGTGGTAGTAGTCCCGATTTCAGAGATGACCAGATTGATATTCACCGCATTCCTTTGGCACGCCAAACGCACTTCTCTTCTGTGCTTTGCTCTCCTGACTTCAGAGGATACTTCTAGATCTTTTTATTCATCATCAGGCTCATAGGGAAATACAGACCAATGGGTCCACATGCTAGATTGCGGGTCAGGGCCCAGGCAATGCAAGGATGAGGGAGAAGACACATCTCCTATAAAGAGCTCACGATTCAAGAGGCTAAACAGACACGCAGACAACTCTGCTGCTGTGGTAAGGGAATCTTGTGGAGGTATGAACGAAATACCACATTGAGAACCTCCTGAAATTCTCTATTCTCCACAGTGAAGACTCTCAGGGAGTAAGAGTGAAGTTACAGACAAGTTTGGAGGGAGAGGAAAATAGAGCAGCAGAAATTCGTGACACTACAGCAGCTGAGCCAGAGCAAAGCAGGGTCAGAGAAGAAGACCTCAGGGGTAGGGCAGCTGAGAGGGACCATAGAAGGGAGAGGAACACAGCTGAGGAAGTCTGAATTTGTCACACGGTGAATTGACCCACATGTGAGACTTTCTTCAGCAAACTTTGCAGAAGGAGAAAAAGAGAGAGACATTAAACAGCAGTTGGCCAAGCAGAGGAGGGAACCATGTGAGGCCATGCCTATGTAAGCACTTTTAGTACACAAAAGCCGTATGTATACAGATGCCAGATACTGTTATTACCCTGTGGGGGTCAGGAATCAGATTGTTTCATAGCTCTGAGAAGGCTGTTTTCCCCAGTGGGAGAGAAAATAAAGTGCATTTCCTAAGGGGCTGGATTCTGCCAGCTTTACCTTTGCAACTCACCCTGCTGGGTATGGCTCTCTTAACCAGGAGGTCCAGGGGAAGATGGAATTTGAGGGTGCTGGCAGGGTGGGGTTGAAACAATTGGTCCAGTAGGGGAGAGAAGAAAATGGGGGCAGTAGAGGGCAGACAGTTCAGGAAAAGGGGTGTGATGAGACCATGGGTAGGTCTGAGGCATGATAGCATGGCAGGGGTGGAGAGCTGGGGGTTGGGGTTGGAGAGGTGGTCTAGGCTTTGGAGTTGTCAGATAATAAAGAACTGAGGGGTATGACGAGTTCCAAGGATGTGGCCAGTCTGATGAGTTGGCTTAGTTTATTGTCATGAGATGGGCTCGGAGGAAGATGGTAGCGCTTGTCTCGATCCCAGGGCCTTTGCAGAGGGGCCCCAAGGTGGCTGGAAGACAGCAACCCAAATGGTGAGAAGATGGTCTGGCTGGAGGCCTGCCAAGCAAGGTTCGTAACTTTGGTGTGCCTCCGGAGACCAGGGAGAGCCCCGCAGCAGGGGGCACGGGAGAAGAAGGAGCCTTTACACCAGAGGGTTTCCAACTAAATGACATTGTCAGAGAAAATCCAGAATTCGGTTAGAACAAGGAGTGAGAGTGTTTTAGGAAAAGTAAGTTAAAGTTCTGTAAGACTGCATTTTCACGGACTCTCCTGGATGCTTCCCGTAGAACCAGAGTTGGATTTTCCATGAAGTGAAAGCAGCCTACGCCTTAGGCCTCTGCCTTGCCTTCTAAGGCCCTAATTGTAATGCCGTGTTTGTAATTGTAAAACTTGCCTCCCACCCTGAACTCTAGGCCTCTCAAAAGCTTACTCTGCCTCTGCCGAGAGCTCTACAAGTTGAAGGGATGGAAGGAGGTTGGGTCTCATAGACGAGTCCTGGGACTGACGTACAACGTGATGACTATTAGCACTGCCGGATGGTACATCTGAAAGTTGCTAACAGAGTAGATCCAAACCATTCTCATCACAGAGTAAGAAACACATTTTCTTTTTCTTTTTGTATCTATATCAGGTGATAGATGTTAACTAAACTTATTGTGGGAAGCATTTCATGACATATATGTAAGTCAAATCAGTATGCTGTATACCTCGAACTTAGAAGTGCTGTATGTCAATTATATCTCAATAACTGAAATAAAAATTAATAAAAATATTTCTCTACGTGCAATGTAAAACAAAAGAAAATGAAACAAATAGCCTTAGTGTTCTGATTTCCGAACACTTTTTCCTACCTCCATACTGTTTAAAGATAAGAAGGAACAATGATAGGTGTTCTACTGGGAGCAAATTTTTTTAAACATTTTTGTCTCTGATATCTGAAGTTGTGTTACTATAACCTTAATACAGGACACACTTCCAAATAGTCTTTAGCTTAGAGTGAAGCTTAGGTGACAGTTGGCAGAACGTGTATCCCTCTGAGCAGCGTTGGACCAGCCACCTCTGTGTGCTCATGTTTTCCCAGCAAACACTGGGACCTAAGCTTTGAAGTACAGCCCATTCTGTAGGGGTGACACCCTACCTGTTCCCTTTTCTGGGAGTTTTGACTGCCCAGCCAGCTGTCACTTGTACAGAATGTCCCCAACTTATGAATGGGTATTGTTCTCAGAAAGAGACTTCTAAGCCCATTGTTTAGAACTGAAAGACATTTCCACAGATAAACACGGGTATGTGTAATCTTTATTATTCAGAACAGCCTGAAAGAACTTCTTGTGTCCCTGAAACTAAGGCCTGTACAATGGTAACAGAAACCTCACCCTGTGTAAACATATGTCCCTCAGAAAATGCCTTCCAACTTCTAACATGAGACCCTGGGAATCTTTCATCATCACAGACCCTCTGCGGGGCCTTTTCCAACTCTCATCCTTTGATGTGGCTGCCATGGCGTGGGGTGGAGGCCAGCGAGGCGAGAGGGCTGGGAAGTTGGATGACCAGTCCCCATGGAGGGCAGAGTCAACTCCAGAATTCCTTTAGGATCTGGCTCCCTGCCCACATCTTCCAAATGCCACAGGGATAGGCCTGCTTCTCTCATGCTTTGTCCTTTTGAAGTTTCCTGAGATTTAGAAACAATGGCAAACAGATTAGAGGTTTAAAAAAATGGCCCCCTTTTGAAGAGGAATGGAATTTTTCACTTATTTTTCAGTTAGTGGCCCTCTCAGGGAAGAAGATGTTTCTCAAGGGAAGAATGGTGGATTTCTGGGTATACAGAAGACCAAACTAATTAGAGTCCAGGTCAGAGTCCTCCCATTTGTAGTTAGCTTTAATCAAGAGATGATTCCCAAGATCTTACTTGTACGTTTAAAAAAATCATGTTTTCTTTAATCTTGCCCTGATACAGTCTCAATCTTTTAAACGTCTATATTTTACAAATGGCTTTCACATTCATTATCTTATTTGAGGTAAAGATATTATTATTTATCTTATTGCTAAGAAAACTGCCTGAGATCGCAGAGCTAGTTGGTTGGAAAGCTAGGTCTTCTGTTTCAAATATGCGTCCTTGCTGATGTTTTTTAGAGGTTAGTTAATCCCCTAAAGGGAGGCAGGCCTCACAGAGTCCTGGAGCTAAAATGAGTCTCCAGGGAATATCTGGTTTTCTCCCTGTCTCCAGACGCTACTAAATTATCCTCAACATCTAAGTGTCTCCTATTTTTTTCTTCTCTAGAGAATGAAATCTATAACTCTCAGTTACCTGTCCTGGTGACAAATAACCTCTCTTTGATTAGAAAGAAATCCTTTATTTCCAACTTGGTTCTTTTTGATACCAAAAAAAAAAAAGTTTATTTGGCAGAAAAAGTGTTTTTTACTACTTCATTGGGAAAACACAATAAGAGAAAACAGGAAACTAGCCAGTAATTACTGGGTCAGTTTGCAACAGTCCACAGTACAACTGCAATAATAACTAACACGAGAATGAGATTATGTACATTTTCCATATTGCTTCATCATCTTCCATGGCAGCTAAGCCTTACAAAACCCCTGAGGGGTAGGCAGAGCTGGGCAGCTCCAGGTGCTGATAAGCAAACTAAAGCTTGGAAGCCTGGTGTCTAATCCAAGGCTCTTGCTCAAATCAACAACAGAGTGAGACTAGAATTCTGGTCTCTGACCCTGGGATTAAAAAGTCACGTCTCTATGCCCACCACAATGTCATGCTGAGCTCTAAATTCAGTGCTCTGAATTCAGGACTGCTGAAGGCAGAAACAGAGATGCTCCCCAGGGATCTTCCTTAGAGGGTACATGAAGCCACAGTTGGCTTCTGCCAGCAGGTCCTGGGGCAGAGCCAGCAGCGTGTATGCAAGTGTGCAGTTGCTGGCTTTGCCCTGCTCAAGCTTGCATGGGAACCGATAATGTTCAGAGGCTTCTCCATCATGTCTGTCTAGATCTGCCCGCAATCCGTGTGGTTTTTGTATGATGTAGGTACAATGCCGCTTTTGATGCACACTCTATTTTGTGCATCTCTACAAAGCTAGAGAAGACAAAGATGCAGGCCAAGCTTAAGGTTCAGGTTTGCCTAAAAAAAAAAAAAAAAAAAAAAAAAAATCCCCTTTATCTGATAATATAATGTGGTCCAATTGACACACAGTGGAGATCAGAAATAGGCCCAGGAAGTTACAGCTGCATATCTTCTTATGTAGGAGGATTTGGAAACAGACTATACTGATTTTTGTCTCTTAGGAGACTCTAATCCAGGACAGTTTACCATTCTATCTCAAAGGTTCAATCTTTAGTGTGTAGACATTGACAATTTACTCTGATCCCCACCCTCAGACCTCTAACAGTCCGGGATCCTGGTCACACTTTTCTAAGCCCAACTCTTCCTGCAAATAGCTACCTCACTGCATGGAAGGGTTGGTGTAATCAGACAACAACCTATTAGCAATTCCCAAACCTAGCTGCTGAGCAGAATTGTCCAACGCAACTTTTAAAACTCAGATTTCCAGACCACACCCTAGATTCATTCAATCAACATCTCTAGCTCTGGTTCCTGGGAGTTTGAATTTTAAAATCTCCCCAATTTATTTTTATTCAGCCAGATTAAGAGAAAGCAATTATGAACTCCCTCCTTACTGGCACCACTAAAAGGGGAAAAAAATCATTACTCTCCTCATTTCCACACATTAAAGCACCACTTCAAGCTCAGATTCAGCTGTAATACAAGCTGTGCTAAATGTCCACTTCGATCTTCCTCTCCCATACACACGAACACCTTCTTGCTTTGGCTTGGGCTCCTTTCCCTCTGAGCAGATGGAGGATGTAGAACCCCAAGAGCTGCTCATTTTATGGCTTTCTTCTAAGACCTACACTCCTGCTCCACTCTTGCTCTGAACCAAGAAGCCTAGGTAGAGCTCCAAGTTAGGTAGCAGGAACTGCTGTTCCTGCTCTTGGACTCTCAGTGGGCACACACTGGGAAGTGGGAGTGAAACAACCTCTGCATTCTCACTTAGAGTCGTAATACCTGCTTCTGTTTCCTTCTCGTGCCCAGCGTGCCTCTGTTCCTCATTCCAGTGCGACATGCAATTTCCACGCCTGATTGGTCTCACTGTACCACCAGCACTTCAGAGGGCTGAGGCTATCCTGAGTTTAGGAAGGAGGCCTTTCCGTGGCCAAAAATGTGACACGTAATTGGAAAATAATTTAGGTGTTTCCTTTTCTTGTGATAGAAATTACTTATTTGTGATGGAGAGTTAAGTCCTGGCATGGAGACTGAGAGGCTGTAAGAGCAAATTGGAAAAGGAAGTTCAGAAACTCAGTTCATGGCCTGGTCTGTTCGATATCAGAC
This sequence comes from Eidolon dupreanum, assembly GCA_028627145.1. NCBI lineage: Eukaryota > Metazoa > Chordata > Mammalia > Chiroptera > Pteropodidae > Eidolon > Eidolon dupreanum. The sequence goes on along the minus strand of CM053503.1, from coordinate 77,890,876 downwards.
ATTTTCAGAGAACTTTTAAATTTTAAAGACCACTATTATTCAAAACTTCAGACTCATAATACCTGAGAAAGGCAATGGAAAAAGAACTTCCCCTTGTGTAAGTTCGGGGGAAGCGGCACAATAGAGAAAGCCCATTCTCTAGTGTGGGCCTCTGGGGCCCCTTCCAGAGGGCTAGTTACATTCTCATCCTCCTGGGTACAGACTGGAGAGAAGGGACATTTCTGCCAGGAGAGCTGGCTGCTTACTAACTGGGAAAAACATTCTTGGGGAGAGACTTACCTGCTCCAAGGCTTTTGAGACACAAGGGAATTCCAACAACCAGGGATTGGGGGCATCAAGATGCTGACATTCCCAGTCCTGCAAGATCCTACCTCTTCAAGGGGAAGAGATGATTCTCTGGCCCTGGGGGACTGAAGTCATCAACCCAAGGAATTGTATGACCGCCAATGCCACTCTTGCTCCCCCGCCAACCCAATACCATTATTTTCCTCTGCTTCCAGTTCCTACAGGGCCACAGAGGGGCAAACAATTGGCAATCTCTCCCCCTACTGCCTCTGACCTCTCCCTAATAATTGAAGGGAGAGTATTTTTCTTTTTAAGCAATAGGTTAAGGCAGGGTCCCTATAACTCCTGTCCCCTGGGCCCTGACATCTAAACCCTTCCCATCGCTCATCCATGTAGCTCATTTCTTTTCTGCCAAGGGTCCATCTTACCATCTCCTGCCAGCTGCCTTGGTGCTTTCTACAAGTGCCATCATGTCTTGCCTAGCCTGAGAACTTAATTCCTTTGCCATGTTGGTTACATTGCCAAAAACAAATCAAAATAGTCAGAGAAAAAAAAAAAAAGTCAACTCTGTTACATAAAATGAACCTACTGTGAGGCAGCTTATTCATACTGAATGTGTGTTACCCAACTAGTTCCACGGTCCCAGGCATGTAACTCCCCAAGCTCAGCCTTCTGCCAGTTCTCTCTTTGCTTCAACATGTACATCAATATACTCTCTTCACTTTGTGCATAATTTTACCATTAGCCCTGTATGCTTTGTCCTTTTACCCTAGATTGAGAATTGCCAAGTTCCCTCTGCTATGTGTGCCTATCAAAATACATTTCTCTAGTCACTTTTCTCATTCAAAATTCATGGTAACAAAATAGGAATGATTATTGTACACATCTTGAGACTTAGGAAAAAATGGGCTCTTCTTATTTCAGATGACTAGATCCTGTAATTACCCAGAAATCTACTGAGAAAGAGCTTTGGAATCAGCATCAATTATTGGCTGTGTGAGTCAAATGACATTACTTAAACTTTCTGAGTCTTAGTTTTCCCATCTGTAACATGTGGATAATAATGTCTACCTTGCAGAGGTACTGAGAGAATTATATGGTATAATATATGCAATGCAGAGCAGCTGGTATATAGTAAGCACTTGATAATGGTAGCTATAATTATCCCCACCTCTATAATGATAACCTTCAAGCATGCAAAGTATTCAGCTGCCTGGGAACTACTTAGAAGCAGGAAATAAACCATGACTAAACACATACCTAGTATGCAGCCACCTTCCAGGCCATGCTCCATTGTTATCACTGAGGTCTCTCTCAGTGGCCCAGCTGAGCATTCCCCCTCATAGTCTCCTTCCACACTCAGTCTTTAAAAACAAGTAAAAAATACTGACCTAACTTCTCAAATTCGTTCAAATGAAATATCTAAAACTCTGCTGTTGTCTAGATTCTGTTTCTGCCATCTATATACAAACCCCACTGCTCAACTTTTGAACTATGGTGTGAGCCACAGACATTTAGCTACAGCTGATAAAACAGCGACACCGTGTGGCCAGTAAGAACTGCAACCCAGCCTGGGGCCAGTGCTGCAGAAGCCCACGGTCGTGGCGCAGGCTGTTGAGCAGTTAGGTCCTGTCAGTTAGAAAATAAAATGAGGAAGGAAATATAGCACCTTGCAAGTGTGAATGGAATTACTTCCTACTTTATAAATGTGTCCCTCCTGTCCACAGCCAAAGATTTGAAGGCTGGATGGCTTGTGTCTTAAATCAAAAAGGACAGAAGGCTGGCCATGGGGCATACGCAGTTTCAAATGTTTGCCACTTGCTCCCCAGGAACTGTGGAAGATTTATAGAAAAATCTTAACAATCTTTATTCCACTTGGCATGTACTCAGACCTTGAAGAACTAGAAAAAGCATGAAGGAAGCAATTAATACTGTAGGGTTATACTCTCAGAAGGAAGGTATCTTTAAATTGTTAACAGGAATCATTGGCCCTTCAAATAGAGCTCAGTTTAAAAAAAATTGTCAGCCAAGGACGGTCACTGAGTCTAATTACCTGCTTAGAAACTTTTCTCCCTTAATGTTATCAGAGACACAAGCTGGTATTTTTATCATCCCTGAAGTTTATTCAGGGAACAGGAGCCTTCCTCTTCACTTAGTGGGCTCAGGTTTTTACCTCCTTGAGAAGTCTCAGGACTTGTCCCATAATTATGCATTTTCACCGATAAAGGACTTCTCACCAGCTTTTCCAGGGTAAATACTTACAGGGTCTCCATGCACAACGCAAGCTGGATTACGAGTTCTCTGATCTGACCATCAGCAGAGAAACTGTTGAGGATGGAGCAGCTCCTCCCACCTTGATGAATGCTTACACCCCTCCACTTCATTGACTTTAACCACTGCAAGGTCATGGGATGGTGGAGAGGGCCCAAGAGCTCTTCCCCGGGAATTTGGAATGAGGATCAGGAGAGATTCTGAATCACTTCCCATGGCTGGAACTGTAGCCTATTAACTCGGAAGCTGTTGGCTGCCCTGTTTTCCACCATGAGGAGGAGAGGAAGGTGGTCCACAGAGACACACCGGGAGGGAAGCTGACCACAGGTATCCGAGAGGAGGGAGGAGGAGCAAGCTAGAGGTGTCTGGGTCACCTCCTGAAGACCTTAGGTCTATGAGACTCTCCTGAACCCTTATAATACTATCCTCCTTTTAAGTTGATTCGAACCAATTTCTCTTACTTAGAGTTTTGAGAGGAGAAACTAGAGTGGCCAGTTACTCTCTTTATCTTTCAGTTTCCTCATCTATGCAATGAGAATCATCATTCACTCATTCATTTAACAAATATTTATTGAATGCTTCCTCTGTGCTAAGTACTGTTTTAGGTTCTGAGAGAAACAACTGGAAACAGAAGAGATTAAAAAAAAATTCCTTCCTTTCTGAAACTTCCCTTGTCCTATAAAGTTCTCTGAGAATAAACATATGAGAGAAGACACAAACTTCAAATCAGGTACCAGCCAAAGCGCTGGCTGATCTGGCAGACAGAGCACAAAGCCCCAAGTCTCAGAAATGTATAAGAGGGCCAGGGCCATTTAAAACAAGACACAGTCTTTTTGGTTTTAAAATAAAATTGGATTAAAAGAGTTCAGCCTTTCTACAGTGGCTTTTCTTTTACATCTTGGTGCAATTGCCAAAGGCCCCTTCTTGTATTTTGCTGGTAGGCACCACACTTAGGCAAAGTCTCCAGATACTGTGGTTTCCTAATTGCTTTGGTTGTGGGTAGCTGTCGGTCTATTTCAGTTATCATCGAGAGCAGCAGATAATATACGAAAGTGACAAATTAAATTCACAGCTAATTTTAAAATCTAATTTTAGTCACTCCTCTCCTACTCGGTTATTTATTGAAACTACTTAGGAAGCCTGAATTAACTGATTTGGTTCTATCTTCTGTTCCTGCCTCTGGTAAAGCTGCAAATGATCAGATTGAAGACCAAAAGGCAGGCAACAGGAGGGAGAAAACAAAGAACGTGGATAATCTGCATGATCAACGCTCAACTCACACAATCTAGGAAATTAACTGTGTGAGGGCTGGGTCTTCCATATTGTCTGACTCTCATACCTAGGCTGAAACCTTCTTACTTTGGGCAAAATACCCATAGTTCTTAATGTAAAATCAGGAATGAAAGCACTCTTTACTTTTTTTCTTATTGTCTTAGTATAAATACAATACAGTGATTCTAATATAATAAAGGACAAACAACACTTTCAACTCAGGTAGCCCTTCTCAACTCCCTAATATTTCTTCTAGAGATTTGAAGTTTGTCATCATTAGCCAACCGAGTGGGTAAGAATTTCCAATAAAGACAGAGAATCCATGTTATGTAGTGTCTCAGCCAGAAGTGGTGACAATTATTTAAAATTTTTTACATATTCCATGCCTCAAGTGCCCCTCCATCTCCCCTCCAAAGTTAATGAAAAAATTCATTCCTGTGTGTATGGGTGTACATTAGTACATGTGCACATACCCATATGCCCACCACCCATGCACACACACACGTGCACCGAGGTTCTTCCAAAATATATGTAGCCAGTGTCAGTGGAGGCTGGCAATACATCGGAGCCTGTTTTGAGATGAAAATGACTATTTCTTTTTTTCTTTTTTAGAGAATTTTTATGTTTATTTGAACTAAAACTGACAACAGTTGCAGGGAAGCAAGATCCCAAATGCTCTGAAAACGACTATTTCATTTTACCCTTTCAGGAAGGTGTGGCTCTCTGCTCAAGAAATAGGCTTCTTTCTTGATAAACTACTGCAACCGTAAGATCTCTATCTCGTGGAGCAATCTCAACCACAGATGTCTTGCTAGTTCCTAGAACTCCACAGGATGACAAAGCTTAAATAAGATAATAATGATTTAAGATAGGAAGCAGGGCAGAATTTCAGAAATAATAATAAATTTAGGATTTTAACATATATAGCAAGTTTTGTTTTTCACCTCAAAGAATGGAGAATGGATAACCACTAAACGAGTTCTCCAAATTAGGATTTCAAATCCAAGTTCTTAAGACTTTCATCAGAATGCCTTTATGAACCCAGGCCTGCCCTGATCTTAACTCTGGCTATGACGGCTTTCTTACCTTCCCATCTCTTTTTAAATGGAGACAGTCAGGCATACCTTTCTAATTTTATCTTGAGGACAAGGTGAATACATGCAGACAAATAGCTAAGCAAATACTGCCTTGTTATATTCATAATGGATCTGCAGGCTCCCTCTACCAGCCCCAGGCACAGAACAGAGGTGAATACCCCAGGGCAAGTCAGTTCTGCTCTGTGCCGCATACTCTTTCTCGTCTCATCAGAAAGGCTCCCTGGGATGACTATAGCCAGTGCAACAATCTTTTAACTAGAGTATATGTTAATAATATATTTCAGGTACTAGGGAATCCTGCACAGGTGGTCAAGGGCCCTGGGTTGGGAATCAGGACCTGGCTGCCTGTCTCCTTGCTGATCTTGGGCTAGCTGTAATGACAAGAGACTCAGTGTAGTCTCTGGATCACGAGCACATAGTCTCAGGTCCTTGTCAAAGGTGCATATAGCAGTTCTAACTCCACTCAAAACCAACTGAATCAAAGTTTCTGGTGCTGGAGGGCTAGGACGCTGCATTTTTACAGCACACTAAGGTTCGACTTTGGGTCCTTATCTGGAAACCCAGGAGCTGGAGAGCTGACTGTCACATTCTCTCCCTGCTCTAACATTCTATGGTTCTGGGCAGAAGCTCCTTTTTCCGGGTTGGTCTCCATGTTCTCCAGCCACATTCCTACAGCATTATTGGTCACTTCACAGACAACTGTCAAATCACCAGGATTTAACGAGCATGTGACAATTACTATAACTTTATTCCAACTTATTTTTAAAATTAAATACTTCCTAACCCTGGTTGTCAGTGGATGCAACAATCACATTAGTATTTGAACATATGACTTGCTCCCCACATCAGAAAGGAAATATTCAATATTTACTCTATCCCCTTGCCATGGCTCTGCAGGAAAACCTTGACATAATAGGGATGGTCCATCTCCCTTCAAGAACATAGAAGTCACTTCTAGGATAGTGGACAAGTCACTCTCAACTAATTTCCAGTGGTTTCCAAGGATGAAGTGGCTTTCAGTTCTTAAACACTCTGAGCGCCTGATGATATAAGGTAACTCCACACCCTCCACAACAGTGATGTGGCAAAGAGCAACGACGCCAGCCACAACCTGTTGTTTCATAACCTGTTGACCTGTGTGACCAGATAGTGTATTTGGTTAAAAGCCAACTAAGGAAACCAAGGACGTGGTTTCAATCTTTCCTAGGCCAGCTGATTTTAATCAATCACTTTCTTTCATGGACCACTCACCTTGAAAACATCAACCAAAGGAGTCTGAGTAACAGTGTGAGGAATAGTTACTGGTAAAATAAACCTACATCTGATGTTTTTCGATGTTGGGTCAGAAGGTTCCTCTTTAGACACTGAAGATACAGGTAGTATACATGGCCATGGTCACCCTCAGGCAGAATCTCTTTTAGATTGTTTTTGCAATATCATTTACTCATTATAACCCAATTAATTCCGTAATTCCATTATTTCCCTCCAAATGTTTCTAGAATAAAACCAGTGTCTTTATGTAGTTACTGGCTCACCTGCAAGCTGGTCAGTCCAGAGCAGCCTGGACCAGTGTCTCTCCCAGTAACTCCTTCCCACTTTTCTAGGCTATAACATCTCCCTTCCTAGATCCCTGAGCTCTGCCTTACTCTCTCTCCTGGCCCCAGCTACTGGAGTCCAAAACTGGAGTTGGCAATAGAGAGGAGCCTGCAGAGAGCATCACCCTCACCAAGGACCCAGTAAACAAACCAGGGTTAACTTGATAGGCTGTGAATGGAGGAAGAAGGGAAAGGGGAAGGCAAATGTAAGGTTTCAACTTAAATCTCTGAATTCTTTTGTGTATAATAGGAATGTTAATACCTACCCTTTATAGAGTATTTAGCCCTTGGGGACAGTATTTAAATACATTATCTTATTCAATTCTCATAACATTCTCCTGTCTTGTCTCTAATCACCAAACTAGAGCTCGAAAATCTCAATTTCCTTACCCTCTTCCATATATGTACCCTGTAGCAAGGTTCTAGGGATTAGGTAAAAAATCAGGAGACTCATGAAAGCTAATCGTGTGTCCAAATAAGGAAAGGGAAAGAAACTTCAGTGAAGGGTATTTAATGTCAGAGAGAAACTGTACATGTGGGGCAGAGATGAAGAGACCACAGCAGGCCAGCCGAGCCCGACCTAGCTACGCATCCTGTTGTTCGTGAGGCCTCCCTTGATGGAGGAAGTGACAGCAGCAGCATCACAAGTTTCCTCTCCCTGTGTGGGAGCACAGTGCAATGTTCACTCAGTCCAGTTATGCACCTGGCTTCCTGCAGCTCAGGCACAAATATTCAGCTCGTGTCTTTCCTAACACGGCAGGCCAAATGACCCCCTTTCCTCCTGGTGCAGGGAACTTCTGGCAGGAGCTAATGAACTGTGGAAGAAGAGTAATTCTCATTGGTAAGACCGGGCCAGGAGTCTGGGGAGGTGTAGGTCCTTTTGTAGTCACCGGACAGAGATGACATCAGACCCCACCTTATTTCTGCAGAGGATTCGGCAAGTATGCACACAAATAAAAAAGTAGGAAGGCACTGGGCCTCTCACAGAACCAATCAATATTCTGGGCAAGATTCTGAAGACTTCAAGGTTTAGGCTGAGTTCCTGCCACTTTCCACGGGGCCTCTTGGCCCACTGGCTGGGGTTACAGGGCAGCCATCTACCTAGCAAAGACTCCAGACTTTCAGACAAAATCGTCTTCTCCATCTAAGCACCGCCTCTCTCCAGGCCATGGTGGATAGACAGTGAAGGTTTTCAAGCCCCTACATCCTGAGAGTTCCCACCAGAGGGAGGGAAAAAAAGACCTTTGTCCCACCCACTGGGAGTTGAGAACCAGCAAAGTCCAATCCTCGGAGATCTCCAGCGTCTCTTAAATAAGCTTTTCCTCTCCATTTTCTTCTTTTAATTATTTATCACCCATCCATTCATTTATACAAATATAAAATATATTTATATAGATTTATATAATATAAACTTCTGTGAGGCAGAGTGGAGAAGGGGGCCAGGAGGGTGGGACCCCCCCAGCTATTTACAGACATACTGGTCGACGATCTCCGTACACTTCTTGCACTTGACGAAGCAGCACCAGTGGAACTTGCAGTGGCAGCGCTCCACCTGGACGCTCTTGAACTGGTCGTAGCCACGGCCACAGCACATGAGCTCGCAGCCGTCCATGCCCTCCGAGGTCTTGTTGCAGAGGCGGCCCTGGGTGCCCAGGGAGCCCGTGGTCTCGTTGCGCAGGCAGTAGTCAGGGCTGGGGTCCACGTACACCAGGTCCTCAGGGGTGGGCTGGTTGAAGCGGCTGTTGACGAGCTCCAGCTTGCCTTTGCGGGTGATGCGCATGGCGGCAGCGCTGTCGTACTTCTCCTTCAGCTGGTCCCCCACCTTGCGGAACTCGGCCAGCTGGAGCCAGCAGGTCTTGAGGCTGCAGGACCCCGAGACGCCATGGCATTTGCAAGCTACGTCTGCCATCTTATACACAGCCTGTGGGGAGGAGAAAGAAGTGAATGAGAAGGAAGTGTCCCTGATGGAAGATGACAAGAGGGCAGCTTGGGTGGCCATAGGCCATGCAGAGCAGAGAGCTAATACGGGGAGGAGCAGGTAGTTTTTCAAATGTAGACAAAGATCTTTCCAGGATCCTCAGTCACTCAGGTTGAAAGCAATAAAGGGAGCACTACAAAGGAAAATGCTGGGGAGGAAATATAATAAGTTTGATCAGCTACAAGGATGACATTTGGGGCACTTGTACTTTCTACTTTACTGTTTCTTATGACTTGAAATTATTACAATAAATGTGTCATCTTTACCATTAGGGGGAAAAAGGGATATTTCTATTGTGATCAAAAGCTCAAACAAGCAAATAAAAACCAACAAAATGTGTCCAGCTTTTACACAGTGTGGAGCACAAGTCAGAAAAAGAATCCAGTCAAATCACAAGCCTGTAACGGAAACTGTTGGCATGGCCCCAGTCAGCCAAAGGTCTCCTGATTCTGCCAAATCCCCTAAGAATTAAACAGTCCCCTTTTCTGTGTTAACATTTGGTCATTAAATCGATAGTCATCCGTAGCCTCACAATAAACCACATCATATCTGTGAGCAAGACTACTTTCTTCTATCCCAGGACTCCCTGACACCCCTGGGAGAGGCTGTGAGTATGGAGGTAGAGGGGCGAGGCCCGTGCAAAATAAGAGCAAGCCGGTGGGCCTACCTATAGGGGTGATGCATTTGAAAACAAATCCACCCCAGAAGTCACTGAACCAGAATGATGTGGAGTGGATTTGAACTTGAGTTATCCCAAATCAAAATGTAAAAGCAAGAGTAGACCAGAAAGCTGCTTACAAAGTGCTTTTCAATGAAAGCATACTGATGCATTGTGGCAAATAACCCTGGCAGCAGGCCCAGAAGTGCAGATGGCAGGATAAAAATGCAAGCCCACTGCAGAACATTTTCTTATGCCACAGCTATTGTCACCAACTGAGTAGGGACGTGTTTTTCAAGAGTTTTTCTCAGATTTCTTTTCAAGAGTCCCCAGATTGTGCCTTTATTCAGCACTATGCAGAGATCACACCGCAGGTGCAAGAAATAGCTTAACCATCATCGGCTCATATTACTATTGTCGAAATGTTTCCTGATTTTTTTTCTGGTGTGGAATTATTTCCATTATTTTATGGTGGAAAAACTGAAGCACTATAAAGCCTCAATAACCTGTTTAGGGCCACCCAGCAGGGTCTCAGAATGTCTAGCACTTCTGCACTCTAGTCTTGGGGCTTAAAAACAGCTTAGGGTGGAGAAGGAAGGCAGGCTCCTCCCTGAGGTTAAATGCACCAACACTTGGCTGGCAGCTCCAGGCTCAAGGCATAAAGGAACCGACACCCCATTCCAAGAGGCACTTCAAAGACAGAGCCTGCAATTATTCTTCTGGCACAAATCCCCAGGTCTGAGCTGGAGCCTGACATTCCTCTGGAAATGGTCCTTGGTTTAGACAGGGATGTCGGGCATCTGGCGTTGCTGCAAGGAGGAAGCATTAAGGGCCTAAAACTGTGTACCTTGCTGTTAAGTGACTAAGGGAACAGGATAAGCATCTCCACTGGGAACAAACACTTAGGGAGATTTGGGGGGAAAGAGTCAAAGCAAGACCTCACAGAGTAAGGATAGGAATTTTAGTAAAACATCCAAGAGGAAGAGTGTCGTTGACCCTCACTATTTAGACATTCCTCCCATCCTTCCTCTGGGAAGAAAGATATTGTATGGACAGTGTAGAGACATAATATTTGTACTTTAAAATACTTTATGATGGATAATATATACAAGTTCCACTTACAGGAGAAGGGGTGGAGCATAGAACCCTAATTTTTTGCCCTTTCTGCTAACTAAAAAAGCAATCGAATGTTTAAAAAATTTTTTTTCTAGTTCTACATCTTGTCCCTGGCAAACCCCTCTCTAGTCCTTCTTCCATTTCTATCTAATGGTGTAACTGAGCTTGGTAGCTGAAAGAACTCTCACAAGGATTAGGTGGCTTTTATCTGGATATGCTTAGAAGCCCTTGAGTGACAAGGCAGTATCAACCCACTGCCCTTGCCATCAATATCTAAAATGGAGTTAGTAGAAATTCCTAAAGGCCAAGAGAAATTTCTTGCAAAGTATGCCCAAGATTTATTCTGCGGGCAAGCTGTCAAATCCTAGATATTCTGTTTAAAAAAAAATCTAGTTGCAAAATACTAGTCCAGAAAATTTTCAATCCCTGCTACCATTTAGTCCTTCCTGAGGACCTTTTTGTGCAGGTGTGAGGAGGTGGGAGGTTGAATAGCTCTGGCCTCAGATGGTGATTAATGGCCAAGGCCTGTTCCTTGGAGAGGGAATAAAAAATGTAGGGACAAGAATGCCCAACCTGGAGCAGACAGAGGCAAAGGGAGAGATAAAGGGCTCTGGAAGAGGTGTGGAACTGGAGGAAGGGGGGCCCGAAGACAGGGAGACAGACGGGGGAAGGCGTGTAAGCGAGAAACAAGGCAGATGGAAGGGAAGGTGCTGCCAAGATAAGGGCCAATACAAACAAACAAACAATTAAGGGCAATAAAATGAGGAGCCAGCAGAAGTGGGGTCAAGACTGTAATCGAAATGGCGCCCAGATTAGGATGAATGCCTAGTCACCTCCGCAGCTGTCACAATGCCCCAAGGACAGCTCAGAGCAGAGACAGGAAACAGTCTTCCATGAATTTGACCTCTCACTAGGAAGCAATATGGGAACTTTTGTCTGCATATTCACATGCTCCCACTCATGTAAAGCACAGTGAGAGAGTTGTTGCAAAGAGGCACACATGGTGACCCCTGTCCTTGCAGCCTGTAAGATGAGGTAGAGTAAGCCATACTTCAGGAGGACAAATGCTCTACTGCAGTTCGGATGCAGACACTACCACCTATGGGGGATGGGAAAAAGTTGAAGGAGTAGGTGGTATTTGAACTGGGATCTGGAAAAATGGATAAAATTTGGGCATTTGGGAGATAAAGTGAAGACTTTAACCTTTTTCACCAATCTCTCCCTATTCCTCACGGTTAGACACCGGAAGACTGGCAAATGGACTGCTTAACAGAGAAGTCCTGGAGACTGAGGTAGTCCCCCAGGTGCCCTCAGGGTGGTCCCTAAGACAGTTCTGGTCTCTCTGCCCCAGTTGGTACCATAACAACCACCGTTCAGAGCACCAACTAGAACCCCTCACACCACCACGAATTAACACCACTCTCCACACACCCATCCTATGTGTGGCCAAAAACACTGGCCTCGGTATGTATGATATGTAAGGAAGACACCGGGCAACTGACCAATTCTAATTTTTACTTGACGTCACACCGTTCGCACTAGTGTACCACATTTTACCAAGCCAACATCGCAAGGTGCCGATTCATGTAAAACACACCTCCAATCCCATTTATTTGCTATGTACTCCTATGAAACAGATCTTAATTTTTAAAAGTTGATATTTAAACACATTTGTAAAAATACATTCTTGCTGAGCTACCAAATCACCAATGAACCAACACTGAATTCTGGATTTATTCTTCTCAAGAAACCGCTGTTCTCATTTATTAATTAGTTCGTCTTTACTCTCACTGAAGTACATCGCCTGGGCTCCCGAGCCAACTGACTTGGCACAGACCTGAGTGTGAACAACACTCCTGGGAAGAAATCAGTGAGAGGTCTGTGGTCCTCTGGCCCTCTGTCAGGAGAGTGTCCTACCACCCGGCACTCAGACCTCTCTACAGGCAGACCAGGATGCACGTGCCCACTTCCATCCACACTGGGTAAGCTGAGCGAGCCCCCCAGTTTCCCAGGGCAGAGGCCTCAGAGAGCAGCCAAGGAAAGAGGAATCCAGAGCATGAGCTCAGAGGAGAAGTCTTTGTGAACAAGGTGCAGGCGGAGCAGCATCTGCCCTCCAGCACAACACAACGGCACCCTAAGGTTGTTGCCCAGTTATGATCTGCGTGTACAATAAAACCTCCACTTTAGTTTCTACTGAAATTGAGGCTCAGAGACTGTTATATCCTACATGAGATTGGTAAGACTGTCTACTTGAGCCAGGATAGTTGAGGATGGTTGTCCTTCATCCTTCCACTTGTTTAGAACTCCTAGCACACAAGTGTGTTTCCCATCAGACCTAACTGAGCTTTTAGACTGGGTTCCTGAATATGTATGACAGCAGCTTGTACGTCAGCTCTGCTTCTATCTGAGCCTTTCAGAAATCATAAACCTTAGACCAAGTCTTAACAGCCTAAATTTCCAATCATCCTTTCTGTTCGAGTGATAAAGAATGAGCAGTAGAGACAAGAATTCCACTCCCTATGCCTGGAATTCTGATCTTAAGACTACACCTCAGCCCTATAGGGACAGATGTACTATGGAGAAATGAATAAGGTTAAAAAAAAAAAAAGGTAAGTGCATATGCCTATTGTGAAATGGAACCTTGTGAAAGGGTTAGTTCAATAATGTGGGCATCTAGGCCAGCAGCTGAGGGAAGAATCTCTCTAGTCAAGCCAACTCCCTTCCTCGATGGCCAGGCCAGGGCACAGAGTTCAGGGACAGCCTGAGACACCCAGCAACAGCCTAGGTGGTCTGTGGTGCATGCGGAGTGTGGGGGGATGGGGCAGAGTGTGGGGGGATGGGGCAGGGTGGGGTGGGGTGGGGTCCAGCTTACCCTCCGACCCGCTTCGTTGTTCTGTAGGTTCATGAGCACCCGGCCCTGCTCCTCTGATCCCTTGGCAAAGTTCTTCTCTCGCTCCCGGGCATCCACAAACTCCTTAGCAAAGCGGTAGCCATATTCCACGTTGTCCCCACAGCCACCCCACAGCCAGTCCCGGGGAAGGTCCTTGGGCCGTGCTGTCCGGCTACAGCCACATGTGGAGAGCTCGCCCTCTCGGCAAGCCCGGCTGATGGCGTTCACCACCCCCGCTGCACTTACTGCATAGGTGAAGGCGGTCTCACGGCTCCCTGCAAGAGAAGGCAAGAGGGGTGGTGAAGGAGGGCAGCGCTTCAGTGGAGTCTTTCTTTTCCCTCAGGCTCCTCCAGACCCACACCGTCAACTCAGCCGTCACACTCCCAGGATGGGAAACAAGGCCAGAAGGGTACATCTTTCTCTTCCCATGGCCCTGATAGTTCGAAACTTCTCTTGATTACAAGCTGATTTACCTTCTCTGTCTTATGGACATACCAGACTGAATGACTCCCTCCAGCCCTGGCCCATACTAACACCCATTCCAGAGAAGCTTACATGACAGTAGATTTCTAGGAGGAAGACCAAAATGGCAGGGAGAGTGGGCATCGGGGAATTTAGAGAATTTAGGGAACACACGAGACAAACAGAATGAGCTGTGTAGAAATCATGGGACCAAGAGCAGGATTCTCACCTCACAAAAATCTCTCCCTCACAGATGCTAAATTTTCACCACTCGATGAGCCACATATCTGTCTTTTTATTGCTGCCATTATTGAGCTATACAGTGCGGCAGAGACCAGGAGTAGAAAGTGGACTAGAATCACTATGTCCAGAATCATCGTGCTGTCTCCCTGTCTTCCATGGGGTCCACACTGCCTCCAAACTCCAGAGCACTGGGAATCACAACTATGGGATGCTCAGCACGGTCTCTCCAAACATCCAGATCATTTCTAGTAGAAAATCCAAACTGTGTTCCTCTTTATTGCTATAATGAACCACTTAAAAACTCACATGATGTATATTCTATTTCAATAAAAATTTTTATAAAAAATAATACTCAGCCACCAGGGAAATGCAAATCAAAATCACAATGACATACCACTTCACACCCACGAGGGTGTCAATAATAAAAAAGACAACGAATGACAAGTTGGCAAGAATACAGAAAAACTGGAACCCTCATGTACTGCCGGTGGGAATGTTAAATGGTGCAGCTGCTTTGGAAAACAGTCTGGTAGCTCCTCAAAAGGTTAAACACAGAATTACCACATGACCCAGCAGTTCCACTCATAAGAATATATCCAATATAAATGAAAACCTAATGTCCACACACAAGCTCATACATGAATGTTCACTGAAGAATTATTCATAATTGTCAAAAAGAGGAAAGAGTCCATTTTGTCCATTAGCAGATGAATGGGTAAACAAAAGGTAGTATAATCTATACAATGGAATATTATTCAGTCATAAAACGTAATAAAGTACTGGTACATGCTACAACATGGATGAACCTTGAAATTATTATGTTAAGTGAACCACTTAGCATTTTGTATCTGTATTGAACCTGATATAAAAGGCCACATATTATATGATCCTATTTAGATGAAATGTCCATAATATGATAATTCATAGAGACAGAAAGATCATTGGTTATCTAGGGTTTGGGGAGAAGTGGAGGAGAAAGGGAGGGTGACCACTAATGGGTATGCAGTTTCTTTTTAGGGTTATGAAAATGTTCTGGAATCAGACAGTGGTGCTAGCTACAGTCTTGTGAATATACACTGAACTGTACACTCTTAAATGGTGAACTGTATGGTACACGGATTTTCAATAAAGCTCTAATAATAAATAATACTCATATGGACTCAGGAATGAATGGAAGGGAGTGGTTCTTAGCAGGAAACTGAGATTCAATGCAGACCTATTAAACCAGGCAGAATATTCTGCTCTCCATTTCCTTCTGTCCTGCATCTCCATAGTCAGAAGTAGACACCCCACAACTCTGTCTTGGCAGGTGGAGAGAAAAGCAGTCTGCAATCATTAGTAGGTCTAGCGTGATCTCCCACCTTACCTTACTTTTTGACATAGTGAAGTTTATAATCAGATCACACTGGGCAAATCAGTTTTTCTTAATTAACCAGGGGTCAGCTTCTGGTCAGTCGTGGGCTAGGAGCAGCCCGAGAAAAGCCCAGATGATACAGGAAATCTCACTCATGATTCAGCCCTCTGGCTTGATGTCAGAGTCAGTGCTGAACCACTGCCAGAGACCAGGGTCTATGTGGTCTGAGAGAGTCATTCTATGAGTAAGAGCCCCCAGGATGGTAAGATGGCCAAGAGGCTCTTAGCGGGAAGGGAGTCATGCCTGAAGTCATCCTAAAATGGGGCCTCAGCCCCATGATCTAGCATCCTGGGGCAGGAAGGAGTCTCTGAAGCCGCAGCCCAGATCCACATTCCACCTACTGGAAGCATTCCTTTTACAATATTCCTCAGGGAAGTAGGTTGGGTTCTCAAGGAAACCCATTCCGTCTTTTCCTAATGGCTCTAAATCACCAGAACGTTCTTTCTCGTATTAAGCTTAAATAAGCCTCCTTATAACTTCCGCCTGCTGGAGATACACTGGCTAATCGTTTCTCCCTCTGACAGCCTTTCAGTATTTGAAAACAACTAGTATGCCTTTTATGCCTTCTCTTTTCCAACCTACATATGCCTGATTTCTTCTTCCTTTCTTTAACAAAAATGCTATTCAGAGCTGAATCACCTCTCCTAGAATTGCCTTTTAAAATAGTGTACCTGCAGCTGAGCTTAATACTGCAGATATTATGTGCTCTGAAGGTTGTTGCCTATCAGCATGGTTTGGAATCCCAATCTGTCCTCAGGTGAATTAGCTGTCCTTTACAATAACTCTGCCTTTTTTGGTCAAGGACATCATTAGGCCCTAGGTGCATGTAGCTCTGCCTTTATGGGGCAGCATTTGGGTCTTTGGTAAGCCTGGTAAGTGCACTACTCTCAGCGAGCAAGAAATAACATGGGGCTTCAGAATGGATAAGCGATGCAGAGGAAGGGAGGGGTCTGTATTTATGAAACAGTTCAGAGTGGAAGCTGAAACCATCTCAAGGATAAAGGCTAATAATCCAGCAGCCAACGAGCTACTAGAGAGACCCTGCTCTAGGAGGACAACAGGAGACAGCAGGACAATATCATGCCCTCTCTGTTCCAACTACCATGCCTCCATGTTCCTCTGGGTGGAGGCTGGGTGAAATGCCAATAGCTCCCTCTGAGCTGCTCTGCTGCCCTCTAGTGGTGGACTTTTGTAGCCACTCCAAAAAAGGAGGGAATCTTAAAGTCACACATAAGATAGCAGTGAGAGGACTCATCAGGAGCTAGCTCTCTGGGCCCAGGGGAAGGAATGAAGGACAGCTTCCCAGGTAGCACCAGCCTTCAGGGAAGCTTCAAAAAGGTACAGTGAAAAGAAGCAAATAGGAGGGTTCCATTTGTAACAGAATAGGGTACAGAATGGGGTCTGCTTTCACAAGTCATTCCACCATGGAAATCTGTACAGTGGAATTTCTATTCCTGTTAACCCTTTTTTTTTTTTTTTCTAAAGTAAAGCCTCACTTTTTGAGCCTTTATTCTAACAAAACAACACATAGAAAGGTTCTAGCCAATGTCAGGCATACATTAGGTTGTTCCCTTAAAGCGATCAGGGGTGCCTCCCTCTACGGGCCATCCTAGTGTTCTCCCCAGGGAAGGGGATGCTGCCGACCAAGACTTTCATCAGGAAGAAGGGACAGATGCTCAGTGTATTTGAGAAGAATTGATAAATTATGAAGAAGTGTCCTGCCTAACCCCCAGGTCCATTCTTTTGGGAAAGCCGCCCAGTAAGACTATCGCCGGGACACACGAGCACTCCTTTTATGCACCTTGAGTTGATACCAAAGGAAGAAAGAGAGAAGCATGGTTCAAAGCGTACTTTACTTTGGTCCTTATTGCTCAATCTGGGGCAGGGGAGGTAGGGGAACAAGGTCAGGAGAGTAAGCGGCCCTTCCAAGTATCTATAACAGAGGAGCACGGATCTCAACTCCCTAACTCCTCTGCTGCTAAAATCATTGGGAAAACCCCAGAATGTCCATTGCCTTTTGAGAAGAAGCTGTTTTGAGGGAATGTGAGACAGGGAATACAGTGCTCTAACACCTTCCTTTTATGGCCCTGGGGATAAGACCCAGTAGAACAGGACCGGATTTATCAATTTCTTGCAAGGGAGAGGAGAATTGCATTTCAAAAGGATCTAAAACAATTAGACCCCAGATCACACCTCATCTAAGGAATAGGGTGGCCAAAGAATCCTAGCCCAGGAGTGAGAGAGGGGAGAGAACAGGAATCTGAAAAGAGGTGGCCCTCTTACTTTTCTTCTTATCTGTCCCCTTCCCTCACTTTTACATACACCCCATTTCAAATGAAAAGCCAGGAATGGATCTGGGTCAGGTCAGTGGCAGCTATCATTAATTTGGCCTAAAGTTTCTGATCTTTTCAGGGTCCAAGTAGAAGAGGCAAAAAGCCTACAGACATTCAGAGCAAGGCTCTCAAAGGAGGCCCTGTACTGAGACAAAGGGCACTGGTGGTGGGCGGGTTTCCTAATTCACTCTAACTCAACTCAGATGGTCTAATCCCTTCCCAGTGAGTCACACGCAGGCTGCCCCAGACTGGGTGAAGGTGGAAGCAGAGGGCTAGCTGAGCACTGAGCTGTGCGGCTAACATATCATCTGAGACTGTGCTTCCTGTGTGCGTCTCCCTCTCTCCTTGCACGCCACTTCCAAGTCTCGAGAGAACCCACTTAGACATTCAGGTGGGCCTTCCCTGTCCCTGAGAGAGCATGCTTGCTCCCAGGCCAGGTAAGCAGAGTCCCTTTAGCCAAGTCATGCCTTGGTGGCCGCTTACCTATCTGCATGACCCTCCCAAAGACAGACGTGTTGTCCACGGTGCTGCAGTTCCACCGCCTCTGCCGGAACTGGTACTGGCACTCCTTGATGCCTGTCTTGGCTCCCTCCCCTATGTAGGCCATGTGCTCCTGGTACAACTGGCACAGCTTTCTCTGGCCAGGGGAGAGCCCAGGAAGCTGGCTGCACACAGGCTGGGCACCGATGATGAACATCTCAGGTCTCTGCACCGGGTTCATAGCTAACGACCTATAGCAGCGATCCAGAAAGGGGAAAAAGGCCAAGGAGTGAGCAAATGCCCGTGTGCAGCAGTAAGTCATTCATTCATCATATTTACTGAGTGTTTTCTGTGCACAAGGCCCTGTACTAAGGGCTTGGAAAGGAAAGTTGGGGAAACTGAGGCACGATCACAGATGACATGCGAGATGTCAAATGCCTAAGACAGACTTGACCTTCTAGATCCAGAGTGATCAGACAGCTGGGGAGAAGCTTTTAGAAAGAGATGGCCAGAGTGTGAGCTGGGTCTTAAAGGATATGGGGCAGAAGGAGAAAGTGGCAGAGAGGGCAGGTTATTCATCTGAGGCAGAGGGCAGAAAGAGCCATGACTTACTCACTTTGGCCCAAGTGCAGGATATGTGATGGAAAGCAATAAATTCTCTTAAATAGAATTTCCCTATGTCTTTAAAATCAAATCAAATTTACATCTGTCACAATATATTCTAAATGTTTTCACTTCCATATCTGACCTTCACAATCCCTAACACACTCTTTGTCAGCTCAAGGGCTCTCCCTTTTGCTAATCATCCACCAGATGTAATAGTGTTAAGTTAGATGAGAAGGCTGTACATTTGCCATCTGAGTAAAAATATGAGCAGGGCAGACCGTGCAAAACAGGTGGTGAGTGCCTGCCATTTCCATGTTGACTTGGTAATTACAATAGTCTCAAAAATACAAAAAGAATGCCACACATGGTCCTATAAATTCCTCATCTGGTCTTCAGACTTATACAACAGGAATTCTATTCTCCTTGCCCCCACTAGCAAAATGAATGAATGAATGAATGAATGAATGAATATTCTTGTCAATTCAATAGCAAGAAAAGAGATATTTCTAGTCACCCATGGGAATGGAAGAAGGGCCAGAAAAAGGAGGATGTAGACAGGATTAGAGAAAAAGCCAAATGAACTAATCCTTTATCCTTGTGGAACCTTACTTCTGGGGGCCTGAGAGAGAAAAAGGCCGTCCTAGTTTTCCTGGGATAAAAGAGGTCCGTAGGATTTCTATAAATAAAGGAATGATCACGACATATTGTGACCTTCT
This sequence comes from Eidolon dupreanum, assembly GCA_028627145.1. Lineage (NCBI taxonomy): Eukaryota > Metazoa > Chordata > Mammalia > Chiroptera > Pteropodidae > Eidolon > Eidolon dupreanum. The sequence goes on along the minus strand of CM053503.1, from coordinate 77,871,460 downwards.
CCACATTTCAATTACCAAAGGAGGCGTAGGTTGTAGAGTAGGACTTCAGCCCCTCTCACTCACCACCAGGAGCTGGCTTCGGCTGGAAGCTGAGCCCAGCTGGAGAGCAATGCAGCAGCGAGCAGCAGCAGGCCGGGCATGGTCAGCCTCAGCCCTCCCCAGTGTCCTGGGAAGACCTCAGGGACTGCCGGCTTCCAAAACTGGGCACCCTGAGAAAACAGAAACAAAGGGAGAATCAATGTGGAAATGTGATATAGGAAAAGACCTGGAGACAGGGGAGTGAGCTCTAAGATGGATCTAACACCACTTTCTGCTCCTCCAAAGAAATTCAGCCTCTTTCCAACCTCCATCTCCTATTGCTCATCTTCTCACCACAGGACTATCTTGTTGTCTCTTACCCCAAACGGTGAAGACCCTATTCAGGGACCTAATTCCAAAGGAAACAATGAGTGGAGAAACTAGAAGAAATGAAAACCACTTTAAGAAAAGAGGTTGCTCTATGCAGCATTTAGGAAGAACATCAGCTGTTGCAAGGCACACCTGCCCCTCTTCCAGAAACGAGAAATGTCCCATCGCCCTTCCCTTTATCTCTCACTCCAGCCAGAGATGGATCTCTCTGAGTGCCAGGCTCTCCTTTGTGGAGCTAAAAAACAATTGGTGAGTTGGACTGACGTCCAGCCAAACAGGAGTCTTCCCTTTCAGTCTGTACCCTCTCACTCTCAGTCGGTATCTTTCTCACTCTAAACAAGTTTTCCAAATCCCGACCATTGTTTACCGGGAATAATAGTAGGGAGAAGGGGGAGGACTTTTCACTTTCTCAAGGCAACTTCTCTGATAGATGGAAAATCCCTAGAGCCACCACAGGCCCCTAAAGCTCTGGTGGCTGGGGCAGTACCTTCGAAGGTGGCCCTCATCCCCTCCTCTGGGCTCAGGGGCCCTGTGTCCCAGCAGCACAGACAGCAGCAGTGGGGGCACCCCCAGTTCCTGGTCTGCAGCCCTTGCTTCACAGGTCTGTGCTGAGGACGTCTTCTAGGAGCAACAACCCCTTCCCTTGTAGCAGGAGAGCCTCCCACATCTTTGCCTCAGCTTTTTTTAACTACTGCCTGTGCCTATAGACCCCAAGAACACCTTTCCTTCAGCCCTTGAAAACATATGGAAAATCTTCCTTCTGGATCCTGGAGCAAGTCTATAAAAGCACGCCCCCTCTGATTCACCCTCACCTCGTTTCTCCCTTAGCTGCCTTCCAGGGCGTGACCCCACAGCTCCAGTGAGCCTTCTTCCCACGACCCCTTTACACCTCCAACCTTACACACGCAAACACACATTCACATGGCTCCCAGAGTCCCCACCCCCATCTCACCGAGCTGTCCCCACAGTTCTGGGTCGCTGGGCTCTCCGGGAGGGGTTGGCAGGTGCTTTGGGTCATCAGTCTGGCAGATATTTTTTGTCCTGGGGCCACCAAGACAGGAAGGTGGCCTGAGCAGGATCCAGAGAAGCTGGGCCACAGCCTGTCCCCACCCCTTTTGGCTTTTCTTCTTGAGGTCTTAGCTGGGGCGGAGGGCACCAAAGGCAGGTGTGTGGGGCCAGCAGGGGGCAGATCAAAGAAGAAAACTTGCTCCTTCCCCTTTGTGATGCAGAGCCAGCTCGGAAATGATCGGGTCTCTGGCCGGTCGACTAACAACTCCCCATACGCTACTTTCCTAACAGACCTCCCCTCCTCTAAAGGATGCCCCCTCCCCCTCTAACCTCTACCCCCCATAAATCCTCCCTGTCCCTCAGGGCAGGAGGTCTGTGAATGCACCGACTGGAACCAAGAGAGATGGAGCAGAGATAGGGCTGGCACCAGAAGCTAATGGCTTTATGGAGGGGAGGGGACCAGGTCCAGAGTAGGGAAGAGGAGAGAAAAGCTTCAAAGCGTTTCCTTGTCCAAACATCCTCAGCTCCACCTACCAGTCCTTCTTGGGGACTCCAGTCAGAGCTGCCCCTTCTCCCTGTGGTCCTTCTCTCTCCCCACTCCGTCCCTCCCATCCGCATGGCCATCCCCACCACCAAACCCCCTACTTCCACCCAGCACACATCCTCACACATTTCCACGCCAGATAGCTGAGTTTTCTCCAGCTGGTGACACTTCTTATCCCCATGGATTCCCCCCTCACACCACGTCTCTCACTTCTGTCACATCCTTTCATTGGGCCCCTGTGAAACCTCTCTGGCTCTGCAGGTCCTAGGTTCAACCGAGGCCACTATGGGGGGGCCACTCTTTCTGATCCAAGGACAGAGGCAGTGCCTGCTAACGGTCACTGTGGCTTTGACTCTCCAGCGCCAGGCTGACAGGCGAGCTAAGGCCAAATTTCCCAAGAGCTGCTAATTCGTCCCCTGGGTGCCTTACAAACCTAAACTGAGACAGGATCCCTCCCAGCAGCGGTTCCCACTACCCTGTGTTTTCCATCAAACTCTCAGCTCATCAAAAAAGATTAAAAAAGAGGGAAAAAAAAGACTGTAGCATGTGTGGTGGCTGCTTTTTCTACCTTCCAGATGTGTGGCACCTTCTCTTGGCAGGCAGATATGAGCCACCCCTCTGAGTGGTCACAGAACCAAAGCAGGACAGCTGTCTGCCCTCATCTATGTTCTTTGATTTCCTCGTGCAGGGCTGGGAGGAGAGAGCTGAATGTTGGAGATTGGTTTCATTAGCATGGGCAGAATGGAAACTTCTTGCCTCAGCTGGACTGGGGAGGAAGGAAGCTGTGTGGGAACTGATGATTTGGTCTTAATGAGTAGGATACATCAGAAGCCCTGTTTGTGGGTCACTGGTGAGTTTTATAGCAGGACTCAACCAGAGGAAGCTGTTCTTCGCATGGCAAGAAAGATCTAGGAAATATCCAAAAGGCAGGGAGAGAGAATTTCTTCTGCTGCCTTTGTAATAACTACAGATTTCCCCCCAAAACTAAAGAGTTTCCCTTTCCTAAGAGAGGTGAGTGTCATTTTAGATATACCAAACACAGCTGAGTATGAGAAAATCCAGGGTTTCTCTTCTTTGGTAGTGAGCAGGAGGTTGCAGAGGTTGATGCAACATTCTCCATCAGGACCCCTCCAGAGGGCCAGAGCAGGCTGGTCCAACATATCTGCTCTGCTTCTTCATTCAGTCTTTCATTTATCCAATAAGTTCAGTAATCAAATATGCATTAGGGACCTTGTAGGTGCCAGTAACTGCTCTAAGTGCCAGAGATGCAGCAGTGAACAAATAAATATACAACTGACCCTTGAACAAGGTGGGGTTTAGGGGTGCCAAACCCCCATGCAGTCAAAAATCTGCATGTAATTTTTGACCACCTTCCCAAACATAACTACTAAAAGCCTACTGTTAGCCAGAAGTCTTACTGATAGCATAATGGTCAATTAACACATATTTTGTATGTTATATGAGTTATATACTATATCCTTACAATAAAGTGAGCTAGAGAAAAGAAAGTGCTATTAAGAAAATCATAAGGCTACAACTATGCCACACTGAATGTTCCTGATCTTGGAGGCCAAGCAGGGTCGGGCCTGGTTAGTTCTTGGATGGGAGACCACCTAGGAATACCAGGTGCTTGTAGGCACTAAAAAAGGAAAAATAAGTAAATAAATAAATAAAAGAAAATCATAAGGAAAATACATTTACAGTATTTATTGAAAAAGAAAATCCATGTATAAGTGAACCTGTACAATTCAAACCCGTATTTGTTCAAGGGTCAATTGTATATGTTAGGTCCATACTACTACTATAAGAAAAAATCAAGTGGGGACAAGAATCAAGAATAAGGGGTGAAAGCTTACCTTATTTTGGGTCCTTGGGGAAAGCCACACTCTGAAATATCTGCCCACCCTACCTCTCTCCAAACCACTATGAAGATGGAAAGCAGCAGAGGTCTAACCCTGCTACACATCCCAGACCCCTCTGTGGCACACCAGGGTCCTTACGGAGACAGCACTGCCCAGCTTTACCATCACAACCAAAGGGGTGCTATACTGTTAAAGGGGCATCTCTACGCTTTCCACACACACTTCAGACCGTGCCTACACTGAAAACCCTAACCCACAGAACAAGGGCTTGAAAAGGTCTTTAGCTGCTCTGCTCACAAAAACCACTGGGTATGCAGCATCAAGCAGCTTATGAATCCAACAGAAAATGGTGTCCCATCCTATACCTGTCCTCCTGCCCCAGACAGGCACCCTCACATCTAGAAACATACCAGGAAATAACCGAGACTTTTTTTTAAGTTATATTTTTTAAATGACAAATGGCATTAACTTTGTGCAAAATGTGACAATAAAGACCACTGAGTGATAACTACCAGAAGTAATACCAGACAGAGGATTACTCACAAAAAGAGAAATTTTCAATAGAAAACTGAACATTCCTTGGGGGATAAACTTAATATTTTATTGTTAAACAACTGGGGCAAATACTAGATTTGCTATAAACACCACTGCCATTGGCTAATTCTTACTGGGTGACCCAATGAAGAGCTACTGCTCTTCATTTGCAACTTCATTAACATCCCTGGTAAAGCAGACAATCTCAGTAGTCTTTAGAAAAGGAATGCTTCCCTTTGTGAACTCCTGGCTGCATTGCTGTCAAGCATCTGCCTGCTGTTGGATGGTTTCCGTGGGGGTCGGGAAGGTAGAGTTGGAGCTGGAATGACAGAGCTGTCATCACAGCCTTCTCTCCCCTTGGCCACCACAAGGAACAGAGAAAGACTCTTCATGGATTTTGACAAATACCTCCTAAAGGGTGTGTCAGGTTCATGCATTTGTTCCCCTATTTTCAAGTAAGTGCTCACCCTCCTTACACCTGAACAGTTCTTTGTGGTCTAACCCACACAGCTGTAACATGTTTTCTTAAAATATGAATTGTACATCATGACAGTCCATTTGAAAACTTACAGTGGTTCCCAGTTCTGTAATCATTCTAAACTTCCCAACCTGGCCTCATTTTCCCTCTCATCCTTTTCCTGAATCTCCCAGTATGGGAAACTAAACTCCTCCTGCTCCTAGAACAAGCCCGTCTTCCCCCTCACCCCCACCCCTAAGATCGCATTCTGATCTCATCCCGGAAAGGCTTTCTCCTCTCCAGAAACACAAATCTTAAACTCCTTTCAAGTCTGTGTTCATAGTTTGATTCCTCCATAAAGCTGTCCTCGATTAATCCAACGCCATGAAAATCCTTCCACTTACTTGGGACTTTCTTAGCATTTATGAATACAGGTATTTGGTCTATGCTACCCTATCTTAGACATGCTGCCTTGGAATTGTATACATTTCTTCTCCAGTGACTGAAAGTTTCCTACAGGTACAAACTTACCTGTTCTACTTTCTGTCTATGTCCCATGTGCCTAGCATAGTTTTGCTAGGCAGTAGTAAATTGACTTTTGGTTGATAACCAGTGACAATACCTAATATTAGTGAATATTTATTGAGCACCTACTGCAAGCACTGAGCCAAGTGTTTTACATCCATTTTTCTCATTTAATCCTCACTAAAATTCTATGTATTCTATGTGGTATATGCTATTATTGTTCTTACTTTGAATATAGAGAAGCCAAGATGTAAAGAGGTGAAGTAACTTGCTCAAACAGCAATTGGATGGTAGACTCAGTCTTGGAATCCAAATCTTTCTACTCTTCCCCAACACAGGTAAACACATTACCCACTTGGTATTTCCTCCCTGTCACTGAACATAACACCCGCTCTGAACTGCCCTATTACTAAGGTTGCGAATAGTAAGACAGTAAATCAGATAACAACATCCTGATTTATAGGAAGTAACACGAAAAATAATGCTTATTAAAAAAACAGGCTGACTGCAAAGTTACTAGTACACACACACACACACACACACACACACACACACACACACTCCTTGTGTAAGGAAAAAAGCCTGACTTCTCCCAACCAAAATGACATGTGGATTGTGAATAGGCCAGGCTGCTTAAAGCTGGAGAAATTAAAACAGAGTAACAGTTTTAGAAAGCTGGTATTTATGTTTATGTTGGGATGGAAAAGACTAACCAGGCCAAGAGATAATGATCTGAGAAGATGGACCCTGGCATGGTGGGATGCGAGGAGCAAAGTGGTTATGTGAAGAAATGTTAAAGTTTGGGGAGAAAGTGCGAAGAAATTATAGATCACTTGTAACGGAGAAACGGACCAAGGGACTATGTCCTCATCCAGAGAAGACCCTACTTTGATGGCATGAAACTGTATTACCTTTCGATGAACACAGCTTTCAAAAAGCTCTTTTTAAAACTCAAATTATTCAGCCATGAGAAAAGATGAAATACTGCCTTTTGCGACAACATGGATGGACCTCAAGATAATAATGCTAAGTGAAATAAGCCAGACAGAAAAAGTTGAAAATCATATAATATCACTTATATGTGGGATATAAACCTAAAAGCCACAAACAAACATGACAAACAAATGGAGACTCACGGACATGGACAATGGACTAGTGGTTACATGAGGAGAGCGGGTCAGGGAGGAGGAAGGAGGTAGGCAGGATAAAGGGGGTCAAATATGTGGTGACAGAAAGAAATTTAACTTTGGGAGGTGAACACACAATGTAAATATTTGTATGCCTTACTGTTAAAGTGTACAGCTGAAACTTATTGGATTTCATTAACCAATGCCACCATAAAAAAACCCCTCAAATTTGACCATGTGACTTATCTGCTTAAAAACCTTCAAAGGTTCCCCATGTCCTAAAGGATGAAGTCAAACCCCCTCACCACATTATACAAGGCCTTTCAAATCCGACTCTGCCAACCTTTTTATCCTGTTTTGGTTTTCCCTTTGTGCTCCAGAAACCCCGCACTGCCTACATACACTTCCTTACCCACCCCTCACACTGTTCCTCCCCTTTGTGCCTTACTACCTTCCATCCAATCCAAAGAAGGCCCCCCTCTCCATCATTCTCATTCTAGCTTCTTGCATATTTTTGTCACAGCATTTAGTATAATGTGGCATAATTTGTCATGCTAATCTGTTTATTTGTGTTTTTCTTTCCTCATAAGCTCTCCAAATAGTCTTGTTCACCATTTTCTCTCAGGGGTTAGGATAGTGGCCCAGGGTATCTAGTAGGTGCTCAATAAATATTTCCTGATTGAAAAAAGAGAACAGCCCTCTTTGGCTCTCAAAGATATAAGAGAAAAGCCACTGAAGCCAGCCTCTCGTGGAGACAAAGGATTCCTTTCACGTCCATATGGCCCAGCCACTGACCAGCGAAAAAGCTGCCTCTCCCGATGTATCTCCTTATTTGGAAATGTACTGTCAGGTGCTAAGTGAGATTTCGGAGATTCCAGTTTCCAGCTTTCTCTACCTTTTCCTCAAATACATGAGTGCTATTCAACTTCTAATGCTGCTTATTACACAGTAATGTGAAAATGTCTAAGACCTTACTCTTTGACATGCTTTGGTCTAGCTGGGGGAAAAGGAAAAACCTACTTTGAAATGCAAGACATACAAAGTGCTTGAGGAGTCCAAGGGAGCAATCATAGTCAGGATGTGGGAATGGAGTAGGCCCTTGAAGAATGTGTAGGATTTAAATAGGAGGAAAAGAGCAAGAAGGACTTCATACAGAGATGATATTTGGTCAAAGAAAATTTCAAGGTGCTTTTGGAAGAGTAGGGGAGATATTGCAATATATAAAGGATTTGGTAATTTCCAATGTTCTCAGAATCATTCTTGTCATTAATTTTATGTAGAAATCTGATTTGAAACCCCACTGAGCATTCAATAGCAATGGCCCAGGGAAACTCCTATGAGTTTCTGGGGGCATCACTGCAGGAATGGGGCCATAGGCATAGGGGATCAGTCATCTTTTGACTGTGAAATGATGGTTGAGTCAGTCTTCCTAGAGAGCCAAGAAATACAGAAGTTAAGATACTGATTATGCTCTTTCCTTGCAGCCTTGTTATTCCCCATTCTCTAATTCTCTTCCTGATCTAGGCCTAAAATTTTGGTGTCCTTTTTTACTCTTTCCTCTCTTTTACCCTCCATGTCAAATCAACCATCAAGGCCTCTTGACTCTCTCCATAATATTTTAAAAATCTATTTTCCACTCTCCATTCCTACAGCCATACTCTGAGCTACTACAATTGCTCTCTTTTCCCTCCAATGAATTGCATCTTTTGTCTCATTCTTATCTATTAAATGATTGAATGAATTCTTTCCATATTCAGTTCTCTAATTTCCAAGGTAATAGCCAGCTACCAGGTTTCTCAAACTATTGTCCCCATACTAACAGTATCAGTATCACTTGGAAACTGATTAGATACGCAAATTCTCAAGCTTCACCCTGACCTATTGAATTTAATATTCTGAGGGTGGTGCTTAGCAATCTGTTCTAACAAGCCCCCTAGGTGATTCTTATGCCCATAAAAATTTGAGAATCACTGTCATAAAGCCATCCATAGAATATGAAATGGACTAAAAGCACTAAATCTTCCCAGTAACATATGTGTATTTTAAGGGCAAATTTCTACACATCAGTGCCTTAAGCCAGTGGTTCCTTACCTGGAGGCTGAAGATTTCTGGGGGCCATAGGACCACAGAACATAAACAAACCAAGAGCCAACTCTAGAATGAATAAATATGTCCACCTACTTCTACTCTTACAGTCTACATGTATATAGTCCCCTGTAATTAATAAAATACTAATTCGTTTAAAAGTGCTACTGATGATTGTGGTGATGGTTGTACAACTCTAAGAATACATTAAAATTATTTAATTGTACATTTTAAACAGGTGAATTGTATGGCATATGAATTGTATCTCAAGAAAGTTGTTACATTTCTTAAAAATTGTTCCTGATAATGCAGCAACTCTCCTGGAATATCTGCCCAGGTACACACCAGGATACACATTAAGAATGGCAGTGCTGCTAGTAGCCTCAAGCTGGAAACAACAAACACATGCATCAACCATGGCTGGACCAATTCATTGTGACATATTAATACAATGAAATACTAGACAGTAATGAAAATAAATGAACTATGATTACATGCAACAACATGCATGAAACTTACAAACATAATGTTGAGAGGAAGCATGTCACAAAAAAATATATAAACTATAATTCCATGTATAGCAAAACTATATTGCTTAGGGATCCACACGTAGGTGGTTAAGCTATAAAGAATAGCAAGGAAATGATTACTATAAATATCAGGAGAGTGGTTTCCTCAAAGGTGGAAGAGGGGATTGTGACGAGGACAGGACATAAGAGGAATTTCTGGAGTGCCATTCAACATTCTATTTCTTAACCTGGGTAATAGGTATGTGGGTAACAATTTATTAAGTTGTGCATTTATGTTCTATGCAGTTTTCTGTATATGTTACATTACACACACACACACACACACACACACACACACACACACACACAACTTTATAATAAGAAAATGCCTAATTAATACCAAACGGTTTGAAGGGATCCTAGAAGAAAGTACAATTATAGTCTAATGGGGCACATGTCCTTTTGCAGGGGGCTTAAATACAGTCCTCATACCCCAAAAGAAACCTCTGCCTTAAATACGTGTTGGAAAATTTAGGTACAGAGACAGCCACATGGAGTAACCATTTGAGAGCAGGTGGGGCTGGTGGGGAGGAAGGGCATTCAACACAAACCACATAGGTACTTGATACAGAGCGAGGCCCAGATTTACTACACGTGAAACAGCAGCTGCCCGGACCATGCCAGGAGGCAGCTCAGCACTTTGTTTCTTCTCTTCCCACACCAGGAAACGAAGATCTGGTGAAACCACCTTCTGACTCACTTTTTTTTTTAAACCAAGTATTACTATTTTATCCTATAGCTAGCTGTTTCTCTTATATGAATTTTTTCATAGATAAAAATTCACTTTCCTCCCTTAAAACTATATTGTGAATAGCGACCAAAGGTTAATGCAATGTTATACCCAAGACTCTATCAGAAAATTCCATAACCTCTTAAAAGAATCCCCAGATGTTCATCTTTCTTCTCAGCTCAATTAACAGAGCCTTTCCCTGCCAGCCTTAATTATTTCTCCCAAGGGTTTCTCTCTGTCTCTAAGTCTCCCTCGTTCTTCCTTCCAAGCTTTGCTCAATGAATCCTCTTAGCCCTAAGGCATAGCATTTCTTTGTGTGATCTACTTTCTGACAGTTGGTGGAGATGAAAATTTAAAAAGTGGTTTTTTTTGGAGAAGGTATCTTAGCTTCCACCACATACATCACTTTGCAACTGCTCTGATCTCCCAAATAGACTGTCTTTTCTCATTGTTTCTCTAGCTTGCAGGAATGAGAATGCCTTGGGGATGGGGGATAAAGGGGAGATAAAGTATGGATAAGGAAGGATGAGATTTTAATTCTGGCCTTCAAGAAATATGCAAATTGTCCTTCCTCAATATGCATCTGCTATTCACAGGAATAAATTTTTAGGGATTTGGGAAGTATAGAGCAAAACCGATCCCATCACAGTGCCGAGTGGCAGGGACACAGAAACAGATCCTGAGACTGCCACACTAAAATCTGGTTCTTGATGTTTCAGAGAAAAGTGATTCCCAATCTCTAGCTCCCAGTGCCTTGAGAAATGGCCAACTCAGACCCTGCTAAGCAAATCCCATAGATCAGGCAGACCTGAACCTCAAGAGGCCAGGTCCCTGCTTGGTTCCCAGAAGGGGCAGATCTCAGCTGACTCCTCCTCATCTTATGTGCAAAAGCACAGTTTTCTCCTTGGGTACCAAGCAAAACTTCATCAGAAGTCTTATCCTGTGCAGAAGATAAGAAAGAGGAATTTTCCTTCTCCCGAATCCTAATAAATTAAAACAATTTCAAAAGATGCTCTAGAAAAAAAAGGCAGAAACATATGGCCACGGATCAGTGTGGTATAGGAAATTATTTTAGAAGCATGGCAGCCACAGTTTCAACAGTTTGGGAGAGTTCACAGAAAGCTGTCTGGATGCTCTCACCTTTCTCCAAGTATCTATTTTCACTGGGTCTGGTAATATGGGGAAAAACATTAACCTGGGCAACTGCCACCCACTTGCACAAATTCCCTGGTTTAAATAGAGTGATTGAAGCAAATAAATGGAATGCTGGATCCTCCATCACAGGCACGTTGATGACCCCTCTCTATGCCACGGGCTAATTAGAATAAAAATGTAACTTGTGCTACCAAGTAAATGTGTTCCTGTTTTGAAGCATATTTTTAAAGAACCTGAGGAAATCTTACTATTTAACAAAGCAGTGATCACCAACTGGCACACAACCAAATCTCCTTGGCTAACATAATGTTTTGAAATTTTTGGAATATGAATGCGTTGGTGGTGGGGGAGTAGCTCCTTAATTTTCCAAAATTTTCCCACTGCTCTCTATTACATTTCTTCTGGCTGCTCGGCACATTCATTTTGCTTGTCTGGTGCCCAAAGGCTCTTAAGTATGCCACTCTGTTATTTAAAGAAACCTTAATATATGTATTATGTATTATAATTATATTACATATAATAATCATTTTACTATATGAATAATCACTCTGAACTATTTATAAATATGGATTTGCACATATGGGGTTTTCTGAAAGCAGTGATACTGACTCTTCTTTTTCTTAACAATTCTGTAATTCCATCCCAAAAGCTAGGCTTGTATGAGAAGTTATTTATTACCTCACTTTATTTTAGTCTTTCCACTCCCTTGAAATCTACTGAAGCGGCCAACCTTCTCCTTCAAAAAGGGGCAATTTCCATTTGGAAAACAAGATAGTTACTTCATTTTTATTAATAAGTGGGAGATGCAAATTGCAATGAAAAGGAGAGCAGGAGCAGCAGCTCTGGATCTACAGAGGCCTTAAATGTTGGGTGCCAGAGACTATCCTTTAGCCTTCATCAGTCAGGTACACATGGGAAAATGGCAAAGGAATGACTGTGGCCAGATGGGCGCCAATGCAAAGTGGGAAAGGAGAGACTGCATGCTAATTCTCCCTGTAATTTACTGCTCATGCAGAAATGACACCTAGTTTTTTATTTAGGAGGAAACCAGTAACTCTAAGCTCTGTGTGCCCCACTATTGCTGCCTCTAGATGCTGCCCCTGTTTCAAACTGATCCTTAGACTGAGCTGTGGATGAGTTCCTAAATCTTTAGAGGAAAGAGTACCAAGCAGCCTTCTAATAAAAACCGTAGAGCTCAGTCCTCTCAGGCACCAGATGAGAGCATTCAAAGCCAAGCTGGCTACCTCTTCTCATCTCCCCCTCGTCAATGCTAAGACACTCACATTTCCTTTACCAAAACTAGGGTCACTGACAGCAGTTTTCAGACCAGATTTGTGGGTCTCACAGGTTCTGATTTTTGGAATTAAATAACTTCTGTGGCTGCCTCAGGAAAAAGCATGATTACCAAATTCAGGCCTGGGCAGGTTATAGAGGCATTTGGTTTACCACTGAGATTCTTTTGTTTCTTTTATGGCTCTGCCAGGCCACTTTTCACAGGGCTCCCAAAGCTCTTGCCAAATTGCTCCCATGGCTGCCTGTTTTCCCGGTAAAAGCTGGAGGGAATGATGGAGGCCGAGCTTTGTGATCTGTGCTGCCTCACAAGAGGTTCTGCGGAAAATGAAGGTAACACCAGACGGCCCTTGGCGAACACCTCACATTCAACAGCCACTCAATAAACGCTAAATGTTCATCATTTAACAAATATTTATTGTGGGCCTACTGAGCACCCTAGCACTTTATAGGAGATTATAATAAATCATTAAGACATTACTTTCCCAGGAACTCTGCACTGTCAAATATGGTAGACACTGGCCACATGTGGGTATTTAAATTTAAAATGAATTAAATATTCAGTTCCTCAGTAGCAGTAGCCACATTTCCAATGCTCGGTAGCCACATGTGTCTAATGGCTATTGTTTCGGACAGCACAGATTATAGAACAAGGCCACCATCACAGAGAGTTTATGGATGGTACTGGTCTAGAGCAGAAGCTTGGCAAGAAAATAAATCATCGCTCATACAAAACCAAAAGCACCATTTGAAATCTACTACTAAGTTTGATGTAATAAGGGCTATGAGAGTGTTAACATGCCAAATACCATGAGCCTCTGAGTAAGAACAATTAACTCTAGAAGCCATAACCCAGGATCAACACGGTACCTATGGGCCAGGGAGATAACCTTTTCCTATTCCAATGACAACTTTTACTTCTCATCTTTATCGTTAATCACTAGGAAAAGCATTCACTGTAATAAAATTGGGAGTAATTTCCCATCATCAGAACTAAATGGGTAGCAATTTTGTATTTGCTATTCAGAGTAAAGGAAGTTCAGACCCAACGAAAATGCCAGAAAGTAATGTTAATGGAATTCTTTTGTGATTCCAATTCAAGTTAATAAATACTACTGAGTATCTACTAGGTCTTACTCAAAGAGAAATTCTTATAATCTTGTAGGGATGAGGCAAACACATGCAAAATTACAATATTTAGCAGAATGATATGTTATAATGAAGGTATCAATTGCTCTTCAATTGTTATACTAATAATTGTCTCCAATTATTAGCCCTAAGAAAGGCTAAGTAATTCCAAAGGAGGGGATGCTTCATGATAAAGATGGTATTTGAACTTGTCTAAGAGGATAGGCAGGATTCCCACAGAGAGAGATGGGAGAGTGAGGTCCTCCTACTGGGCAAAGGTGCGGAGGCCTGAAAATACATGACACATTTTGAGTATGACAAGAACATTATATAACAATTTTATGTCCAAAATTCAACTATGGAAAACCGGGGTGGGGGGGGATGGTAAGAGAGAGAGAGAGCATGCACACGTACAAGTGTGCATGTACGAGCTAAGTTTGGGGGGAGAAACAAGGCCAAAATTCAAAGAAAAACAAGTCATGAATTCTGGCTGAAGTAGGACTTTCATATGGGACCTACTCATAGAAGACCTTGAGGCCCCACCTAGGAGTTTGGGCTTTATTCTGCAATCTGCAGGAATCAGGCAAGACAATTAACAGGAAAAAGACATTATCAGATCTCCAATTAGGAAAACTGGCAATAGTTTGCTGGCAATAATGATTGATAGAGTATATAAAGCGAGAGTTTCGAGGTTGGGAACCCAGCTGGGAGAGCTACTCCAGCAGAAACACAATAAGGGGCAGGAGGGGCGAATGCTGTCAGCCTGAGTGGAAAGGAGGGGAAGAGGTGTGGTCTTTGCATTGTGCAGCCACGGAAATGACAAGTTAGCAGTGAGAACCAACCACCAGTACGGGCCCTCAGATCCTTTGCATTGGTCACTACGGAATTGAAATAAAGAATACTGATAGTAGGATATCTGCATGTGGACTTGGGGAAAGCCTATTATTTTTGTGCTCATCTCCAAGGAGGCAATAGGTGGTCAAAGCAGGTTTGATCTTCATGGGATATGGCCATCTTGCAAACACATGCCATTGATCAGAAAGAGTCACCACTACTGAAAAAACAAACAGTACCTATACCATCTAGGATGAGTCAAGAGAAATATTTTTATTAAAATTTATAAAAATATATAGTTAACAGTAGAAATAATTATTAATAACTTCTGCATTCTTGGATATATATGTATTTGTCCAAGAGTTACTTCGCCCTCATCTGATGTCTTCCCACTTTGGACCCTCAAAGCTACTTGTGGTAGAGCTTACCCAGTAGTAGTTTGACTACATTTTCCAGCCTCCACTGCAATAAGATGTGGTCCTATAATTGAGTTCTTTCTAATGGAATGTTAGAAGAAATGACGTCTGCAACTTCCAGGCCTGGCACTGAAAAACCTCCAACAATCATTCCTCCATGCTCTCTCTCGTTAGCTCAATGCAGGCCAGCATGACTGCTTTCAAAGTGAAGGCTAAAGATAGAGTCATAAGACAGAAGAAGCCCAGGTCCCAAATTTACCACTTGGAGAACTGTCTGCCAAGAAGGGACATACATTTTGGTTTTTCATGGGCTGGAAACAAACTTGTATGGTTTTAAAGCCAATTTACATTTGGGGATTTGTTCATTATCTTAACTAATACAAACTTTTACAATCCTTATTCTATTTTGTATAAGACTCATCTATATACTTTTTAAAAAAACCCTCTTTTAGACTGTAAACACCTTATTTTTATTTATAGTTGCTTAAGTGGTTTTTAACTAAGACTATCGAAAAGACTTCAATTGTGGATGAATTGCTATCCTCACTAAATATATAGAGAGGTGTCCAGCCACTAGTCATACAAGAACAGAGTGTGAATGGGGAAACAATGCCTGAATTCCTATCCTCTGCAGTCTATGACATTTTGTCTGTCTAGAAAGACAGTAAAGCACAATTGCCTTGAGGTATTAAAAAAGAAAAAAAGTTCAATCTTATATTAAGCTATTTACCTACAGTAAGATCTAAGTAACAGTGTGTCATATTCTACTAATGCATTCCAGCTCTTCATAACTGTGTGACTGTAGACAACTGCTCGAGGTCCCCGATTTCTCTATTAATGAGTGAAGAGCTGAACCATACAAATCCCTAAAGTTGTTTTTAGTCCTAACACCTCTAGCATCTATTGACTAGTCAACAATTTAGTTAAACTGGCTCATTAAATTTATTGGGCAATTTATCACTCTTTCAAAATAAATTATTTTTTTTTTAATTTCCAATCTTTAATGAAAATAAAGCCTAGTAAGACACTAAAGCAGGTTTTAGTCTTACACGACAAAAGTTAATTAAGATGTTTGGATAATATCATTTAAAAAAAATCTCTTCTCATGATAAATTTAAAAAACATCCATTCTCATTTTAAATCACATTTCTTTGTTAGTGAGGACATACACTTTTAGATGTTTATTAGCCATTTGTATTTCCTCTTTCATAGGTCATTTAGTTTTAAGATTACACTTACAGTAGGATCACAGGAGGGATATTATTGCCTGCATCTCCCAGCCAGTGGCCAACTGAAGGAGGATAAAGTATCTTGCCCAGAACTGTCACTAGCTCAACAGACAGAATTGTAGGACTCCTACCATTGGTTCAGCTCTATGCCTCCCAGAGTACCCTTGCCTTTCATTATGTGTTAAATTCAGTGGAATAAAAGTGGCTGCAAGCATAGCATTGTGGGGTTCCATATTTATTCTCTTTCTGTGACAGCCGCATCCAATTTTCTCAGTTGAGAAGTCAAAGGGGTTACAAATTTCACTCAGAACCTGGAAATCCAGCTGGGCGGTTTGAGCCTTTTTCTACTTCTCCATGAATAAAGATTCTGTAGAGGGGCCCTAAACAAACAGTGCTGTTAATGATGTGTGAGGCAGATAGGTCCTCAAATTTAACTGGCCAAGGAGACACTGGCTTTGCCTGGTTAACTCCAGCACAAGCATTTGTTTTTGCCAAAGAAACCCTGTAACTAGATATGCACTGAGGTCACATAGAGAGCGGAAGTGTTGAATCAGAAGGTATTTTTTGGCTGTACTGCTTTTCGAAACCTAACCATGCTCTGTGGCCACAGCACTGTCCCGAATTTACCCTTTTCTGTCTAGGTGACAGTGCATGTGCAGTGATTCAAAAAATGGAAAAAAACAACTCTCTCCTTCCATCTGGGTTCTATCAGCAAAATAAAACAACACTGTTGGTTTCAAACGCATTTAGAAATTCAGTTTAAAAAACAGATTTTAAAAACCGACAGGGAAATTTTAATGAGAATCCTCTGCAAAAAAACGCCCAGTAGCTAGTGCCTCTGAGTTCAAATCAAGGAAACATTAGCAGGAGTGCTGCAGGATCTCAATCACTGGAGCAGGAATATGGGAGAAGGGCTCTTGAACTTCTGCAAAAGTTCCTTATCCCTGTGGCTGTCACTATCTGGGATGGCAGTAACAGGCAAAGACGGCTGAATCTGAATCTCTGATATACCACATATAAATGTGTGTCGATGGCACACATTACCATGGTTTCCTTGTCTTCCTGGCTGCATTAAAGAAGCTGCATTTTTTTTTCTACTCATATCTAGCACATCCACTGCACCACAGAAAGCCTACACTATGGGTGGCACCCGCAGATGAAAGCAAGGATAGGAATGTAAAGCATATCCCAATACGATTTCCAGCTTAAAATGACCAAACTCCTAGGAAAATTTCAGTGGTAAAATGCATTCACATTTGTGTCAAGAGAAACCACACACCCAACCCTAATAAAAGCCAATATCAACAACCAAAAAGTCAATGGAAAACAGCACAGCATAACATAGCAAGTATAATGTGACCTGATTAGGTTCAGTAGGGAACAGCATGGAATGTGTACAGCAAATGATAAATTACTGCATTTTTACAACATTAAGAGAACATTCTCAAAGACTGAGGCAAACACAGAAATGTCTGTGTGTTTTCTATCCCAGCTCCAGCCTAATCCCAGGTTGCTTCCCATGACACAGACTTGCTGATCTATTCTTTAAAAAAATAACTTGCTTTTTCCCTTTCTCTCCCATTCTGCTCCCCACCCCCAACATATATTAACCAAAGTAAAATGATCAGAATTAAAGCTGATTATTGAGTGCCAAATGCAAACACTGTACTGAAGGATGGGGGTGCACAGAGGACTGCAGGTGAAGAGTAACAAAGAATGATAAAGAAAGATAAAATCCTCGCCCTAGTTCAGCAATGAGAGCAGCCAGGCGGAGAGAGAGTGGCAGTCACAGGCAAGAGAGGGTAGTGAGGCTGAAGGGTAAGGCCAAGCTCCCACCCCTGTTAAATTCTAGGCAGCAGCTGCTGCAGCATCTCTACCTACTTGGTTGCCCTGTTGAATAAATGGAATTTATGATCATTTGTATACATAGAGGTAAATTTTCCTTGACCCATTAAGCCCCCCCTGACTTAAACAAACTTTATTGAAAAAAATATGCATAGGATAAAATGTACAAATCTTAAATATACAGCTTGATGAATTTTAACATACGCATATACCCACGAAACCACCACCCGGATGAAGTACCATCTAACCATGAAGCAAACCAGACTGATAAGCTGTAGAGAAAGGCAGGAATAGAATCTCTCATTGCCCTGGATCTCTAATATGCCTTTCCAAAGTTGTTTTATTGTTGTTATTGATTTTATTTCGATGTTTAGAGACAGTTTACTCTTTGGGTTGAGGAGGCGAGGTCCACTTAAGCAGGAGCTAGGAAATATTCTTCTAGCAGGCACATAGATGCTGAATTCAGGACAGAATTTTATACTTGTTTTGAGATCTTTCAAGATTCCTAACATTTAAGAAATGTTTAAGAAAACTTCAGGCTTCAATCTACTATTGCCACATATTTGAAGCTTTATGTTTAGAAACAGGGTGTGAAGTAGTTTAACTTTTATAGGTAATCTGGGTACTTCATCTTGCATAACACCACAGACTTAATTCCCTCCAACATTTTTTTGTGTGTGAATCATTTCTTTTCCTCCATAGAACAATAGGAGACAATGTTATTCTTTAGGTCTTCAAGTCTTCCTTTTCCAGATTTGTCTTAGAATTTAAATAAATGGGATAAAAAAAATAAAACTTGATTTTCTTTTAAAGAAAAACAAAACAAACAAAAAATCTCTCAGTTTGGAACATGATCCAATGATTAAAACTGAACAACCAGCTCTCTCCCACAGCCACGGATAATATAAGATGATCTAATGTTAACCATGTGATTCTTTATGTTGGTCAAAGACTAAGAAATGCTCAAGTTTTAAGTACTTTCTTATACCACAGAACACAGGAAAATATTAGCATATTAATTTATATAGTAGTCACAACTTTCTATCAGTTAATTATACCTTACAGGATGTTTTAAATAAATGCTATGTTTATATTGAAAATTATGATGACTGGGATATTACGTGTAGCATAAGGAAGCAAACTGGCAATTTCTGCAATGAAGCATTAGAGACTAAGGCATGCTGCTAATGAAATCGCAATGCAAGCTAATTCAATCTCAGCTATGATAATTTTTTAATTTATATATTATTTCTCAAAGTATGTCAACCTTTTTAAATTGATAAGATCAAGAGAACAAAGAACTAAGATCCATTTTTTTGAAATTGATCCCAAAGGTTGTGTTTTCCATTCTCCCACAGCACTTTAACAGTCACTACCATGCCTGGGTGACACACATTATCACTCTATTTAAAATGTCTGCTTTTTTCCCCTTATTTCAGTTATCGAACAGCAATCCTAATCACTTAGTAGCACAAGTGATCAAATTTCTGTGCACTTCTCTCAATGTCTGATTACTGTTCCAACTATATATGGGTTTTATTGAAACATCAAGTACAAGGGCAATCCTGAGTGTGCACCTGAGACAGGAGATTCAAAGATGCCCTGCAGGTCACAGGAAAGACCACTCAACCTCCATTGTTCCTATGACCCTGAGAAAGTCACTTCTTCATTCTATGCCTTATTTTCTCTATTTGTTAAAACCAACCAACCAACAAACAAAAAACAAGCCTTATCATTAAATGTCTACACCAAGCTCTGATAGCTTTAAAGAGAATGTGTCACCTAAGTACTAAGTTTTGTTATTATGCCAAAATGTTGCCAACTCCAGTTTAGGGTCCCTCAACCAGCTAAATCAACAATTCTTGATGGTTACAACAGTAAGCACTGATTACTTAAGTTATTTGAACTTTTTGGCCTTAAACGGTATGGGAAGTTTAAAAATAAAAAGTAAACAACAAAGAACCTCATTGAATTCTAGGTCTCAAGACTGAGACAACTTGTGCCAACTTAAGAAAAAATGTGGACAGAGTTCACGTACTGTTTTCATGTTCCTCCTACCAGGGAGAAAAGCCAATGCTTGGTACGCGTTACTGAAATCTTTGGGAATAACTGGTATTCAGGAAAGTAGCAGTATCGCATGCTATAAAGATTGATTTTTATTTCATAACCATCTTTTCTGGGCTGTGAAGAGTTAACACTAGCAAGGCTGGGACTTTGCTTTTTTATCCCATGAGATTCTGGCTATTTTTTAAAACCTTTAACCCTATCCTCTTGGCAGAAAAGGGGACCTGGCTGTGAACTCTGCCAACAGGGCCAATCCCTAATACTCCTCTGGGTCTGGCATTATGTAAGAAATGTAAATGCTCAGTTCATCCAATTAGGACTTTCCAGCAAAGTCTGGCTCAGCCCCAGCCCCTTTTCAAAAGGGGAATAACCTTCAAACCAAGTAAGGCTTTAGACAGCAGAGTTCCAGGCCTGATGTGGAGTTACAAACCGGTTCTGAGTACGATTGATCTTGATCCCCTCCTTGCCTTTTGAAATATTTATCAAGATATGACAAACTTACGGGGGTCCTGATAAAAATGACCTTTACTGGCAGACAGAACACAGCCTCAGGCTATGGAGAAGCAGTCAAGTTAGCTGTCCATTTCAGGATAGTGAAAGTTTGGAATTTAGTCAGCCTTTGTTAGCCACAGTATGTGCCTACATCCCTTGGAAAAAGAACTGAAACTTATTAAAAATATTCCTTCTCTACTCTCACTTCAGCCATCAGCACTGAAGCTCTGGAAAGAGCTCTAATGCAGTAACTGTCCTATACCACAAATATAAAATGGCATTTGATAAAAACTGATATGCAGGAGCCTCACTTGAGACATCTTCCTTCCTCCCCTCTCTCTGAACGTTCTGCCTTTCCTGCTTTTTCTTCTGTGCCAGAAGTAGACTAATAATTATTTCTAGTAGCATTTTTCCCTCTCCTCAGATCCTGGCACTCCCTTCCTGCCTTCTGCCATACTCCTCCTTTCTCAGCACTGCCCCTCCATGTCGAAATCTCCCTGAGGTTCTGCTCACTGAATCTCATTTGAAGGGAGGTCACTGACACCGAGTGGGCTTTTCATGGATAAAGGGCTAACAGGGAAGTAACCACTAGAGGGTGACATAATTACACACAAACACATTCCTTTGGGACCGTACAAGGCTGGAGCCTGCCAGGCATCCAGCTGTGGGCCTGGAGGCATAAAATGGATTAGCAGCATATGTACCCGTAGTATGCACACTCACAGGCTATGGCTGCTGTGCGTGCTCTCTTGTTCTCCCTCTCTTGTCATACACAGGTGTGTGTGCGCGCGCACACACACACGGACCTATATTGGCTAGCAAATTAACCAGGTCCTTTTAAGTGTTTCACAAGAAAGCCGTACCTCATCATGGCCCAATACTGCTCATAGTACAATCAATCTTATTCACTGCTTTCAGGGGGTTTGTTTGTTTATTTTGCAGTTTTTAAAAGAAGGTTTATCTTACTCTTTTTTATTTTTATTTTTATTCTATTTTTAATTTGCTTTATTTTTCAATTACAGTTGACATTTAATATTGTTATTTTCAGTTGTACAACACAATAATTAGACATTTGTATAACTTATGAAGTTATCCCCCCATAAGTCTAGTACCCATCTGACACCATACATAGTTATAATATTATTGACTATGTTCTTCATGCTGTACTTTATTATATCCCTGTGACTGTTTTGTAACTAGGAATTTGTACTTCTTAATCTCAACTATGTCACCCATCTCCCCATCTCCCTCCGTTCTGGCAACCATCAGTGTGCTCTCTGTATCTATGAGTTTGTTTCTGTTTGGTTTGTTCATTTATTTTGGTTTTATATAAGTGAGATCATATATCTGTGGTATTTGTCTTTCTGTGTCTGACTTATTTCACTCAACATAATACCTTCTGAGTCCATCTGTGTTGTCACAAATGGTAAGATTGCATTCTTGTTTATGGCCGAGTAATATTCCATTGTATATATGTATCACTTCTTGTTTATCCACTTGTCTATTGGTGGGCACTTAGGTGGCTTCTGTACCTTGACTATTGTAAATAATGCTGCAATGAACATAGGGATGCATATATCTTTTCGAATTAGTGTTTTGGATTTCTTTGGATAAATACCCAGAAGTGGGGTTGCTGGATCATATGGTAGTTCTATTTTTTAATTTTTGAGGACTCTCCATACCGTTTTCCATAGGGGTTACACCAGTTTGCAATCCCACCAACAATGCACAAAGTTTCCCTTTTCTCCACATCCTGGCCAACTCTTGTTTGTTGATTTATTGATAGCCATTCTGACAGGTGTGAGGTGATATCTCATTGTGTTTTTAATTTGCATTTCTCTGGTGATTAGTGACTGAGCACCTTTTCATATGTCGACTGGCCATCTGTATGTCCTCTGAGGAAATGTCTATTCCGGTCCTCTGCCCATTTTTTAATTGAATTGTTTGGTTTTTTGACATTAAGTTATATGAGTTATTTATATATTTTGGATAGTAACCCTTTATCAGGTGTTTCACTGGAGAATATCTTCTCCCATTCAGTAGGTTGTCTTTTCATCTTGTCAATAGTTTCCTTTGTTGTATGAAACCATTTTAGTTTGATTTAGTTCCATTTATTTTTTCTTTTGTTTCCCTTGCCTGAAGAGACATATCCAAAGAAGAATGATATCAGAAAGTTTACTGCCTATGTTTTTTTCTAGAAACTTTATAGTTTCAGGTCTTATATTTAAGTCTTTAATCCATTTTGAGTTTATTCTTGTATATTGTATAAGAAAGTGATCGTTTCATTTTTTTCATATATCTGTTCAGTTTTCCTAACATCATGCATAGAAGAGACTGCCTTTACCCTGTTGCATTTTCTTACTTCCTGTATCCTGCTATTTTACTAAATTCATTGATCAGTTCTAGTAGTTTTTGGTGGAATCTTTAGGGTTCTCTAGATATAGTATCATGTTATCTGCAAATAATGACAGTTTTACTTTTTCCTTTCTAATTTGGATGCCTTTTATTTCTTTTTCTCATCTGACTGCTGTGGCTAGGACTTCCAATACAATGTTGAATACAAATGGTGAAAGTGGGCATCCTTGTGTTGTTTCTGATCTTAGGGAAAATGATTTTAAGTTTTCACTGTTGAGAATGTTGTTGGTTGTGGGTTTGTCATATATGGCTTTTATGATGTTGAGGTATGTTCCCTCTATTCCCACTTTGCTGAGAGTTTTTATCATAAATGGATGCTGGATTTTGTCAAATGCTTTTTCTGCATCATTGATCTGACCATATAGTTTTTATCCCTCATTTTCTTTTATGGCATATCACATTAATTTATTTTCAGATATTGAACCAATCTCGCATCCCAGGAATAAATCCGACTTGATCATTAGTGTATGACCTATTAAACATATTGCTAAATTTGGTTTGCTCACATGTTGTTGAGGATTTTTGCATTTATGTTGATCAAGGACATTGGCATATAATTTTCTTTTTTTTGTAACGTCTTTGTCTAGTTTTGGAATCAGGGTAATGATGGCCTCATAAAATAAGCCTGGGAGGCTTCCCTCCTCTTCAATTTTCACAATAGTTTGAGAAGGACAGGTATTAGTTCTTCTTTGAATATTTGGCAAAATTCACCTGTGAAGCCATCTGGTCATTGACTTTTGTTTGTTGGGAGTTACTGATTCAATTTTGTTAGTAGTTATCGATCTGTTCAGATTTTCTATCTCTTCTTGACTCTGTCTTGGATGATTGTATATTTCTAGGAATTTATCCATTTCTTCCAGGTTGTCCAATTTGTTGGCATAAAGTTGTTCATAGCATCTTCTTATAATTTTTTGTGTTTCTGTGGTGTCAGCTGTCACTTCTCTTATTTCTAATTTTATTTATTTGGGTCCTCTTTTTTTCTTCATTAGTCTGGTTAAAGGTTTATCAATTTTGTTTATCTTTTTAAAGAATTAGCTCTTGGTTTTATTGATCTTTTGTATTGTTTTTTAAGACTCTATTTCTTTCCACTCTGATCTTTATAATTTTCTTCCTCCCACTCACTTTGTTCTTTTTTTTTACTACCTTTATGTGTAAGGTTAGATTGTTGATTTGAGATTTCTCATTTCTTAAGGTAGGCCTGTATTGCTATGAATTTCCCTCTTAGAACTCCTCTGCTGTGTTCCACAGATTTTGGATTGTTCTGTTTTCATATTAATTTTTCTCCAGTTATCTTTGATTTCTTCCTCGATCTCATTGTTAACTCACTCATTGTTTAGTAGCATGTTATTTTGCCTCCATGTATCTGTGTTTTTCAGTTTTCTTCTTGTAATTGATTTCTAGTTTTACACCATTCTAAGATGTTTGATATTATTTTAATCTTCTTAAATTAATTAAAACTTAATTTGTGAGCTAACATGTCATCAACCCTTGAAAATGTCCCATGTGTATCTGAAAGAATGTATATTCTGCTGTGTTGGCATGAAATGTTCTAAAAATGTGAATTAAATCTATCTGGTCTAATGTGTATTTAAGGCCACTGTTTCTTTGTTGATTCTGACTGGATGACCTATCAACTGATGTCAATGGGGATGTTAAAGTTCCTTACCATAACTGTATTACTGTAGATCTCTCCCTTTATGTCTGTTAATACTCACTTTACATGTTTAGGTAAATGCTTACAAGGGTTATATCCTCTTACTGGATTGATCTGTTTATCATTATGTAATGTCCTTCTTTGTCTCATTATAGCATTTGTCAAATGTAAGTATTGCTGCCCCATCTTTTCATTTCCATTTCCATGAAATCTCTTTTTCCATCCCTTTACTTTCAGTTCGTGTGTGCCTTTCTATCTGAAATTGGTCTCATGTAGATAGTGTATGTAAGGGTCTTATTTTCTTATCCATTCAACCACTCTGTGTCCTTTGATCAGAGCATTTAATCCATTTACATTTAAAGCAATTATTGATAGGTATGTGGTTACTACCATTTTACTACTCATATTTTTAATCTTTTTTTCTTCTTCTTCTTAAATAAGTCCTTTTAACATTTCTTGTAATACTAATTTAGTGGTGATGAGCTCCTTTAGCTTTTTCTTCTTTGAGAAGCTCTTTATGTCTCCTCTGATTTTAAATGATAGCCTTCCTGGGTAGAGTAATCTTGGCTGTAAGTCCTTACCTGTTATTACTTTGAATATTTCCTGCTAATTCCTTCTAGCCTGTAAAGTTTCTGCTGAAAAGTCAGCTGGAGTTATGGGAGCTCCCTTGTAGGTAGCTGCTTTTCTCTATTTTTAAGATAGATCTCTTTGCATGTAATGGCATTTTAATTATGATGGTCTTGATGAGGACCACGTTGGGTTCATCTTGTTTGGGACTCTGTGCTTCTTGGGGTTGTATGTCTATTTCCTTTACCAAGTTAGGGAAGTTTTCAGTCATTTCTTCAAATAGGTTTTCAATTCCTTGCTCTCTTCTTATGGTGCCCCTATGATGCGAATGTTGTTAAACTGATATTGTCTCAAAGGTCACTTAAATGATTCTCAATTATTTTAAAATTCTTTTTTCTTTTTGCTGTTCTGACTGGGTGTTTTCTGCTACCTTATCTTCCAAATTACTGATTCAATCCTCTGCTTCATCTAATCTGCTGTTGATTCCATGTAATGTATTCTACATTTTAGTTACTGCATTCATTTCTGATTGTTTCTTTTTTTATGGTTTCTATCTCTCTAAGTTCCCACTGAGGTAATCTATTCTAACCCTAAGTTCATATAACCAGTGTTTTGAACTCTGTATCTGGCAGATTGCTTGCTTCCATTTTGTTTAGTTCTTTTTTTAGTTTTGTCCTGTTCTTTCATTTGGGACATGTTTCTTTGTCTCCTCAACTTGGCTGCCCCCTGTGTTTGTTTCTATGTACTAGGTAGATCTGCTATATCTCCCAGTCTTGGCAGAGTGGTCTAATATAGGAGGTGTCCTGTGGAGTCAAGTGATGGTCTTCCTGGTCACTTGGACTGAGTGCTCCAGGCGTGTCCCCTTGTGTGGGTTGTGTGTGCCCTCCTGCTGCAGTTGAGCCTTAATTGCTATTGGTACATCAGTGGGTGGGACTGATTCTCAGGCTGACTGGCTGTGAAGATTGGCATACTAGCTGTTGTGTGGGGATGCTGACTCCAGGGAGTGGGATTCGCTTTAACAGTGCTCTGGCGCCTGCTGAGCCCAGCCTTTGGGTGTGTCATTGTGGAGCTGAGTGGTGCTCTTGTATGGTCTGAAGTCAGCCACCAGGTGTGTTGGTTTTTGGGGTCTCTGAGGCCAAGGTCAGCTGCTGCCTGTGCCCAGCCAGGAGCCACCTAGTAGGAGTTACAAAGTGATCTGTGGTTGATAGCTGCCTGTGCTGGGCTTAGAGGCACCTGGGAGAGACTATGCTACCAACTGAGACCAGCTGCCACTAGTGTCAGACATAGGGCTGCTTAGCAAGAAGTACAGAGAACACCAAGGCCAGCCACTGCTTGTTTGGGATTTGTTGACCTTTGAGAGATTTAGGAAAGTCTGCAGTGCATGCTGAGGCTGGCAGCTTGTATGTAACAGCCACCAGCTTTGGCCGTTGTCCTAGCTGGGTGAGGTAGGGTCTCAAGGAGACTCAGATTTGGCAACTGGCCTGCACCTGCAGGCTGTGTGGAGGGAAGACTTAACAAAGGAACAATGTCACCTGCCAGCACTTGTGTACAGGAGAGAACTGCCCTACAGCTCATGCCATGAAACCAGACAATTCATTTCCTCCTCATGGAACTCTCTGAGCTGCTGTCCCTTCCCTGGAGCTTAGAGTGAGTGTTTGTGAGTGAGTCTGAGCTTGAGCCCTTTAACAGGATACCTGGGTCTATAGCATCCCTCTTTCTCAACCTGACCATATCCCCACTGATTTTCATAGCCAGATGTTGTGGGAACGCCTTTTCCTGGCACTGATGCTCAGGACTGGGGAGCCTGGTGTGGGGCTGGGACCCTTTGTTCCTCAGGGGGGGACCTCCACAACTGACACATCCCTCCCAATTCTTAACCACTACACTTAGATGTGGGACCAGCCCATTTCACATCTTGTCCCCTTCTACTAGTCTCCATGTAGTTATGGGAGTTCTTTTCAGCTAGTCTTCAGGTGGTTCTCAAGGGTGGTCATTTTATAATTTAGTTGTAATTTGACGTGGTCATGGGAGGAGACAGCACTTACTTACTTCACCACTTGACCTGAAGTCCTTTCATTCACTGTTAACCATTACTTTCATGGACCTCTCTTGATTTGGCGTCATATAGAAACTACATCCTAGCAAAATAGAAACCTAAATTTATATTGTTAAGGCAGCAAAGCAACATGGTTAGAATGTCGTCTCTAGTTACAGACAACAGAGATCAAGTTCCAGTTCAGCTAGGTGTTTGGTCTTGAGTTCAAGTTACTTCTCTCTCTCTATGCCACAGTTTTCTCTTGTAAAATGGAGATAATAATGGGAACTTCTTCATAATGTGAAGATTAGATATTATGACAAATAGATAAGTTCATATATTTGAAGACCTTGAAATAATGTCTAATACACAATAAATGCTCAATAAATATTAGCTATTTTCATTATGGTCAGAAACTGCACTAGGAGGTTATACACATTATCCCATTCAATCCTCACAAAACTCCCAAGATATGAAAATCACTAGTCCCATTTTACAGACAAGAAAACCAAAGCTTTCCTTGGTTAAATAACTTATCCAAAGTCATGGAGCTAATAAGTGATAGAGTCAAGAAGATTTTAACCCAGAATCTGTCTGGCTACAAAACCTAGGTTCTTTTCACCATATCACTGGAGAAAAAATTCAGTCTTCATATCAGAGGAGCTTATGATCGAAAAGAAAAAAGATGGGAGGAAAACAAGTTTCTTTTTTATACTACTTTTATTTTACTAAAAAGGGAGAGACTTTAAGCATAATTTAACAAAAGTTTTAAAATGGGAGAAATAAAAGTAGGTAGTAGGTGGTTGTTCTACCAGTGATTCTCAGCTGCCACTAGCGCCAGGCGGCAGCGGCGGCGGCGGCGGCGGCAGCAGCGGCAGCTGCGTCACTCTTTGGGAATGCAAATTCTCGGGCCCCACCCCAGACCTTCTGACTCAGAAGCCTTCAAAGTTATCCTGATGCATACTCAAGTTTGAGAACCACTGTTCTAATCAAAAGAAAAGTGTGAGAGTTGGTAGTGAAAACATAGGTCAAAGGATGGGTGTTTGTCTGGCAGAAGAGGAGTTTGGGACTATTTCTTGGTGGCTAAATGGAACATGCTACTCTTCCTGACTAACAGAGGAGAAAATGAGGTGCAAAGAGGTAGACAGCTCTAAGTAAAAGATCATTTTATTATGCTCTTGCATTTTTGCTGTATTTCCGCTCCTTTAACCTGCACATTTCTTAAAAACAGGAAATAACATTTAAAAAATGTTTAACTGTCAGCAGATGCATATCTTTACAATTTGGGGGCACACTGTGTGTTTTTTTTTTTTCATGGTGCATTTATATAAAAAAATAAAATAAATAAAACGGGCATTTATTAGGTCCCTAGTATGTGCCAGGTTCTACACTAGGGCCTTACTTCATCGTGGATTTTTTTCCTCCATGAATTCTACAACAGCTCTGTGGAAAAAAATTGCTTTGATTTTATAGATGAGGAAATTAAAACTCAAAGACTTTAAGTCACTTTGCCATAGGTCATGCAACTATAAGGGGAGATCTAGGATTCCAATGCACAACTTCGGACTCCAAGTCTGATGTAAATTTTGCCTTGGAGACAGTGGTGTGCTAAGGAGCCCACACGTCACAAGCACTCAAGAGAGACAGACATGGAAGCCACCCTCACACTTGGGCCTTCCCAGGGGCCAAGTGAAGTCCTGAATGGCCCCGCTTCTACACCCCTGCCTGGATGTATAATACCAAGCTCTATTGTCAGAAAGGGGTAAAGTGGACAACAAGAAAGACAATTTTTAAAAAATGTCTTTTAAAGGTAATATTGGTTGTAAAAAATAATAGCAAAGTCCCACCCATGAACTAAAATTTTCTGACTTCAGATACTGAATTTTAATTCCAGATTGGTAAGAGTTGAGAGTTAAAGGTTCCTCATTCTTGGGGGGAAAAAAGGCAAGCCAAGAATTCTTTGAAAAGCTGGTTTTTTTCAAATTAATCTAACTGATGCCTCACTATGGAAGAACCATAACAGTGTGTGACAATGTATGGTTGCTACCACAGTGTTCTTAATTTTTTCTAAGCAAGACAGGAGAAACTTCAACTTGTTCTCTAAGTAAGTTTCAGCGCTATGTAATGCCCTTTCTCCCATTAACACCTATTCAAATTCTAGGCTTCCCTGTGGTGATCCTCTAAACAGAAACATTTTATTTCTCTCACTCTGGTGGCACTATAACACTAACAAATAAGGTCACTATCAGCAGGCGTTTTCTAGTTTATTGCAGACTCCTAATTCCTTAAAAGCAAAAACACCATCTTCAACATCTTGTCTACTTCACAGCACAGAGCAGTACATAAAAATTGTATTAATATTTCCCAAATAACTGAATGATTGAAAACCCGCCTTCTAATATGTTCAGTGCTGCTGAACCACTACATTTACAACACAGCTTATTTTTTTTAGGGTTGTCATAGCTACCTGTTTTATAACAAGTACCTAAGGTGCTTGTTAATATTAACTAATAATAGCTGATATTTGAGATTATTCTATCATATCAAAGTATTTCTAATCCTTTGGTTGGGTGCCTACAAATATGAAAAAAAAAAATATATTAAAGTTAACACTCAAAAGTTGCAAATGACAAGTTTCCCCATTTCCAGAGTCAAAGGGAGGAGTGACCACTCATCTGGGCGGGATTATTAACAGCACTGCTTTTCAGTCTCATGAGTTTTCCGGGTTTGGACAACAAGGTATACAGTCATCCTGAGAGGGTTTTAGCTACTCAATTCTCAAGCCCTCACTTTTATTGTGGTGGAAAAATCCCATGTTTAAAGGATATAGTAAACTAAAAATTTGGGAAGAGTAAACAAATATTTGAGGGTATTCCTGGCAATCTGTTAGTGTGAGAACATTTTTCACTCATTTTTCCTTTTTATTTACATATTTATTTCAAAATGTTTGTTGTACAAATCTCGTCATTTTTAATTGTGGTAAAATACATACAACATAAAAGTTAGCATCTTAACCATTTGTAAGGGTACAATTCAGCAGTGTTAAGTATATTGACATTGTGCAACAAATCTCCAGAACTTTTTCATTTTGCAAAACTGAAACTCTATACCCAATAAACAACAACTCCTATTTCCCTCTTTCCCCAACCCCTGTGAGGCTACCATTCCACTTTCTGTTTTCTATGGCTTTGACTACTCTAGGCATCTCATATTCTCATATAAGTGGAATCATACAGTATTTGTCTTTTTGTGACAGGCTTATTTCACTTAGCATAATGTCCTCGAGGTTCATTCACGCTATAGCATGTGACAGGAGTTTCTTCCTAAATTTGAATAATAACTATTGTATGTATATGCCACATTTTCTTTATCCACTCAGCCATCCATGGACATCTGGGTTGTTATCATCTTTTGGCCATTGTGAATAATGCTTTTATGAACATGACGTGTACGAATATCTCTTCGAGATTCTGCTTTCATTTCTTTTGGATATATACCCAGAAGTGGGACTGCTAGATCATATGGTAATTCTATTTTTAACTTTTTGAGGAACTGTCATGTCATACTGTTTTCCACAGTGGCTGTACCATTTTATATTCCCACTAACAGTGCACCAAGGGTCCAATTTCTTTACATCCTCACCAATACTTGTTATTTTTGTTTTGTTTTGTTTAATTGACAGTAGCCATCCTAATGGGTATGAGATGATTTCTTATTGTGGTTTTGATTTGCATTTCTCTAACAATTACTGATGTTAAGTATCTTCAGTTGCTTGTTGGATTTTTCTATATGTTCTTTGGAGAAATGTCTATTCAAGTCCTATGCCCATTTCAATCAGTTTACTTGGGGCTTAAATATTCTATTTGTAGTCAGGGAATCAAGTCCTCGCCTTCTCTTATTTTTAATATTCTCTACCCTCAAGACCCCAAGATATTCTCCTGTTTAGAAATACTAAGGATACAGAAAATTTTGCTCTCAAGAAATCTGGAAGTTGGAACATAGTTGGAAAGGCACCATTTTATAAACCTCAGATATCCATTACTATTGGCTGTTCAGAACTCTGGGAGAAGTTGTGCTATGTATGGTCTTTCAAAAAGATATTACATTATTGTTGTTATTGTTCTCATTCATTTCAGTTCAACATTTACAGGGTGCCTACTAGTAGGCATTGCACCATGGATACATTAGAGTTAATACAAAACAAACACAAAAATTTTTAACTCCTTTCATCCAACACCCACCAGCTAGACTCTGGGTCACTATTAAAAAGCTGACTCTTGAACAACGTGGGGTTAAGGGAGCTGACTTCCACACAGTGAAAAATCTGCAAATAACTTTTGACTTTCCCCAGACTTAATTACAGTCCCTTGCTGTCCGCAAGAAGGGATTGGTTCCAGGCCCCCAGTGGATACCAAAATTGACAGATGCTCAAGTCCCTTATAGAAAATGCTGTAGGGCAATGCATACAGTCAGCTCTCCCCATCACGAATTCCCAACCACAGATCAAAAATACTGTTTTTGATCCACGGTTAGTTGAATCCTCAGGTGCAAAACCTGGAGATTCGAGGGGTCAAATGCATATTTATTGGAAAAAATCCAAGTATAAGTGGACCCATGCAGTTCAAACCTGTGTTGTTCAAGGGTCAACTGTATACTTTTTTGAAGTGGAGTATAAAAATCTCTTCTGATCTCTTCTGCCAGATGGTCCCTCTCTGAATGAGGAAGTATACATCCTTAAGTAAGCCTGATCTTTGGGTCGGGCCTCTCAATTTTCCTGGGCCCCGCCCTGCCCCGCCCTTGTGAAAAACACACACCATCTGAAAATCTAGTTTCTTTAAATTCTTGATAAAGCTTTGGAAAGACTCCCTACACAAGGCTATCATTTATGCTTCCAAAAAGTTCATAGCTCATTCAGAAAAAAGAAATCATTCTGGTTGCAACTTTTTGAATCATATACAAAAATCTCAATCTGTCCTTAAAATATGCACAGCTATCCACAGGATTTTCTACATTGGTGTACCTCTTTTCCAGGCAAAAGTCTCTGGTCTGTAATACCCTTCATCTATTTTTATGTCCCAAATCTGAACCTACATCAAAACTCTACAAGAAGCCACTGCACATGAAAATATTCTTAATCTCTGGCCTGCATTAAAAACAATGCATACTCTCAGGATTGAAGCAGAAGTAACCCAGGGGAAACAGACCCAGAATGGGGAGTCATTTCCTCAATACCATAAAGTCACCAGGTCCCCAGACAACAGAGGGCTCGTTCGATGTCACCCATCTCTTTTCTCAATAATGTTCGTTTTCTTCGATGCTTCTTAATCTTTATTTTCCTATTTATTTAACATGAAAATAATCAAATTGCTGAAAATCCTTGCAGTATCTGTTTGAATGTATTAAATAAAAAAGTTCTGTATTGAGAAAACTCTAAATTTCAATCCAAGGACAAATTTTGCCAGTTCTAGGACCAGGTGGCCAAATTCTAGAGAAAGTGCTTCTGGGCACCTCTGAATGACTCTTTAGACATGAAAACAATGTCCGTCTAGGGGAGAAACCACTAAACTCCTCTTTAGGTGCCCCCCCCCCCCCCGGTCTAGAAATCCCTCCTCTCCCTTCCCTTGTGTGGTCTAGCACTTTGTTTTGCCTTAAGTAGGATTAAGGTGTTTTGGATTAAGACTTTGACATAAACACAAACACATCTATATCCACACAACAACAAAAAAAGGTGACTCTCATGTAGAGTTCAAGGTAAAACTTTAGGCAGAGTAATTGAGACACTGATAAACCCAGATACACCCTAGGAAAAGAGTATTAGCTCAGGTATGCCCTAGAATTGTGACACTTATTGCCGTGGCACATCTGGAATCATCTGGATGACTAACAGTACAGTCTATTATTTCAGGATGGTTATAAAAATCTATGGGCCTCATACCACATGTAATGTGGGTGAGGTGGCAAACTTGTAAGAATTTTTGCTTCTGCATTTCCTGATTTAGGAACAGGAGAGGTGAATGGGGGCTCTAAAATTTATTATGCCTATTAGTGAATCTGTATGTACTTGCTCTAGTACAGGACTCTTGCGCAAAAGAGAAGTGGCTAGGTTAACAATCTTAAATGCTGAATATGTTCAAGTCCTCAAAGAATCAAAGAAAATATTTTCCTTCTTGATAGCTAAATGAAGTTGTCTTGTATCTTGTTGTGTGGATCCATAAATTCACTAAAAATATACAGGGTCATTTTCTCTGATTCAAGAAATCTTGCTTTGAGGGTAGTTAACAGGAATCTCTGAAATCCTATCCTCTGTGGGTATTTAAGACCCAGGAGCCACATTCTAGAATACAGCATTGTCCTGGTTCCATAAAACACAAGTCTATAAACAAAAAGACATTTGCTGGAGCACCTTAAACCAAGTCAAATAGTCATTCTAGTTTATAAAGAAGTAAATCTGTATTAGTGCTTACAAATATATTGACTATCAACATAATTGAGCCATACAGTGTATATACAGTCTTAGAGGCTGCTGAAAAAGAAAAAGATCATGAAACAAGGCTACAGGAAGGCTGCTGCCTTCTAAGTGAAAAGCAGGCTGAGGAGGTGCCTGAGCATCTGCAGCACTCCAACAGTTCACAGTTCAGCAGCCAAGTGCGAAAGTGAAGTTTTGATGTATAAAGTACTGAGAGAAACATACAGCAATGTCTGGAAACACCCAGAACATACTAGAAGGAAGTAGCAATGAAAAATCTAGAATGAGGACTGGAGAGGGTCACTGTTAATCTAAGGTATGAATGCAAACAGCTGTTTCTTCATAATTTAGGGCAAAGAATGGAGAGAAAAGAATGGTAGGAAACAAATCCCATTGGGGAGAACTGGGGGTGTGATAACAGATACGTGTTAAGGGGCATTAGGGACAGTTGAAAAAAAAAGACAGTCGGGGTGATGATTATTGAGTACTACTGGGAGGAGGGTCTTGCAAGAATAATAAAAGAAGGGTGTGAAGGGTCAGGAATTGTCGAGATAAACTATGGGAAAAGACTGTGCAGACGTCAGCAGCAAAGAAAAAGAGGAGCAGGGTTGGGGCGTGGCCCAGAAAGGGAACGGCTCAACAGTGGGTTACGGGGTGAAAAGGAGAAGGGTGGGGAGGAGCTTGGCTGACAGCAGCTTTCAAACGGCGCCTACAGGGTTAAAAATCAGGGGCGGGGAGAAGAGGCAGAACTCGGTTTCTAGGGTAACGGCTCCGACAGTTCCGGCAGCGCAGGCCCGTACCACTGCGCGGCGCGCGCGGGGGGAGCGCGAGGGGAGGAGGGCCGCGCGAAGGAGCAGTCGAGCTGAGGGGTACGTCCCGGACGCTACCAACCGCGCGGCCCGCCTGCTCGCCCCCGGGTCGGCGCCGAGCCGCGCTCGGGCCGCTTGGCCGCCGCGTCCTCCGTGCCGGGCCGGCAGCTCCCAGCTGCTCGCGGACGGCAGTGGGGAGGGAACGTGCGCCCGCTGGCCCGGAGTGGCCTCCTGGTCCCCCCGCCTGGGCGGCGGAGTGCGGGCGGCCCGGGCTGGGAGGTTTGAAAAGCGGGCGAGAGACAAAGGCAGCAGGAAGCCTCCTCGGCGCCCGGAGCCCGTGCGCGCAGCCCTCGGGGCCCCTCGCGGCCCGCCGGCCAACAACGGCGGCGGCGGCGGCAGTGGCAGTGGCAGTGGCAGGAGGCGGAGGATGCGGCAGGGGGCGTGGGAGCGGCGGCGGCGCGGGCGGAGCGGCGCGGCCCGAGCGCGGCGTGGTTAGACCCCAGGCGGCGGCGCGGTGGCGGCGACCCGGCGGGCTGGGGAGTGAGTGAGGGGCGCTTTCCCCGCCCGGGATGTGAGGACCGAGCGGAGCCCGGGGCGGGGGGAGGGAAGGGAAGGGAGGCGAAGCCGGCAGGAAGGAAGGAAGGACGGACGGACCAGGAGGAGGAGCGGCAGCAGCGGCCGGAGCCGGAAGGCGGGGAGGGGCCGTCCGTTGGGCCCGAGGCGGCGGCGGCGGCCAGGGCGAACTGCTCTCGTCGCCTCCTCCCCCCGGCGCCGCGGAGGGGGGAGGAGGAAGATGGAGACCCACATCTCGTGCCTGTTCCCCGAGCTGCTCGCCATGATCTTCGGCTACCTGGATGTCCGGGACAAGGGGCGCGCGGCGCAGGTGTGCACAGCCTGGCGGGACGCCGCCTACCACAAGTCCGTGTGGCGGGGGGTGGAGGCCAAGCTGCACCTGCGCCGGGCCAACCCGTCGCTGTTCCCCAGCCTGCAGGCCCGGGGCATCCGCCGGGTGCAGATCCTGAGCCTCCGCCGCAGCCTCAGCTACGTGATCCAGGGCATGGCCAACATCGAGAGCCTCAACCTGAGCGGCTGCTACAACCTCACGGACAACGGGCTGGGCCACGCGTTTGTGCAGGAGATCAGTTCCCTGCGCGCCCTCAACCTGAGCCTCTGCAAGCAGATCACCGACAGCAGCCTGGGCCGCATAGCCCAGTACCTTAAGGGCCTGGAGGTTCTAGAGCTGGGGGGCTGCAGCAACATCACCAACACCGGCCTCCTGCTCATCGCCTGGGGCCTGCAGCGCCTCAAGAGCCTTAATCTCCGCAGCTGCCGCCATCTCTCGGATGTGGGCATCGGACACCTGGCCGGCATGACGCGCAGCGCGGCTGAAGGCTGCCTGGGCCTGGAGCAGCTCACGCTGCAGGACTGCCAGAAGCTCACCGATCTTTCTCTAAAGCACATCTCCCGGGGGCTGACGGGCCTGAGGCTCCTCAACCTCAGCTTCTGCGGAGGCATCTCAGACGCGGGTCTCCTGCACCTGTCGCACATGGGCAGCCTCCGCAGTCTTAACCTGCGCTCCTGTGACAACATCAGTGATACGGGCATCATGCATCTGGCCATGGGCAGCCTGCGCCTCTCGGGGCTGGATGTGTCGTTCTGTGACAAAGTGGGGGACCAGAGTCTGGCTTACATAGCGCAGGGGCTGGATGGCCTCAAGTCTCTTTCCCTCTGCTCCTGCCACATCAGCGATGATGGCATCAACCGCATGGTGCGGCAGATGCACGGGCTGCGCACGCTCAACATCGGACAGTGTGTGCGAATCACGGACAAGGGCCTGGAGCTGATTGCTGAGCACCTGAGCCAGCTCACTGGCATAGACCTGTACGGCTGTACCCGAATCACCAAGCGCGGCCTGGAGCGCATCACGCAGCTGCCCTGCCTCAAGGTACTCAACTTGGGACTCTGGCAGATGACGGACAGTGAGAAGGTCAGGTGAGGGCAGCAGCACCAACTCCCCTTGTCCCGCCCTGTTTCTCCTCCTGTCACCTCCCCGCTCCCACCACCACACGCACACTTAAACGTAGATCCTTGCAGTGGATGAGATGGGGGCAGTGATACGAAGCCTCAGGCTCATTTTTCTCCTCCCTCCTCCATCCAGCCCCTGCCCACTACACGTCCATTCATTGCATCTGGGGTTCCTCTGCTACCCCTACCGTACTCCCCTCTCTTTTTCTCTGAGAATGGAGAGAAGGACTCAGCTACTTAACCCATCCACTCCTCTGCTGGGGGATGGAGGGCTGATTGAGCTACTGTATCCCCACTGCGTTGCTTTCGAAAATAGGGGTGGGGGTGAGAAGAACTAGTCCTTTCGACCCTGGGGAGTTGAGGAAAATGTCTGCCTTCACTTAAGCTTTCATTGGAATACTGTGATCTGGTTTTTATTTTGAAATGTATGAAAGCAAACCCAACTACAACGGCCTTTTCACCCTTCCTCCACTTAATAACTAATCCCAGTCTCTTCTCATCACTTCCCTTTTTACAGTACTCTGATATCATTTCATTTTTTTAATTTTTTTGAAGAAATTTGAAATCATGGTCCTTTTTTTCTGCTGAATATATTCTATATATTATATATATATAAATTTTATATATATATAAATATATATATATGTCTGGCTACCTCGTTTTAGTTTACTTTTTTCTCTGAAGCCCTGGAATTCTACAAGAGAGATATTTTGAGACTAAAACATTTTTGTGCCTAGACTGGAAAGATACCCAATGGGTTTGTACGTCTTTTCTTGTTTGGTTTCTTCCCAAACCCCGTCCATCCAGTATGACCCACTTCCACATTCTGCCTATAATTTTCTTTTTCTACTTGTCCATTGAGATTTGAGGGCCCAATGATGTTCCTAAATCTTAATTTATAGCACAAATGTGTGGGAGATATGAGAGTTGAACTGGTTTTTGTTTGAGATGCAGATTGTCTTGCAAATGATTATTATATATGCAAATTATGCCCTACCCTCACCCTCTTCCAAGTTTCCCCACAAAAAGGTCACACAGTGAGGCTTCCTGTTGGAAGCAGAGGAGCAGAGTTGGCCTACAGAGCCCCTGGGGCTGTAATGTGAAGGGAAGGAGACTGAAATTCATGTCTTATCTCTGTTCTGTTAATAAAATGGGAGTTTGTGGGTTTTAAAAATTCTGTTTCTAAATGGAGGAGTAGATGACTTTATTTTGGTGGGGGTTGGGACTTGTGGCTTTAAAAAAAATCGCTTTTGAGTAGGATGTATATTTTTGTTGGATTTTTTGTTTATTTTTTTAGAATCCTCCACAGCAACATGCGAGACCATGGAGTTAAAGAAACCCAGAGACCTTTATCAATTAATTGTACTGTTTGTGAATTTGTATAAATAATAACAAAGATCCTCTTAAAACGTTTATATTCTTACAGTAAAAGGTTAAACTGATATTTATATAATAAAAGAGGAAATATGAAGTATGTTTTTGAGAAAAAACAACCTTGTATCTGTGAATTATTTTGAAGGCAGTGTGTGTTTGGGTACATGCCAAAGTCAGAGGTGCTGTTTGTGTGCTTTCAAGTAAAAGGAAATAAGGCATAGACTTCGGTGCGTCCTGTGTGCTACGAGTAAGCTCACGGTTAAAAATTTCTTCTGTATAAGGTTTACTAGTGACATCTAAATGTTTTGTTTCTAGAAATGTGATTAGATTGAAGAGTTATATAATTTTGGTTTTCAACTGTCAACGACATTGAAATTTAAAGAAACTGAACAAAATGAAACTTTTTTGAAAACCAGATTTGTAAGAGTCACAATTTCCCCAGGATGGCATATTTTTCTTTGGGTGGAAATGACATCTAGGGGTAATGTTCAAAAAATGGGTCGTGAGATGTAGAAGTGGGGAAGAAAGACGGGTTTCTTTACACTTTGAGTGGGTGTGGGAGGATGTGAAATGGTGAAGGGTGGAGGGAACTGAAGCCATTGTTCAGAAAAGTTAAAAGAGCGCTGTCCTTGCTTCCTTGCCTGCTTGCTCAGTCATGCATGTTGAATCTCAGTGAGAGTGAGGGTCCTAGTGGATAGGAGGAGGGCAGTTCGGCCCCTCTTTTTAACATTCTCCTCCCGGCCTGGCTGTATTTAAGCACTTTCCTGGAGGGTGGGGAGGTTGGCCAGGAGTTCTTGCTGGTTTGCATTTTAAGCACTTCCAAAGCTGAGGGTGAGGGTTCTTAGACTGAATTTGGGGCAAATAAATGAATACCAACATTTCTAGTAAAGCGTTCCCTTTGGTAGACAATAACTAAATAGTCTGACACCCTGTGGTTGGGCTGTGGAAATGGAAGAGTATTTCCAAATGCTCAAAACAGTGGAGTAATTCATATTCCTGGTTTTACAGAGGTCTTTCCTAGTTGTTTCTGCTTATTTTTCCTAAAAAAAAAAAAAAAAAAAAAAAAAAAAAAAACTGGTCCCAGCAAGAGCTGATAAGAGTAGTATAAAACTTTCCTGGATCAGCACCTCTTTCCAGGAAAAGAGCTAGAACCCAGGTTTCTCTTGGGATAAGATTGTTTTGTAAAATTTCCAAGCTTTCTACTTGAGCATATCACAAAAGCTGCATTGTTTCTTTCTGGAGAGCCATCACAATTGGGCCTAATTGAGCCTGACACTAGATCCATCTTCCTTTTCTTTGGGGAAGATGTGGATCTGTTTCTTCCCTCTTAGGTTACTGTGCTTACTCTCTGGGAGGGGGTGGGGGAGAGTAGGAACTTTGAATTAGGGTCTGCTTTCTCATTTAGCATTTGACGCTATTATAGTGCATGAAGATTACACAAGCTATAGGTTCCTGGACTGTTTTTCTTCCAAGAGACTGCACGGCTGTACAGATTCAGTCAATAAAAATTTGAGCACTTCCTTAAGTCTCAGGCTCCGTGCTCACATTCTTCATTTTAATATGTGAAATAATGCTACCAACTAACCAGAAGGGTTATTCGGTTTTCTGTTTTGTCTGGTTTTTACTTTAAAGGTTAAATATAAGCTTGGCTAAAGCTTGGTAAATTAATGTTTGAAAGTTAAGATCATAGGCCTAGTGTCCTCATCCTGAACTGGGCATACTTAATAATATATTTGGAACATCTCTGGAAAAGATGAATAAACTACTTATTTTCATCGGTCAAGGTTAACTTATCTCTAAACCTTTTTGGGTAGAAAGAAAGGAATATGAGTTGAGAATCTATAGTGTGCTTTGCATGATACTTGTTAATTTCCATTTTAGTCCTCAAAGCAACCTGTTGAAACAGGTATCCTGTTATTCAGATATACTCCTCTCCTTAAAGTCACCCCACTACCTGTTGAAGAGAGCTAGAACTCAAAACAGCTCCAACTCCCTTTTGCTCTATGAGAAGGTTCAGTTATTGGTCATACCTTGGTTTCCAGTAAGGCGACCTCACAGGAGTGAGTGGTAGTTGTTTGAACACAGTGTGGACAAGCTCATGCCGCAGGGCACTACTTTAAAGTGAATAGGATCTCCACCATACCTACAAGAATGGAAAGAAATGCTTTTAAAGAATAGAGGCACTAAAGAAAATGAGTTGATACATACTTTGTGGGTGGTATAAAAGTTAAAATTCACTTAAGGGTAATTTTTAGAATAACAGAAAAAACCTGGTTCAGGTATTTGCTGAAACTTCAGGTCTGAAAAATCAAAATAAGAACTCTAAACTTTATCATCCAGAAGTAATAAACCTCAAGAGAAACTCTTTGGGTAGTAGTTAAGAAAGGGATCCACATACCTTTCTTTTCTAAGTCTCATCAGGCAGTAGTAACCCTGTAAGGTCTGTACTGAAAAGATTATAAATGTAATTGGGATTCAGACAGTTTCTGCAGCCCCCTAAGGACCACAGTAGGCCTCTAGCTAAGAGTGTTGGGCGGTTGTGTAATTCTCCCTGCTGAATTCCTCAGTCTCAAGGCTGAGGAGGGCCCTCTTGATTTGATTCCACATTTGGCAATAGCGACAAGGATGCTTGCCTAAGTATAGTACCTCCTTAAATAGTTAAGGAAACACAAACTGATCATATTCTTTCATGATTCAAGATCAACAAGGATCTGAAAAAGCAAATGTTCCTTTTATTAGAGTTTCTTTTTAAAAACTTTCTTTTCACTGAGGACATGATATGTAAATTGAAGCCTGGCCTATCCTCCCAAATTCTGCTGCTTTCTTGTGGTGGTTACTAGATAGATACTAGTCTTGGGGTAAAAGTTAAAAACCTTTCACTTTGGTCTTAAACTCACGTTTCCATAGGGGAAAATATAGTGGCCCCCAGGGGCCGTGTTTACAAAGAATAAGAGCCTCTTGAGTAAAAGACGAGATTTGAAAAACAAAACCAAGACCTCACTCAGCTTCTGACAACCGTCTGCGTGAAAGGGAAGGCCCCAGGTCTCTGCTCTCAGCTGCTCTGCTGTAGAAAGGGGCTGTAGTATGTCACCTAGCAGTCGTCCTCTCTGTTGTCTTTCTCTTCCCTGAGTCAGACATCACACCCTTTTAAAAGTTAATTCTATTTCTTTAGTAGAGGGCAAGACCTAAACTTTTTCACTATGAACCCCTGCAGAGTCGGGTGAGGCTTTTTGATTAGATGATGTACAACATGGGTAAAGCAAAGGATTAGAAATTGGAAAGCTGCATTCAAACCTAAGCTTATGCTTGGGCCACATATTTATCTCATTTTTGCCAATGGACTCATTTACATATTATGTAACAAAGTTTTTGAAAAGTGAATATTGTCGAATAGGAGACATTCATACTTTGGTCAGTGCCAACTATTAATAATTCAGAACTTATCAAAGGTAAGTGCATAGCTGAAATAAAAGCATATATACTCTAAGGTCTTGGATAGTAAAGGGGTTATTTATAGATTGGCAAATTTTAATGTCCACAAATGATCAGTTTCAGTCTTCCTCTTTCCAGGAATTGTTCTGATTTTGCCTAGTGGAGTTATCTGTACAAACCCAGCACCTTTGGTACTGTGTAAAGCCAAGCCTTCCAGTTAAGGTGCAAGAGAAAGTAAGCTTGAGATCTTGACTGTGCGGCACTAGAGAGAGTACGGTATGTTTAGCATCCCCCCAAATAAAAAATGAAATAGAGGTGGAATTTCCCCGCCTGTTTGTTAGTCCAGAAATGTGTACATTTTTTCTTAAAAAAGACAAGTTTTTATTATCTCATTACTCTTCCACTTTGTCTGAAAGACAAATGTCACATATTCTTGTATGTCTGCTTTTATTTGTTACAGTGGAAAGTAGCCTCAATTACAAAGAAGAGAAGAATGAGGTCTCTAGCTGCAGCAAAGAAACCCAGGTGAGACAGTGTTAGGGATGTGAATGTGGTCTGCTGGAAGAACTTAATCGTAACACAGTGTTCAATTTCTCTGTCTCAAAGTTTTTGTTTTCCCGAGTCTGACAGATACTGTACATTTGATTTCAAAAATGGGGAAAGAGGCTTGACAAGGGTGAAAATATACTGCCTCAGTGATATGAAGAGTCAGTATGAGAACTGAGGCTGCTCCATACTTTAATGACCACATCAGAGGGTGATCAACATGCAGGTAGCTCTTTGATCGTTCCTCAAGACACTGCAGAGCACCACCCTGACCCCTCTTTTCAGAAAGGTGATAAACCAGAGTATATTTTATTTGGGAGTTAAAAAAAACCCAAATGCTGAAAGTTATTACTATTTAATATGCATTAAATTAGGCAAACATGATATACAGGATTATTCAAGAAGCCGAAAAGCTATTGTTAAGTTGGTAAACAGGCTACAGGGTACCCAAGCAGCTAGTAGTGCCAAATCTGTCATCTGCTGTCCTCAGAAGACTTGAGCCAGTTTCCAAAACACTGCTTTGTCACAAATAGTCATATGAAGTACAAATGCTGGAAGTCTGTACTTGGACTAAAGTAGTCTCAAAGCTAAGAACTTACACACATTTAACATGTTTACAAATGTCTGTCACAATCCTTTTATAAAATAGAGTCAAGTTGTGAGAACACTAGCTATTTTCTTTCAAGGATAAAAAGGCTTGACTTCATAGATGTTTTAGTTACAAATCCCTCTTGTCTAGAAAGAGTAAAAGAGTCTAATTTGTTAATATCAGGCACCTCTTATGTTTATTACTCCTCAATTTACGTAATCCACCCTCCAGAAGGATCAGGCCTATCATACAGCTGTCTGTCAATAATTTGGACTCATAGCTAGGATCCAGCTAGGATCTAACTTACTGGAATTAAGATGTGGGAAAATAGATCTTCAAAATCAGATTAACTTTTTTAGTAAAGCAGAATTATTCAGTATGGCTTGGAAATCATTGTTTTCCTCATCTAAAAAGAATGTTTACTACAAACATCCATAATTATATTTCCCCTTAGGGAATCTTTACCTCAAACTGGCATTTTTATGTACACATTTGTGTAGGAATAGCTGCCTGCTTCCAGTTTGCTTTTTAAAGAAGTGGTCTCCAAATAGGGAGGAACCAAAAAATTAGTCCTTATATTCCTCAGAATCTTTAGTAAAATCACCAAGGCTAAAATTAGAAAGATGGGTAAAATAAGGGAGGAATTACAACAGTTAAGCCCCTCAAATTTTTAATGTTCTTAGGTAGAAGACAATGTAATTAGTACCTTCCATTTTTACTTCAGTGTTTTAAACCTTTGCTTCGTAGCTTGAAAGCCCACTGCTGTGAACAACCCTGCCCCCACCCCCCAAAAGGGACCAGTGTGTCTTAAGCACAACATGAAAATGACAAAATTAAAGTGGCAATTTGCAGCTCTTTTATGTTCATTTCAAATGCACAAAATTTAGTCAGGAATCTATAAAAACAGTGTGACCAGGTTCTGTAGTCTCCTGAACATCAAGCTTGCAGCTTGCTGTTATAAGAAGGCCTTCAAGAGAAGGCCTTTTCTGAGCTGCGATAGATAGATGACTCGCTCTTCCAGCCCAAGCTGACGTCTGTGCACTTGAGCCAGATGCCCTGCCATTGTGCTCAGAGTAAATAGCAACAATCAATGTGACCCAAAGGAAGGCAGCTGGCCTATCCCTTCCCACACATACGGGTCTAATTTTCAATGGAATCACAAGAGAAACTGCAGAAATTCACTACAGTTAAACACAACACAGGATTTAGCTGCAAATGGCCTCATCGCTCCTTACTTTAGAAATGAAAATGTGTAAGTGCAAGTTAGGAGACAGAGGACAAGCACTACACTTTATTGAAAGGCATAGATGGAAAACCATTTTTGTCTCCTGGATTATTCTTGACCTTCCCTATTCCCCCCAAAACTAAAAACCTCTCCCACCCACCTATACAGTTTACCCTCTCCACTGTGATGCAGCTATGTACTGTGTCCACACTAGTTTCAGGGAGCTTGAAGTCCAATCCGACCTTGTGTTTTTCCTTACCCCAAAATTATTAAGATGATTTTAGGATCGGCTATAAGGAAAAAAATGTATGGTTAATGCAAGACTCTATTTGTTTCCCAATGTATAAGATGAAAAGTGGAAAGATAAAATTTATCGACAAAATCTGCAAACCCTGTGTATTGTCAGCAGGCGGCAGCATTGTCTATGAGTTGGAGGCTATTTCCAGTGGGGAATCCCAACCTCCTCTCCTCTGACAAATGCCCTCTCTGGTCACCACCTGTCCCCCAACCCTCACACACACCCACAAAAAACTTCCCCATGGTATAAGGGTTGACAAAAGTGGAATTTCACGTCACCAAAAAGATAAAATGGAATTTTTAAATATCAGTAAAACTACTCAAAGGAACCTAGGGGCCACTTTGTTTTTGAAGCAAGTTAATAGCTGCAGCCTCCTCGTAGCTAGCTGCTCTCTGCTTTTGGAGTCTGTTGGAATGAAATAGCAGCTTCTCATTTTTCTTAAAGACCATCTCACACAAATAGTGTTACATTACTATATTTGGGAAGTATGAGAGAACAAATAGGGAGCATTTCATAATCACATATGGAGAAGTCAATTTTAACATTAACAGCAAAAGGTGCTAGCGTTGTTTATTAGAAAAGGAAATTATTGTGATGAAAAATTCTAGAGATCCTTTGAGGAAAAACAAAACATTTTTTAGATTTCAGGATTATCTGTCTTTTTATTATAATTAGGATCTTTATTGCCCAGATGAAGATGTCTTCATAAAATCTAAAGATGCCTATGAAACTGAAAAATGATTAAGGTCCCTGATAAAGAAGTAGGTTGCTCACATACCTAAATCCTTGCTATGGAAAACTGACATTAGGAAAAGGTAGCAGAAATTAAAACAGAAAAAAACTTCTGAG
The DNA here is from genome assembly GCA_028627145.1 of Eidolon dupreanum. Taxonomy (NCBI): domain Eukaryota; kingdom Metazoa; phylum Chordata; class Mammalia; order Chiroptera; family Pteropodidae; genus Eidolon; species Eidolon dupreanum. The sequence continues at coordinate 77,826,874 of CM053503.1, read as the reverse complement.
CCCACTTCACCAGATTCCATTAAATGCCACAATGAGGGACAGGCTGAGGGCAGGAGAGGCCTCCAGGGCTCTTGCCCTCTTCCAGCTCAATAGTCTGGCCTCAGGGAATCAAAGCATGGATCTGAAGGGCAATTGGTACAAACGTGGAATAAAAATGTGGAAGGTGGAAGGCGGAAATCCCCTGTGGTTACTTCTACCAAGCTTTATTAGCTGGATGAGGCATAGCTCATTAGCTCAGTGATACAGAGGTCATTTTTGGTTAGAGAATGAGAGAAAAGAAAGGAAAAGCCTCTGGAACTTAGGGCCCAGACATGAAGCAGATTACCACTCCTGGCACCATCTATGAAAGTCTTATAAAGGCAGACAGTCTCCCCGGGCAGCCTTACGGATACTAGCTGAAATATGCCATTGTTAGCGACAATGCCAAATGAATACAGATTCAGGGAAAACCACCCAGATAAAGAAAAGAAGTGGTAGGGGAAAGAAAAGAGATCATGCATCACTCCACCCAAACTGAGGAGGAGAAAGCGAGCACAGGCAGGCTGAGGAGCCAGAACAATATAGACGCAGTACGTGAAATTAAGTAAGGGGAAGCGGAAACTACCAGTGACTAGCAGTTCCTGAAAGTTGTCCTCAGGATGAACTAGGAGGGCTGCTCTCTGATTTGCAGTCTCTGAGAATAGCTTTCCTGGGCTAGCGCATGTTTTCTAGAAGACAGGCCCTCTTTCTTTGGTAGTTTAAATCTGACTTGAGACAAAAATTCCAACTAATAGGCCACCACCAGGCTGGCCCGAGGTGAACCTGTGACTGAGGAAATGAAAATGCCCTGCTCGGAGACATATAGCTGTTACTGTCTCACAGCCATCATTGTCTCCAGTTCGTTCATTGTCAGGATGAATCTTATGTTTTCTCCACTATCCCACTTTCACAGGGCACAAGCAAGGACAACAGTGTACACAGGGAGAAACAGAAAGCAAGTGTTTCCAGGGCAGGCTGCTGCTGTGACATCCCTACACAGGCCCCTCAAGCAGGAGTCAGCTCCAGGGTCCTGAACACTGCCTGTCAACCCCACATGATTCAGGCTTCTCCACTCCCTTCTGGCCAAGAAGGTATAACTGACAGCTCTAGTAATCCTAAAACGGAGATGCTATTTTAGGTAATGTTCCCCAAACTCCCACCCTAGAGCACAGTTACAAATCCACACTGCCTGAATATTTATTTGCAGACTGGGCAGCCACTGATGCTTTCGTGACCTTCCTCTGTTCTCCTAGTCCCTCCCCGACAAATATAAAGGTGTCCACACAGACATCCATTTGCTGTTTAAAGTAACCAGCATGGCCACTTATTGGCTTCTTGATTTTCTGATGCCCCATCTGTGGAGACTGAAGAGGAGCACAGAGAATGATGCAGTGGGGCAACTCCAGGTGACGTGGATGGATGTACATAACCTGTAATGAAGCAAGTTGTAAGGCCTCTTACACGCAAGCATTACCTTGCAATCCTCCCTCATTTGGGTCGCCTTCTACTCGATGGTCCAGAGTTAAAGCCCCCTGTGCCATTCCTAAGCCCATTGGTTCCCACTCCTGTGTGCATCTTGTGCACCTGCCAGGAACTTGCAGAGAAACCAAGGCACTTGTGTATAAGTGGCTGCAAATACCTTCCCACCCTTCCACTAGTGCCCAAAACAAGCCTGCTAATGCTAATCTACCCCCTCACTTGCAGCTCAACAGCTTTTCTCCTTTAAGCCCCTGATAATGGTTTTACTAAAATCCCCTTTTGATGGAAAAAAATCCCAGCTGGACATTTCAGGCCTCTGCACAATGTACAAGTCTGCAGGTCCTTTCCCTACCTCACAAAGGCCTCTAATCAAGTGGAAAATGTGCTGGAGGCCAGAGGTTTGGGTCTGCAATTATTTTTTAAGGGATTACCAGAGAAGAATAGGGGGCAGTGAGGACCTGCCCCCCATTCCCACTTTGTTTTCCATTTGGTCCTGCTTTTAGACAGATTGAGCCAGTAGTAGGTGCCCAGATCGCCAAGCATATGAGCTTCATCTCTTCCTTCTCTGGTAGAGGATGTCCTCTTTGAACATCATCACTTCAAAAAGATTTAGAGAGTTTAAAAGCAATATGCAGGTTTTATTCTGACCCCATTTAAGCCCTTATTTATAAAACCACTACGGAACAGGACCTCGTGTGTGGGGAGAGCACTCATTCATTAACCTCTAACCCTGCTCTGTATGCAGAGGGGAGAGTTCGCAGGGCGTCCATACACTGCTAAGATTGGGAGCATTCACTCGGGCTTCCCAAGCTGTGGAGGGCAAGAGGTCATGTTCCCAATCTTGCCAGATTGCCTTCTTCTTATTTATACACGTTGGCCCTTCCCGTCGGCATTGAGCAAATACCCATGAAATTCCTGATGCAAAACGGGTGAAAATATAAAATGCTAACCATTTTTATTACTTTATTAGGAATTTCCATTTAAAAATGAGCACTGTGGAAGGGAGTCTGTCTTCTCTGTCCATCGTGAAGGACCTTCTTCGATGTCATTTATACATGAATGTTCATGAAGGATTAACTGATAAAGATGAACATTTCAGGCTTGCGCTAAGTTCTCATCATTCTATTTCAGCTCAGAGAGACTGCTCATTCTTCTAAATCTAGGTGGTTAGTAATGTATGCAAATACCCAGTAAAAAGGAAATGATTACAAATTCCTAAACTCATTCTGGGATGATCAAGGATTAGGCTGTTCAGCTCTGAAAGTTAGAAGTCTGCATACATTTCAAAACAAATACCAGGTTGAGTAATTATTTTCAGGTCCTTTCTTCAAAGTCTCTAAACTACCTTGGGTCAAAAACACAAAACAAGTACAAAAAAACAAAAACAAAACCAACAAAACAAAACCAACTCTGGTCTGCTTTCATCAGTACAAATACCTTATTGACATATTTGACTTAATTTTTCATTTCTCCCTGGAGAGAAGCACAATTATTACATTTAATACTTAATGCAAATGTCATGCTAGTATTTTACGTTGACCCTCATACTTCTTTTGGTGGGTGTTACAGGAAGAAGGGACCACATAGGTTCTCCCCAAGGAAAGCAAGTGACATTGGACCGCTTGGACTACTCTTCCCAAAGAATGACAGACAAGCTGGCTAAATTACTTCTGCTGGTTATCAAGATGTGACAGCTTTCTCCAAGTGAATAATCTTTACCCTACTTTAGATGAACTTTAGAAAGGTGAAGTGAACATTCAGGGGCATCCAAGGAGACAGTGAACTCTAAAGCAGTGCCTTAGGGAGCCTTACTCCTTAAATAAGGAACAAATCATGAGATAAGTCTGCCTTAGCAGGAAGTTTGTTCCAAGCTTCCGGTCCCAGACACACTTCCTGAATCACTACTCGAATGCCTATTTACTCCTGCCCTGGGCTTATCACCATTATTTTGGTATTCATCAATATTCTTATACTTCTCTGCCCTTTTAACAAACTATATTCAACAACATTATCAGTTGTTTTAGAAGTCGCTCTTCCTAGCTAGCCACACCAGTTTGGGGAAGAGTAAAATAGCATTTGGAAACAATAATTTTTTTTGTACCGCCTACAGCACCTAGTCTTCTGAGGTAGTCTCCCATCCAAGTACTAACCAGGCCCGACCATGCTTAGCTTCTGAAATCAGATGGGATCGGGCTTGTTCAGGGTGGCATGACTATAGACTAGAAACAATAATTTGATAAAACTGACAACAAGGCATCTCAGATTTTTCAAGGCAGTGGAAAGTTTTGGTACTTTGGAATGTAAACATCTTTCAGATTCTTCTTAGATCACAAGGTATTTAAAAACCAACTTAAGACCAACCTCTTAATTTTCTATTCAAAAAACAAGATGAACATAATTAGAATTAAGTACAAAGTATGAGCTTTCAAATTAAGAGAAAATTATGTTCAAGGTCTACAGAGACAAGGAAATTATATCTTGAAGTTGAAATGTTATCAGTCCAAAGTTTACTGTGTCCAACTGGCATACCCAAAAGAGGTGGGAAACGCCCTTGAGTCTACAAAGAAAAGGTAAGCAATGTGACTTCTCCAGACAGCACCAGTGGGGTCATCTGCCGGGAGAAATAGAGCCTCACTTCTCTACCGTGTTTTATTTAGCTCCTTCTCTCATACTCTTGATAACTGTGAGGCTACACCTAAATCCTCCAATTGTCTCTGTTGTATTGCTTCGTATTTCCAAAATTCTCCCTGTTCATTCACTTTCCATCATTACAGACACACTTATCAATGGGTCGCCTAACTCTCTAAACCACCACTTCCGTGCCTCACAATCTCACTTCTACACCTGCAGACTCTGCTAGGGATTGCTGCACTCCTGACTCTGGCTCTCTGCTTCCCCTTTTCTGCCTCAGACTCTACTCCCAGAACCTCCCAACAGCCAAGGAACCTCCCAGAATCTTCCAAACTTATGGAAGCCAGACAAGTGATAATTGTCATTAGTGTATTTGGCAATCTCTACACCACAGTTTTTAAATACTGTTTTTACTAAAATATGCTTACCTATTTAAGGCTGTTCTTAAAAGTGATACATAAATCCTTATTTCAAAAAATCCTTATTAAAAACAATCATCCAGAATAGAAAAATTTGGATGAGAAGGCAAAGTTGCCCTTTAATCATGTAATGCCACTCCCCTCCCCTGAGGAGCTCCAGGTGACAGAGTGGGCTGGATCCATTTGGACCCAACTCCAGCTTTCAGAGTGACCAACAGTAGTGACAAATGCCCCAAATTTGAGTCTGATAGAGAATCTTATTCTTGATTTATATAAGACCTTGTAATTAAGCATTTGTCGGCACAGGTTAAGCCCCAACAGAGATACAGTAATCAGATAACATTAAGAATCTCTCTCCCCAGGTCTCCTGCTTAAGAATCTCTTAAAGTTCCTCTCTGGGAACCATTATGAGTTTATCTACATAGTGCTGACAGTCAAGTGGCAGGACTGATAAAGCTTGTGTTTGGCCTTACCAGTTATAGAGTTCAAACTACTTTAAGAGCCTATAAAAATGCCACCAAATATTCCTTTTGACCAATCCATACGACCCTTGTTTACAATCACAAAATCCTGCTGGTTTATTGGGATTAATTGCTAACTAGTAGTTAAAATACTAGAGTTTATGAATGACTTTTTAAAAATGCAAATTAGTGTGGATTCAAGACTATCTGTCTTTCACTTAGTAAACATTTGTTTAGCATGTATTGGAGGAGGAAGTCCTGTGCCAAGGGCTGGGGATACAGTGACATCCCACATCTACTTGTACAGCGGTCTGCTTTCTTGAGTGGGAGAGAAAGTAAACGTTTCACTGGGAACTGCCCCCAACCCAGAGCTGGATTTATCCATGCCGCAACCTGTCATCTGGATATGTCCGTGGGAGTGTGTCCCATGTGTGTTTTAGGGGGAAGATAGTTGGGGCTGCAGCTTTACAGAGTTCTCAGTGTAGGAGGGAGCCAGCCAGTGGTGAATAAGGAGGCAGAACCCAGGTTTATATACACACAATACTAATCTCCCTCACTCCCCAGACGTTGACAGCCTTGCCTTCCATGCTGGAATTGTTTTACTCCTTGAGGCTGCCCTAGATGTCAGTTTCAACCTGATTTCACTGGTACAAAAGTATTGACTGAGGGGCTAAATGAGCACCCAAGGGCCTTTACTGCCAGCTTCTACTCCCCCACCTCCCCAACCCCTCCAAAAAATCACTGGAACTGCCATTTTGCCTTTCACTGGTCAGCTTACTCTGCCCGGACTTTATCAGCATGGCACAAGCAACCAAGGGAGGTCAAGCCAAACCAGGTCCTTGATTTAAATGACTATTTGAATTATTCCCTGTTTCATCTCCATTAATTTTGTTTTAGTAGAGAAAGGATCTGTGAGAAGTAAAGGAAATATTTAAGGCTTCCTCCTGCTGTTCAAAACTGGTTAAATGTGAACAGAAAAAAATTGTTGGGCTGTGTTGAGGCATTGCATACAATTTGTCCTGTGCATCTCAGTGTTGACACACACATGCTGGGAGGCTTCACAAGCAAGAGGAAGATTCCCTGAGCTGTTTCCTGATGGAACCTTTTCTACCCAAGATCCTGCAAAGGGAGAAAGTTCGTACCAAACCTGCAAAGCACTGTGTAATAACCCTCCACGACCCAAGCACAGACAGCTCCCCAAAGACACAGCCCCCTCTTCACTCTTCCTCTAACGCGCACATGACAACTGATCGCACTCCACTCACTGTTTTCCAGCGGAGAAGCCAGGTGCCTTCATAAGCTCCCATGACTGTCAGCTCCAGACACTGACACAGAGCATGGACAGGTGCCAACAGCCACTCCAGGGGCAAGGATCACAGTGTGCTGGGAGCGGAGAGGGCTGATTTGGATCCCAGAGAGTCCTACTGAGCTTCAGAGGCGGGCTTTCTGAGGGGGATTGGAGGCTGGGAGCACGGTATTCTCACTGACAAATAAGGAGGACTTTTCCCCAGGGGATCCTGAGTGGCACAGTGTCAGTGTTTATTCAAAGTACTATTAACCCTAGCTATGCACAAGGATCTATGATTACGGCTGGGATATTCAGGACCAGAGGTAGAGATGGATGGATGGATGGATAGATAGGAAGATAGGAAGATAGGAAGGAAGGGAAGGGAGACAGACTGTCTTTTTGTTCAACAATCAGTGCCTCCTGAGAAAATGAACTACTATTTTCATTTCAAAGTAAAATAAGGGAACCTCAGAGAGCAAAGAAGGATAAAACTATGGAAGATGTTTATTTTTATTTTAATACGAGTTTTTTTCTCCCTTGGGGTTTTGCTTATCTATCTATATATATCCATAGAAAATATTATTTTACAGTCCAGACTCTCTTCATGTTTGTTTGTACAGATTTTTAAGGGCAAATAAAAGACAAGCAGAGATACCATTGATACTTGTTATTGATACCTACTGTTGTACTCAGATGTTTATATCTTCCCCAGCTAATTCAAGACCAATTTATACTTCAATACCAAAAGCCCTTTTGAAATATACTAAGTTCATCAAAGATGACTTGTAAAAGAAGGCCTCTAACTTTTCCAACAAACTCGTACCAAAACCTTTCTGAGAGGCTGTGACCAGAGCCAGTCTCTGAGTGAGGGTAGGAAGGACCCTGCCAACTGCACACTGGCATGGCCACGTCCCCAAAGCTTTCTGCCCACGTCCAACCATTATTTCAGGCACAAAGCGGGACTGCAAGGCTTTGTGCGGCTTACTATCACCAATGCTCTGGGGTCTTTGAGGCCCTGAATCTGAGATCCTTCAGAAGAAGGGTCTGAAGACTCCTTTGGCTATCCAGCTAGGGTGGCCCTTCTCAGATCTGTTGCCCTCACTGTCTCTGCCTCTTAAGGCGCCTCCTCTGCCACAAGTGTTAACTTACTCCAGCTCCTCATTCCCATCCACTGTTTCTCCTCATGAGGTCTTTGCATGATCTACGTAAGATTCACCGGGGTGCCTGCTAAAATGCATTTTTCAGGGAGGAGAGTTCCCAACCTCTCTACTCTATCCCCAGAGTCCTTCCTAAAAATGTAATTGGATCATATTGCTATCCTGCTTAAAAACCTCCACTAGCTTCCTGGTACATAAGCAATAAAGTCCCAACTTCTTACTACAGTAGTGCAAGTCTTCAATGTCCCCAGTTATTCCTCAAGCTTCATTTCCTGCCAGTCCTCATGTCCTAAATTTCTGCCTCTCTTCTGATTACATGCAACCTTTTGACTTCTTTGTGCCCTGTGTTTGTTGTACCCCCAGGCCTAGAATGTTCTTCCCTCCTTGTTTGATTAGAGAACTCTTCCTCATGCTTCAAGGCCTGGCTCAAATGAACTTTGCAAAACCTTTGATTACTTTCTCCTCTGCATCCCTACTACATGTTGTCTGAGGTTCCGATGTTAGCACTTTCTGGCACTGCATCGTAATACTTTTTTGTATTACTCTCTCTCCCTAGAAGGATCTCTTAGTCACGGGTGGTCAGTGGGGCATACAACTGACAAATGTGGAAGTGTGTATTAAGTTTCTACCTGGTGCCCAGCTCTGTACTGGCAGCTGAGGATACAGCAATGAATGAAGCTTGCTCCCAGTCTCACAAAGTACAGCTTATGGAGAAGAGAAACAATTACAAAGTAATTGTCAACATGTGTGATGAATGTTTTGCTAGGAGAAGTACCTAGAACAGGTTGGGGCTGAGGAACCCAAGAGGACCTAACCTGGTCTAGAGGTCAGAGAACACCTCCTAGACAATGCCAGGGCTCACTTTTGCATTCCTAGCGCTGTTGCTTACACACTGGGAGGTTCTGAACAAATTTCCTTTCAGTGTCACCCAAATGCTGATGATCCTCAAATGCTCATCCCAGAATTCTAGATCCACAGGCTCATCTATTAGACATCTCTACCCTTTGTCCTACCCAACACATCTAAAACTAAACATTTTCCCTCCCAAAACTATTTTACCTGCCCAAATAACCTACAGCCTCTATAAAAGGCACCCCCTTGGTTGGCCAAACAAAAAATATGGGAGTTATGTATGATTTTTCCCTTTCTATAATTAAACCCTACACCCAACCAGCGCATCCCAGCATGTCAATTCTGCTTTCTAGAGTCTAAGTGCTTTACCCTCCTCTTGATCCCCACCCCCACCCTAAGTCGATCTTCATCATTTAAGACTTCCGAGGATGATTTTTCTAACATACAAATCTAACATAAGAAGTCACTTCTTTGGTCACAGTTCTTCAATGGCTCTTTCTTACCTCTGTGGTTCCTCCTGGCACACCTTGGCCTGTGCACACACTGCACTCTCCCCTGGGAATGGGGAAGGACCCCTGGACTTGGTGGTACAATGTAAGGGATTCTGTTAAGTACAAGAGGGGCTGAGACTTAAGGACAGTTGAGGGTGCCTGGTGTATCTTAGTAACCAAAAAAAGCCAAAAGTGTAATGAATAGTGTTTTGATCAGATCAAAATGTTCCTGCATTGAAAGAGACACACTGCTTGCATTAAAATGTTCCCTGCATCAGATGGCAAAGGCAGAAACTTTTCAGGATGAAAAAAAAGTTTTGTATCTTGATTGTGGTGGCGATTTCATGGGGGTATACATCTGTCAAAACTCACCACGTTGTATGCTTTAAACGAGAGCAACTTATTGTACATAAATTATATATCAATAAAGTTGTTTTAAAAAATGTCCCCTCCATCAAAACTATTACATGAATATGGCATACTCTCACCTAAAATGATCTATCACAGCCTATCTGCCTGTAAATCTTTTTTCCTTCACTACCTCCATGAAGACTTTCCTGGAGTCTTGGGTGTCATTTCTCTTATCTCCCACAGTATTATTAGTCACCCCTCTCCATCCTTGATAGTGAGGTCTCTGAAATCCCCTTGATAGAAGAATTGACAATGAAGGAACTTCAGATTTATAGAAATACTGGCTTGCGGTGTTGAGTCTCAAGAGACTAATGTACGGGAACTATCTTCATTTTGGTAAGTCCTACACTCAAAAAGTGCTTGACGTATAGTAGGTGTTCAACAGTATCTGAGGAACAAGTGGAATAGAAGATACATACTCTGCACATTAGACTCAAGTGATTCTTACTTGAAGAAGGCAGATGGCGCTATTAATAATGACCCCAAATGCGAAAGGTACAATCTTACACTAACCTTGTTAGTGAGTAATCTATCAAAACCCCAGATTTATTAAAAAGTCACTCTTTGATAACTGCTGTGCCCCTATCCCAAGGTAACTATTTCAAAGTCAAAGAAACAACATATATGATTAGACTATTTCAAGTATCTTTTTTTAAAGCATTATATAAGTTTATGCAATTATGAACTATAGTGCTTAAGCTTTGCTGATTAAAAAAGTGTTTCACAACTACTGCCATACAAAAACATGCTTTTGGAGATATATATGATTATAGCTAAAATCTAAGATATACACACAATTCTAAAATAGTGACAAAAGAACTGTCCAATCGAATGGTCATAGCAACAACTGATTACTGATAAACAAACGCCACACAGGACAAGGATTACCGGCAGTAGTGGCATATTTAATTTGTCATTGTCTTGCAGTGCTCTTTCACCCAAGATTCAGCAGGCAAGGGTAAGAGGAGCTGAGTTATAGGACGGCACTGGCAGTATGTACTTTGCCCCGCTATCATTACTTGTCCCATCATTACCACCACCTGGCAGACCACCAAAGGGATAAACATCAAGAGAGACAGAGAAGAATTAATATTATTTGGTCTCCATGAGCACATCATCAAAGATTTATTGACTATTTAGTGTATGTTCAGGCTGAAATAGGCAAAAATGGTATAAACTTGGATTCTATTTTGCTTTGTTCATTTAGTCCTTGGCTTAGCTTGATTGACCCTCCATTGCCTCATATTTTTCCCTGGAAAAAACAGATAAAATACTAGACATAAGCCTTGCTATTAGATCCAGGAAAACACTATAGGGAATCCAAAGAGTGAAGTAAATCTCAACTCAACAAGTATGTTCTGCAGGTGTAGAACATGCAGTTGGTGCCTACCCAGATCCCCTCATTGCCACCACTTCAGGGCACAGAAGCCCACCTTCTAACACCATATCCTGCACTTCTTTGCAAGCCCTCCTTGCCCATCCTGATAGGAATTAAGCACCAGGAATTAATGCTCCCTGGGACAGCCCTTAGACAATGACTGACGAGAGTTGGTGTCCCTCCAGCCTGTGGGACATGTGTTCTTCCCTGGCTGAGGTCCCCAGTGGGTTGAACCACAATAGTCTCCAGTGGTAACCAGCTTAGCAACCCACCCTTTATTGACTGTCTTCCCTTCCTCCTCCCACTCTTCTACTCCCTGACTAGTAGTTCCCTCACCACACGAATAATCTATACAAACAACCACTATCCTTTACTCAACTTGGAAAAGAAAGAAAAATGAATAAAAAAAAAAAGGCAAGACAAAGAAATAGATGAATTTATGCTATCTCATTCCTTTGACTTACATACACAGTCTCCATAAAAACACATATGCATATAGAGATAACACTGATTATATTAGCATGTATAAAGATGCACCCATCTTTTCCTTTAGTCCTATAAGAATTTTAATGTTTTCTTCACAACCCACTTTTATGAAAATATTTTTGCAATTATTATGATTATATTATTAAAGATCATTATTCTAGTGCATTCTTAAAATCTCAGGACTATACTTTGTGCTGCCCAGACCAAAGTGACCTCAAAGAGGCAAACTTTAAATATATACATATAGTCATAAACATAAAACGATGATATATATAATGATAATATATGTTTCTGAGAAAGCAAACTATGATTACACAGCAATAGTTGGACATACAAGGATTCACAACTCCCCAAAGCAAATACATCTGGATGACCTGCCTAGCAATTCCCCCCTGAGATACAGGAATGTCTCCATATTTCATTCCCTGTTCCTTCCCTGAAACAGTTTCAATCACTTGACAAATCATTATCATTCATTAATAATGCTTACTGAGTGCCCATATGTGAAAGAAATTCACTACACATTTTACAGATGCAATTTCTTTCCCCATGGAGTTTTTGCATTAATGGAAACAATATAGAATATAATATATATGTCTTCCTTTTACATATTCTGTTTGGGTTTGATGTTGTTTCTTGTTTTGTCTTTCTCTCTGTTCCAGAGGAACAATTTTCCTGGTTTTACAAACTAAGTTGGATCATTTCACTTCCATGAATCAGGAAATACTTTATGAAAAAAATAAAGATTTAATGTGGACGGGGATAGGAGGTGGAAGGAAGCTGAGTAGAGGCAAACTAAGCCGGCCGAGCAGTGATGGCTGCGCTCTTCTGTATGAAAGAAAATTCCTGGTGGTGGGTCGGTCACCTTACAGGGATCAAGGAAGAATCACTGAGGACCAAAAGAGCACACATCAAGAAGAGGCCAAACTGATAACAAGCAAATATTGTCCCATTATCACAGTTCTCATTGCCTCATCTCAAACTATCTTGTCAATTTGATGAGATCACATTCTCTTGGTCCCCATTCCATAGCCAGAGACTGAATTCTGTGCTACACAGCTCAGGAAGTCCAGAAAGGTGGAATCTAATTTTTTCTTCCAAAGCTCTCTGCCAGGCCTGCCTTAGTCCAGTCATAATGGCCAAGGTGTTGGAGAACTCTGTCCCTTTTCATTGTTCTAGGAACTGCTGCTAAGCCCAGACAAGTCTGATAAGAATCCTCGCCCTTCTGTCCAGAGACCTTCTGATTTGGATGCTAGTATAAGGACCCAAGGAATGAGATTCCCTACATGCTGATCCTGGATGACTTGGGCTATTGGTATAGGAGCCTTCCTAAACATGGGAGTACCATCCAGTGATGCAGACAATTTGATGGGTAGACCTTACATAGAATCACAAAGGTTTAGAGGTAGTGATTTAGAGGTCCAACAGTTTTAAACCTATTTTTTAAAAGAACTAGAATTAGAACTCTGCTTTCCCACTAAAATTGTATGTTGAAGCAAAAGAAATGAAAATATTTATGTAGCGGGAACTTGGAGAGGGGAAGGGATCTCCACACTGGCCCCTAAGTAAGAACTGTCTCAAAGTTCTGTCTTAAAACCAGTTATCTAGGTCAGCCTCTGCCCTCATTTTTTGGGTACACAGTTTCCTGATGCTTAATCCATTGCTCTTTTTGCTATAATATCTTATATTTAAGAATCTACTCTGAACCTATGGAACTATGTATGGCAATATTAAGCCACAAAAATTACTGACTCAATGCTTTCATTAAAGACTCCCTCCTGTTCATTTCCTGAGAAATTTTTAGTTCTTTGTACCACATTAATTCCAGTTGGTAATTTTGGATTCCTCTTGGCAAAAGTATTATAGTGATACACATATCACTATAATAAAAACAAAAAACAAAAAAAACAAAAAAAAAAAACAGCTTATGGTCTACACACTCCAGTTAGATTCAATCAGCAAGACTTTAGTATTATACTACAAAAGAATTTGGATAGTGTTTTGAATTTTCCTATAAAAAGATTCTGCCTATATTCTATATATTAGCCTCGTGTTGGTAGATTCGATAATTCAGGCATTAGGTGGCTTCCAAGTCCCTCACCATATTACAAAATGTAACACTAGGATACCACTACCTAGCCCTCAGGAGCTTCTCCCCACACTCCATTCAGTTTCACCAGGTAGTCAGATATGACATGCAATTTGCTACCCTGGCACAGAAAAGAAACAGAGAACAGGATAAGAACTGTCAGCACAGCCCCCTTGGGAATGGGCTCTGTGATCCCAGCTTGCCCTGTACTAGCTCTTGGATTATTTACAAGACGAGTCCTTATTAAAGTAATTATGTTCAAAGCCTTTTAGAAGAAGGGAAGCTAAGTGAGAATTTGAAAGAAATGCATGTATATATAGTTGAAAAATTGAGAGACAAGCTGGAAGTAGGCGTGGAAGGATGAGGTAGGGTATCAGACTTTGTGAAAGCCTGTTTTGTGGGAGGGCTCCTATATATTCCCACGCCACTGAGACTGGGGGAGGGGAGATGTTGCAGCATTAGAAAGGATTGGTAGTGGAAGCAACAGCAATGAAAAGGAGGCCACAGGAACGAGGAAATCGTCTACATGGAGTATAAATTCAAGGCCAAGATCCAAGTAAAACATCAAATTGGAAAGAAAAAATAACAGAAACATTTCAGATGACAAAGCTGAAACTCTGTCTCTGAGATGTGGCTACTCAGGTCTCCCTTTCATGCTTGACAGCTAGAATCAGAGCCCTGTCATTTCTAGACACTGAGTTCCTGTCATGTGATGCTTCTGGTACAGATGGAACCTGCTCACTGCTCAAGTGATCTGGGCAGGGGACTAGGTGTGTAGGGCCAACTCACACCTCCTACTCAGGTTTCTCAACCATTAGCTCACATTTGCAACTTGGTATTAGAAAAGTTCATGCTGGGACACTTTCTGAACTCTGCTGCCCTGGTCCTGGCACTTGTGCCCTACAAAGGGAGGGGAATTTTAATAGCACTGAAAAAAAACAAGGGAAAGAGGGTGAAATACTTGTAAAGCTTTTGATGGTACTGAGTCACACACATACATACAAGTGTGCAAGTGGTAAGAATACTGTATATTATGTAACATACACAATAAAACTTTTGGTAGAACAACCTTTTATATTACCTTATGGAGCAGCAAGGCTAAGTTAGAGCTGAGAACCAAACTGAGGCTTCTAAACATCTGGGGCTTTTACATGCCTTTTACTATATATTGTTTTGGAGTGACCTACAGCTTTCTGAACAGAGCTGAGCACTGAGCGTGGAAATTCTCCAGCACTGTAAAAAGAGCTCTGGGGTTTAAAACTCAGTCATGCCAATTATTTGCTAGATAATCTTGACTAAGTTATCTAACCTCTGGTCCTCAATTTCTTCATCTGTAAATGGGAATACTGAAACCTACTTCATAGGGTTATGGTTGGAACCAATGAAATGAGATGATGCATGTACAGCATTTACTATAGTGCCTGGTACACAGTAGATGCTTCATTCATTCAACCAGTATTAACAGAGCACCTTACTCTTTGCCAGGCACTGTGCTGGAAACAAAAGTTAGCACAGATAGATTTGCTACCTGTCATCTTGGCCACCACTCTAGTCACCAAATAGTAACACTCGTTGTGAATTGCTTGTCTTGAGTGAAGTACCCCGGTGGTCCTACACGGGTTTCAAAGGTAAGCGAGGTATAAACTCTGTTCCTCACCTGCTTAAAACTGATTGAAAAGGTAAGAGAACTGTGGCACTGAATGGCTCTGCTACTAATTACGTGACCTTGGGTAAGTCATACAACAATTTTGGAGCTCAGTTTTCCTGTAAGTAAAAAAAGGAGGCTGGACTGGATTAGTAGTTCTCAATCTTGGCTGTGCATCAGAATCTCCTGGAGGAGCTTTTAAAAGTATGGATTCCAGAGGCCCATCCCAGACTTGCTCTTCAGAATCTCTAAATACGGGGCTCAGGGGTCTGTCATGATTTTTAAGATGTCCTCGAGTGGTCAAATGCAGATATCTTGGTCTTGGTCCATCTGTAAGATCCCTCTTAACAAGAAAGTTGTGATAAGTTATTGTAACAAAAAGCTATAAAGCTAAGAGCACCACAGAAAAGGCACTAGTCAAGAGCTATGAGAATTAGGTTAAAGTAAATATCAACTGGAGAGGTGGTACCATGGAAGTGGAACTTGAGCTGGATCTTGGATGAGGGCTAGAATCTGAACTTGAGGAGAATGAAGAAGGGAAGAGTATGGAGAATATAAGTCAGATATGTGGCTGGAGGACAAAGTGCTTGAATGGGAATGAGGGGACATGAGGTTGACAATGCAGATTGAGACTAACATTATTCCTTCCTTCCTTCCTTCCTTCCTTCCTTCCTTCCTTCCTTCCTTCCTTCCTTCCTTCCTTCCTTCCTTCCTCCCTCCCTCCCTCCCTCCCTCCCTCCCTCCCTCCCTCCTTCCATTCATTATGTGACCTTATTTGGAAATAGGGTCTTTATAGAGGTCATCAAGTTAAAATGAAGTCATCAGGGTGGGCCCTAATCCAATATGACTGGGGTCCTTATAAAAAAGAGAAGTTTGAGAGCAGACATGTACAGGGGGAAGACAATGTAAAGAGACGCAGAAAGAAGCCATGAGAAGTGGGTGACTGGAATGTGCATCTATAAGCCAAGGAACCCTAAAGAGTGCTGGTAAACTACAAGAAGCTAGGGCAGAGGCATGGAACCTACTCTCCCTCATAGGCCTGGGATGGAAGCAGTCCGGCAGATGTCTTAATTTCAGACTTCTAGCCTCTGGAACTGTGAGACAACACATCTCTGTTGTTTTAAGCCACCCAGTTTGCGGTACTTTGTTACTGCAGCCCTAGGAAGCTAATAAATAATATAACAGCAAAGGCAGAAAGGCAAAAGGACTGTCACTGATTGCGTATTAGAGGCCTACCAACTGATGCTGTGAATTACTGAATTAACCAGCTAACTATGGTACTGTGCCTGCAACACCTCATTTACTATCACCCTGTATCAATAAATATTTTCTGAGTAGTTTCTGTATCAATAAATATTTCCCTCCCTCCCTCTCTTTCTTTCTAACATAAATCCATGATAAGTCTTGAAAGGTTTTAAATGGAGCAGCTTTTGAATTTCTTAAAATTCAAATTTCTGGGAGTAAAAAAGTGTTAATTCTGAGTGTTTTACTAGCAGCCTTAACCCAAAAAGCTCAAAGAGTATTGGATCAAGCAAATAATCCAGTAGCAAATATCACCTTCCTAATGTCACAGATAAAAAGGATCAGGAGAAGTGAAGATATGAAGCTCAGTTTTACCTAGAAAATCAGGTTCAGGTGAAGAGTTGGGTTCTGATTCTTGGGCAAATATTCAAATCAAAGCACCTATCTATTTATTAATTCAGTCAACACATTATTGACCAGCTGGCACTGTGCTAGAAGCACAAAGATAAATAAAATCATAAAGGAACTAAAGTTTAACGGGGAAGATAAACACATTATCAGGTAGTTTAAAAATATGTTAAAGACCTGAAGTAGAGAAACTTTAAAAAAAAATGTTTCATTGATGGGTGACTGGATAAACAAATATAATGACACATGGAGGAACCATGAAGACATTATATATACTAAGTGAAATAAGCCAGACATGAAAGGACAAATATTATATGATTCCACTTATATGAGGTACCCAGCATAGACAGATTCATAGAGACAAAGAGTAGAATAGTGATTGCATGGGCTGGGGAGGGTGGGGATGGGGTATTAATGTTTAATGGGTACAGAGGTTCAACTGGGGATGAAGACAGTTCTGAAGATAGGTGGTGGTGATGGTTGTACAAAAATGTACTTAAAGTCACAGAACTGCACACTAAAAAATGGTTACAATGGTAAATTTTATGTTATGTACATTTTATCATAATAATAAAAAAAAGAATGCTTGTAAACCTATCTGGTAACTGAAGACTAAAGTTCTTCTTCCATGAATCCCTGTCAGAACATAAAGCTCCTTCAGCTCAGTGAATGGCTAACTTCTTACACTACCAGATGCTATGTTGAAAGGGAAGTATTCCACTTTCTATTGCACAGTTGATAGCTAGCAGCACCCCATGGATCTAAAGACACACAGAGGCCTTTTCAACCGTGACCTGTGTGTAACAGGTTCTTACTCTGCACGATTAGGGATTAGATGAAGCTGACACAACATTCCAGGGGTTCAGGAATTATAGCCCGCCATCAGGGAGAAATATGAACTCTCCCAACTGTCTCCCTCCCTCCCACCGTCACAAAAGTGGAACTCCAACCACAGGCCTCTCAGAAAGAGACCAAACTCAGACTGAAACCAAAGAATCTGTCATTTAATTTAAACGGCATGTTACCACTGGCGTTAACTGTTAATATTGGTCTTAATAGCTGGCATTCCAAATTTTCTTTTAATATACAGAAAAGATATGGACACGTTAAGTGACTGTCCCTGTCAAATAAGTCAATGTCAAATTCAAGCAGAGACTAGATATAAGCTGCTATTGCAGTACATACCACATATTTTTTAAAGTTTTTATTATAATTAATTAGCATTTGCATCTTTAAAGGTAACTGTTGGGTTTCATTTTATTACATATTCACTTTCAGAAATGTTAGAAAATAAGAATAAGAGATGAGAAGAAATAGCACTTAAAACTGTATCACCTAGAGAGAACCACTATTAACACTTTGGCATATTATTTTTTGCCGGAACATGCCCTATATTCATTTTTAAAGTTCAGTCCCTTGTATAGGTATTTGCCATTCTCCCTAGGTACACATGGCACTGTGTGATCCAGAATGGGTTCTCAACCGCTGGCCCGTGGACCGGTACTGTCTGTCCATGGCCTGTTGGGAACTGGGCTGCACAGCAGGAGGTGAGTGACAGGTGAGCCAGCGAAGCTTCATTTGTATTTGTATCCACTCCCCAGCACTAGCATCACTGCCTCAGCTCCACTTCAGATCATCAGGAATAAGATTCTCATAGGAGCATTGGTCCCTGGTGCCAAAAAATTGGGGACCGCTGAAAAGGATCAGGTGACTTTCCCAGCATCCCAGCCTGTCAGGAGGGAAGTCAGAATTAGAATTCAATTCTCCTTGGCCATCTGAGCCTCTTAGCCTCTCCAGTTACTATCTGTACGATTAGAGTCATCACCTACCACAGCCAGAGTCCCTGGCTAAAAATACAGCCTCCTCTGAGATGGTTTCCGTTACTTAAATGTTTGAGAGCTAGCCAGAGCCTGGCCTGGGCACTGAGCGAACATCTGGGTAAGGGACTGGCCAGAGAACCACCCAGCAGCTGGAGGCCATATGGGCACTGAGCCTCCCCAGCCAGCAAGTCCTCCCTCCCTCTCCTGCAAATCTCCCCTTCAAAGCCTTCCACCCCCTCTTCTGCCAGATCACAGCTCTCCTTTGCTCCTCTGCCCTCCTCACTTCCCCAATCTGCCCAGGATAATAATTTCTTCCGCCTTCTTTGTTCCTTTTTTCCCCTGTCACATCTCTATTGTCTTCCTTTTCCACTCTACCTGCACCTGGAAAAGTTTTTCCCTCTTTTGCTTGTCAGTCTGATGGTTTCCTCCTAGTGCTTCTCTCTGGAAGGCTTCCATGGACTTCCCACACCAAAGGCTTTCCTGCAATTTCCTCTGACCAATAAGTCTCATCAGAGAAGGATTTAACCAAATTCACCAAGACCCACTCCGGGTCAAACAGACTGTGTGCTGCTGAGGGCATAGTGATGAGCAGGAAGGGGTGTCTCCTCTTGAGGGCCTGAGTCTGGTGAGGGGACAAACTAAAACCAAATAGCTGAAGGAATGTCCTAGGTCGTATGTTGGAATTTCAGTGTACAAGTGTCTTTGAGAGCTTTGAGGAGAAAGCAACCTTACCCAGCGAGGTTAGGGAGGCGGGAAGAGAGGGCAGCTCTGATTGAACCTAGGTAAATGTGGTTATCCCATGAGCTCCCAAGATGCAAAAGGACACTGCAAACAATGGGGCAGGCATGTGCCAAGGCCCACGGGCAGGACAATTCAGGCAGGAAGGGCTTGGAACGCCACACTCAGGAGTGAGGGCCATGGTGTGCTGTGCACGTGTCTCTTGTAAAAGGGGCTTAAATGGACTATGAGCTCACCAGAATCTCTAATTCTTATTTTCAGTTGGGAAAGTTCAGAACAGATTTCCTTGGGCATCAGTTCCCAGCAGAGCTAAGACCACTGCTGAAAGCACTGTTAAAAGTTCATAATATCACACGGGGTGGTACCGTCACAACAAGCAGGGCCATAGTGCCGTCACCAGAGTCTCCTTACAAGAATAGCCTCTGTGATGTTAGATTCTCAGTACTTGCAAGTTTGCTCATCTACTAAATAGGATGAGGAACTTGCTCTGACAAAGAAGGTTCCATAGTCAAACAAGTATGGGAAACGCTCCCTCTCCTGAGGGATTTACATTGCATATGAAACATATTAAAGTTCTGTGGTTTAAAAAAAAAAGTGTTTAATTTGGTCGAAACTAGCATTTCTTGAACTTATTTGATCACACAATCCTTTTTTTCACCAAATACCTATTAACCTCTAGGGAGGAACACATGTTGGAAAGTGCTGGATTAGATGATTTCCAGCCTACCTTTCAGCCATTAAAATTCATTGCTCTGTGGATTAAAAATAAGTCATTGGGCTGGAACTGGAGTAATCAAAATATAATTGGGTTTTATATATACTAACATTTATTCTAAGAAGATAATGAAACTGGAAGTGTGACATGACTTTATAAAAGGGTGTGATGATAATGATGAGGGGTCAAGCAGGAGGCCAAGAGGATGAGAAGCAAGAAGAGAAATAATACAGAGAGCAGAAAAAGAAAAAGTCCTGAGGGGAAAACAAAAGAGTTGAAAGATCAAGCCAGGAAAACCTTGATCAGTAGAAAATAAGTTAGGAAAGTCTGCAAAGTATGAGACAGTTTGAGAAATTCTCTGGGCACCAAGAAAGGCTGAGACAGGGACCAGGAGGCCATGAAGAGAATAGCCTTTACCTCAAAGTGAAGGAAACCAGCACATCAGGGATCACGGGACTGGGGGAAGGAACCTTGGCAGCAGACAAAGTGAAAGTAAGGAGAGTCTTGTAAGAAAGCATAGCACCACTTCTGGAAGGAGAAGAATAATAAGATAAACTTGGGGTGAAAAGGAAGGAAAAAAGAGCTAATGAATACCTTCAACTGCAACAGACTGAAAGAACAGCAAGGAGATGGTTATCTATAATATACGTGCTTAGTATGAATAGTTACAGTTTAAACCTTTGCCCTCTGCTCTGCATCCCTTTCCCTCCTGAGGCCTCTGGAACCTTGCTCACCAATCACACTCCTCTCTCAAGCATCTTATGCCCCATTCCAACCCACCGTCAAGTTTTCTTGACTCTGCTTCCCCCCCACCCCCCGCAAATTACTGCTCAATTTCTATCCTTCATTGCCAAACTTCTTGAAAAATGTTCCACTGCCATATTTAAAATTTCCTGGTTAGACTAGTCACCTCCAATTTAACATGTACAAAAATGAATACATCCACTTCCCACTCAATCCAGCCCCTAACTTAGCTACTCACATGAGTGCCACAACCTTCTAGTCAGCCAGACTTAAAGCAGCAGCCACCTCCCAATGCCTACAGAGGTGATAAATCTTATGAAATCTACCTCTGTGCTATATCTTACATCTGTGTCACTCTTTGAGGTCTCACTGAACCATCCTGATCTCTATTACAGTTGCCTTCTAAATGTTTCCCATACTCTAATCCTTAGAGAGCAAATCCCCCCACAGAAGTGCACCCCCTGCCCCACCTTACCAGACATCAATTAAAAGACACAATAATGGATTACAGTACTCTTTCCTGCTGAACCCAGCCGTAGTCTTGCAATCCTTTACAAAGTATACAGTCCTAGGAAGCCACCATCGGTCAATTAAAGTTGACACTTAAGATGACCCTCAAGCATACATTTTATCGTATTTTAATAATTCTAAAATCTGATGCAAATTCCAATACTGTCAGCCAAACAAATTCCAATGTTGCAATTACGTAGTCCTGACATAATGACTGCCTCTGAATGACAAGAGCTTGGTTATAGTTGTGCATATTGTTATCACTGGTTGGGTAATGTACACTGTTGGTACTACACACACCAAATTTAATAGTCATTTAAAATGTCTTCAAGAAGATGATACCATGATTCAGCACTGAAACACAAAGTTATTGGTACACAGAAAGGCATGGAAACAGAACAAAATATAAATTTTATATTAGTAAATAAAATGTCATCATTAGAATGGCAAAATTTCCATATTTTATTGCAAAAAAAGCTTTTTTACCAAAAAGGTTCATGGGACCCAAGAAAGAGAGATACTCAAAAAAGCAGATGAAGTTGGGTTACTTCTTGCTAAGATGTACTTATCACAGGCCAAGCAATTGCAATTGGAGGCAAGAGAAATGGACAAATCTCTCAGAACAGATGAAGAAAATTGAGAAGCAAGAAAGACTGGCATAAATTCATATATTTCATGGGACTATCTTAAAGGCATTGTATTGGCAGTGTTTTTCATTCTTTGACATATAGGAAATAAAAGTATAGCATAAAACTAAAGGCATTTTAGAGTAAAAAAACCTCTTGGTTCATATCAAGTTTAGCTTAGCATCTCAGTAATTTTTTCATTGTGTCCCCAGACAAAATGACAGCAACAACATCAAAACCCCCTCATAGCTCCATTTAGTAAGTATTTAAGTCTATACTACTTAATAAGTGTTTACGTTCCAACAACTTAGTAGCCCTATTCAAAAAGATGATACATACAAATTGAAAAAAATATATTTTTATTTCATTCTTAAATAACCTCACAATAACCCTCCAGGGTGAACTCTCATAACTGCCTTTAGAGATGAGGGAGTTGCTCAGAGAAGTTCAATGACTTTCCCAAGGTCTCAGAGCTAATAAATGGTTCTGCCTTGTAAGATAGTAATCTGTGTAGTTTTTATTTCTCCTGTCGAATATAAACTCCTTAAAAGCAAGAATTATGTCTTAGTCATGTTTGTATTAAGCAGAACCCAACATAGCATCTTGCCACAAAATAAACATTGAATAGTTCTTGAATTAAATAATTTCTACCAAAGAACCCCTCTCATTACAGCATCTTTGACATTTTCTTAGTAGCTGACTCTGTGCTTGCCACATTGAAGAGGTTGGTTTTGGTACCAAAGGCAATAGAAAGAAGAAAAAATGATTGACTGCATAGCCTGGACAGAGGTGGCCACGAGTTACCCAATGGGTGACCCTCCTGGACAACGGCAAGTACGCCTGGGGAAGTCTTATACTTATAAGCCATTCCCAAGCTGTTCAGCCTTCACAAATTCTGATTTGCCCACCCTGCTCAGCTCTGGAGCACCAATATAAACTCTACTGAAAGCACACAGGTCTTCAGCCACCCGAGCACGAACACCTTCACTGTGAACTAAGGCAGTGTGAACACCAGGGAGTCAATATCATGTTTGCTAAAACCGACTACACCAAAAGGCAAAGGGCGGAGGACCAAGGCGGGGCGAGGCTCTGGGGCAGCCAGTGGCTCACGGTCACTGCTTCAGAGCCAGTACCTGATGCCAGACTCTTCGTGGTGGCAGTTCGGGGCCTCTTCGCAGGTGACTGGTGAAGCCACTTGGGTCTGTGGAAACACAAGCTTCCATCACAACTATAACCACACAGGCACCCTTGCCACAGGAGCCCTTACATGGCAACGCATTAAGTGGCTCCAGCTGTATCTCAGATACCCAGTGTCACTTCTGCTATAACAAGTAAGCACAGTAAAATTGTGATCTCATACACTTAGCTTATGGCCTGGGTGTGAGCCATGTTTCCCAGTTATCTATCCTAAAAAGCGTTTTTATTTCTCCTCTGGAGAAAGATCACCTCTGAAGAAAGTGCAGAGTATATTGGAGGAAAAACAGCTCTCCACAGGAATTCATTTAATTCACTTCACCTCATGTACCCTCCTAAATCCTGAACCTGAGGTATGTATGTATGTTTCATATGGGGTGGCAGACAGAAAATGTGTCCCCAGAGAAATAGCCATGGAGAAAAAACTCCATAAGGATTAAATGGATCTACCATGCTGAATGCTGACAAGCCCCTGCAGTTCTGAAATGACAGCAAGTTAAGAACACAGAATTCATAGATCTCCCGAGACCACAGAAATCATCCTGTGGAAGTTACACGTGAGAAGAAAGCTTAGTAAACAGGACTGCAAAGAGACAATCCAGGGGCCAGGCAGTCGATCAGTGTGGAGACCTTACAAAAGCCCTGCATGCCACATTACTCCTCCCAGGCCCCCTGGTTCTCGTATCGCCCATTCTGATGCTGCGGGCAACTGGCTTCAAGGTGGCAAAGAGAAAAACACAACACTCCACCCTAACAGTACCTCCTCTGATCCTTTGCATCTGTGGAAACGCAGGCAGTTTTTGAGGTACTCCCACATACGTTCCTTCATTTGGTCCTCACAAAACCTCACTGAAGTGGCAGGACACACATTAGCTCCTGAAGAAACTATTAGTCACGAAGGGTAAGTATTGGCCTGAAGTCAGACAACAAGTTCTCAAATCCAGATCTTTCCAAGTCAGGACTCATCTGCTTCATCTTTAATCCAACACCTCAAAGCATTCTTACCACCATACAGATGGGCAAATGGCAGAATGAAGTGATTTGCCTGAGGTCACACACACATGCAAAGCATTATCATATTATCACCTGCTCTTGTAAAATGATTCCCATAAACTATAAGGTTGCTAGTTGATGGAAAGAACAGCCTGGCATGGGAAACTTGACTCACCACCAGTGCCAGAAATGCCACTGAAATAAGACTCCTAGAAATACTTTTCAAAATATTTAACAAAATGATAGTATTCAGTTAGAATTTTGTGTTATCTCTAATTAGCTCCAATTATCTTGAGGTATCATGTAATACAAAACTAAATTTCAATTCACATTTATTTAAAAGACAAATACCATGTAGTATTTCAGGAGAAGGGAGAGAATTGTCACAACACATAATAAGTTTCCATCCCCAAAAGTTTAATTTTATTTTGAGAGGACTTTCCTTCACCCTTAAGCTTCTAAAATTGTGTAAAGACACTATGGACAAAAAGCTAAAGTTACTGTGGAATTTGAACATCCCTAAGATCTCTGAGCTCTAACCACAAGATGCCTCACTCAGCCAATACCCCCATTCAACAGGCCAGCTGTCAGATGGGGCTTTGATGCACAAGTCATCTGTCCCAAAAGAAAGTCCTTAGGCTCCTGAGCTCCTAGAACCCTAATGATAGCAATCAGTGATGATTACAGGATTTTCTACTAATTATATAAGAAAATAATATTAAATACTCCAAATACATGAAGACAAAGATTTATAGTTTATCAATTTATCATGGTTTGGCTGCATTTCCTAAAGATGTTCAGGTTCCTTCCTCCATTGATAACTAATGCAGGATGCCTAAGAGGTCTGTATTAGCTACTTAACATGTTTCAAACTTTCATCTTTAGTGGCACAAACAATGCACCCAAAACAGAAAAAAATATTTTCAATTCATATACCTGATAAGCTACAACACATTCACAACTCTTAAAATTCAATTCAAAGATATACAATCCAATCTTTTAAATTGGCAAAGGATTTGAATAGACATTTCTCCAAGAATATATACAAATGGCCAATAAGCACATGAAAAGATGCTCCATATAGACATTAGAGAAATGTAAATCAAAACCACAATGAAATACCATTCTATATATCTGTCTTAGTCTGCTCAGGCTGTCATAACAAAATACCATAGACTGGATAGATTAAACAACAGAAATTTATTTTCTCATAGATCTAGAGGTTGGAAGTCCAAGATCAGGGTACCAGCATGGTTGAGTTCTGCTGAAGGCTCTCTTCCTAGTTTGTAGGCAGCCACCTTCTCACTGGCAGAAAGAGAGAAGGAGCAGGCTCTCTGGTGTCTCTTCTTATAAGACCACTAATCCCATTAAGAGGGCTCTACCCTCTTGACCTCATGTTACTCTTCCTCCAAAAGGACCCATCTCCAATACCACCACACTGGGAATTAGGGCTTCAATATGTGAATTTGGGGGGAACATAATTCAGTCCATAGCAATATCCATTAGGATGGCTATAATTAAAAAGACAGATAATAACAAATGTTGACAAAAATGTGGAGAAACCGGAATCCTCATACACTGCTGGTAGGAGTCTAAAACAATATAGCTACTTTGGAAAACAGTCTGCCAGTTCCTCAAAAGGTTAAACATAGCTCCCAAATGACCCAGCAATTCCACTCCTTGGTATCTGCTCAAGAGAATTTCCACACAAAAACTTGGACACAAATGTTGATAGCAACATTATTCATATAGCCAAAAAGTAGAAATAATCCTAATGTCTGTCACCTGGTAAAAGAATAAATAAAAGTTGGTAAACTCATATAATGGGTTATAATTCAACCATAAAAAGAAATGAAGTACTGACACATGCTACAGCATAATCTTGAAAACATTATGCTAAGTGAAAGAAGCCAGTATAAAACACCACATATTGTATGACTCCATTTTTATGAAATGTTTAGAATAGGCAACTCTATAGAGACAAAAAGCAGATTAGCATTTGCCAAGGGCTGGTAGGCAGACTGGAGAAAAACAGAGTTACTGCTCATGGGTATAGGGTTTCTTTTTTGGTGGGGTAGGGGGTCAAGTGGGGGGGGGTAAATATGTTCTAAAATTGATTGTGATGATGGTTGCACAACTCTGTGAATATACTAAACACCGATGAACTGTTCATTTTAAATGAGTGACTTGTATGGTATGTGAATTATATCTCAAAAAAACTGTCATATATTTTAAAAAGTGGTAGTTAATATCTCTGGAATCCAGCTGAGACTTGCCTTAGGAGAAAAGACCATGCCCTTGAGTAAGACCTCTTCTAGACCCAATCTAATAAAATCTGACACAAGCCCCAACAAAATCTGCAAGAAAGACAAAGTTAGTGTTTCAGTCCACCAAATTAGTTTGTGCTTTCTATGAATCCACATGAACAAAGTCTCAAAACGAGTCTATACCAGTGCGAAGTGATCAGCTAGCAATTTAACGGTCTGCCAAAATAAGAATCAATGTACTTCAAAGAATGATAAAAAAAAGCCAGTCTTTAAAATATGTTATCAAAATGCCCAATATTCAATCAAAAATCACTAGACAAAAGGTAAATAGGGAAAAGTTGAGAAAAAAATTCAAAATAAGTTAAATTTGACATGGCCTAGATACTGACCATAGCTGACAAAGATCATGAGACAGCTTTTATAATATTTAAGTCATTAAAGGAAAATATATTCAAATAATAAAAATATTGGTCTTAATGTAGAAATAAAGGATCTCAGGAAAGGAATGGAAACTATATAAAAAAATAGAAATTTAAGAACTAAAAGGTACATTAACAAAAGTGAAAAATTCACTGGATAATTTTAACATCAAATTGGAGATGTAGAAGAGTCAGTGAACATTAAGACATCAATAAAAATGATCAAATCTAAAGAACAGAGAAAAAAAGAGAATTAAAGAAAAATGAACTAAATTTTAGGGACCTGAGTGACAGTATCAATCAGCCTAATATAAGTATAATGAAAATATCAGAATATTTCGCTTACATGTGGAATATAAAACAAAAAGTTACAAACTAACAAAACAAACAAAAACAAACTCAGACAACAGAATTGTGGTTTCCAGAGTGGAAGGAAAGTGGGGGGAGGGTGAAGTGGGTAAAGCGGGTCAAATATATGGTCATGGAAGGAGACTAGACTTTGGAAGGAAAATGGATAGAGACGACACAATAGAGTACACAGATGTCTAATTATAATCTTGTACACCTGAAAATTATATAATGTTATTAACCAGTGTCACCTCAATAAATTTTTTTTTAAATTAGGATAAGAGGATGAGAATGAAGCAGAAAAAATATCTGAAGAAATTATGACCAAAAATTTCCAACATCTGATAAAAATCACTATTTTATAGATCTAAGAAGCTCATCAGATTCCAAGAAGGATAAACATAAAATGGACCATGCCTCAGCACATCATAGTCTACTAACTGCTGAAAGACAAAGATGAAATCTTGAAAGTAGTATGGATTGTGGAGCTGAGGGAGACATTATGTACAAGGAACAAAAATTTATAAAGACAGCTGACTTCTCATTAAAAACTATGAGACAGAACACAATTAAAAATACCTCTGAAGTGCTGAAAGAAAAATAACTGAATTTTATATCCAACAAAAATATCCTTCAAAAACAAGGATGAAATAAGAACTTTTCAGGAAAATGAAAGCTGAGAGAATTCATCAACAGACCTACACTATAAGAAATACTGAAGGGCTAGCCATCAGGCTGGAAACTTGGGTCTATAGAAAAGAAGGAAGAGCACATGAAATGGTAAATAAGAGTGTAAGTATAAGAGATTCTTGTCTTTCTTTTCATAATCTACTTAAAAGACAACTAATTGCTTAAAGCAAAAGTAATAACTCTATAAAGGGTTTATCGCATATGCAGAAGTAAAAGATACAGTAACTTACTAAGGCATGGCAGCAGGTAAATGGAATTATACTGCTGTAAATTTGTCACATCTGTAAAGTATAGACTGTGAAGAGGTACGATGTGACTGTGAAGAGATACTCTAAATAGACTAATTAGTTAAGTTAGCTCTAGAACAACCTCCCCCACCCTACCCCCGCCACCCACCTCCCACACACACAAGCAGGGGAGGGGATGAATGGAAAACAAATAGCGATATGGTAGACTTTAAACAAACCATATCAAAAATTACATTAACTGATCAAAAGTTAACATCAGTAGTAGTAAGAATACTGACATCATGGACCCCCTGATATGATGCAATGAGGAGGACACAACAGCATTTCCATAGCATTTCTGCCAGAAATGTACAACCACGATCTAACCATGAGAAGACATCAGACAAGCCCAAACTGAGGGAGGTACATTCCATAAATGTACACATCTAAAGGGTCAAGATCATGGAAAAGAAAAGAAACTTTGAGGAAGTGTCATTGACTGGAGGAGACTGAAACATGACAACTAAATTTAATGTAAGATACTGAATTGGATTTGGGGCCAGGAAAAGACATTAGGGAAAAATTGGTGAGACTGGAGTAAAATCTGTGAATTAATAATATTGTAACAATGTTAATTTCCTGTTGTAAAATGTTAACATTAGGGGAACAAAGTGATGGGTATATATACAAAAATTCTCTGAACTATTTTTGCAACATTTCTGTGAGTCTAAAATGATTTCAAAATAAAAAGTTAAAAGATGGGATTAAATGTAAATAGATTAAACATTCCAATTAAAAGTCAGAGATTGTTGTAGTAACCAAAATCTAGAATAAGTCAAATGTCAATCAACAGTGAATAATCAAACTGTAGCATATTCATTAATAAGAAGGAATGAACTACTAATACCTCAACAATATGGAAAATCTCATGGATATTATGCTGAGCCAAAGAAGCTGGACACCAAAGAGCTGAAAGAAAAGAACTAAGAATTCTGGTATAATTCTATTTATGTGAAATTCTAAAACAGGCAAAACTAATCTAGAATGACAGATCAGTAGTTGCCTGGGTTGGGGGGCAGGGTAGAGAATGTAAGGAGGACCAGGGGACTTTCTGAGGAAGTAGAAATATCTTGATTGGGGTAGTGGTTGCATGCGTGTATATATTTATCCAAATTGATTGTACTATAAACTTGTAATTTTCTTGTATGCAAACTGTACTTCTATAAGGTCGATTAAAAAAAAAAAAGCAAGTAGCATTCCTACTATTCAGCTGTCAATACAGGGAGGCACATGAAGAAATAGAGGGCAGAATATATGAAGCTTATGAGTTTTGACACTAAGACTTTCCCTAACCCTCAAAAGCAAACAGATGGTGGAGGCAAGTTCATGATATTTTTTCAGAAGCAGGCCTCCCAGGTTTTTAAGTCTAAAAGTGAGATGCCACTTAAGACTCTTTCTCAGCACACGAGATAGTTAACAGTGCACTGCAACAATCTCACTTGAAAGAAAATATTTGAAAGCTGTCTGGTAAGGTTTTGACCAGGATCCTCTAGATTTGGTTACAGTATAATAAACTTTGTATCTGAAAATGATATGTTATTGAGGTCAGATTACTGTTGAACTGACATGTTTGTGTAGTTTATTAATGCCGTCTTAAGTAAGAAAATAACACCAACTCTACCCTTCCTTTCCAGACAGAATGAAATTTTTGATTATGCCAGCAGAACTAGTCTCTGGTGATTGCACAATAGTAATTTTTGTGGTTGTTTAAAAGCATAATTAAAGCAAACATCTACTGGGTGTCTTCTATGTGTAAGGCTCTGTCTGCTAAGTGCTTTCCATGTATTTCGTTTAATCCTCATAATGGCTTTTGAAGGATTTTCAGATATGGAGAAATTGAGGTGAAGAAAAAGAGTGTGGGTAACTTCCTCAAGGTCACCTCTGTGTGGTGGTCACAGCGTTGATGAGTTTTGGGCCAGGGTTGAGCCAGCACCGATTGGGCTACAGAACCTGATTTCTTAAGCACTGTACATAAGAGATTAGACTTATTCTTTCATGATAAAGATATTTGTGTTAATGTTACTGATAGTCTATCCGTTCCAATGCCAAGGCAGTAAAACAGGAAAATATAAAATGGGGGAGGGGATTAAAAAGCTCACACTCTAGTTATAAGGATATAACTTCTTTTTAATCCTTTAAGATACTATTTCATTTCACCAGACAAGCTTCTACAAAGTTTTTAAAGACTCTTCTAGAAACAGAAATAAGAAGACAAGTGCCACATATGAATCACTGTTGAATTACTTGGGACTGTGTTTTGCCAGAGGATTTAAAGTCTCTGGGTCACATATCCACTCTGCACATCCTACAAGTAGAAGCAGTGCCTTACATTGGTTATAACCACTTTCATCCATATACACTGTTTCACTTAATCCTACAATAACTCTGTGAGGTAGGCAAAGGGCAGGGTTGGCTACATTGTGAACCCACTTACAAAGGAAGCAAGGGAGATCTGTCCAAGATATATTTTGCTCAAGATTCCCGGAAATACAAGGGCAGTAACTCTAGACTTCTGATTCACAGGTGACCGCAGGAAGGCTGAGCAGCCTCAGCATCAGGGTCCAGGCTCCATGGTACATCTGGTCTTTGCCTAGAATCTCCTATCTCAATTTTAACTCTTACTCAGTAGCATTCAACAAGAAGGTGAAATGCTAAATAGTCTACTTTGCAGAACAACACAAGCACATTTCCCAGGGAACACCAACACAGGCACTGGGGAATGACAACAGGTCATTTTAGTAAAAAGAAATCAATTACATTACTTTATTTCATCAAACTTAAGATGCTACTGATTTCAATATGCACCATTATTTCTTACCACTAAGAAAGGAAAGTACTCCCAATCGAACAATGACAGATTGATTTTAAGGTGCATTCTAATCTCAATGTGTCTTAAAATGTGTCTTAGTATTGATGAAATATGGTAATTCAAGACAAGCTTTCTCCAAGTGCAGATTAAGATGTTCTTAGAAGTCACTAGCTCATTAATTTATCAACATTATTGAGTAATAACAATGCTGATTGCTGGGGCTATTTATTAGTGGGAAGAGAGGAGCAGAGATGAGTAAGCATAACTTCTGTCATCCATAACCCACCTCTCATATTGGGCCCTTTGGGGAAAATTCCAAGAGCCAGAGTTACTGAGCTCTCAACACTTCCTTGGTAAGAGCAACTGTCATATAAGTGAATTTCCAGGCCTCCTCAATGTCAAAACAAACCAAATTATAAAACACTGAGTTCTTTTGAACCAAACTCTGAGCATTTACTTAGAGCACCAAGATGACAATTTCTTGACACTTTCATTTTTTTTCAGTAAAGAGCTAAAGAAAGGTGCTAACACTGACTTAGTACATACTACTGTGCAGGAATTGCCCTAATTCAAATAAATTATGACAGTGAATGCTCAGAATAACCTTATAAGTTGAGCATTATTATCTCTGCTTAAAGGATGAAGAACTGGGAGCTCAGAAAAGCTAAATAGCCAGGGTAAAATCAATCGGGTTGTGCATGGCTGAGTCAGGATACAAACCCGAGTCCTTCTGCCCCCAAAGGCCATGTGCTTTCTACTGGACAGGGGACAGAAAGCCTGGTGGGCAAAGACTTTTAAATGCTTGAAAAAAATCACTGCTAGACTAAACTGAAGTCTAGAAAGGTGATGTTATAAACTACCTAGTAAATAACCTCTTCTGCTACAGGACACCTCATACAATTTGAGAAGCCATTTAATCAGTAGGGTGGCTGTTCATTGATCTGAGGTGATCCTGTTTTAATCCCAGCTGCACGTAGGGACTCATTTAAGATCTACCTGAGAAGACAGCTTAACCAGCCATGTAGCTAGTAGTAAAGATAAGACGTGAACACAAAAAACTAAATATAAGACAAAGTGCGCAAAAGCCATCATAATGAGTGTCTTCTGAACTGTAATAGCCCATCAGGGAGGCAACTTCCAGCCACGGAGGGATCATTCTGATGGAGGCAGCATCCAAACTGCAACTTGAAGAACAGGTAAGTGTGTCTAGGAAGAGAAGGAAGGGGAAGGGACCCTGAGAGGAGCAAATGCATGAGCTAACATTAGGAAGCAGGACTTCTGGTTTGGCTGCAGTACAAGGAAGCAGCAGGAGAGGAGTGTGAAAAGGTAGGTTACATTAGGATTTTGAAGGGTACTGAACACCAAAGGAAAGATATGATATGAATTTGGTAGGGAAATGAGGAGTCACTCAAGCCTTCTGAGTGGGAGGGGGACCTAGAGCAGCAGCGTGATTTGTCTGGGAGCGGGGTGAGAGATGTCTTTCTGGGGAGCAGACCAGGGACAAATGGCTGGTGAGAAAGTTAGGGCTGAAACTCACATCAGATGCGTAGGGGCTCACACTGGTACAGCAGCACAGAAATAGGATGTGAGATGGATAACAATTCCAAAGGGTTTAGGGGAAATGAAAATAAGGAAAGATTGTCAGGGGAAAAAAATAAAGATACTTTAAAACAGTTGTCTTTGACAAGGGGCACTTTTGCCCCCCACAGGACATTTGGCAATGTCTAGCAACTTGTTGGCTGCCAACACTAGGGGGGCAGGTGCTACTGGCATCTAGTGGGTAGAGGTCAGGGATACAGCTAAATGCACAGGACAGCCTCCTACGACAGAGAATTATTGGGCCCAAAATAATCAACAGTACTGAGGTTTAGAAGTACAGTTTAAGAACCACAGGAAATAAAACCTAAAAGGCAAAGAAACCAGTAGAACTGGCTCTGCATAGACTTCAACTACTTGCCACACTGTTCACTCCTTTGATCTATAATTTTGTGCACCTGCTATACACCAGGCCCTGGCAGGCACTGAAAATAAGGAGAATAGGCCTGGTCCTTGCCCTCAAGGATGACCATGCAGAAGGGACACAAGCATGTAAGAAACATACACATGTGTCTGAAAATACATATGTGCTTGTAAATACATATGTGTAGAAAAGACTGAAAAGGAATGTACCAAAATATGATTAATAATTATCTCTAACTTGGAATTATTATCTCTAACATGTCTTAATATCAGTTAAAATTAACAGAGGTATGTTCTAGAGCCATATGTTCTCACCACTGCCCCACCCCTGTAGTCTGGTGAAGGGGAAGGGAAGGAGGATAGGGAGCTACACAACAGAGGGAGGACCACCCCAACTACCATGAGACGCATCCATGTTGACACAGAGACCCTGTCATTCATTCATTTAATTCCTTTGCCCACTGTGTGTCAGACACTGTTTCATGTGCTTCAGATATAACAGTGAACAAAACAGTCAAAAATCCCTGCCCTCATGGTGTTCATTATGTAAGGAGGAAGCAGACAAGAGAGCAAATAAATAAAATACAAAAAATATGTATGTTCAATGGAGAACTATGGAGAAAAGTAAAGCAAAAAAGTGGGCTTGAAAACAGGTGGAAGGGTTGCAATTTATACAGGGAAGTCAGAGAAGACCTGGCTGGGGTGACATTTGACGAAAGGTCTGAGGAGGGGCACAGAGCAGGGGCTGGTGGCAGAGAAACAACAAGGTGCAAATCCTGAGGCAGAAGCGTGCCTGGTGGGCTCACAGACAAGCGAGAAGGCCAACCTCCTAGAGTGAAGGGGAGAATCGATAAGGCCGTAGAGGGACACATAGGCCGGGTTACCCAGGTTGGTCGGCCACTCTGAGGACTCTGCCTTTCTCCTGCAAGAGACGGATGGCCATTGGAGGACTCAGGGAAAAAGTGACACGACCAGGCATGTTTCAAAAGGATCGCTACAGCTGATGAAAGCAGGGATACCAGTCAGGAGACTGTTACTGTAATTCAGGGGAGAAGGGCTGGTGGAATGAGCCAGGAGAAGAGTGGATGAGATGTGGCCAGGAATCCGGGTATTTTCTGGAAGTAGACTTGGCAAGATTCACTGATGGACTGGATGTGGGCAGTGAAAGAAATAAAAAAAAAAAAAAAATCAAGAATGACTCCACGGTTTATGGCATGAACGACTAGAAGGATGAGATAAAGAAAGCTGTGCAAAAAGCAAGTTCAAGGGAAAAGGTCAGAAGGTCAAGTTGGGATGCCTGTTAGAGCTTCTAGAGAAGGTGCTGTTTAAGCGATCAGATAGATGTGCCAGTCTGAAAGTCAAGGGAAAGGAGAAGGCAGGAAATGAACATGTGAGATTACTAAGAGTACTGATGGTATTTACAGCCATCAAAGTGGAGGAGGAGGTCTAAGAGGAGACAGAAAAGCAGGAAAGCTGCTGTCAGGGAAACTAAAAGTGAGGTGTCCTGGAAGCCAAGTGAAGAGTATGCATCAAAGGGGAGGCAGCGATGCAGCCTCCCATGGCCAAATGGAGATCTTTTCTATCAGTTCTTTTCAAATTATATTCAATATGGCTATACTGGATACTTATGCTAGGTAACCTGGGACCAAAGAGTTCCAGTAACTTCTAGATGGTGCCAGTAGTCTGCAATGACAGTTTAGCAAAGTAGATGACTGTGTGCCTAGGATGCAAGGCACTGGGGATAAGGTACTCATGCAACTCCTAATCCAGTTCCTTCACCATCTCTCAATCTGGTCATACACGAATGAAAACTATCCCACTGATAACAACGGCATGGAGGAATGTTCCAGGTCCCCTTGATGCAGCCAAGGATCCAGCCTGAGCAAGAGGTCAGGTGATCGCTTCCTCTCATAGACCGAGCACTGGGCCAGGACAGCTTCTTCTGACTGCCTGTTCTTCCTGCATTTCTGCTCTATACTGCATCCCCAAACTACCTGCAGTGTGTATGATTACAAAATGAGTCTTAAGCACAAGATATAGGAGAATAAAAGAATCGAGAGGTTCTAAAATACTACACACTTGCTATCTGAATATAGTAGAAGTTACTAGAGTAAAAGCTCCTGAAGTTTGGGAACTCTATCTTCTACCTCTACCACCTGGGACATGCCTAGATCAATATTTGTTATTTGAATAACTGTCAACAGAAAAATCATTTAAAATGGCATATTTATTAGGCAAAGTGGGCCTATGTCTAGCAAGAAACATGCTGTACAATTATAAAGTTAATTGCCCTGAGATCAATGATAACAGATATTTCATTGAGCACCTTTCAAGCTCAAGCACTGTTCAGGCACTGTTTGGCTCTAAAGATGCAGTGGAGAAAGACAAATAGGGGAAGCAGACATTTAATAAGAACTAATAACTAAAGAGGGTTACAGATGGTGATAAGTGTTCTAGAGGAAACAGACAGGAATGGAGAGTGCCTGGGGGTTGGTGGCAGTTCTGCATGGCAGGGCCTCTTTGAGAAGCTGAGACTTGAGGGTGGGAGGAGCCAACCAACACAGAGCTGAGCAGGAGCAGGTCTGACAGAGGGAGCAGTGGGTGGAAAGGCATCTGTTCACAGAGCATCATGTACACCCACCTGTGGCAGGAACTAGGTTAAGAGAGAGCAGTGCAAGATGAGGTTGGAAAGGAAGGCAGGAGCCAGGTTATGGAGAGCTTGTTAGACCATGGCATTGAGTCTGAGTCGTATTTTAAGTTGCAGTGGAGGTACAGAGGGTATTTCTCTGGCAAGTGTGAAAACTCCCTGTTAACTTCAAAAATGATTCAAAAAATCTTTAGGAAACCCCGTTTGTAATGGCTCCATTCCAGACACCTCTTAAAGAGATGCTGAGAGATGAGCTTAGGAGCAAAGCTGGAATAAGTGGTCCCTGGGCTTTGACAAGTTAAAGGACCCCACATGACCCCCAGAAGAGACTTCATCTTTGTTCTGGAGAAGGGCCTATACCAAGGTAAGCAAGTGGGTCTCTGTTTGTCAGTATGAGGTCCTTGCAGTCAAAAGGAAAGTCTCTGTCAGCATCAAGCCAGCAGAGATGTTTGGTGCGGCTGACAGTGAGTTTCAAGCATCTGAATTCAAATGCCTTCAGGTGGGAATGTAGGTTTGCCAGGCAGAGTCCTCCTCTACTCACTATTGCATTATAAACCTTCTCTTCCTCTCTCTCATTTTGATACCTGCTTGGTTCCTGGGGGCAACTGACGATGAGACCCTGACAGTTTTTCCCTTCACGGGTATAGTATACTGCCCTCTCTCACAGTGGTAGACAGATGTGGCCTAGGGGAAAAGAGAAAACTCTCAAATCTAATCTTCCTCTTTATATTTAAAACTTAAATTTGATTTTGCAGAGGTTACCTTTTAAGAATAAGAATATAAAAGTCGAAATTTTGCTCAGTTTTCAAACACAGATGTTAAACCAGTATCTGCTTAGTTAAAAAAAAAAAAAAAAGCTTGAGATGGGGTCAGCAAGACCCCTTCCTTCTCAGCTAGGGACTTGCTGGGTCCTACATCTTACATGACCATACTAGAATCTAACTCTCCTACCGAGAGCATCCTGCTTTTCCTTCCCTCCCTGACAGCCAACCCTGAACATTTGTCCTCTCCAGTCATTGGTCATTCCACCAACTGGGACCCTTTATTTCTGTCGATGTAATGATCAAAATGACATCTATGCCTCATTGGACACAGCAGGTGTTCATGAGAGTCTCTTCCTTTGAGAACTGGGGAGCACATGCTGACATAAGCAGTGAGTGTGCTGTTAAAGCCCCATCCAAGGCAGCCCACACCTTTCAACGGGGAGCAAGTCAGGGGCAGGGGCCAAGGAACTCTGACTGTCCTGCTATCGGACCCCCATAAGTAATGCTATAATAGCTAACACTTCCATAGCCCGGCAAGGTCCCAGATATGGTTTTAGTGCTTTACATACACAAATCCTCACCACTACCTATCTCACAGCAACCAAATGAGAGAAGTATAAAGTTACTATTTCCATTTTACAAGTGAGGAAACTGAAGTAAAGAGAAGTCAGGTAACCTGCGCTGCCCAAGGTTACATAGCTAGCTACTAAGTGCTGGGACTCGTGCCCAGGCAGTCTGACTCTAAAGCCCTAGCCTCTACTGTCTTAGCTTTCTACAACCTCTTGTCTCAGGGGTTATCCAGATCGTGCAATCCGGAAGCCTCCCCCATCTACCAGCTCCAGCTTCTGAGAGTGATACGGCATTTTCTAGTTCTAAACACACACGAAATTCTTTAAAGTTTTAATTACTTTGATTGCAGGTCTTGTACCCCAGACAACATTTGTATGAAGTAGTTAGTAATTCATTATTCAAAACTTCCCCGGAGAAACTTCTCAACAAATATGTGAGGTATATAATTTTAGAGATGAGTTTAGAAGGAGACTCAACTGTACTCCAAGCTCCCAAAGCAATGGAAACCTCTTATCATCTCCAGGTACCTGCTGGGAAGAGAAATGGGTGGGGGTGCCCGATCCTGGTTCAGACCTAGGAGATGCCACAAGTGCAAGCACAGCACCAGGGATGGAGCCCAGAGCTCCAAAGTCCAGCTCCCTCTGAAGACAGAGTAAGGCTCAGCAGCAAACACCATTAGCCTGGGCAGATGTTAGAAAAGCTTCATTTCCATATTTTTGTTCCACCCAGCAGGATTCAGAGCAAATCTATTGATTGAACATTCCAGATAAATCTAAAGTGATTTGAGGGCTAAAGTTTGTAAACCGAGAACTTTAGATTCACTGCCTTTTCCAACTTAAGACCAGCTATCATTTCCCAGACCTTGGGAAATTCACTCCTGACCCTTTACCAATTAGTCAGAAAAGAATAACCTTGGAGGGGTTAGTATTTCTAGACTCAAGAAGAAAGAGGACTAGAAACCCATTTAAGAACAGACTCTGGGTGCCTCCCCCCAGGAACTCAGGCAGAAGCCCTGAAGTCACCCGAAGCTGGAGACAGAGCCTCCCCGTAATCCTCAGGAGGCTGGCTAACCACAGAGGCCCCTGCCAGGCTGGAGCCCAAAGCCAGGAGCACAACCTGAGCCTCCAGCTCAACCACAAACCCTCCCTGCAAGACCACGATTTGTGAAACAGTAACTCTGTGAGAGCAGCAGGGCTGGAGCAGCCCCACCAGTGGGAATGCACCTCTTTTGACTGGCTGCTTCCCCACCCCCAGGCCTGGTCCACAGCAAAGGGATTTCCAAAATTGAGCCAGCTAAAGCTATTTGAAATGACAGAATGTTAGAACTGGAAGGGGCCTCTAGTACAAACTGATCCAATGCCCTCACTTTACAGAAGAGACAACTGAGAAGCCAAAGAGAAGCTACATTGCGTCCCCTCCCACCCCTATCCCCATAAATCTCCCAGGCAAAACCTCAAAAAAAGAACAGGATATACAGGTGGGTTGGGTTCTTTAAAGGGGTTTGGAGGTTTGGGGGTGCAAAAAGAAATTCTGAGAAAACACCCTGAGCTCTTTAGGGTTTGCACCGCTGTCAGCACCATACTTGCTCAGAGGGGACCCCAGAGCTGCTGGCTGGGCTGGGTAGTGATAGCAAAGTCAGAAAAGCAGCCTGAATCTAGATTTCCTGAAACTTCACATATGGTATTTGGAGGGGTAGGGGACAGTCTTCTCTCAGTACCAACCAGGTTCCAAATCACCCAGGAGGAAAAGACCTGGGAAGAAAGCCACATGGGTGTAGAACAGGGAGGAGACCAACTTTAGAAAGTCTAGAAGGGATTCACACAGCACAAAAAGACACAACTGCAACCGCAGGGGCAAAGAAGTCAGGAAATGCTGCCGGAGTGGACAGCCCAGTGGCCAGACTGTCAGCTAGCAAGTCAAACTGTTATGGAGGGGGTGGAGGTTTAAATTTAGCCAGGTAAACAAAGCTGCTGGGTGGAGAGGGCCTGGTAGGAGCAGGCAATCACCTGCTCTTCTTGCTGAAGGGAAAGTCCAGCCCCAACTGCACCAAGCAGCAGGTGGGCTTTTGGGACTCCATCAAAATGTTGGCCGGTGGAGCACAGAGCTGGGTAGATTATTTTTATTTTAAAACGTGGCTCAGACTAAAAACTATCAGGTCTTTTCCTTTCATCTCTATCACAATATCTATTCCCAACCCCTCTGCTGGATTTTGCTGGACTCCTGGATACAGTTCGAAGACATGACATTAAAAAAAAAAAACAAAAAAAAACAGCCAAAGATGCCCTTAGGTGAGGGTGGGGAGCTCCCATATTCTCTCCTCACCAGGGGATTTTTATATCTATTGCTCTTGTGAGTCTTGAGAGACCTGAAGGAGTTACAAAAACCACCACAACAAACTCAGGATTGTGTTAAGGTGTGGGGCTGGAATGGAGGTGGAGCCTGAAGATCTGTTTAGAAGATGAGGGAGATAAATGACATGCAGTTTCAAAGGGTTTCTAGGGAGAACGAAATCAGAATAGCGAACAGGAAAGTTTTTATGGACATATTGGTTTTTATTTCAGAGAAGGCAAGGACTATCACTTCACTTAAAACTTTCCTACCCTGCTAGAGATGCCAGGCTGTGGCAATCCAGAAACCAGCAGAACTATCTTAGAAGTAAAAACTAGAACAGACTAGCCCTGGTCTTCTGCTCGCCTGAAAAAGTGCAAACAAAAAATCTTTCAGCTGTCACCAGGGTAAGAGGAGAGTGAAATACACAAGTGAAAAAAATCCCAATTTTTTTATTTTTATTTTTATTTCACAGCATATGGCTCCCAGCAATTTGGCCATATCCCTTTAACTTAAGCTTTTGAGACATAAAATTTTTTAGAAAAGGCTTACTTCAAGCCAATAAGACACCCTTGGAGATATTACAACCACCAAATTTATTAAAGAGAGGACCAATTTCAGACACCCCAAGCAAATACCTCTACACACACACTCACACACTTTCCCTCACATAGTCATACTCAAATACATAAGAAATCAGAGCTTGGGAAATTAAAAAAAAAAAAAAAACAACCCATGATGAAAAGAGCCAACAAGCTCCTCCAAGGCTGGCTCCTACTCCTGTGGCAGGCAGACCCCACAATATGCCACACACCATTGTCTGATTTTCTTCAGGAAAAGGGGAGCTGTGTTGCTCATGGCTGCCCTTAGCGATCTACACACACATTGTCTCTTCAGTTCCCTTCGCTGCATTTACCTCCTACCCTGGTGTCAGCTCCACCTGCACCTTGTGGTGCAGAGACCTGACTTTAAGCTTCTTTCCTTGGGCTACTGGACCTGACAGCACCATGAATTGCTCAGCTGCATCACTCTCACAATTGTGCAAAGAGGTCTCATAGCATTACGTTTCCTTTAGAGGATACACACCTGTAGCTTCTTGCTATTTATAACCACAAATCTTTTGTGTCACAGAGATAGCAGACACTATTTTGAAATGGAGGAAAACCACCACTCAGCCTTCCACCTCTCATAGATCAGTGTGTATGCCAGGACTTGTGTGTGCGCCTGGACAGGCATGTCTGGGACAAACTCAGGGACCCGCACCTACTCATCCATGTCTGAGACTGACAGTCTTGCCTTTGCTACATAAACCCCACATGTAAATCAGATAACAGCAGGAGCAGCTGGCACCAGGAAAGGGTCCTCGGGCTTTCAGAGGGTATACCCACTGCTCCTGGAGCCCTACATTGCCTTAGGATCAGCTATATAAGAGGTGCTCCTAAGCTTCCACTCACATGCGTGCACCAGTGTTGATATGTGGCCAGCAGCATGACCCTGCCCCACTGACCCAGAGGTTTCTGCACCCACACTGATGGTACGGCACAGATGTTTGATCACAGCTCTGTCAAGTGGGCACAATCCTGGTGACTGGAGCAGTTCAGGGGATTGGTAATATGATCCTGAGCCTTTCTCCTCCAGGTACCAGGCCGAAACTCTGCCCAGGGTGGTAATAAGTGGAAAC
Source organism: Eidolon dupreanum (assembly GCA_028627145.1). Classification (NCBI taxonomy): domain Eukaryota; kingdom Metazoa; phylum Chordata; class Mammalia; order Chiroptera; family Pteropodidae; genus Eidolon; species Eidolon dupreanum. The sequence continues at coordinate 77,786,310 of CM053503.1, read as the reverse complement.
TACTGCCAACGTGGCCAGGTGGCAAAAGCAGTGAAGAAGGCCCTGGGGAACGTGGAGGGCAAATCTCCCCATTCACACCTAGGTAACCCATCCCTGGCCTGAGCTACCTCAGCTTCCCTCTCTGCAAACAGAACCAATCATGCCGCAAGTAAACTAAATGATCTCTCACATTGATTTGCAAGATGAAAATTTTTATCTAGGAAATCTGGTTCTGACTAGAGTGCATGGCCAAATATCCATGAGGATCCAGGAGAAGATGGAGAAAGAGGTCACTTCCCACTTCTCTCAGGGCAGGGGATGGATGAGCCCAAGGAGCAATGAAAGAAAACTAAAAATTCGGACCACCGCTCAGGGTTTGACCTGCTCCGGGCTCAGGCAGGAATCCAGGCACCAAACCGCTGTGGGGGTTAAAATTATCCAGATGTAGTCCTCGCCCAGTCTGGCTGATGCGGGGCGCGGACCTCAAGCAGAAGATTCCAGCTGGGCCAGACCAAGCCAGGAAATGTGAGCGAGAAGCTCGGAGGGGCTCACACTTCTCAGACAAGCACTGGCAGGGCCCCAGGGCAGTCGCTGCGCACGCCCGCGGGCGGCAGCTCCCCAGCCACCTCCTCGGTCGCCCAACCCTCGGGACCGAGAGTCGCGAGCGCCCGAGCTGCCGGGGAGGGCGAGAAAACCCGACCCTACCTGTCCGCGGCCGCAGCGCGCACCCCGCGCCGCGCACTGGCTGGAGGCAGCAGCAGCCCCAGCTTTGTTCGCGGCCCGGGGCGGGGGATCCCTTTCCCCTTCCGCGCTCCCTGCCCCCCACCTGACGGGGCTGCGGCCGGCGCTGCGGACCCCGCTTCCCCAGCTCCACCAAACCTCCTCGCACCGGGCAGGGCCCCACTCCTGAAAACCGCTCGTCCCTCCGAGCTCCCGGGGGCCGAGTCCCCGCGGCGCGCAGACCCCGCCGGCGCGCGGGCGCCGAGGGGGCCGAGGGGGCGGGAACCCGGGAGCTCTGGGAAGTTTCGGAGGCCGGAGCCGAGGAGGGGCGCCTCCGGGCGGCGAGGCCGGGGGCGGCGACGGCCCGCGAGCGCCCCTTTCCCGCAGAGGTCGGCGGGGCGCTTACCTGCATGTCCCGCCGCCTGTCAGGCCCGCGGGCTCCGGCTCCTCCAGCGACGACTGCGCCGGGGCGGCCGGGAGCGGCGGGGGCTCTGCCCGCTCTTCTCAGCGCGCGGGCTGCTCGGGCCGCCGCACCGGACTCTTCATCCGCGGCCCGGCGCGCTCCGCTCGGCAGATCCCGCCGAGGCGCCTGCGGGTCCCCAGGAGCCGGGGCAGCCTCCGCGGGGCGCGCGCTGCCCGGCGCGGGAGGCCCCGGCCCTCGGCGTCCGCGCTCGCTCTTGCCGCCCGGAGGGCTCCCTGCCCCGCGCTCGGGACCCGCGCTCCGCTGCGGGGAGGTCGGGTGCGGAGCGCGCGCCGCGCGAGGGGAGGCCCGGCCCCTGGGCGCCCCGCTGGGGCGCTGCCGTCGGTCGTCGCTGGGCTGCGCGCTCTTCTCCGGAGCGCGGGACCTCGAGAAGTTTCGGCCCGAGTCGCCTGCGGGCGGGCGGCGGCCGCGGCTCGGCTCCGAGTGCAGGGCGGGCGCCGGGAGAGCGGATCCCGGGCCCCGCCGCCTCCGCCCCGCCCCCGCGCCTCCTCCCCGCCCCCGGCCGCCGCGCGGGCCCCGGCTCGCTCCTTCCCACCCGCGAGCCCGCGACCCCCCCCTCCCAGGGCTCCGCCCAGGCGCTGGGACCGTGACCTCCGCACCTGCCCCGCCGCCCCGGCGGACTCGCCTTTCCCTCGGCTCCTCGGCGGAGCGGCCTGGGCCTTGACTGGAGGTGCGCTGGGGAGTCCCCGTCGCCCAGCCCCCTCCCCGGCCCAGCGCATCCACGGTCTCCTGCTCCCGGAACTCGACCCCGTCCTCCGAGAGGACCGCTGGGACTCCCCTGGGCCAGCAGCCCCTGGGGCGCCCAGCGCTTCTGCCAGGAGCACCCACCCCGGGGGCTGCGGGTCTGGAGGCTCTAAAAGGGGAGAGATTTACATCAATAGCTCTTATATTTACATCAAACTCTTGCATGCGCTTGATCCTCCTTTGAATCCCACCAAAGCAGTAGAGTTATCTGTGATTTACGCTCTACCAACCCAAGTCATTCCTCTCCTAGTCCTGGACCTTTCCCTACAGCACCCAGCAGAGAGATCTTTGGAAAAGAAACTTTGATTGTGGGAGTGGGGGGGCGCACCAAGAAAAATGTTTCCCAATGGGAAATGTGTTCTCTCAACACTCCTGTGACGGCTCTAGGGCTGAATTATTCACCTGCCATTTTGCGGGGAAACCAAGGCAAAAAGTGGCACCATGAGTCCATAGTAACTAAAAGGAATTAGTGGCCTAAAAAGGACACTGGAGCCCAGTGTTTAGCCCCAGCTCAGACCGAAGTTTAAATACTTTTATGGAGGCTCCCAAGACCCATTAGTAGTTTCCTCATAACACCCCTGGATGAGCTGCCCAAGAGGGAGTTGTCAAGGGCCCAGGGGATGCAGGAGCTCCAACCCCAGCTGCTGGACCCTGTCCCAGACTCTGGTAACAGGGCCCCATCTTGGAGCAGCCAGCATGGTTTGAAGCCTGCCCTCCAAGTGCCTTTTCTTTTACATCCTGAAACCCATCTCTTCCTTGAGTGAGTAGGAGGCTGACCTGCTAAAGAAATTGCCTTCGAATGCAGTAGAGTGAGAAAAAAGAAAAAAACAATAGTAATTATCCTAGGCCTTGCCTTTTCTTACAAGGTGACAGCCTTCCCCTTTCCTTGGGGGAAGGAGCCACAGGGAGGGTGAAGGAATGGAGGACCAGGAGCCCACCACATTGGGTTGGCAATAAGGAGCTATTGCCTTCCCGTTTTTTCACAATAAGGAAACTGAGAGCTATTTTAGCAAATACCTGCCTAATTAGAGGGAAAAGCTTCCTTGGAACTGTGCTGGCTTGGGCCGGAGGTGCACTACAACTTTCTCACCTCACAGTGAATGGGATTTATGAGACCAGGTCCGGCAACCTTAAATAAATGGTCTATAATTGCCATGGGAGGCGGGGGGCTGCCTTCACTGTGAGGAGCTAGTTCACAGCTTTATCTTTGGGGACAGATGGAATAGGGAGGAGAGCTGGTCTAAAGCAGGCATAAAAGCTTTGAATCCACTTTGTCAAATTACAAATATGCTCAGTTTCTCTCCTCAGAATAAAGCATCAGTTCTGGGGTTAGGGTCTTTTTGGAGGTCAGGGAAAGGCCTTGTCCAGGCGGCCCTGCTTTTTTTTGGAATGTAACCTGGGAGAATTTGGGGATTCGCTTCATACACATATTTATGGAGCCCTAAGCACACAGATAACAGACAGGTTCCCAGTCTCAGAAAGTTTAAAGTCTAAAAGAGTGGGGTGCAAGTGGGGAACGAACTTCTTATTTGGGGCCTAGAATAAGCACAAGAAGCGACAGCTTTGCTCAGTGCCCAGCTGATGACCCAGTACAAGAGCAGGTGATGAATGACAGCAACCCCAGCTGAATGTCCCACAAGTAGCTTTTCGCCTCCCGCCATCTCCGTCCAAGATGAGTAAAAACTTGTGGCCCAGGAAGGGAAGCTGCATTCCCCCAGGAAAGGAGCTTGTGGCTGAGTAGCTGGGAAAACATTTGAATGAGGAGCCCTGGGCCAGCTTCCCAAGGGAAGTGGTGAGTGCCCTATTGCTTGAGTCACAGAGCTGCTGGGGAGTCTACAGCCAGCCCTGGAGGCAAGCGCTGGTGGGAATGAGACAGATCTCACCATGTTTTGTCTGTGATTGCTAGGTGGGGTCTCTCGCCTTCTCCCCAGAATACAACATATCCTGACTTGGCATTTGTGGTTGAAACAAAGAAAGAAAGAAAAAAAAAAAAAAACACGTATTTGGACCTATGGAAATTTGTAATGATTCCTGCTCTGTTTATTGGAGACACTGTTCCACCTTCCTAGTCATGCCTTCCCAGGCCACCAGCCACACTCAGAGGTCTCTTTCAAGCCAGGGCTAATAAAATCCTGTCGGAAAGTGTCAGAGAGGAGCCTGCCTTCTCCATTTCCTTAGCTCTCCACGGCCTTCCTGTGTGGGTACGTCTTCGGCTGCCCCCAGCCCTGGGGCTGTGCATTCTCAGGGCATTTGTTCCCTTTTCCATCCCAACACCAGGAGAAGGGGCTTCAGGCGGCATAGCTATCCCCGCGGGCGGTGGCCGGAGGAAAAAGCCCCTGTTGCGGGAGTGCTGCCATTCTGCCCAGTCTGCTTCTCTGGCCCCTTTCAAAGGAGTTATTTGGGATGCGCAGAAAACTTCTTGGGGGAACCAGCCTGATGAGCCTTTGAAGCCCGGAAAGGATAGAGAGGCAAGGCTAATGACCTTTTATCCCAACAGGCACTTTACCTCTATTGTCTGTGTTATTTGGTGGTCATTTCTGTGCTTGTTATCTAGATGTTTTTCTAAGAACAAGGGCTTAAAAAGTTGGTAGATTCTGACTCAAATATCCAAACACTGTCCATAGGTCACCCCCGTAGATTTACAGTGGCTGAGACAATTTGAGACATCTGGATGCGGGGAATTCTAAGAGCTGAAGGCACAGGGTTGATAAGATGGAAACTCTACTATTGTAAGTTCAAATGTGGGGCTGCAGTTTACTTGTAGGGAAAAATGTGTGCACGAAGAATCCAACAGCTGAAGGAATTTGTATAAAGGCAGAGAAGGAGGGCTACACTATTAACGCCTGGTGTGTGCAGAAACTTACTAATTTATAAATTGCTTTTACGTTTTTATCTTAATTGAGATCCATCAAATGAGGACAGTCCCACTCATCTCATTTGGAGGGCTCTCCTCTCCCTCAAAGACAGGCAGCTGCACTCCAGAGAGGAGGTCTAGCTGGTTACTGAGCAGGGGACTGGGTGTTAGCCCATGGGGTACCCAGACTCCTTAAATTTGTGATCTTGGGCAAAGCACTAATCTCTCTAAGGCTCAGTTTCTTCACCTGAAAGGCAGTGGTGGTAAAATCACCTTCTTCATGGACATGTGAAAATTAAATAGGATAATGCAGATAAAGAAACCAAGACCATGTCTTCCATATAGTATGTACTCGGTAAATATTAATAATAGTATTATTACTATTAAATAGACACAACCTGATTTTTCATTTGGAGAGTCTAATGTTGCTCTCAGTCCTTGCATTCTTGGATTTTAACCCCATTTTTTTCTCCTAAGAGAAGATGGAGTCCTAAATAGTTCCTTGAATGAATGACGGCTTTATGAATGCCTAGAATGAAGCAGGTGAAGGTGTCACCAAAAACTGGCAAATTCAGAGCCCCCGTAAGACTGGGAATGGGAAGAGTTCTGTCATCCCATCAGTGTCACTCGTCAAGGTCCAGTAAAGAGAAAGTGGGAAGTTCTAATGAATGTGGTCCTGTTAATAAGCTGCTCCAATGCGTGACTAAAAAACGAGGCACTGTTTGGAATTGTAATTGACGCAAAGTGCTGCTTTCCCTTTTGAATCTCTGACATCCCCATGTCCCTCCTGTTCCCCCTTCTCAGCTTTTACTAAAGTCCTTCCATGTATTCTGTACTGAGGGACATTGTGGAGGAAACGGAGACAGAGTACCTGGCCTCCAGGTGCTCTGCTTTCATGGTGGGCCAGGGTCTAAGTGAATGGGAATGAAGGACAGATGACATTGTTTGCATCCCCCAGTACTGAAGCCCTGGCAGATCACGGTGATCAGGACCGAGCGGGGAGGCCTGGGCTTGCCTCCTTCTCTTCTCAAGGAGCTCTTTACCTTGGGCAAGTGGCATACCCTCTCTGGGCTTCAGTGTCCTCACTAAACAAATCTGTGATTCAGTCAAAGGGGAAGTCAAGGAAGATGGAGATGTGGGTGGAAGACAATGAATTTGACTTCACATACATTTCATTTGAATGTCAGTGGGGGCATTAAGTGTTGACAGCAAGAAATAGAGAACTGGAAGGAGGGTTAGAGGTCAGGGTGGCTGGAGAGGCAGTTTGAGTGAAGTGAACTGATAAGGCCGAAAGCCAGCCGCCCAGGGATCAAGTCGGGAAGAGATGGTGAAGAACAGAGTGTGGATAATCCCTACAAGTTTAACTAAGAAGCAGGGTGGGGGGGGGGGGGGGACTGGGGTCAAGTGACGAGTTTTCCACAATAAGGGAGCCCTGGACAGCTTGAAAGCAGAGAAAAGAAAAGTGAGGAGGGTGAGAAATGGCTGTTGTTAGAAAGGGATAGGAGGAGGCTGGGAGGGGAGGGAGGCCAGGAACTCAGCTAGGGGGTTCACATTCCAGAGCATGAGGCGCCCCTTCCTCCTTCCTCTCCAGAGACAGTTGGTTAGGACTGTTTGGACAACAGAAGAGGTAGGAGAGAGGGAGGACGGAAGCAGAGCACGTTTGCAGTGTTGAGCCCGCCTTGAGGGGCACTGAAGTGCCTGTGAGGGAGACACCCCTGCGCCTCGTGACCAGAGGACACCTCGAGGTCATTCAATCCGAAACATCTCCTTGGGAGGCTTCCTAGGTCACTGATGGGTAAGTTGCTGCTTTATCAGAATCTCCCCAGAGAGAATGTTAAAAACACAGATTCCTAGGCCACCTCAGGCCTTCAAAATTCGCATGGTTGCAGTCTGTAACTGTTAAAGCCCTGCAGATGATCCTGACCCTCGACTAGTTTGAGACCCTGTCAGTAAGCCTCCTAGGAGGGCAGAGACACTTGCTGAAAGGTACAATGTAAACTTGGAGAAGTCTGGGTTTCTCTGAGCCCCAGGAAATGTATCAGTTTTGTCCCTCAGGCTAGGTCGAGGTGGTGGTGGGAGGGAAGGGGGGTGGGTGCAGCCTGAATCTGCCTGGTTTTCCACCAGCTGAGTTCCTTCCTACCTTGCCCTTGGCAAGGACCAGGGGTGGAGTGCTCAGACTGGGTTCCCAATTCTGCCTTCACTATGGTCTTTCAGAGTTAACTTTTTACTCAATGGTACTAATAAAGATGATAAAGGAAATCCACAGGTAATCCAAACATCTCTAGGTAGGTAATGGCTTGTCTGTCACCTGACCTGTAGTTATCAACAAATACATTTATAAACTCCTGAATTCTGCTCTCTGAGCTAGGATGCTTTGCTAGGCAGCTTCCTATCCTTGTTTGGCTTGAGAAAAAATGGTTGTACTACAAGATGCAAAGAGTGACAAGCGAGAATATCATTATAAGGAATGATTGGTAAACATTCAGAATGTTAAATTTAAAGCATTTAGCCCAACACCCTCCCTCGTTTTCTGAAGTTTTCATTCTACATAGTTATGCAAGCATCTGGGTACTAATAGTAACTGACTTTAGCATCCTGCATTAACCTTTGAGGTTCTTAAATATGTTGATCCATAAAAATGGCTCAGAAAATAGCAATCAGCTATAATGTTCATTAGACTTTCACATTTCTCCCTTCTTAGAAGTCCTTCTGGGACTTTGTGCACTGGCCATAAGGAAAATGAGATAGAGAAAAATGATTGACAAAGAGACTGAAATTACATTTTCTTTTCCTTTCAAGCCTCAGAAACTCCTTCAATTGTAAGAGCAGAATAAACAGATAAATACCATTTGCTTTCATAGGTTTAGTAATGTGCTGAAGGTGTTGACTTGCATTTCCCAAACCTGAGTAGGTGGGAAGGAAAGAGATAAGGAGAACAGGCCAAGAGGTGACTAGCCCAGGGAGGGGAAAGCACTGGCTAATGACCTCACCTTCATGCACAATGCTGCAGATTTGTTGCATGCCCACACTCCTTCCTACCTCCCCTTTTAATTTCCTTTCGTGTAGCCTGGTAATCATACCTGTATCCCCACCTGCATTTCATTCTTGGGCTGCCATCTGTGGTGTGTTTTAAGCAGGAATTTCTGAAAACAGAAAAACTACCAGATTCATAGCGGATGATCCTCCAGTGCGAGAATTCCAGGCACCGAGGCATCTGAGTGGAGGAGATATATCAGGGCCCTTGAAAAGCTGACGGGAGCCTTCCCGATGCCTTAGCTCTTACCACCCAGACAGCTACCTGCCTTCAGTCCATTCTCTAAGGTGCTCTGCTCGGGCTTCCCCACCATCCCAGCCAGTGGCAGGAGGCCAGGAGCTGCTTGCTTGGTTTCTTTCATTTCAATGTCCATCTGGGTTTGCAGTATGTTACAGGGACAGGTCTTTAGAAGTGGACACAGCAGGCCCAGGTAATCAAAACCTGTCCCCAGTCCTCAGGATTTTCCCTCTCTGGGCAGTGTTTTGAGGATGTGTTTTAAAGATGCCTTCATTCTAACAGTTAAAGGAGCACAACAAATCTGGTCACAATCAATACTCTAAATCTCCCTTTGCACTTAGACAACCCTCAGCCTGACCCTGCTGGGCATGCTGGCTGGTGACAGCGACCCAGACCGAGCCAGCACTTATTTACTTAGGTCCAAGCAATGGCTGCAGAGCCTTTCATGTGTTCATGTGGCAGGAGAGAGGAATAAAGCAGGCGGGTCGGCAGCTGGGTCAGGATGATGAGAGGAAGGGAGGTTTTTGTCTGGGGAGCAGCTGTCGGCAAGCTGCCAGAAGTGGGCGAGGGAGGTCTGGAGCTGGGGGCTGGAATACGGGGTGTCCCAAGGGGGCGCAAGAGGGCAGCCACTGGGTGTGCTGGGAGGCCCAAGCTCTGCCAGAGGGCCTTGTGGTCGCTTGTGCACCACAGGTGCCAAGGGCTGGAGGTGCCCCTGCCAAGCTGCCACTGGGTTGAAACAAAGGTATAATCTCAGCATAGTCCTTGAGGGCAGAGGGCAGGAGGAGGGAAGAGAGGAGCACCCAGTCAGGTCCCTTGGCTACCGTGGGCCTGCAGTGCCAGCACCGCTGAGGACTGGGTTCCAGCTTTGGCTGCCAGGAAGTGGTCCTGATACAATTACGCCAGAGGTGAGGTGTCCTCTCTTACACAGGTAACACCAGCACCCCACTCGCACTCCAACCCCCACGCCGAAAACCCCACTGCGACTTTATTTCCAGTCTTAGTGGGATCAGGGGGTGGCTGGTGACTGGTAACAATAAAGGATGTTTTGAGCAGCTGAACACACTGGTATAAACTTGGATCCTGGGGCTGAGACCCCAGTCCTAGAGCAGCCTCAGTGTTCTGTCCTTCTGCCAAGTCCTCATGGCTAGGGCTGCTCCAACAACTTGGGGAACCACTTAACCTGTGGCTGTTTCTGCGGCTCTCCACTTGAGCATTTCTCTGCTCCAGAAGCAGCTGAGAGAAGTAACGAGGTGAAGTGACTCTATCTGGTCCTCATTCCCAACTTGCATAAGAGGAAGGAGATGTCCATCTTCTCCGAAGCCAGGCCCTGGCCACCTTCTCCTCTCTGCTTTCCCTCAACCAGCCCCTCTGGGTGTTCCAGGACCTTTCAGTCTGGGGCCCAGGTGTGGTGGTTGGGATGGGGATGATGGTGTTCTGTGGGTTGGGGAAGAAACACCTTTTCCAGCAGAATCCAGCATTAGAGCCACTGTCTTGGTGGCAGATTCTGGAGTCCAGTCCTCACGAAAACATTTTGGATTTTAGTTTCCACGATTATTAAACGGGGGTGCTTCGGCAATTGCACTATACTGTGTAAACGTTACTTTACATATATGATGGTGGCATGTGGTGCGAGGAAGTATGTGTGCCTCAATCCAGGACTAACTTTTCCAGGAGAATTATAACATCAGGGCAATAATAATCATAATAATAACCAATTCTGATTGTGCTTACAATGTACCTAGGAATTTAATCCTCGCAACAACACTATTATTATCCCATTTTACAGCTGAGAAGACTGACACTCAGAGGTCGAGTTACCTACTCACAGTTTTACAGCTGACAGGTCAGGCTTCACACCCAGTTTAGAAGACACCATCTGAGGCGACACTGAAGAGAATCCTTGCTGCTGTTTAAGCTGACTCTGCTCCCAAACACCACAAACTGAGAAGAAATTCTCCATCCCTACCTCTCTACAATTACTCAGGGACAGGACACCATCTCTGGCCCCAATTCTATAAATAATGGAGAGGAAGTTTTGGGCTGAAGAACTTGAGAGAAATGTGGAAGACAAAGTGCTTTTTATATGTTATCTGTTCGAGGTCACAACGAGGCAGGAAACCTATTTTCCCCAGACTAAGAATTGAGGAAAGGGCAGTTCTTTGATTCTTACCTCAATCTCTCACTACTGGGGCCAGAGACATGTTGCTTTTAATAAAGCAATTTTGAGGTGGTGCTTGGAACTCCATGGAACAAAATCTCTGAAGTTTGCTCAGGCTGTGAATGGGGCAGACACATGAGAAATGGCCTCTGGGAGCTTGGGGTGGCTGCTATTTCCTTCAGTTTAGTCTTATTATTTCCTTTCTCATCTGCAACAAAGTAGAGGATGCAAAGAAAGCCAAAGACCCCACCACCCCAGGGTGGGGAGCTCCCTCTAGTGGCCCAATGGACCCACTTGCTCATGGCCCCTGGGGTCTTGACAAAAGGGAAGAAGGCAGATGTTTAAACAAGTCCAGAGTCTGGCATAAGAGAAAATGGTCCACTTCTAGGTATATGCCCCAAAGAACTGAGAGCAGGAACTTGAAGAGATACTGTTCACCATGTTCAAAGCAGCATTATTCATAGTAGCCAAAAGGTGGAAACAACCCAAATGTCCTTTGACTGATGAATAATAAACAAAATGTGGTATGATCATACAAGAGAATATTATTTAGTCTTAAAAATAATGAAATTCTGACGCAAGTTACACCATGAGTGGAACTTGAAGACATTTTGCTCAGTAAAATAAGTCAGGCACAAAAGGACAAATATTGTATAGATTCCATTTATATGAGAAGTGTCAAATGCATAGAAACAGAAGTAGAATGGTGGTCGCCAGGGGTTGGTGGTAGAGGGAATGGGCACTTATTATTTAATGGGTACAGAGTTTTGGTTGGGGATGGTGAAAAAGTTCTGGAAATGGATGATTGCACAGCAATGTGAATATACTGAACAGTATTGAACTGTACACTTAAAAATGCTTAAAATTGTACATTTTATGTTATACATATTTTACCATATTAAGAAAACATGGAAAAAAGAGAGAATGTGTCCACTCATTTTTTGTGGGGAAAAACACACCTTTTTTCAAGTTCCTAAATAATTTCCCAGATTACTCAATTTATGTTGAAATTTCCTGTTCTTATCTCAGCCTGGGATGAAATCTAGGGGAAATTTTGTCTTAAAATCCACTCGGTTTGGAAGAGTAAAGTGAGAGGAATTATTGTACTTGATGTGAAAACTTACTATATAGTTAGAGTAACAAAGGCAGGACAGGCAGATCAATGGCACGGAGTAGAACCCAGAAACAGATCTACACAAATATGCCCAGTTGTTTTTTGACAAAAGTGCAAAAGCAATTCCATGGAGGAAGAATGGTCTTTTTAACAAATGGTGCTGCAGCAATTGGATACCTGTATATTAAAAATATGAACCTCAACCTAAACCTCACAATTGATATAAAAATTACTTTTTTCAGTTTTTTAATTTTTAATTTTTAAATTTTTCGGTGGTATTAGTAACGAAATCTAGTAAGTTTCAGCTGTACATTTTAACAATAAGGCACATATATATATATATATTTACATTATGTGTTCACCTCCCATAATTAGATTTCTTTTTTTTATTGAAAAGATTTATTTCCTTATTTATTTATTTTTTATGATGACATTGGTTAATGAAGTCCAATAAGTTTCAGCTGTACACTTTAACAGTAAAGGCTTATATATATTTACACTATTCACCTCCCATAGCTAAATTTCTTTCTGTCATCACATATTTGATCCCCTTTAACCCGACTGCCTTCCCCCTACCTTTCCCCTCTGGTAACCACTAGTCTATAGTCCATGTCCATGAGTCTCTGTTTATCTGTCCTGTTCATCTGTTGCTTTCAGGTTTATATCTCACACATAAGTGATATGTGGTTTTCAACTTTTTCTATTTGGCTTATTTTGCTTAGCATGATTATCTCGAGTCTATCCACATTGTCACAAATGGCAGCATTCCATCTCTTCTTATGGCTGAGTAGTATCCCATTGTATATATGTACCACAGCTTCTTTAGCTAATCATCTGTCGTAGGGCATTTCAGTTGCTTCCATGTCCAGGCCACCGTGCATAATGATTCAATGAAGATTTGTGTGCAAATATCTTTTCGGATATGAGTTTTCAAGTCTTTGGTATAAATACCCAGTAGAAGGATTGCTGGATCATATGGTAGATCAAGTCTTAGTTTTTTGAGGAAACGTCATACTGTTTTCCATAGTGGCTGTACCAATTTGCTGTCCCACCAGCAGTGTATGAGCGTTCTTTTTTCTCCACATCCTCTCCAACATTTGTTATTACTTCTCCTGTTGATAACAGCTATTCTAACAGGTGTGAAATGGTATCTGATAGTGGTTTTGCTTTGCATTTCCCGAATAACTAGTGATGTTGAGCATCTTTTCATATATTCGTTGGCCATTTGTATGTCCTCTAGGGAGAAGTGTCTGCTCAGGTTTTCTGCCCATTTTTTGATTGGATTATTTGTATTTTGTTGTTATTGAGTTATATGAGTTCTTCGTATATGTTGGATATTAGGCCCTTATTGGAGATGTAGCTTGCAAATATATTTTTTCATTCGGATGGTTGTCTCTTTACCTTGTTGACGATTTCTTTTGCTGAGCAGAAGCTTTTTAGTTTGATGTAGTCTCATTCATTTATTTTTGCTTTTACTTTCCTTGCCTTTGAGGTCAAATTCATAAAATCCACTTTAAATCCAAGGTCCTTGAGTTTAGTTCCTATGTTTTCTTCTATGCATTTTATTGTTTCAGGTCTTATACTCAGGTCCTTAATCCATTTTGAGTTAATTTTGGTGGGTGGTGATAGACAACAGTCTAGTTTCATTCTTTTGAAGGTGGCTTTCTAGTTTTCCCAGCACCATTTATTGAAGAGGCTTTCCTTTCTCCACTGTAGGTTTTTGGCTTTTTTGTCGAAAATTATTTGCCCATATAAATATGGGTTTACTTCCGGACTCTTGATTCTGTTCCACTGGTCCATGTGTCTGTTTTTCTGCCAATGCCATGCTGTTTTGATTACTGTCGATTTGTTATATAATTTGAAGTTGGAGAGAGTGATACCTCCAGCCTTGTTCTTTGTTCTCAGGATGGCTTTGGCAGTTCAGGGTCTTTTGTGTTTTCATACAAATCTGATGATTTTTTCTTCTATTTCTTTAAAAAATGCCGATGGAGATTGCATTAAATCTGTATAATGCTTTGGGTAATAAGGTCATTTTAATATGTTGATTCTTCCAATCCAAGAACACAGAATATTTTTCCCTTTCTTTGCATCTTCTTTGATTTCTTTTAATAGGATCTTATAGTTTTCATCATATAGGTGATGTTTCACATGTTTTCTTAGATTTATTCCCAGGTGTTTTATTCTTTGTTGCAATTGAAAAGGAATTATTTTTTCCACTTCTTTTTCTGACACTTCATTATTAGAGTATAGGAACACTATGGATTTTTGAATGTTAATTTTGTATCCAGAGATTTTACTGTATTTGCTTATTGTTTCTAATAGTGTTCTTGTGGAGTCTTTAGGGTTTTCTGTATAGAGAATCATGTCATCTGCAAATAGTGACAGTTTGACTTCTTTGTTTCCTATTTGGATGCCTTTTATATCTTTCTCTTATCTGATTGCACTCGCTAGGACCTCCGATGTTATATTGAATAATAGTGGTGATAGTGGACAGCCTTCCCTTGGTCTTGATCTTAGAGGGAAGGTTTTTAGTTTTTCACCATTAAGCATAATGTTGACTGAGAGTTTGTCATATATGACCTTTATTATGTGAAGCTACTTTCCTTCTATATCAATTTTGTTAAGTGTTTTGTTCATAAATGGATGCTGTATCTTGTCAAAGGCTTTTTCTGCATCTATTGATATGATCATATGATTCTTATTTTTTAATTTGTTTATGTGGTGTATCGCAGTAATCGATTTGCATATGTTGAACCATCCCTGTGCTGCTGGGATGAAGCTCACTTGATCATGGTGTGTAATCTTTTTAATATGTTCATTAGTATCTTATTTAGGATTTTTGCATCTGTGTTCATGAGAGATATTGGTCTGTAGTTTTCTTGATTCATGTTATCTTTACCAGGTTTTGGTATCAGGGTAATATTGGCCTCATAAAATGAGTTGGGGAGTATTGCCTCCTCTTCAATTTTTTGGAAGAGTTTGAGGAGAATAGGTATTAAATCTTCTTTAATGTTTGGTAGAATTTACTGGTGAAGCCATCTGGTCCTGGACTTTTACTTTTTGGTAGGTTTTTGATGATTGTTTCCATTTCCATACTGCTGATTTGTCTATTTAGATTTTCCAGTTCTTGATTCAGTCTAGGAAGGATGTATCTTTCTAAGTACTGGTCCGTTTCTTCTAGGTTATTAAATTTAGTGTTATATACTTTTTCATAGTATTCTTGTATGATCCTTTGTTGATACAAAAATTAACATGTTCATCATTAACTGGTAGAGAAATGCCAATTAAAACCACAATGAGATGCCACTGCACATCTATTAGAAGAGCTAAAATACAGACAGTGACAGCACCAAATGCTGGTGAATATGTGAGAAACTGGATCTCTTATACACTACCAGTGGGAATGTAAAATGGTACAAGCCACCCTAGAAAACAGTTTGGCAGTTTCTTTAAAAACTGAACATATACTCCAGTTCAGTACCCTACAATTCAGTAATCACACACCTGGACGTTTATATTAGAGAGATGAAAATTTATGCTCGCATAAAATCTTCGAATGAAAGTTTTAGCACCTTTATTTGTAATCACCAAAAATTGGAAACAATAGGTGAAGAGTTAAACAAACTTTGCTACATCCTTACCTCAGAGTCCAACACAGCAATAAAAAGGAGCCAACTACTGATTTTTGCAGTGATTTGGATGGATCTCAAAGGCATTCTGCTGAGAAAAGCCAGTCTCAGAAGGTGACATTCTGCACGATTCCATTTATGACAGTCTTGAAATGACAAAATTATAAAGATGGAGGACAGACTAGCAGTTGTCAGTGTTTAGGGACGAGGTGGGAGGGAGAAGGACGAGTGTTGCTATTAAGGGTAGCATGAGAGGGATCATTGTGGCAATGGAACAATTTTGCGTCTTGGTTAACAAAAGTCTACACATGTGATACAATTGCATAGACTCCCCCCTCCCTGCAACCCCCTTACACACTGAATAAGCTGGTGAAATCTGAGTAAGGTCTATAGATTGCAGCATGTCAAGTTTCTGTTTTTGATTTGTTATATAAGATGTGACTGTTGGCAGAAACTGGATGAAGGGGACAGGGGACCTCTCTGTACTATTTTTGTAACTTCCTGTGAATCTACAATCATTAAAAAAAAAAGAAAGAAAGATCCACTCAGCTCTTTAAGAAACAAGGAAGAAAGGAGAGTAAGCATTACAGAGCATTTACCCTGAGCCAGGCACTCTATGGGGATTATTATATCCAGTTGTCCTAGTAGCCCTGTGAAGTATGTATTATCCTATTTCATAGACAAGGAGAGCAAGGCTCAAAGTGACAAAATTGTGTTTCAAACCAAGTCTATCTGACCGTAAAGCCTGTTCTCTTTAGGAATAAATGAAATAAATATTCAAGATTTTTCTTTACCTGCCAAAGTTACTATCACCTCAGAAATAAGCCCTGTGTACTTTGTTTCAATCTATTTCCTCAGGTTGTCCCGTTTGATGTCCACCTAAGCTAATTAGTACAAACCCCTGCTTTCTGAAAGCTTATGACCTTCTTCAAACACCACTTTTGTTATGCCACTCTCCAGCCCATCAAAGTGCCCACTGAAAGAAGCCTAAGTCCTTGGCTTGGTGCCCAAGCACTCAAGGTCCTGCCCGATTGCCTCCTTAAGAAACGTCTGCTAAAAAAAAAAGCCAGTCTATGGCCATGCTACCCTGAACAAGCCCAATCTCATCTGATCTTGGAAGCTAAGCGTGGTTGAGCCTGGTTAGTACTTGGATGGGAGACCATCTAGGAAGACCAGGTGCTGTTGGCGTAAAAAATTAAAAAACAAGGGATTGTAAGCTGACAAGGTCTTTGCAATCTGTGAGGTCAACCAAGGGTTGCCTCACCTAAAATAATAATAATAATAATAATAATAATAATAATAATAATAAAAGTCTGCTGTTTCCCCCCACATGAACCGTCTCCTCTAACCAAAATAGTTTATGGCTCCCATACTGCCTTGCCTGCAATCTAGCTCCCACTCATCCTTTCACTCTTCTTAGCTGATTTAGATTCTGTTCATTTTTACTGAACCGGCTTCACTGCCCACGAAGCCTGACCTGACTAGCCTAATACAAAAGATGCCCATGTTCTTCACACTCAAGAATTTAAGTCTCAACTTAGCACACAGTAAGCACCAGGCGTATGCTTATTGAAGAAGTAAATTGTGAACTTACAACATATGGTCTTGTATTGACATTAAAGGTATATTTCTATGTTAGTTTCACTTCTCTAACCAGATGGCAAGTTCCTTAGTTTACACTGTTTCATATTCTCAACAACCCTTAGCTAAGTTTACTAACTGCTTTTAAAACACCCTCTAATAATGAGAGCTTATTCTCATACCCTCAACTGGTTATCCGTCTTCACCCTTGGTCAGTTATTTGATGATCCTGACTCAGACACAGTCACTGCTGGGGGTGCTGGTTGCTTGTAGACCAGCTGCCATTGATTTTCTTCTTATTGCTTCTCTTCTTTTGTGAAGAAGTTTGGGTTGCAGACGACCTAAGATGTGTGATCTCCTCTCCATTGCCCATCCACACACCTCTCTCAGGATTAGTTCATTCAGCAGTTCAAACCTTAGTTAGGGGGCTGACTTGGCCCACGCTGACTATGAACTCAGAAAATGACGCTCGTATCTCTCAGGATGAGCAAGTTAGGAGGGAGCTACAGAAAGCGTAATGAAAGAAAGATTAGTTAGTGGCTGGGGAAAGGGCTGGGGCTTGACCTTGTTGCCTTTCATACATCAGTCAGTGCCGAGGCTTTGAGGAGACACAACAGGGGGAGGTAGGTGTTTGTGAAACTCAGATGATTAGAAAGTGAGCTTGTGTCAAAGACAGTGAGTAGGAAAAGCTGCCTCTCTTTTCTGCTCTCTGGGAAATTCTCAAAGGGCTCTAGGAACCCTCGTGAGACAGTAAGATGTTGGGGTCATCTGCTCAAGGGGTGCCCTTCAGAGGGAGCTTATGGCTGTCCTTGAGCCTTGACACTCAGGAGTCAGATGAGGGTTCTGCCATCTATCCTAGTTCTTCAGAAAACCACTATAGAGTCCATGTGAAGAGACTCTAGGGACGGATTCAGCCACAAGTGTCAATGCCGTGGTCTCTAGTGTCCTTCCCGTTCTCTGGTCCAGCAGAAGCAGATCTAGGACCACAACTTTGAAGAATAAAGTGGCTTTGTAGAGTGAGGGAGGAAGAGGAAGAAGTGATGGCCAAACCTCCATCTTTATTTTCATTAGTTGGGTCAGTTCCAGGGTGTCTATCAGAAGGAACAGGTGAATTCCCCTGGAAAGGTATTGCCAAAAGGTACATTTCCCTCCTCTTCATGGCAGTGTGGACACACACAGCTCTTTGACTAATAGCACCCTATTCCTGACCAATACGGTGGCATACTAGCACAAACTGTGCGGAGCAAGCCTGGTAAATTCCCAGGAATTTGCACCACTGTCAAGAATTGTGACAAGAGGAAAATTATGATATCCTCAGATTTTTGTCTAGGTCAGAAGTCAGCAAACTATACCTCAGGGGCTAAATCCAGCCCGCTGCCTATTTTTGTATGGCCTAGAAGCTGAAAAAATGGCTTTTACATTTTTTAGTGGTTATAAAAACATTTTTAAAAATAATAATATTTTAGGAAGTGAGAAAATTATAGGAAATTAAAATTTCAGGTCTGTCTATGAATAAAGTTTTATTGGCACACACAGTTGTTCATGTGTTGCCTGTGGCTGCTTTAACACAGCTGAGCAATTGCATGTGACTATACGGGCCGCAAAGAATTTGAGGTACGAAATAAAAATTAGGGCTTCTTGTTAAAAAAAAATATTCAAAATTCCACCATGGCAACAGTAGATCACTAAACCAAATATAGTGGCCCCTCTAAACCCAGGGTCCTGTGTGACTGCCCATGAATCTGTCGCTGACTAAAATATTTACTGTCTGGTTCTTTACAGGAAAAGTTTTCCGACATCTGCTCTGGAGATTCAACACCAACATTAAAAACAAACAAACAAACAATGTTAATCTCTAGCAAAAAATTTAGAGGAAGTTATTAAAGTGTTTCTTAACACACTTTGAAAATAAATTATTAAATGCTAGGACACAATATGGGTTCACCCAAATTAAACTTATTTTCTTTTTGCTGGGATCATCTGCTGGAATGGGAGGGACATGGGGGGTGGGGAAGGCCAGCGCTGTGGATATGTACACCAGTCCTTTGGTTTGGGCAGTCATCCTGTGCTCATGCCAAAATATCAGGGAAAATGAGTGACATTTGTTCATGCATGAGGTTAAAGTTTAAAAGTATAAATATTTTTGAGTCTTCTTATTTTTCAGATACCATGATAGCTCATTTGAAAGTCTGCTTTTTATACATTACAGCTGAGTTGAGAAGTCATTTTTTGAAAATTACGTAGGCTTTTTCTCCAGCCATCTCAGAGGCCAGGCATGAAGTTGAATACATGTTAGCATTTTTGTCAGATACTGTATGTGAATTTGGTAGAAAGGTAGGCAGCAGATATAGTTTAAGGCTCCCAGATGGGGAACTGGGTGACTTCCCATCTGATCCCCAAAAGGTTCAAATCTGCCTTGGAGATTTTAGAATCCAAGTGAAGGTTATAGTCTGGAAGCTGTCAACATAGCCTTCTGCCATCTCCATGAGATAAGAGCTTATTAAATAAAATGAGATATAGCTTCCATTGGAGGTCCAATGGCATATCCATTTCTAGGTGGAATATTGATCTTTGCTATTTCTGGGAGAACAGATTGATGCTTGTTGAGGTAGAAAGGGCGGGGGGATGGGACCAGGCTTAGCCCGTGTCTGGCTTCTAGATGACTGACTGTTGGGTTAACTTTGGGGAAGATAGACTCTTCACTGCCAGGGATACATTGTTAGGGCCGAGGCAGAGAGAACTGGCTATAGGGGGAAAACCCTGGGGACCAGCTTGCCCCAGCTCATAGGTGCCATGCTGGAGGGAACCCTGGGCTGGAGAGCAGGGATCTGGGGCTCCCCCTAAGTGGCCGTGGGACCTTGACCATATTGCTTAGTATATCTAGACCTCATTCTGTTTAAAATGAAGAGACAGAACAGTTTTTTTTATTATTATTGAGTTTATTGGGGTAACATTGGTTAATACAATTATAAAATTTTCAGGTGCACATTAAAATTTGACATCTATATAATCTATTGTGTGATTACTACCCAAAGTCCAGTCTCCTTCAGCTACTGTATATTTGAGCCCCTTACCCACTTCACCCTCCCCAACCTCCCTATATTTGACCCCCTTTACTCCATCTACCTCTCCCCTCCTCCCCCACCTCCTACCCTCTTGGTAACCACTAGTCTGTTGTCCGTAGGACAGGGTTATTCTTAAAACCCTTTCCAGTTCTACTCCTCTATGAATCTATAAGAAAAAATTTTCTAACATAAAGATCTGTTCAAAAATAGAACTGGCTACCTCAGAGAGTAAGAGATGTGTAGTCAAAGGGAACCTGCGATAAGAGGGAACTTAGGGCAACCCCCACTGCTTTCGTAGGGTGCCCTTAATAGAAAGCAGCCTTTCTTTACTTCTAATATAAAGTGAATTCCTCAGGAGGTCTCTGCTCTGAGCCAAACAAATCTAACAAAAGGTAGTTTGCTCAACCTCCTTGTGCCCTATTCCCGCTTGGAAAATGGAAGGTGCTCTCAGGTGTACTTTTAGAGTAGATGAGAGGAGGCCGAAAGAGTGGCCAGACAGCTTGGGACAACAGGGAGGGCAGGGATGGAGGCAGGCAACGTGCTGCCAGGAAACTTTCAATATTCCAGAGACAGGAGCCCTAAACTACGCTGAGCAAAGGAGATGGGATGCCTAGGAAAGCTGGGGGCCAGGGAGGCCTGAGGAGCAGCGACCACGCCAGTGGACAAGTGTTGGTGCCAGGCTGAGGAGCTCAGGCTTATCCTTGGCTAAAAGGAGGCTTTGAAAGATTCTAGACTAGGGAGCAACAATGACTAAAGCAGTGCCCGAGACTGCAAGGATTGAGTGTAGGAGTAGCCTTTAAATGAAAAAAAAAATGTTTTTCATTGTGGTAAAAAATACATAACATAATATTTATAATTTTAACTCTTTTAAGTGTACAATGCAGTGGCCCTAAGTGCATTCACGATGTAGTATAACCATCACCATAATCTATACCCCAAACCTTTTCATCATCCCCAACAAAAACTCTATTCTACTTTCTGTCTGCATTTGTTATTTTTATTTAATTAATTTTTTATTGTCATAAAATTTACATAACATAAAGTTTCCATTTTAATCATTTTTAAGTGTATAATTCAGTGGCATTAAGTACATTCACAACGTTGTGCAACCACCACCACCATCCTTCTCCAGAACTTTTTCATCTTCCCAGTCTGAAACTCTGTACCCATTAATCACCACCTCCCGTTCCCCCTCCCCAGCCTGTGGTAACCGCCATTCTACCTTCTGTTTGCAT
Source organism: Eidolon dupreanum (assembly GCA_028627145.1). NCBI lineage: Eukaryota > Metazoa > Chordata > Mammalia > Chiroptera > Pteropodidae > Eidolon > Eidolon dupreanum. Next base: position 77,765,479 of record CM053503.1, on the reverse strand, counting down.
GGCTTTGCCTACTCTAGGTACTTTCTATAAGAGGCATCATACAATATTTGTCTTTTTGTGTCCGGCTTAATAACTTGGTATAATGTCCTCAAGTTTCCTCCATGCTGTAGCATGCATCAGAATCTCCTTCCTTTTTAAGACTGAATAATATTCCATATGTGTGTTTTGTTTTATCCATTGAGCCATCAATAGACACCTGAGTTGTTTCCATCTTTTGTCTACTGTGAATAATGCTGCTATGAAAATGGGTGTACGGATAACTTTTTGAAATCCCGCCTTCAATTCTTTGGGGTACATACGCAAAAGTGGGATTTCCAGATCAGATGGTAGTTTTATGGTTAATTTTTGAGGAACCGCCATACTGTTTGGGGGTAGCCTTTGAGAAGGTGAGGAAGCCCTGGGGAAGGCAGGGGAGGAGGGGCTGGCAGGGTCCAGGCAGGGCCGGGCTTCCATCCGGTCGGTCGCGTGACTCCACGTCAGTGGCATCCTGCTTGGATCCTGTTTCTCTCCCATTCATTTATGGAACACCTAGAATGCTCCAGCCACTTTCCTAAGCACAGGGATACGCTGATGATAAAACAGATGTGGGCCGTGTTCTCATTCGACATCTGCATAAAACGTGGACAGTGCTCCCCAGAAACACATGTAAAGGGCTAGCTCAGTGTCTGACTCATCATAAGCACTTAATAAAGAGTTCTTTCCTTCCCTTAAACTCGGCAGCTGGATGATCAAGGATTCTGTATGTTCTCATATAAATAACCTCCTGTTGAGGTATTCATATAAATAACCCCCTTCTAATTCTCATTTTTAAAACAAAGAGGGCCACTGTGAAAAATAACAACAAATCCAGGGCCGGCATGAAGTAGGAGCTGTTTGTTTTTGAAGGGAGCGTTCAGTGAAGAAAGAAGAGGACCTTATGCAAAGCCGGGCTGGTGGGAGGTGTTGGGTGGCAGTGGGGAGCTGGCGCCTGGGTTTGCCTTGGTAACTAAAGTTACCCACAGTCAACAGACACTGACGCAAACCTGGAGACCAACACATATCACCAAACCTCAAAAGGCATCCCAAGAAAAGCTGATGAGAGACACAGAACATAAATAAAAGAGTTTGGGTCAAGACGCTTCCCCACCGACCTGGCCCGGCCGCCACAGCTGGGATTTTGTGTCCTGGAGAGCCGAGAAGATTGCTTCCTAACCCTTCTGGGAACAGACCAGACCTTGAAACCGCCTCTGGTCGGCACCCGCGTGGAGCTGCTCTGGCCTGCAGTCCGGCGCAGATTCCGGCCCCTGTGGTTTCCTGATCTGGTTGCTACATATGGAGAAGAGGAAAAAAACATTTTTGTGGTGGATCTTTTTTATGCAAAGGGGGAAAATGGGAGAGAAAGAAAATAAGGGCAGCTGCTGGGAAAGGCTTGGCAGGTGTGGGTTGGAGGCGCTTGTCCCCACAGGCTGGTTAGCGGCAGGTGTGGGTGAGAAGGGCCGACGCGGGCAGGCCCAGGCTTCCTTTGGTCGTAGGGCATCTCCTGGTTGTCGAAGCAAGTGTGAGCAGTCATTGCAAGCTGTGCGAACCACCTCCGGGGCCTCGCTCCAACAGCGAGGCTTCTCTCTCCTCTCGGTTGTGGGAGGGAGAACCCAGAAACTCCAGGAGGAAGTAATTACATTTAACAGAAGCCCTGGTCTGCAGACACACATCCAGTCAAGAATATTTAATCTCTGTTTACAGAGACACCTACAAACACACGTGTATGGGAAATTCTTCCCAGCGGGTTAGTGGCGTCTCACCAGACCTGCTCGCATGCCTCAGTTTTGAGGGTGGCTGAGATTCTGGGCAAAGGCCCTCCATATTCCTGGGAGATTGTACTGAGGAGATCTCTAAGAATGTCGTAGCCAGTCTCAAGTTGTACTGATGACTTTTAACACCTTGTAGTAAAACCAACACTCTTGTTAAGACAGGAAAGGTCAGTGGGTCTCTGGAAATGGTTCAGCCACTTCATTCTAATTGGCCGGAAAAAGATCAGCATGGTCTCTTGCCCACTAACGGAGGCTCCCTCCCTCCCTCCTGGCACCATTATTGTCTTTACATCCTCAGGTCAAAGAGCTCAGAGGGGCCAGATCAGGGAGGGAGGGCTCATGTCAGGTGTGGCATGAAATGGCTCATGTCCTAGATACACAGGGCTCTGCAGAGACAGGATCCTGTCCTTGGCAAGCTCGTGTCAGAGAGGGGAGATGAGACACTTGCAAATTCAGTGACCAAAATTCACAAGAGACCTTGTGGTGCAGAAATATCCTCAGGAGTTGAAACGGCTCAAGGACAGGAGCTGGGCCAGGTGTTAGTGAAATGTCTAAGCTTAGCAAGTCATTGAGGGGAAGGCGGAATGGAGCTGAATGTGGGTCAGAGGTGAGAGTGTGAAAGCTCTTTTGCCCTGTGAAAGCTCTTCTTGTTGGTCTCCTACACCAGGGGTCCCCAACCCTCAAGTCACAGACCTCTATGGGTTTGTGACCTGTTAGGAACAGGCCGCACAGCAGGAGGTGAGCAGCAGTTGAGTGAAGCCCTCCCCAGAGCTAGCGTCACCGCCTCAGCTCCACCTCAGATTATCAGGCATTAGAACCTCATAGGAGCACTGGTCCCTGGTACCAAAAAGGTTAGGGACCGCTGCCCTACTCTCTGATTCTGTCCTGAACTACATTGCTCACTGTTGATTCATGTCTTTGCTCTGGTTTAGAACTCCTCGCAAGCAGAGATCTTATTCATATTTCTGTGTCTTATGAGATGCTGAGCATAGTCCCTGTCCCCAGTAAAGAGGCAGCTAGTTCTTAGAGGAGAGGATTGTCCTCAGGTTGGCCAAAGAGGAGTCCAGGAGGTGAGCAACTGGGGTCTCCCTCTCCTGCTTGTGTCTCATATGCTACTCAGTGGGCGTTTCCACCCAGTTCCAGGAATGCTAGAGTAGACACTGTCCTACCTTGCCACAAGTCATTTTAGGCATAAATGAGGCTCCATGTGTTAAGAAAATAGTATGAGGAAAGGTAGAAAAAAGAATCAGTAGTCTACAGGCCTTACCTGGGCTCCTGTAGCGCCCCCCTGGGCCCACTGGGCAGGGGCTGAGTCAGAGCTCAGTGGCCCTCACCCCACCCTTCAGAGGCTGGACGTGGCCCACTCCCACCGTTGTCTTCCTCCACTGATTCTTTCTAGATTAGCTCAGTGTAGCTTTACCCCAAAGACTGTCCAAATTGGCAAGAGTCACCGATTGGACTGTTGGCTTTTAATAAAATTTATGATTTAAATCTTGTGCTCTTAACACCTTCTTTGCAAGCCTCAGAGGGAAACAAAAATGTTGAAGTTGTTTACTCATTTCCTTCATAACATGGAGTCCCCTCACACTTGGCCAAAGCCTGTGTGTGTGTGTGTGTGTGTGTGTGTGTGTGTGTGTGTGTATTAATATAGAGTTAGGTCAGATGGCTGCATAGCACACACACACACATGCAGACACACACACTTGGAGGGAGAGGGGGAACCTTTAAAAAGACTGGCTGCATTTCAGTCCCTGGCAAGTTCTCAAAACATCAAATGAGCCCTTCTGCATGAAGATTTTCCTTGGAAGAAGGAAAACCTGCATTAGATTCTGTTTTTCCTCACCGAGATCAGTGAGGTAAGGAAGAAGCCTTCTCAGAATTCTTGAGAGCCATTAAAAGGAAATAAAAGTTCAAGGACATCACAGTGCCTGAGCAGAATTTGGTACAGGCGAGGGTAGAGAGGTCACGGTAAGATCCTCAAACAGGAGACGGGGGACTCTAGGCTCAAACCCTAGCAGCTTCCCTCTCAGTTGTTTGCACGAGAGGTGCCGTTGGAGGACCCTGCTGCCCCGTGCTCTGGCCAGGAAACAGGGACTTTGAACAGGGGAGGCAGCAGGTGGGATTCCCCATGACGTCAAGTAGTTCTGGCACGGGCTTGTTCTGACTTGTCCTGCCCACAGGGGAAGTTCCGTTCATAACAGATGTCCATGCTAATATTTAAGGGACTGATAAGTTCCTAGTGACATGTGCTGAAACTGGGCCAGCTGCGGAAATGTCTCCTGGAATACAAAGCTCGTGGGAAGCCGACCAGTGAGCAAACCAGTTTCAACCACTTGGTAAACCCTAGCATGGGCATGGGTATGTGTCATGCCATGCAGGGGACCTAACAGGAGTAACGCGCACAGTCCTTGCCCCCGGGGGCCTTAAATGCAGAGAGAAGAGCAGACCACTGGGGTCTGGGTGGGAGGAAATGGAGACCAAAGTGTTCTCTCACTTCTGGGGTTGAATGGGGACACCTCGGGTGCCTTTTGCAAGTTTCAGTCCACGTAGGAGGGCTCAGAGGCATTGGAACCGGGGTTTGTTTGTATACTGCGGCCTGAACTCCACGACGTGACGTTCTGGCCAAAGAATCTAGTCTCCCTGGGTCTCTTTTGTCACAGTGACTAACCGGCAGGGCAGACAAAGCTTGCATTCAAGAGCCCATCCCTGCAGGAGGGTGACACGGCCCCAGCTGATGAGGCAGACACATTGGTATCTGGGTTTTTTTCCTCCTAAAGCAGAAGGAATATGTTGGCATCTGACTCCCTAGGGGGAGGGGACCGTAGCCCAGGCCCAGAGACCAGGCTCCCAGAAGGCAAGCCCTGGGGCCTTCTGATGGCGCCTCCCTGAGTTCAGGGTGGGCCGGGAGGGAGCCTGGAACAGAGCCTGAGGAGGTCAGTGACTCCTCCCAGATATTTCTTGTTCCAGGTCTTAACTTTCCACCCATAGATGAATCTTACATCTACAAAAGATTCTAGACGGCAGGACACAGCCCTTGGAGAGGCTCTAGTCAGAGTGGGATGACCTTCTATAAAGTGGGTGGTCCCGTTTTCAAGGCCGGAGGCAAAACAAGTGTGGATTTCCTTACAGGCCATGATGACAATCACACCCCACAGCAAGAGCTGGCCCATCTACGCTGATTTAATGGAACAGATGGCTGCTGGTGTCCGCTATGGCCTGTCCTGGGGCTTGACACTTTCCCGTGCATCATCCCGGTTATCTTCGCTGTATACCTGTGAAGTGCACAGCATTATTCCTATTTTAAAAATGAGAAAAATGAAGGTCAAGGAAGTCGAGTGAGTTCTCCAAGGTCATACAACTCACACACAGCAAAACCAGAATGGGAACCCAAATCTTCCAATTCCTGGTCCACCTGCTTTCATGTTCAAGGCCAAGCTTCCCATAGGCCAAGCCCTACTTGGCCCTGAAATCAAAAAGCTGGTTCTTTGCCTGTTCTTCTGGGTGAGCATCCTGCTCTCCACAACTCCTGAAGACCCCACAGAGGCTGTACTTGGGCTAGGAGCCCATGTAGCCTGGAGATGGGCACCCTGAGGACGGCACGGCCCCTCCTGGGCAGGGCGTCCTTCTGGCAGTGAGCACTGTGGGACTGTCCAGTGACAAGCCCAGCTGATGAGAGAGGCTGACTGGCTTCTTGAGTTTTCTTCCCTCCTAGAGTCAGATGACTCCTGAAAGCTGCAGGATCATCCTGACATCAGTACTTACAACAAAGAAAGACTAGATGCAAAAATCTCCAGTCACCTACTCACCTTGAGCCTGCCCTGTGTTTGCGAGGTCGCTGCCTACATCCACTCGGTTTACTATTTACCTCAGTGCCTGGCGCTGCTGCTGCGGGAGGTGGCAGCAGTGGCTGGAGCACCATCACACAGAAGTTCTCATGTTTGGGTTGTGTTCTCAGCTCAAACGCTCAGTGAGGAGTCCAGGAACACCAACCCATTAAAACATGCACACAAGTCCAAATTCAGATTGCAAACAGATGCCCTCCATAGCCTCATTTCCGACAACCCTTCAAAACGAAATCATAATAAAAAAAATTCAAGATCAAGATGAACCAAACAGGAACCATTTCTTGAGTGTGAATTCAACCAGAGGCCAGGAACAGCTTTTTGGCATGGACATTGCAGACATTTGATGGATGTTTTCCCCTCACATGTCCAGTTCTCCCTCTTAAATGAAACAAGGCTGAGGGGCCCACGTTGCGGGGTGTGTGGGGTCAGTGATAATTCAGGAAGGGAAAGATGAGTGTCAGTGTGCTGTTGCAGAGCAGTTGGAAGGAAGATAGAGCGCTGGTTTCATAGGAGGACCAGCATGAGGCTATGAGTGTCCCAGCTGCCCTGTGAGCCACCACTATGGCAGGGTGGTAGCTTCTTTCCCAGAGAACATGGAAAAGAAATGGTCTCTGGACAGGGAGGGCTGACGTAGAATTCTCAAGTCTGAGCCTCATTCCTTTCTTTCCAAGGGCCTGAAGAAGGTGAGAACATTCATAGCGTTTCATCGCCTGATTCTTGAGAAAAAATGGTGACCAGAGCTTAACAATGCATGAACTCTTGGTGTGACTCATATCTGTCCTGCTTGTGAATGGGCTAGGCACATGATTTCCCTTCTTCTGAAATCCTCAACCACCACCTGGCTTTGATGCCTCAAACCCTCCAAGGCTAGAAGTCTCCTCGTCAGCCTCACACCTGGCTCTGAGTCATCACTGTCACTGTAGGCTAGTGCAAAGGAACCGCCGAGAAAGGTTTTTAAACAGGTGGACCCAGATTTGAACCCCGGGTCTATCACTTTCTGGCTATGTAACTTTGGGTAACTTCCCTTGACAACTGCAGGTTCAGAGAGGTCTTTTCTCCACTGTCTCCAACAAACTTCAGGGGTAGCAGGCTTTTTCTTTTTTAGATTAGCCTCATGTTGTGGCAGTGGTTAGGTCACTGGAGGTGTAGGTAACGCTCTCCCAAGCTGCCTTTCTGTCCAGGGTATTAGAGAGCTCTTGCAACGTGGGCCCATCCAACTCCTTCGAAGTTACCTTGCAGCCACCATGTTCTCTCCTCTGTGCTGCTAAGCCAAGCAGCATATGATCCATCGATGCTGGACTTCTTGCTACCCCCAACATCCCAGGCCCTTTCCTACTTCTGTCTTTGCTCAGGCTCTTTTCTGCTTTTCTTTACCCTTGAACTCCTTTGCTGGCAAAATTCATCATTCCAGGTCAAATTTGAAGGTCAAACTGTGACAAGCATTGCATGCCCTTCTGTGCTCCCGCAGCACATTTTATTGGGATTAGTTTCTTCCACTGGACTGTGAGCTCTCTGAGGGAGGAGGCCACAATGGTGGGTTGAAGAGCAGAGCTCTGGAGACAGAGCAAAGATTAGATTCTAGCCCTACCACTTACTAGCTGCATGACCTTGGGAAAGGTGTTTAATCACCCTACACCTACCTCATCTGTAAGCTGGGGATAACAGTACCTACCTCACAGAATTGCCATGAAGATGGAATGGGTGAGATAAAACATGTAAAGTTCTGACAACTGAACCTGGAACATGCTATTATTATTTGTATGCCTGGTCCCTATAACACAGGGGGTATGAATGTTGAACTGAGTACTGTGGTGGCAATTTGTGAATGTGGATTACTTGGATTGCGGGGAAAATATCCATGTGTGGTGACTGAGCAAGTACAAGTGAAGGATGTGAATATGTAATGTAGGAAAATTTCAAACATACACAGGGAGAACAGAATAATGAACCCTGTGTACACGACGCCAGCTTCGACAATGGACTCATGGACAATCTTTATCTATATCCTGCTCCTTGGTCACTCCCCAAAACATATACTAGATTATTTTAAAGCAAATTGCAGATGTGAAGAAAGCGATATTATGCTTATACTCTCTTAAAAGAGCTTTCAAAAATGAAAAACATAATCACTTAGTATCCTCAATACAGCTTGTGATTTAGATAAAGGTGGCATCATTTTATGAAGGGGAAGATGGAAGAGAGGCTGAGGGGTCAAGGGCAGCCAAGGGCTCCAAGGTGCAAGTACAGGGCTCTTCCCAGGACATCTGGGAAAGCTCTTGGATCTCAAACCAGCTGCTTCGGAATGTTCCCTCACCCCAAGGTCTAACCAGTTCTTAATCATCTCTGAGCCAGCCTGAGATATTCCACCTCAAATATCGAATAGCAGCAGTCTTTTCTCAACTCAGAGGGGGGGAAAAAAACCAAGTTAATGAATGGAATTCTCAATTGCAAGTTCTCTTCTCATATTTTCCTTAAACCTCATGGTCTCTGTGTCCATTTGTCGGCAACTGAGTGCTGGTAGACCACAGAGTGAATAAACAAATAGTGGAAAAGACTAATGGAAAACCCTGGAAACAGCTGAACAGGGTGATCTGACAGCTTTCTGTGAACACGTTTATGGTTGTGATTTTACGCCGTGCAGCATAAGACACGTTCTGCTGGTAAAACTGTCCCTGCCTCACAGCTGAACTGATGTGCAACATCGGGCTTGCAGTTCTTTGAACGGAACCATCTCCAGGTCCCCCTCCGCCTGGCAAACTTACGTGCAGCTGCTCTGGCTGCAGAGGTGAGGCGGGGATGGGTCAGTTGCTCAGAGGGCCAACCAGGGCTGTTTGAGGCTCTAGCTCCAAGTGCCAATGAGCAGTGGGCAACAGAATTTACCTGGGAGAGGGCGGGAGCACAGCAAGCAGGCTGGCTCCTTTCTGGGGTTGACATAGACATGAAACTAAGCAGAAGGCGAATTCTCCTAAGAGAAATTCCTCAGAATAATTTCTCATTGAGCTTTAGGCCCAAGACAAATACCAAGACAGGAAGATTTGCAAGCACAGGTTCTCTTGGCTCCCTTTCATTTTTGGTATCCATACTTCTGTTGACTGATACAGCTCACACATCCCAGAGTTAATATATCAGAATATACCCAGTGAGGCTCAACTTCCAGTTCTGAACAAAAACCTTTCAAGTTGTGACCCTCCTTGCTGCTCTGCCATCTGAGCACGAGCAGCAGCTTCATAATCCCTCAGCAGCAGGTGCTTACTCTAAACTCTGAAGAACAATTAGGGATCTGGCTCAGGGTCTAGGGTGTAAGGAAGGAAAAAAGCGAGGTGGAAGCTGACTTTGAAAGGCAGTTACAGGGGCTGCCAATCCAGCATTGAGGTGGGAATGGAAAGGAGGCTTCCTCCTCTCTCTGAGATCACCCATCCAGGCCTGTCAACTCCTCTGGCTCCCTTAGGACTGGACACCCCTGGTTCTCGGGTTACCTACCACTGGAACTGACCTTTTGTGGACTGCTGGCTTCTCCCTGCTCTTCTAGCATTTGAGGTCATATCTCACTTGGATTATCAGACTGGGTGAGACTCAAAGGAAGACACAGCACACAATTTTTAAATAACTTTATAATCTCCCGATGGATTTAGTTTGTGAATAAAAAAAAAAAAAAAGCAACAGTGTTTACAATAATTATCAAGGCAAAGTTGACTATAACACAATTTCTTTGTAGTGTCATTATCCTGTCAGTAACACAGCTCTGGCCATCACACACACACACATACCCACACACACGCACACGCACATACACACTTGAAGGCAGCAGGTGCATTTGCATCACAGACACCACCATTGCGGCTGCTACTGTCACCAAAAGGAACTCAAGCTACAAGGAGTCAGTACCCAATGCCCCTCAGCTCCTCACTAGGTGCAGCACGTCTCTTCTGAAGCAGAGGGGTCTGAGTCCCAGGGAGACTTCAAGCCTTCGTCCCGGACATCCTGGTATGCTGGCAGCTTCCTGCGCTAGTCCTGCATGGGGCAGCAGGCCAGAATGGGTGGTGTGCTGCCCTCAGGTGGGCCTAGCTGCATTAGAGGATGATGCAATACTGGGGTGGTGTGGAAATGAGGGCTGGGCTCAGAGGGCTTGCTCTGGCCCAGGACTGGATTCTCTGGCTTCAGCCGGGTTCACTTCCTTTCCTAACCATAGCATCTCAGGTGCCGAGAGAGACAGCCTGAGCCCGGGAGATCTGGGGTCTAAAAAAGCTTAAAGGGAAAGAATCTAGGGACTGAAGCCAGAAAGAACTGAGATCTGAGTAGAATTCATTCACCTGGATGGCACGCTCGAGGCTAGCCAGTGCTCGGCCCATATTGGATGGGTCGCTGGATGATATAGCACCAAGTGGGCAGGAAAGAGGTTCTGTGGCCTGTACAGGGCTGCTGCCAGGTGTGGGGCTTCAGAGTCAAGCCCAGGTTACCGCACAGACTTAGGCACACCGAGCTGGGACCAATGTACGGGTGAAGGTGGTTATGGGGTCACAAACTGTGAAACTTCTACCCAGAGGTCCTGAGGATGAAAAGGAAAACGCTGGCACCACCGGGACTCTCAGAGCCCCCGATTCCTAGTCCTCTCCTCGGCAGCTGTCTTTCAGCCAGGCAGTCGCCTGCCTGGAGTGTGGTCCTTGTGCTTCCCAAGTGGCCAGCCCAACTGCCACCCAAGCCAACTTGGTAGGAGGGGAGGAGCCTGGCTGCCCCATAGCTTGAATTCCTTTACATGATACCGGTTTCCATTTTTTAAAACACAGTTCTTTAATTTTTCAGTTCTACAACTACTTTTTAATATCGTAATCTCAACAATGGACACAATGTAACTGCCCCAATTCTCTGAACCACACAGACAACATCGACAAGCAGAGAAACAAAAGAGGAGGTGGGATGGGACGAAAACCCGCTCCCTCCAAATCAATCCCTAAAACCACCTCTCCCCCAGGAGTCAGGAGAAGAAATACCTACAATAGGGTCACAGCACTCTCTAAACACACTGGAAAAAATCGAGAGACACTTGGTTACAGTTTTGACACTAAAAAGTTTGGAAACAGTTTTTGCTTAAAAAGAGTAAGTAAAGACAGCCATTTTGTTCAGAAGGATTTCCCTGTAATGTATGTTTTTTTTTTCTTGCCCAAATATTCCCTTAGTTCACATGGGGCAAACTCCAGATTCTTTGAAAACACGTCTTTGAATAGTTCAAGTCACTGTCCTGAGAAGCCCAGGGGCTGGCAGTGATGGATGGGTGGCCCTGCATGCGGCACTGCATCTACTCTCTCTTCTCATCTCCTTCTCCACAGTTCTGAACTCTCGCAGGTGGGGAGATGAGGCTGGGAGGCAGACATGAAAGTTACTGATATTGTAGATATAGGGCCCACTGAAACTCAGGAAATGCAGGTGAGGGTCACAGTCTACATGGTGATGTATTCCTCGATTTGCTCTTTCCTCAAAGACCCTGAGGGCAGCCAGTGGGCCTATGCTTAGAAATAGGGTCAAACAGGAGGGCGGGATGGCTTTGGGATTAGCAGAACTCTCTAGCAGCAAATCCAAAAGCTGATCCTGACTATGAACAGGGGAGAAATTAGTTTAGCAGTTGACTAAAGCCTTGCGAATGCCTTTCTTTGCTCATTCAGAAGAGTGGGTGGGCCAATGAGTTCCTCATGGAAAACCAGACTTTTATTGACAAAAAGAGCCAAGTCTTACTATGTTGTACACCTAAACTGATATAATACTGTATGCCAACTGTAATTGAAAAATAAAAACAATTATATATATATAAAAAGTGCCAAGTCACATTGCCACCACTGACACTGAAGGTGGTCTTGGGTCCAGTCTGCCTTACTAGTACTTTTAAGGCCCAAGTATAAGAAAGAGAGAAAAGAATTCAGATCTTCTTCAGATTGTAATACACAAGGTCAAAGGTTAGAACTGAAATGGATTTGGGGGATTCCCATCATATTTCTTAGTATGTTAAAGCCCATTTAAAGTCTTCTATTTCAAATGGTAGCCAGGTCCTTGCAAATCTCAATTTGACATTTCATCAAGAACTCAATGAGTACCTTGATGGGTATATGAAAAGATGGAGGTCACATGTTATTTCTTTAGTCATGAACCCCAGCTTGGATCTCACCCATTTTTCTTCTTCTTGTCCCCTTTATGATGACCTTGACTGAGGTACAGACCTTAAGGTGTTAAGGGGCGACTAGACTTGCCAGTGGAATGAATGAGTTCGGTGAACATCACAGGCAACCCGCAGTGAGTTTTCAAGGGTGCAGATCTTTGCTAGTACTTGAGTGGCCTTGTGAAACCCTGACTACTGTAACAGGGTCACAGAATGACAAGTCCTTGTGTGATGGAAATTGTGCATTTAGTAGATGTTGGCTCAATGAATGATCTAAACTCAATAAGATACTCTAAACGCTAGAAACCGTATTAACTTTGTCCCTATAATATAAATGCAGGTCATGTTCACCATTAAACTTTAGCCAGAGCCTATTTTCATCTAGGACCAAACAGTTCCCAGAACCAGTTGAGATATTAGGAAGAATCAATGAGATTCCCTGCTCTGGTTCACAGAGACCAGACAGATGATGTCTGCCCCAGTAATTTTCCTTCTTAGAAGCACGTGTCCAGAGGACTTGCATAAGGTTTTAGAGTGGGAGCAATAGGAAGGGTTGAAATGGAAAGGGGAAGGAAGGAGGTGCAGTGAGAATCATGCACCACGTGGGCAAGAGTGGCAGGGATTGTATTTGATAGTAAAGGCCGAATCAGCAGCATCCAGGGAAACCTGATTGAGGCCTTCCCTTGCCAGACCAGCTAGAGAACAGCCAGTCAGGCCAGGCCAGGACAGGCTACTTCGCTGGGTATGGCTGCTTCTCCGGCTTTCTCTGTTCTGCCGTAGTCCTGTGAAGGGTATAATTATACCTCGGTTCTTTGCTTTATGGTGGATAAAGTGAGATTCTACTACACCAGCCCTAAAATGTTAGAGGCTTTCTATATGATTTATGGGCAGAGCAATAAATAAATGGAATTGAGGTAATTGACCACAAATGACCACCACTTACTAGCTAACCCCTGCATCCCCGCTCTGACCAGCCTGGCTATCAGGAAGCATCTCAGTAAGAAGTTTATGAGCAGAGTCCATTTAAACCTTCGATAAGAAACACTCTATAGCTTCTCACGGGGAGATTGTTTTACAGCGGGGACTCAGGGCAGCTGGAGATTTGACCATATAAGTTAATGAGATAGTCAAGGGCTGCTGGTGGGAAGACACTGAACTGATGGTTGTGACGACTTTACAGGCAGCAACAGATTCTTTGTGTGAGTAACAGGGGGAGGGGAAAGGAGAAAATGCAAGACAAAGACATTTAGCCCAGCAACTCTTATCAGAAGATGTGAGTGTCTGGTAGGTGTCTGGCTGTAGAGGTGGTCAAAGGCCTAGATTTGGGTTAAGTGGTCTATTTCTTGGGGCCTGATTATTTAAGACTGCATTGTCTATGCTTGGGGAAAATGCCCTTCAAAATGCCAATACCTTCAAATGGATTTGCAACTTTGCGGTCAATTTTCTGATTTGTGACATGGGGCTGGCCAAGTTCCATGAGGAACTTGGACGTGTTAAAGAAAACATTACCCACTATCACAGCCCTCTAAACAGGACACTCTTTCAGTTTAGGGTAAGAGCAGCAAACAGAAATCCTGAATCATCCAATGGGATCCTGCAGGCAGCTTAAGTGACTCAGCCCTCTGCCCGCAAACCCGTCAATTCCATTACAGTCAAAAATGAGAAATGCTGATTTGTGCAAGTTTTTTCTGGAAAAGATACCTTCTATTAAGATGGGGAGGGGACGGGTATGCCTTTTACTGCTTTGACTCAACCAGGTACGTCTCAGAATCCTTTACACCTTTCCCTCTTTTTCAAGGATGGGTGCCCAAAGCTGACTTGCGAACAGTAGGCATTTCATAAATACTCTTTGAATAAATGAATGGAGGAAGGAATGTGTGCTGGATAAGAAACATTCATTTGTGCCAGAAGGAGGTTCCAGGCAGTGCATGAGGCCGTGGTTCTGGGAGTGCAAATCAAGATTAAAGCTACAAGGGTGGAAGGTGAGTCAGAAAGTTCAATGACCATTGGGCTGCAAGAGCTGGGAGCATGGTGCTGGGAAGGCAGAAGCATTCTTTCGGGACTCAGGGGCCTAGAATGCTGATGGGAGAGACGTTCAGGAGAAACCAGCCTGACCCCAAGGAATGGTCATCTTCTACAGAAGCAGAGCTGGTGATGACAGTGTCTCATGTCAAACTCTTCTTCTCTTTCAATTAGATATATGATCTGACAAACTAAGCATAAGGTCAAAGGTCTTAAACAAGAGGGACCGGGGGAGAACTGTTCACACCATCCTCTTGTTAATTGGCTAAGAAGAGCAAGGATAAGAGACAGACAGGGCTGGGCATTAGTGTTCACTGAGCCACCAGGAAGGCTGCTTGCAGCTCCCCTGCATAAAACATTACAGATGAAAAGTAAACAAGAGACAGTAAAAAGAAGAGTCGGTTTTCTCTTTGTCCCTGTTCTCTCTTTTCCCCTCTCTCTTTCTAATACTATCTTTCTGAGATTTGTTTTTTAAACCTTTTTAGGAGAAAGCACCTGTTGTGATATTAGAACACTCAGCTCTCCAGTCCACGGGGAAGCATTCTCTCAGTATGTTGAACTGCAAGTAGATTCCAGATTTAGTTCTCATGTCAAAGACAGACAGTAAGAGGCTCCCTACTCCATGTCCCTCAGTGAGGGCAGAGCAACCAGCTTCCAGAGTTCTCCACTGCTGATGACCAGCTGTCAGTTCTTCATGGAGACTCAGCTACTTACCCACCTTGGACATCAAGAAAATAAGTGTAGAGACAATATCCAAAGTAGAAAGGCAGAGTAAGATGACAGATGTAGAAATGGTACTGGAATCATACTTGAAAGACCAACCAAGGCAGGATAGAGTTCATAGTGTTTGTTTGGTGCCAAGAAGGTTCTGGGGGCCTGTTTCTCATAACTCTCTTTTCTTGGCTCCTGGGTTCACTGTTTGGGCTGCTGGGTTGGCAACTCCCCATGAAGCGGGGTCAAGATGATTCTTCTAATGCGTTCACCACTTGCTCCAGGATGTCAGGGCAATGATCTGCTATCTGCTGGAGAATGGCATTGGCAAACTCCTGCAGTTCTGCATTGTCCCGCTCACCTTTTTCTAACTCATTCTGAAGCTGAAAAGGAAAGGAAAGATGGATTTTAGATAAAATAAAACAATTCTATTTGCACTCAGCTAAGAGTTACTGTTCATCGATAAAGAAATGACATTTGCAACAACATGGATGAAACTAAAGGGTATCATGCTAAGTGAAATAAGCCAGACAGAGAAAAACAAATACTGCATGGTATCACTTACCTGTGGAATTTGAAAAAAAAAGCTGAACTCATAAAACAGAGAGCAGAATGATAGTTGCCAGGGGCTGGGGAGTAGGGAAATGGGAGAGACTGGTAAAAGGGTACCAACTTTCAAATATAAGATGAATAAAGTCTGAGGATCTAATGTAAAACATGGTGACTATAGTTAAAAATACTGTACTGAATAACTGCAATTTGCTAAGAGTATAATTTAAGTATTCTCATAAAGAAAAAAAGAAACTATGTGAGATGATGAATGTGTTAACTCGACTGTGGGACTATTTTCACGATGTATATTTATATCAAATCATCATGTTGTACACCTTAATATATCACAACTTTATTTGTCAATTATGCCTCAATAACACTAAAAAAATGATATAAGAGACACTTTCTATGTGAGGTCTTCCTGCATGTAAGTTAACAACCAGGTACACGTAAAGGTAAGTGTCAAATTTCTTTTCATGAAATTGAGGGCCAAAGAAGTAGTGACTAGTCCAAGGCCCAATGATGGTAATTTGAAGAGCTGGGACTCCAGTCCTGGTCCTATCATTCCAGGTGGAATATTCTCTCTGCTATGCCACACTGCGACACACATGCCCAGGCGAGGGGTACGTGGTTAATCTCAGATAGAATCTTCATCTTGCATAATGGTCCTTGCCCCACAAAAACTTTTAATTTAAGAGACTTCCCCTATTTTCTATGTACCACTTTTATTCAGTATATCAGAAAGCCTACCTTAGGCCTGCTAATTTAGCTAAAGAGATTATTTTGAGAAATAAGGTAGTCCTCTGTTTGCTTAGGAGTAAGTGTATTTCCGACTTCCTATTGTTTTAAACACCCTCTCTAATATTCCTTCAAGCATTAAACCAACATTTATTGAGGGCCTAGATTTGGTTCTTGCCCTGAAGACCCATTGAGGTTAATAAAAGAGACAAATACATATACAGATAATTACAGCCCAGCATAGTAAGGGCCATACTGAGGCAGGAACATGTGCTACAAGGGAAGGCATAAAAATGGCTATTTCATCCTGGAGGAGTCTGAGAAGGTACTAAAGGCAACATGTGATTTGGATCTTGAGAGCTGAATAGGAGTTTGGGAGATCAAAGACAGAAGAGGCTTTCAAGCAGATGAAACAAATGCAGATGCATGGAGCTATGAAAGGGCTTGGCACAGATCTAGGGAAGAGTGAGGCGTTCAATATGTTTGGAACATAAAGTAAGGCGAATGGGTGGAGAATGATAGGAAACGAAGCTGAAGAGACAGACCGGGGCCAGACTGTGTATGTAAATCTAAGGAGTTCAGATTTAATCTGGTTAAAACAACAACAACAATAACAAAAGAAAGTCCAAGAATTTTTAAACAGTCCAGGGACATGATCGGCTTCATTTTCTTAGAAGATAGCTATGGAGATAAAAACATGATAGAATGAGTGGGAAAGAGTATGTCAAGGAGGTAACTGTTAAAAGCCCAGGTGAGAGTTAAGGAGGGCTGAAACCAATGTGGGGTCCGGGGACATGAAGAGGAACAGACGGATGTGAGACTTTCTAAAGGTGGAACTGGTAGGAGGTGGAGTTAAGTGAAAGAATGGAGAATAATTCTGACAGTTTTAGCTGAGGATATTAGATAAACAAGACTGAAAATACAAGAGGCAGAGCAGGTTTTAGGGAAGGAAGGAAATTAAAAATTGGATTTAAAGTGTAGTTAAGAACATAGGCTTTGGATTTAGGCTGCCTGGGTTTCATTGTCAGCTCTGTCAATTATTAGTTTGTATTACCTGGACCTGTCTTAGCCTCAGTTTCCTCATCTGTAAAATGGGGCAATAACATTTATAGGGTTGTTTTAAAGTTTAATGAGATATTCCTATAAAGTACAGTATAATGCCTAACTCATCGAAAATACTTGATGTTAGATGTTGTTGTAATTATTATTACTATTGTGTTTTTTTTTTTTTATTAAATAGGTAAGATTACTCAGAAAGAGCATGTAGATTAAAAAGCGAAGAGAACCAAATTTTAATTACAGTGTTAAGAGAATCTAGATGCTTTGAGCCATGAATTAACATGCTACTTCCTCAAATATATCTAACCGTTGGGAACAGATTTAGTAATACACTTTCTGTTAAATATTGACTAAAAGATCAAGACATGTAAGGACTAGATTTAAACCACACCAAGTCTTGGTGCATTGCGTGTCAAGGCCTGGCTGTGTCATATAAATATGAATCTCTGAAATGGGGAAACCAAGGAGGCCAGATGCCTTGTGAATATAGCTGTACAGAAATAACCCAGAAATATCGCTATGTGAAAAGGTTACAATTCTCAAGTCTCTTCAGTAGTACTGATATCAATCAGGTAAAGTAAGCGAGGATGACGCCAGGTCATATTGCTTCAATTTGCCATCTCGACCATTACAGGAATATTCTGAACGATTCTAGTTTATATTCTAAGCCAGGTATCTGTACTTCATTTTCTACAAGTCACATATTTATTTCTCAATTACAATAAGTAAACTGGAATATTCACAAATATGTGGAGATTAAACAACATGCAACTGAAAAACCAACTAGTCAGAGAAGAAATAAAAAATAAAAAACAAAATACTTTAAGACAAGTAAAAAGTGAAATACAACATATCAAAACTTACGGGATGTAGCAAAAGCAATTCTAAGAGGAAAGGATGGATATAAATGCCTACATTAAGAAAAAAGAAAGATCTCAAATGAAAAACCTAACTTCACATCTCAAGTAACTAGAGAATGAAGGACAAACAAAGCCCAAAGTTAGTAGAAAGAAGGAATTAACAAAGATTAGAGTGGAAATAAACAACACAGAGGACAATTTGGTGACAGCCAGAGGGGAGGGGAGCTGGGAGAAAGGGGTGAAGGGTTAAAGAAGTAGAAATTAGTAGTTGATAGATGGTCATGGGGATGGAGAGCACAGCATAGGGAATGTAGTTACCATTAATGTAATGGCTAGGTGGAGAGCTAGGGGAGAGAAAGAGCAATCAGGGGGATCGTTTACAAACTATATAAATCTATATAAAACTATATAAGTCTAACCAATGTACTTACACTTGAAACTAATAATAAAATAAGATAAAAAAAAAAAAAACCCTAGTAATAAAAGTAGGTGAACTAGAAAGAAAAATAAATAAGTCCTGAGGACATAATGTAAAGCATGTTGACTATAGCTAACAATACTGTATTGTATATTTAAAATATGCTAAGAGAATAGATCTTAAAATTTCTTATCACAAAAAAAAAAAAAACTTGTAACTATGGGTGGTGGCAGATGGTAACTAGACACAATGTGGTGATCATTTTGCAATATATACAAATACCAAATCATTATATTATATACCTCAAACGAATATGACAATGTTATATGTCAATTATATCTCAATAAAAAATTATTTAAAAATTATACCATGAAAGTACTAGAAGCATAGGAATATTTTTTTTATAATCTGTGCTGAAGGACAGGTAAATGTTCTGAATTTTATTTTTTGCTATAGACTGAATGCTTGTGTGCCCCTGCCCCCAATTCCTGTGTTGAAATCCTAATCTCAATGTGATGGTATTTTGAGGTGGGGCCATTGGGAGGTAATTCTGTCTTGAGGGTGGAACTATCATGAACTGAGAATAATGCCCTTATAAGAAGAGTTCAGAGAGCTAGTTAGCTCTTTCCACCATGTGAGGATACAAGGAAAAGTAGGCAGTCTGCAGCTGGAAAAAGGCCATCACCAGAACCACCTGTCACCATGATCTTGGATTTCCAGACTATAGAATTGTGAGAAACAAATTTCTGTTGTTGATCAGCCACACGGTTTATGGTATTTTGTTATAGCAGCCTGAACTGACTAAGACAAGGGGTAATGCTTTTAAAGAAAGCTATAAAAGGAAAGAAGAAAAAAAAAGGGGCAAATTAGATCATTCAGAAATTCAAAATATTTGTATGGAAACAGAAGAGATATAAATTAAATTCAAATACAAATTATGGCTTAGGAAACATTTATAATAAATAAGACAAAACAAAAAGACAAAGAATTAATATCAACAATTATTATAGAAGTGGTACTATAAGCCTAATAAACCTAATAGAAACATGGGCAGAGGATATGAACAAAAAACTTACAGAAGAAATACA
Organism: Eidolon dupreanum; assembly: GCA_028627145.1. NCBI lineage: Eukaryota > Metazoa > Chordata > Mammalia > Chiroptera > Pteropodidae > Eidolon > Eidolon dupreanum. The sequence continues at coordinate 77,746,254 of CM053503.1, read as the reverse complement.
AATGGCTTAATAAGCACATGAAGATATTTAATTTTGTTAACAATTAAAGAAATGCAAATTAAACACGGTAGGGTTTTTTCTCTCTTATTACATTGGCAAAAGAATGTTAAAAATCAGTGTTGGTAAGGATTTGAAGAAAGGGGTACTCTTTATACCACTACTGATGGGAATGAATACAGATTGGTAAGCAATACGGTCTCATCAATCAAATTTAATTGTATATGTCCTTTGACCAAATAATTCCACATTTAAGAATATATTCTATAGAAATACCTGTAAGAAATTCAAGAATGTATGCACAAGTATGTTTACCAAGGCAATTTATAAAAACAAAAACTTATTAATGAACTTGGTGTCAAACAAGAAGTGAGAGAGATCTTTGTGTCTAGACCTATATATAAAAAATTTATGGAAAGAAAAACACAAAACTATTAAAAGTAGTTAGTTTGAGTAGAGAGAAGGACTTCTGATTTTATTGTTTATACTTCTGTATTGTTTGATACCACAAGCAACATCAATTTTACAATAAGAAATCTGAATAAAAATATATAATATAAATATTCGACACTATGCTTTTTTATAAATTATGTGTAATTCCTATATTCTAAGACACTGAGAAGGGACAAAGAGAAATGTATAAAATATTCACTCAAAGAGTATTGATTGATTTGCCAATAAAAAGGAATGAGGCTCTGATATATGCTATAACACGAACCATAAAAACATTATCCTAGGTGAAAGAAGCCAGTCACGAAAGACCATATATTGTATGATTCCACTTTTATGAAATGTCTAGACCAGGCAAATCCAGAGTTAGAATGTAGATTAGTGGTTGCCTAGGGCTGGGGCGAGAAATGAATAATCGGGAATGACTGCTAAAAGTATGATTTCCTTTTGGAATAAAAAAAAGTTTGAAAATTGTGGTGATGGTTACACAATTCTGAGAACATATTAAACCTACTGAACTGTACACTTTAAATGGGTGTATTGTATAGCATGTGAATTATATCTCAATAAAACTGCAAAAAAATTGAGTACTCTATGCAAAACATTGTGTAACATCCATAGAGAGGTATAAAGTGCTACTGCCCTCAGTTTGGGCAAAGAGGAGGAGGAGAAGGGGAAAGTTTCCTGAAGAATGTGGCAGTTGATATTAGAACACAGAAAAAAGTTCATTCTAAATGGAAAAATAGTATGAGCTAATAAGGCATGGAGGAGGAAATGCACTTGGCTGTTCACTGAAGTTCAAGAATGCAGGAATTATTGGGTCTTGACAGAAGCAATACCAGCTTTTCTAGAGTGTCAAAAGGCCCCTGAGCTGCCTAGGCTTGGGCACTATCCCTCAGAGGACCCCTCCAGCCCCATTCCATTACAAGGTTGCAGTGAAGCCACACCTAGGGCACTGTGTTCCATTTCAGGCACCTCATTACCAGAAAATGGAGACAAACTGGAATAAGTTCAAAGAAAAGTGGCAGGCATGACTAAGAAGCTGAAAGGATCATTTTATGAGGCAGGATTAGAAGAACTAAATAGTAGACCTGAACTAACTGAAAACTAAGGGGAGGGAATGTGATTATGACCTACAAATGTCAGGAGGGTGTAAACAAGAAGCGGGAAGAATGATTAGCATTGGAGGAGGAAGTATAACTAAAAGTGACGGAAAAAGATTAGGGGGAAAACAAACCAGAGGTAGACTATAAGGCTAGGCTTTTTCCAAGGTCTAATGAATGGTTTGCCTGGGAAAGGTGTTTAAAAAAATAAAGGGGATCAGAAGAATCAAAAAGTTTAGAGAAGGAAGTGTTCGTTCATTAGCTGCAGTTGCTTTCCATCTGGTAGGCCTTTCTCTGTTCTCCAGGGATTATGAATGGTTTACATTTTATCTGAAAGCAGTATTAAATGTGGGCATGGCTGAGCATGGAGAGATTTCATTGGCACTTGATCCATTATATGCTAAAATTTCCTGCCTTGAAAAAAATCTCAAAGATCAAACTTTCTTGTGAAACTGGAATTACTTATAAAATGAGGGTTTTTATTCTGACTTTGAAATGCAAAGCTTTAGTCATTCTGAAGTCAAAAGAGTACAAGAATGTGTTGTTAAAATGCTTAGACCACTTAGTAAAGAAAGGCAGTGCGAAGTAAGCAAACTAAAAACTTAGATGTGTTACAGAGCATAGGTATGAAAACAAATCTTGAAATGCATCAGTACCTCGTTATTTTAAAATATTTTCTTACCATGTGTATCACATGTAGAAGAGGAAGTGTTTGTATGGGTTTGATATGCAGCAGGTCCTATGGACAAGTTGGGAAAGGTGTATTCTAGCTTTGGAAACTTAATTTCCCAAATCTCACACAAGATACTTTTGTTTCCTCTATCCCTTGCCCATGGCCTATACTCATCCCTCCATGCCTGTCTATCCATCCATCTCTCACCAATTCCCCAAAGAAATGTCTCTTTAGACTTGAATTTTCCCCAAAGTACAAACATGTAATATTTGAGATTTAATGAAAATGCTTATTATATCCTAGCTGCAATCAATTAAATTCTTCTCTCTCCCTCTTTCCCTTCCTTGTTAAAGCTACGAATTCAAACTTAGTGTAATGTACTCCAACAAGATCTTCCGTTTCCTAGTATCTGCTTTCTAATACTGGCAGGCTAATTTCATCGCTGCAATATTACCGTGAAAAACACTGTCTTCTTGCTTACTTTCTTAAAAGCACCATAACTATATGTAGCACATAAGTTTACATGATCCCTTCTCTGGCTATGAACAATTTTCTATTTATGCATGGAAGCTTTGCATCTAAAAACAAACTATAACAAACTTAAAAACAGTTCCAAAATAATTTCCACTAAACTGCAAAACAAATTTGTTTCTTTGAATCCTGCAAGCTCCTTCTGTAACTTATGTAATAAACCTCGTATCTCAGCACCTTAGTTTCCTCCATATACAAAATATCTACTAGAAAATCTTCCTCAAGCCTCTTGGGCACCTCAGGATTTAGTGAAAAAGCCCTATTTTCACTAAACCTTCATTTCATTAAGATACTCTGGAGAGAGGAGCTATTGGAATAATAAATGTATAGGTGTGTACCTCTAGTAGATAAAATATAAAATAAAATGCTCTGCTGAAAGAAATAGGGATTTGATAACGTGGATTAGGCTGACCATGAGGGCAGCAAGTTTGGCTGCTCCAAATTTCTTGCATGTGGGGTCTGGTACTATTAGTGGCAAAGGGCACAGCACTTAAGATGGCTCAGGGCCATTCACGGTATAAGCAACCAGTGATTCTGAGGAAACGGTTACTAAGGTAATACAGCCATGAAACTTCCTGCCTCAAAAGAACCTCAAGACAGTCTGTGTTCTTCCTTCTCCAGGCTAGCCTGAGCCCCTCACCATGTCCCTTTCCCTGTCCCTTTGAACCTGCGTTTCTGACATCTCCCCTCTTCCCACCCCCTAGTCTTTCACCAGGGCTTCAGAGAGCACTCTCATCCTGAGAAGATATTCTGAATCTGCATCTCTCACAAGCCAGTACCAATTTTTCGCTTTCTTTCACCATCAAACATCTCAAAAGAATAGTCTGCATTTGCTATCTGTTTTTCATTTCCCTCCTTAACATTTTTAGTTTTTGTCATTTCACCAAAATTGCTCTCAAAAGGTTACTAAACTAAGACCTTTATATTGAAAACTATAAAACATTATTTAGAGAAATAAAAGATATCTTAAATGGAAGAATACAACATAATCCTAAATTGGAAGACTCAATATTGTAAAAGTGTTAATACTGCCCAAACTAATCTATAGATTCAATGCAATCCAAATCAAAACTTTGGCAGGGCTGTGTGTGTGTGTGTGTGTGTGTGTGTGTGTGTGTGTGTGTGTGTATAAATTGACAAGGTGATTCAAATTGGAAGTGGAGGTGCAAAGAGCCAAGGATAGCCAAGCAATCTTGAAGAACAAAGCTATAAGAACATGAAGAACTGTCATGAAGAAGCGTACTACTATACAGCTATAGTTGTTAACACAGCTTACAACTAGCACAAAAACAGACATATAGACCAATGAAACAAAAGAGAATCCAGAAATAACCTGGAAATAACCCAAATGCCCATCAACAACTAAATGATAAATTGAGGTATATTCATGCAATGGAATATCATAACAGCAGTGAGAATGAATGAACCATATTTATATGTAACCTAATAGATGCATTTCATAAACATGATGTTGATGAAAGAAGTTAGACACAAAAGGATTTGCACTGTATGATTCCAGGTATATAAAGTTTAAAAATAGGCAAAACTAATCTGGTGTTAGAAGTCGGGTTACCCTAGTAGGGTGGAGGAGTGACTGGAAAAAATGAATGACAAGAGGCTTCTGAGGTACTGGGGATGTTCTGCTTCCTGTTCCCAGTATTCATTATGAGTGTGTAAAAATTCACTGAGTTGCATATATATTTGTGTACTGTTCTGTATGCACTTCAAAACCAAAACAACAACAGAACAGAACAACAACAACAACAACAACAACAAAACACCACCCCAGACCCAAACCTTGAGGATTACCTAACACTATAATCCAGTGGTCTTTATTCAGTCTTCATCCTACTGGAGCCCCATCTGTGATATTTGACCCTGATAACACCTCCTTCTAAAATCTCTCTCCGCTCTTGACTGTCTGGCTCTCCTCGGCTTGTCCATATATTTCCTCTCTGACCTGCTGCTGTTCTTCTTTCCACCTCCTTTCATATGTAGGGGTTTCCTGAGCTCTGTGTACACTTTCCTCTGTTCTTCCTCTTGTGTAATAACCCTTATGTGACCTGAATCTAACCATTATCAAGGTATGTCAATACAATTATAACTCCAGTTTCCCCTCTCTTCTCTCCTGAGTTTCAGAGTCACATTTTTCAAATGCCTGATAAACATTTCTTTGTGAATATTCCACTTATACATCAAATCGTACTGCTCATACTATTTCAAAAACTGTCCTTTTCATTTAATAATTACTACAAATAGTTTTTCATAGGATTAAATATTCTTCTAAAACACATAATTCTTCTGTGATATTCCTGTTACTGCCCTTTTCAGGCTGCTTCTTTTGGTTTAGGTTCTTCATTGCTGATTATCTTCTGGTCACAACCCTAAATACAAGCTCTCATATCCTAATATCTTTTGCTTATTGTGATGGCTTCATAATCACTGATTTATGAGAGTAATCTTTCCAAAACAGGTGGATTAGGTTCCCTCCTCTTCTTCCAATATCTTAAAGGATTTCCTACCTACAAAATGGAGTCCAATCTCTTTGGCATGGCAGCCACAATCTGGCAGCCCTTTCTTCCTTTTCCAACTTCATCTCCTGGCATATTCCTGCCATTCCTGTCTTTGTTTTTATTTGAATGTGGTTCCTCATTCTAGAATGTGGACAGCCTTACTTCCTACACACTTCTCTTCCCTATCTTATTCATCCTTCAAGGTTGAGCTCAATTACCCCTTTTCTCTGTGAAACTTTCTCTATTCAGAGGTGAATACTGCTAAAGAATTAATTTTGTCTTGTGTGTCAGGAGCTGGCTATATGTTTAATTCCCCAACTCTTCTGCAAACTTCTTGATGAATTCTCTTTTGCATACCAATGCAGTCTAGCAAAATACCCTGCACATTGCAAACAATCAAAAACTTAGTCTACGGCCATGACACCATGAACAAGCCCAATCCCATCTGATCTTGGAAGCTAAGCAGCATTGGGCCTGGTTAGTACTTGGATGGGAGACCATCTAGGAAGACCAGGTGCTGCAGACGTAAATTATTAAAAAATAAGAGATTGTAAGCTGACAAGGTTCTTGCAATCTGTGAGGTCAGCCAAGGATTGCCTTGCCTAAAATAAAACAAATGAACAAACAAAAACAAACAAACAAACAAACAATAAAACAAACAATAAAACAAAAAATGACGTGTGAATAAGCTAAAGAACAGATGCTAATCCTGGGGGAAAACACTGATAACTTTCCAAAGAGCTTTTTAAGATAAAATCTGAAGTATCTCCAAATCAAGACTGACGGTGCAGACCTGATAGCAGTGCACATAAACTATACACTGTAGCATCCCACTTTGTTTAAAGTTTTCAAAAGATGGAATATGGGACAAGTATGAGACACCAAGGTGGCCTCTGGCAGAGATTTTCTGGCTTTGTCTCCTGAATGTTATAATAATATATTCTGTTCTTAGTAGCTATTCCAGCCCTCCATGAACTCAGAGTAGTAATATGATTTCTAGAGGGACTTGAGCCAAGAATCACAAATGCAACAGCAACTCAATCTGAATGCTCAATGCAACACACATTTGAAGTGTGTGCAGCAGACGGGAAAAAGAGAATGCTTCAGCCTCCACCACCGTTCAGGGGAGAAATGGAAAGAGGAAGCCCAGAAGGAAAGTGAGGTATTTCAGAGATGATGTTATACAACCTCACGCCCAACAAAAACATTATGAAGGGCTGGCCGTAAGGAAAACCACTTGAGCTCCTTTCCTGCTTTCGAAGTTAGGATAACTGTCAGGGAACAGAGCTGATGGTGTGAAGAATGATAAGGAACATAGCTGGGCTGGATGGAGGAAGAGAATTATAGCTGAGGGATGGACTGACTGATTCAGGGAAACTGCCTTGGACATTTATTGCTCAGCACAGGTCTGATTTTAGAACAGGTATAACTTCTCTTCATAGCCGAGTAGAGGCATCAGGGAGAGCTAACAGATATCTACAAAATAAGAAAGACTTAAAAACGAGAAAATAACCTTGTTTCAAGGTAAACAACTCTCTAATTCATGGTCGCAAAAAAGATAAGTTAAAAGATGAGGATGTACAGATGGATATAAAGAAGGGACGGTTACTAGAGGTTACTGAACGAAGTCAGTTGTGGTTGGCAGTGACTCAGATTAATTCCTTTCTGTAGATGGTTTGGTGGTGGGCGGGAAATTATACAGAGGTGATTATTTTGGTTTAAGCAGACAAGAACATGAACTTGAGGTTTTTAACAGCTAGGTCCCAGGATGCACAGGCTATCAAGTCTGAGCTGTAAACTGCCATGATCATTGGAACTTTTCAGAGATGGTGGATTAAGCTGAAATGAATGGTCCTCTATCCTGTCCAGATATGGGCTACAGCCTGCAGCCCAAATCAACAGGCTATTTAACTACAACTGCTTAGGAAATATGAAGACATAAAATTACTTCCGGGTTTGGATTTTTAAACAACTAGAATAAATGAAAATGTATTTTGCCACAGTAAAACATCAAATATAAAACTTATGTGGTCACAGGGATCTGAAAGCAGAGTAGATATTTCTTGCCCAGTCATTTACTTTTCTACAAGTATTTTGGTCACTTTTTTAACTCTGTAGAATCCCTCTAGCAATTGTACTAGGGAAAACTAAAGTTGCTCTTGAAGAATTTGTCCTATGATTATTTCCCACAGATTAAGACTAATATTTCAAGTCTGAGTTTAGAGCTTGAATCTCCCAGTTTTCTTTCTAATATCTCCACCCACCCAGCCTAAAGCCACTGCAACCATGGCCCTGGGTTCTGTGCAATGCTGGCTAGAAGTGGTAATGATCATGACGTTGGTGTTGGGCCTTCCTGTCTTCCTCCTCCTACCTTGTAATAAACTCCTTTGCTAGGCAATGTCTGAGAATGTTTTTATAAGAAGGAAAGGCTGTTGTTGCTTAGGCCCAAAGTAAGTGAGACGTTACTGCTCTTTCATGACTTATATTGAACAAAATCTAATAATAAAAGCAAGAGTTTAGTTCCATTCTACCAAGGGGGCCTGTATATACATGACCCACAGTTAAAGTTCCACCACTGAGCTGCATGATATTCCACAGTAAGCTTCTCAAGATTTACTTGGTGATATAAAGGAACTTTCTCCTTTCCTTCCTTCATGACAGAAGCGTCAGGCAGAAGGGAACCTCGGCCTCTCAAAGAATAAAATCATACAATTATTTTCTAGTATTATCAAGAGTACTTTATGACTGGTACATAGTAGAGGCTCCCTAAATATTTAGTGAATCAATGCTTGCCATATGTCTTAGGGTAGCTGAATTTTTCAATGCTATATCATCATGTATTTTTACCGTTAGTTATCAAAGGTTAAAAACAAAACAAAAACAAAAATAAATCAAGAGCTTCTCTGCTTTCCAGCTGTGGCACTGAAAATTCTACAGTGTGAGACTGGCAACTTCCCTAGTCCTGAAGGAAATAAAACAGTTAAGATTTTTTGTGAATCTGTATTAATACAAAGTAAATCTTTAATTTTCTACACTACTGCCCTCCTCCACAAAACATCAAACAGTGAAACTGCTAAACCTAAAACCAGGTCAATACCAAAGTTTAGACTCATCAACCTGGAAGGCAACTAATAGAACTACCAGTTCAGTTATCTAACCTTACAAGACAACTGGGGCCTAAAGAGATAGAGAGGCTGGTAGAGTTTAGACTGACAAAGTATTTTATTTGCCTTAGGAAAACTCATGTGTTATCTCCCTTCAAGCCCAACCAGTGAGTGGGTAGGAGATCAAACTCTACAGTCTCCAGATACTCAAGATCTCCACAAAGGAAAAAAGGAAGTCTCCCATGCCTCTGAGGAAAGAAGTCTGGTCTTGCTAACTAACCACCAGACCTTAGATTTGTCACATCATTCACTGTTGCTTATTGTTCTTTGGAAGGTTAGAGTCAGTCATGATTTTGTGAAAGTCAACAACTGAGAGGTCAAGTAACTGAGGTAAAAGTAGACAAATAAATTGTGGTTGGTGGCAGTCTACAGGACCAAAACACATGTTGCTAAAAGGACCAAAACACATGTTGCTAAAATCTGTCAGTCCGCATTAATCTCCTTACATATAGCAGGAGCTGGAACCAGGCAAGTACAATGGATGCTAACGATCCAGTTTTAGATAGTTATCTGTACATAAACCAGTACAAACTTGTTTTCTGATGACTCTATTATGTATTTGCAGATGTCCTAATATACTAATGTCTTGATTTCTAACCTACTTATGTCTAGACTCTTATAAAATGCTAGTTGCTTTCCTGCCCAAAGCATTCCTCCCTTGCTGAGATAATTTGAGTTTTTCCTATGTGATATTTTGTGGCTAGAAGAACCTCCCTAGTTATGGTCTTCTTTGAAAGGTTTTATCTTCATATAGGTGTTATACCTTCTCTGAACAAGTGGGGGAAGGGAGGGGACAGAGTATGGCAAGAAAACAGAAGACACGGCTACAAAAGATAAAAGTGAAAATAGAAACCCTATCCCCCAAAACCCAATAGGACATTTACATTGATCTGACTAGGCCCCCATTCATTAAATTTCAAGAGGCAAGAATCATTTCTTGTGTAAAAATGTTTCTGGAACACCAGTGGAACTGTGATGTGGCATCCCACTCAAAGAACAAGCCAGTTGTGACTGCAGCGATACTACCGTATTGTATAATTGAAATTTGCTAAGAGAGTGGAACTTAAAAAAAGGTAAATATGTGAGGTGACAGATGTATTAATTAACTAGACAGATGGGGGAATCCTTTCACAATGTATATATATATCAAATCATCACATTGTACACTTTAAACTTCTTAAATTTTTTTTGATAAGTTTTCCTCAATAAAGCTGAAAAGAAAAAGAACAAGTCAATTACCCATCTGGGTTAAGTGGTTAGATTAAGCATAGTCCAGAGACAAAGGGATGGCATCATCTCTATGAGGCTTTACCAGTCCAAAGAGGTACTACTCAAGGCTTGAGAAAATGTGAGGTGTTAAAAACAAAGAATCAGATTTCTCAGCTAGGCAGAATTTTAACATGGTTGTCTAAGTCGATCTGATAATATCTCTCACATTATTATCTCTTACAAAGCTGTTAACTGACATGAATAGAGACACTCAAATTAAGGCCCTGTCATTACTGAAATAGAGAAAATATTTTCCTCTTTGCCAAAGGGATCCATCAGAACAGCAGCAGGGCTCTGGGAAACTCAGACGCAGCCAGGCTAGCTAGTCGGCCCAACGTATTTGGTTTGGCTCTCAGCAATGAAGAGTGTCAAAAGGGATAAGATGAAAAAAAAAATAACAACCCAAACAACTAATAAGAAATCTAATGCTGAAACTGTCAGGGTGGCAAGAACAAGGCTTTGTTTCAGCTGAAATTTAAGTGCTAAACCAGCCCAAAGCCTAATCCACGTCTAGCTCATCTCTCTGGCCAGGCAGGAAGAGAGAAGCAAGTTTCCTCTGGGCACAGCAGCACATGCTCGACGCACACTCCATCCAGGACTGCTGTCTGCTGTTTCCAGCACACAGTGTCTGATTCTAGAGCCAGTGTGATAGGGAGACTGGCAAGGCTCCCATGGAGAACTGTGGATCTTGCTTGACTTTTTCTCTTTTTAGTGCCAATCTGATTATATTCCCTGGGTAGAATCTCCCGACTCCCTGATGAGATGACAAAATGACTCTGCAATGTGGTACGAGCTCCTGGCCCAGTGATTCAGAAGGACCACGGAAGTGGGTGCCATTACTGATCAAGGCTCTGGGGTCATGTGGGCTGTTCTGAGTGATGTCCTGGTACACATGAGTATCTTATGAAGGATCATGTGCAGTGGTGAGGAACAAGCACTATACGATGACATGGCAAGTTGCATCTGACGTGGCTGATGTGGAGAAGGCTGGGTGGGGTGGGGTTCTGGAGTTGCGTGTTACTAAATTTGGATTGCTAAAGGGAACAAAGTATGTGATGTGATTTGAAAGCTCTTGGGGAAGGTTGGGGTTGAAAGAAAAATATTCCCACAGCCCCCTAAAGCTCAGAGAATTTTGCAGTCGAGTGTTTACATAGGTGAAAAAGGGTGAGAATGTGAGACTCCAGAGAGACTTCCAGTCCAGTTTTGCTCTATGAATGCCTGAGGCTCACCACACTTGTGAGCACAGTTCCCCCAGAAAGTGTGGGTAAAAAAATGACATTCCAGGGCTCAAATGGCCCCACACAGCTTTATTTACACATGGAAGGAATGGCCGAACATGGGAAGTAAAGTCCTCACCAAAGCGAGTACTTCCGGGAAGTTTCACCTAGCTTACTGAAGAGAAGCATCCCAAGATCTCTTCTTCCTACTTCTTTTCCCAAGGAAGTAGCTGGAGAGAAGGTGGCCTCAACCTTCAGAAGCAGCCAAGTGAGAAGGCGAGCTCTCCATGGGCAAGAAAAGATGGAGGAGTCATGGGATCACCCCTCTGCACACTCCCGAAGAGGCTAATCCAAATAAACAGCCCTAGCAACTCCTGCATGTGGCTCTTTCCAATGATCCCAATGCCCACAGGACTTCTGCCTGTGAGCTGCAGAGTATCAGATAGGGCTTAAGAGGCTCAAGTGACAGTGCAGGGAGCAAGGGAGGTGCTGGCAAAGCTACAGTCTTGAAGGAGGTAAAAGGAACTTCTTAATAGATATTTTAAATCATCTACTATTCACTTTTGTCCCCCCCAAAAAGTCACAGTGCTTGGTCAGCACACAATGCCTGAAACAGCAAGCGTCTATCTGCCGGTGTCCCTTACTAAAACACACACTGCTTGAGCTAGAGGGTAAATGCCCTTGCAGCATCCTGCAGACAATTTAACATTGCTGTAGGAGAAATCAGTTATTACTAGAGTGTCCTTTAACAAGCTAAGAGGATTTTCTTCCAAGGGGACTGCAAGGTGGAGTAGTGGGTACAGGTTGGAAATGGAAGGAAATGTCCAGTTCCACTTGTGCCACTTAGGTCTGTCATCTTGGGTAAGTCACTTCAGTTCTCTGGCCTAAGCTTCCTTATGTGCAAAAAGGGAGATTAGATGATCTCTAAATTCTTTCCAGCTTTAATAATTTTTGAATAAATAAAACTCGTTCCTGATTAAATAACATTAGAACAGTGAGTGCCAACTGAGAGCCTGCAGGCTATTTCTAGATGGGGTTTTTCAGCTCTCATGAAGGCTTCTCACTGTACCTTCTCTGCGTGTCATCACAGGATGCCAGAGAAAACGCAATACTTTCCTTTTCCTGTGATTCCCTACCCTCTTGCTAATTGCATTCTGACATCCATCTGTGGTAATCTTACTTTTGGGAATAAATACTTACTGACCCCAATTTAGACTAAAGACTCGCAAAAGGTTCCTGTGATCTCACACAGACTGTAAGCGTATCAGAGAGCTGAATGTCAGAGAACGCTAAGGGTAGTGATGCCTTATCACCAGGCCTGGGGTACACTGAGGAGGAGATTCATCTGGCTTTTAACCTGGCAATTTGATCTTTTTTTGAACTCTTCTTTCCCCAGTCACTCACTAATCTTATCATTCTAGTGTTTGGGTTCCCTAAGCATTCATTCAAAGGTGATAGTGACAGTGTGCTATACCTGCATTTAAAAAGGTAGTGTGCCTTGGAGAGATGCTTGTTTCAAAGAACAAATTGAAGCAGTGAAATTTCAGGCACATAGGCAGGAACTTTATCAAATGCCTCATCATAGTACTTTTAAGTCACTATCAGAGCATGCTTTTTTGTTAAGTTGGCAGTAAAATGTTAGTGTCTAAAGCTTGGCTTAGGATTTACATTAGAAAAGGGTAAGACTTTTTTTAGTTTGATAACATTAAAACCACTATCTTGAACAAGAACCCCATGAAAAATCCCATCAATCAAAACCTGATCTTTAAGGTTCTAAGTAAGTATCACTGGAATTTACAGCACAGCCTGTTATCTGCAGTGGGAGAGCATATGCTAGATAGGGGCATTTTCTTTGTGCCTAGAAAGTATTTTGTATAAAAAGAGGTATAGGAAGCAGTAAGATAGCATTTATAGCATGTAGAAGAATACCACAATCTTATCCCCAGAAAATTCCTGATTTCATTCATTTACTAAATGTTTTTTTTTTTAATTTTTTTAAAAATTTTTAAAATCTATTACACAGCTTTTTAAGAAAGGTCCAGTTACTAAGTTCTTTTCCAATGGTATTTGGGACTGAAGTCACCAGCAGGCCCCGCATCTCCCCTAAGGGACTACGCTGTAATTAGTGAATGTGAGTAACAGATTCTGCAGTCATGTCCCTCACTCCCCATAACCTTATAATCGGCAGGGCCCCGGCATATATCTGGAGTGCTGCTTCCACAGTCTGTTTGGAAGTCAGTTGTTTGAAACTTTGAAAGAATTACGTAAGTAGTAGCTAGATACCCAAGTAGTCCTCATGAGACTATTCACCCATAATGTTTGTATGGGCTGAATCAGGCTCCTTCACCCAGCTCATGTTGACGTACTGATCCCCATGACCTCAGAATGTGACTGTTATTTGGAGAGGTGATTTAAAGAGGTGTATTTAAAGAGATGATTAAAAGATGAGGCTGTGAGGGTGGGATCTATTCCAGTCTGACTGGTGTCCTTGTGTAGAAGAAAGGGAAATGTGGACACAAGAGATACCAGGGATGTGCGTGAATGGAGGAAAAGCCACGGGAGGACACAGAGAAGCTGGCCATCTGCAAGCCAAGGAGAGAACCTCAGAAGAAACCACCCTTACTGCACACAAACAGTATGGCCACTCCCCACCCGACTCTCCTGTGCTAACTATTGTTGCTATTAGATTTCCCTGAGGCTCTACGAGAATCTCCTGTACCCCCCTGTAAGAACATCCTTACTGATACCTTGATCTTGGACTTCTAGCTGTTTAAGCCACCTAGTCTGTGGTACTTTGTTACAGCAGCTAATACAATTTTATCATAGAACCTAACTACCATTCACTACATTTTATATACAGCTGGAAGATGCCTTGTGAGTTTTAACTCCAAACACCAGAAACACATCTTCGCCTGCCCCAGTGGCAAGTGTGTCCTGGTCCCATCTTTCCTGTATAGCAGTGAGAGGGGTTCAGGGAGAAAAACCTCACTTCTATGGCAGTGGCACCCACAGCAGGATGTTCTTACAGGGGGGTACAGGAGATTCTCGTAGAGCCTCAGGGAAATCTAATAGCAACAATAGTTAGCATAGGGGAGTCGGGTGGGGAGTGGCCATACTGTTTGTGTGCATGTAAACCGAAGACTGCTGTATTTCACGGTACACTTCTGATTTTATACCTGGGAAGTCATGCCCTACTGGGAGAGGGGTGTGGTCGCACACCTTTTTCTTTTTCTAAGTTTACAGAAGTTTCCCCTAGGGCATTACTGTTGTACACAGCCATTGTTACTATAAGAAGTTTTGTATTCTTCAGGGGTGCTGAGGCAGAAACACAGTTGAGAGCTTCTGGCATACACCACAGTAGATCCTGTCTATAAGAAATTTAAGTTCTATTTCTAGACTGCCCCACCAAACATTTTTGCAAAGAATTAAACAGTCTGGAAGAAAACTAAGGACAATTTATTAAGAATGCTCTGACTAGACTGGAAAACTGTCAGCTCTAAAGTCTGTAAGTTCCACTGGCTTTAAGTTTGCAGTGCCTACTCTGGTCATGTTTTTTTGGCATTCATAAGGATTAATTTTCTTCTTTGCTCAGTTGGGGGAGCATTATCTTTGAAAGTTGACATTGGAGACGACAGACCCATGTTTAATGTACTGAACTGTAGTAATTGTCAAGACTCATTAAAATTCCAAGATGGTAAATAATTGCTCCTGCAGGAGCTCTAGGGAATCAGGAGTGCTAACCTTCTTCTCCCATGGGAATGCTTTAAACACAAAGGAAAACACGCAAAAAGGGCAGCAAGAAAACATTAAGATCTCTATAAATGCAGAGCTTTGTAATTAAAAAAAAGTTCCATATTTATATGTTAGGACTCTTAAGTGCAAGACCAAGCTAATAAAAACTAGACTGAAAAAAGGTTCCTGCATTCATTGCTGCAAAGCCGAGGGCACATGAGACCTGAATTCAGAGTAGGTGCTTTATGTTCAATTTTATTTAGTTCCGGCAAGTTGGTGGCAGGCACCAGTAATGACCAGCTGCCCTAGTCAAGAAGTGGGGGTGTGGGGGGGAAGACCTGTAGACAAAACAGAAACAGCAGAATTCCCCTTCTCTGAGACAAGTGAAGGAAGGACATGGTTGAAGGGACCTTTTGTATCAAAAAAGGTTCAGTCTAGCTAAGTCTCTTAATACCCTTTCTCTCTACAAACAAGATCATTCTACATTTAGTGCAAAGCATGTAGTTTTGCCCTTATTTAAGTATATCTTTTCATGTGTACACCATAAGGCTGCCCTCGGATTGGTAGTGAATTGAAATTAATGGTTAAAATCTGTGTAATTTCAACTATGTAAAAGAGTTTCTTAACGCCTCTATTTTCAAATCCTCATTTCCTCTTCCTTTACCCAACTTAGTTTTAGAGGATTTTATCAAGATGTAAAGTAGCAGCTTTGTGTGCTAGGGCCCAATTTAGAACACCATAAGCCCGTTCTCTCTTGTCTGCCCAGCTCTTCTGTATCTTCCCCCTCCTTTTTTGGGAACAAGCTTTTCTCTGCCAGATTTTCAGCACTCAACTGGCAAGATATTCTGCTCTTTACATAAAAAGGTTAATGGCAGCTGTCAGAGGAAGGAGAAAGCGCCAGACTGTGTGAGAGCAGAAAGGAGAGAAAAAGTGAGGTTATTCCACAGGGTTTTCCTTGTAAATTCGTCAGGAGACACACACACACACACACACACACACACACACACACACTCACACTCACACTCTCTCTCTCTCTCTCTCTCTCTCTCTCTCTCTCTCTCTCTCTCTCTCTCAGGCCCAGTCCTGATACAGACACACATTTATCTTCATGGCTCTGCAGTTCTTTTTGCTAGATTGCTGGTCTTGCCTCTCCCAGCCTCTTATACTCTGCCACTTAGTTTTTTGGACAAGAGCTGAGGAAACAAGTTCAAACATCACAAAAAGAAGAAAACCAGATCAGAAACATTCAGGCTGGGAACCAGAACAAAGTTTGTTGCCCCACAAAGAATCATTCTTCTTTTTTCTTTCTTTCTTATTTTTTCCTCCCTGCTTCCCTTATCCCTTGGCCCCTGACAGCTCATATGTCCATTTGGCTCACTTGTGTGGTACAACAATCTGTGCAAATGCATTCAAGAAAGAGAGTGGAAAGTCATGTTGTGACTGATGATTTATGCATTCCCTGAGTGAGAGCAAGGACTTCAGGTTCTGTGCCCAGTACTGCCCCAGCATTCACACCCTCTGGTTCCCCACCATGAAAAAAGAAGTGTATGTGCCAAAGAGTGATTGATCAAAATTGAGAAAACAAATGGAAGAAGGGATCCAAGGAGAGGACAAGACCTTAGCCAAATTCTAGAACAATACTTCCCTGAAAATTAAAAATGGGACTGAGCGCTGGGAAAGGGAGCTGGAGTCCAAAGCTCCGTGACCCAGGGAGCGGCTGGCTGGTATGAGCCCATTCCAGTGCAGTCGGCCCTGATGGGGGGCTGGCATTCGTGGTGGGGAAAAAATCTGTACTCTTGGGAGAAAGTTCATTTTTAGCTTTTTAGCAGAATCTGCCCATCAGTCAAACTATTTCAAAAAGTTCAAAAAGAGACTGATAGTGGGGTATGATTTTTCCTGTTTTTGTTTTAAACTTAGCAATCACTGAAATACAGCAAAATGCACAGATCTTTAACTGTATAATTTGATGAATTTTGATAAATACATACACCCTCACAGCCATCTCCCCAACCAAAGTATAAAATATTTCCATCATCCCAGAAAGTTCCTTTACTCCCTTTCAGTTAATTCTTAAAGGCAACCAGTGTTCAAATTTCTACCACCATACATTAGTTTATCCTGTTCCTGAATGTCATATAAATGAAATCATCCATCAATTACATATTCTTTTTTATCTGGCTACTTTTGCTTAACATAGCATTTTGGATATTCATTCATAAAGTTGCTTGTTTTAGTTCATTCTTTTTTATTGCTGAGTACTATTCCGTTGTGATACATAATAATTAAAACGAACATTTGGGTTGTTTCCAGTTTGTGGTTTTTATGAATGAAGCTGCTATAAACAACCTTGTAGATGTCTTTTTGTGGACATGTTTTCACTTCTCTTGAGTAAATAAGAATGGAATTGCTGGATTAGAAAATAGATGTACATTTAATAAGTCTATTTAATAAAACACTGCCTAAGAGTTTCCCTAAGTCTTGTACCATTTTAAATTTTCATCAGTAATGTATGAGCGTTCTAGTTGGTCCACACCCTAACATTTGGTTTTGTTGGTTTTGTTAATTTTAGCTGTTTTCGTGGGATTGTAGTACTATCTCATTGTGGCTTTCATTTGTGTGAGCTTTTTAATGCTTAGTTTGTGTATCATCTTTTGTGACTTGCCTGTTCAAATCTTCTGCCCATTTTAAAATTATGTTGCTTTGTCTTTTGTAACTGATCTTGAAAATATCTTCTTCATACAAGGTCTTTGTTTTATATAGAGAGTATTTTCTCCCAGTCTTTTGATGAACAGAGTTTAAAGTTTTAATAAAGTCCAATTTTTCATTTTTTCCTCTATGTTAGTATTTTATGTCTCCATGCCTGCTGCATTGGGGGTAGTTTTAGTACTATATGTGCCATTTTGCTAAAATCTGGAATTATAATATGTATCTTTATTAAGGCTTAAAAACAACCATCCATTGCTAATCCTTGGTTACATAGGCCCAATTTTAGAACCAAAAACAATTAGCCTTACCAAAAGTTCAGGGCTATAAAGGTTTTAAAAATGAAAGCTGCACTTCCAAAAATATTTAACCATTCAACATTTAGGTCATATATGTTTACTGATAAAATGAGATGATCTGTATCAAATGGGAACAATAGTGACAAGTTCAACAGGGCTGAGGAGGGGGCTTTAAGGGGGGACGCAAGAATTTTTCAATCTCTCTGAAAAAGGATTGTACAACATTCCTTTGAAATCTGTTACATACTCACAATTCTAGAGTCAGATTCTTATCTATGTTTAACTGAAAATTTTAAAATAATTTAATATTCTCTCATTATGTACTCAATAGAAATAGGAAAGACAAGAAACAGGCCTTCTCGCCAAAAGCCTTCATCCTATAATTACATTCTATATCTTTATAATTTTTCTATGTTAACTGCCCTTTCTAAACAACTATTTATTTTTTAATATACCTATCTTCCTCTATTTAAGTCATATATATATAATTGTTTTTTTTTTTTTTGGTGGGAGGGAGGGGATGCATAGAGTTTGAGCTAGGGTGCTATTCAAATACAATCTTAAAATTCTGGGGGGCTATTTTACATTCTATTTACACTAGAATAATAGACAACCAGCGTTAGAAAAAACCTTAGAAATAATCTGACAAATCACCTCCCAATGCTGAATTCCTTCTACAACCCAACCGAGCAGCTCGTCCTCTAGAGAAGAACCTATCTCACATGAGGCTGTCCATTCTTTTTGTAAACAGATCTAGGAAGTTTTTCTTTCTGTTAAACTAAAACATCTATCCACTGGTCATAGGGTAACAATGAACCAAAAAAAGGTCATTTTTGTCACCTGTGGGTAACATCTTGGGGTCGTCTAGGTGAATACACTTCTTAGTATTCTCAATATTGTTAAATAGCTCCATTTTCATAGGAGGATGAAAATCTGAATCCCAGACTTACTGAATTAAATTTTTTAATAACTTTTTATTTTCAAATAATTTCAAACTTATTGCAAGAATAATACAAATAACTCATACCCTTCACATTTTACTACCTTTGCCTTATCATTCATTCATTCATCTCTCGATACATGGATATATGAATGTGTATATACAAATCCATCCATCTATCCATCTATCCATCCTGTATCTATATCCATATAACTATATATACGTTCCTTAATTGTTAAATTGAGGTTACATGTTGTTTGGCGAGAACACCTACTTGTGTTCTTTTCAATGCATATTATCAGGAAGCACTTAATGTTTTGTCCCATCAGTCACTTAGTTTAGATGATGTTTGCCAGGTTTTTCCAACATATATTAACTAAAAGAATTTTGTGCTAATTAAGTGAAATAAACTTTTTGTGAAGAGATACTTTCAGACTATACTAATATCCTGTTCCTCAACAAACTTTTACTCACCAGAATTAAAATCACAATGAGATAGCACCTCGCATCTGTCAGAATCAATAAATCAGTAAACAACAAGTGTTGATGGGAATGTGGGGAAAAGGGAATCTTGAACTCTTGTACATTGATGGTGAGAATGCAAACTGGAGCAGTCACTATGGAAAACGGTATGGAGGCTCCTCAAAAAATTAAAAATAAAATTACCTTATGATCCAGTAATTCTACTTGTGGGTATTTACCTGAAGAAATCCAAATTACTAATTCGAAAAGATATATGCATCCCTATGTTCATTGCAGCATTATTTACAATAGCCAAGATATAGAAACGACCTGAGTATCTATCAACAAACAACTGGATAAAGAAGATGTGGTACATATAAACAATGAAATATTACTCGGCCATAAAAAAGAATGAAATCTCACCATCTGCAATGACATGGATGAACCTGGAATGTATTAAGAAGCTAAGTGAAATAAGTCAGAAAAAGTAAGACAAATACCATACGATTTCACTCATATGTGGACTCTAAAGAACAAAATAAATAAAGAAACAAAACAGAAATAGACTCATAGATATAGAGAACAAACTGATGGTTCCCAGACTGGAGAGGGTTGAGGGGCTGGATGAAAAAGGTAAAAGGGCTAAGAAGTACAAATTGGTAGTTACAAAATAGTCACAGGAATGCAAAGTATAGCATATAGTTAACAATACTGTATGGTCTATAGCCATGCCACCCTGAACAAGCCCGATGTCTGATCTCAGAAGCTAAGCAGGGTCAGGCCTGGTTAGTACTTGGATGGGAGACTACCTAGGAAGACCAGGTGCTGTAGGCATAAATAATAACAAATAATAAAAAAATAATATTGTAATAACTATGTATGATGCCAGGTGGGTTCTAGACTAATCAGGAGATCATTTTGTAAATTATATAAACGTCTAACCACTATGCTGTACACCTGAAACTAATATAAAATAATACTGAATGTCAACTGTAATTGAAAAAAAATTGTTGTGTAGTATGTTATCAAAAAAAGCAAACAAAAAATCCCAAAAATTTTACCCACAGATTTTCACATTCACCAATGATGGTTCTTGCCCAAATCAGTTACTACTATGATGAGCCAAATAGTGATTCTGTAATTCCATCATTCCACCTACATTAATCAGCTGGTATTCTACAATAGGATACAGCTTTCCTTTCCCTCTCATTTATTTGTTTATTCATTCATTTATTTATACCAGTAGAGATGCACATATTTCTAATTTATTCAATGAGTTATAATCTGTTACTATTATTATTTTGTTTCTTGAATTCTTCAAGATTTTGCCATTGTGTCCTTCTGACACAAACAAATGGAAAGATATCCCGCAGTTCAGAAGAATTAATAATGTTAAAATATCTTTATTATCCCAAACCATTTATAGATTCAATTAAATCCCTATCAAAATTCCAATGTCATTTTTCACAGAAATAGAAAAAACGATCCTAAAATTTCTATGGAGCCACAAAAGACCTCAAATAGCCAAAGCAATCCTGAGAAAAAAGAACAAAGCCTGAGCCATCATATTCCTGATTTTGAATGATGCTACAAAGCTATAGTAATCAAAACAATATGGTATTAATAAAAAAATAGACTCATAGACCAATGAAACAGAATTGAGAACTCAGAAATAAACCTCTGCATGTACTGTCAACTATGTGAAAAGGGAGCCAAAAATACTCAATGGGGGAAAGGATAGTCTCTTCAATAAACAGTGTTGGGAAAATTGGAAGTAGGCAGAAGAATAAATTTGGACCACAGTCTTACACCGGTCACAAAAATGAACTTAAAATGGATTAAAGACTTAAACACAAGACCTGAAACTGTAAAACTCCTAGAGGATAACACAGGGAAAGAGCTTCTTGATATCGTACTTGGCAATGATTTCTGAATATAACACCAAAAGCACAACTAACAAAGGCAAAAATAAATGGGACTACATGAAACTAAAAAGTTTCTGCACAGAAAAGAAACATTTAACAAAATGAAAAGGCAACCTATGGAATGGAAGACAATGTTGCAAATTATGCATCTGATAAGAGGTTAATACCTAAAAAATATAAAGAACTCATACAACTCAATATAAAAAACAAACAATCTGATTAACAAATGTGCAGAGGAACTGAATAGACAGTTTCCAAAGAAGACATACAAATAGCCAACAGGTATATGAAGAGGTGCTTGACATCATTAATCATCAGTTATAATCCACAAATTGAAACCACAATGGATACCACTCACATCTGTTAGAATGGCTATTATCAAGAAAACAAAAGATAACAAGTGTTAGGAAAGAGTATGGAGAACAGAGAACACTTGCTTGTGCACTGTTGGTGAGAATGTAAATTGGTATTGTCAGTATGGAAACAGTATAGAAGTTCCTCAAAAAATTAAAAAATAGAACTACCATGTGATCCAGCAATTCCATTTCTGGGTATATATCCAAAGGAACTGAAATCAGGCTCTTATAAAGCTTTCTGTACTCCCATGTTCATTGCAGTATTATTCACAATAGCCAAGATATAAAAATAACCTAAATATCTGTCAACGATGAACAGATAAAGATGTAGTGTACGTACACACACACACACACAGCGGAATATTATTTAGCAATGAGAAAGAATGAAATCATGCTCTTTGTGACAACTTGGATGAACACTGAGGGCATTATGCTAAGTGAAATAAGTCAGACCAATACTGTATGATATGACATATGTGAAATCCAAAAAAGCCTAACTCAGAGAAACAGAGAGTACTCTAAGTGGTGGTTACCAGGGGCTGGGGTATTGCAGAAATGGGGAGAAACTGGTCAAAGGATACAAACTTCCAGTTATAAGATTAACAAATTCTGAAGATCTAATGTATAGGACAGTGATTATAACTAATAATACTGTATTATATACTTGATTGCTGCTAAGAGAGTAGATGTTAAATGTTCTTACCATAAAAAAGAAATAATTATGTGATGGGATGGAGGTATTAGCTAATGTTATGGTGGTAATTATTTTATATTATATAAATGTATCAAATCAACATGTTGTATGCCTTAAATTTACACAATGCTGTTTATTAATTATGTCTCAGTAAAGCTGGAAAAAAATTCTTTCAGATCTCAGAACTAGAAACAGTCATGGTTTTGCTGGACTACTGGTTTGTTTTGCTCTTGTAGGATACTGCAAACTACAAAACTAATCACATTTCTCTCTTGATGGTGCTTGACAGCTCACCCCTGGATTCACCATTTTTTTTTTTACCTAACTTCCTTTCCCCTTGATATTTAGAATGATGGAGATGGAGAGTTCTTTAGTAGATTGTGGTGTCCATTTCCTCTCTGAGAAGCACTGCTCCAGAACTGCTCACTCAATGTGAAGTATTAAAAGATTTAGAAGTGAGTTTCTGATTATTTACTCCATTATTCTGGATCATGTTCCCCATTAACCTTAAAGCTGAATGAATATAATATTGTGAATATAACTTCTAATTTTATATAAGAAGTAAAACTATATGATGTGGACTATAAAAAATTGTCTTGAAGAAATAAAATAATGGCTATTCTTTCACGTATAGTAGACATTTAAAAACAAGCTATCCATGGCCATAAAGTATCTCAAATGTGACCTGGTCCAAATTTAGTTGTTGGAACTTGACAAGATTGAAGCTAGAGGTAAAAATGACCTTAAATCCATTATTTGAACAATACATGCTTGGTAAAATCTAGAGACGGAAAACCAAAGGAGTAGAACCCAAATACTTAAGTCTTCAAAATATAATTTACATTCACCTGCAAACCAAAATACTTAAAGCATACACAATTAACTATAGGTACCCAAAACAAATCTATTTAGTCTGTGGTGACTATCTGGCTCTGGCCAGTGTGTATAAAAATCACAAAACATAAAATTTCTTCAAACTAGGATACTTTGACCCAAGAATAATATTATGCTCCAAGTTAGTTTCCACATTCACTTTATAACTAAATGAGCCATTGCACTGGTAACAAGTTGAACAGTTGAACTCTATGGTTATAAGGAAATCATGATATACAACATAGCAGTGTATGAATAAGAGAGCCATAGGAGATTTATCAATGTTTCCTCATCTCATTGTGAGTTGAACACAACCACTTGCAGTTATGAGAAAGATTACACACAAGAGTGTGGTCTTTCCAATACCTGCACCAGCAAATATCTGGAGTGTCCCATCTTGTTGCATCTTTCTGAAACTAAAAAATTGATATGTAGCCTATGTTCAGTATAATCTTTTAAAAACATACACAACATTTATGTTAAACCCATTGCTATTACTCCCAAACAAACCAGGACCCAAATCATTGAGCTCTATGAAAATAACTGTTTACGTTTATACTGAAGGGAAAAGCCATTTGTCTGAAAAATTTTAGTTGAAAATTTCCCACCATTTTCATGTAGTCTATAGTTCTCAACCTAAGAACCAGTAACTCAACTCCTTGAGTAGATGTTGGTTCTATGTTAATTAATGTCAATGCTGGATTCATGCAGGCACAAAGTTTTCCTGTCCAAGAGTTGTCAAGAAGGCTTGCCAAAGAAATGAAGGCAGCTTATGTAAGAGGAGAGGGTAGAAGTGCAGTGTGGGAAATATGGACCTGGTATTTTAATTATGAGCTATGATTTTGGAAGATAACAGACAGTGGTCAAGTATGGGACTTCCTAAAACAAACAAATGTTTAAATCTAAAACTGAACTTAATAAAAACTTTTTCTTAGTATCAGATACTTTGTACCATAATAGCATTTGACTTTGACACTACCTCAATCTATTTCTTCAAAGAAAGCTTCTGGAAGCACAAGTGAAATGGTATAAGATTTATACTTATCTGAAAAAATTCAACAATGTCTCTTCTTCTAACACAAGTAACAAAAGGGCCTGGGTTCAGCAAACAATAATGAAAAGAAAGATAGCCTGAATAGTATGATACCATTTATTTCAAATTTGTATCATATTAAACAATACTGAATATTGTTTATAGAAACAAATGTGTATTAAAAGGTA
Source organism: Eidolon dupreanum (assembly GCA_028627145.1). Classification (NCBI taxonomy): domain Eukaryota; kingdom Metazoa; phylum Chordata; class Mammalia; order Chiroptera; family Pteropodidae; genus Eidolon; species Eidolon dupreanum. The sequence continues at coordinate 77,722,132 of CM053503.1, read as the reverse complement.
AAAGTATGGACTGTAAAAACATACACCAACTTAGGACAGTGCTTGCTATTGCAGATGGAAAAGGAAAAATAAAACTAAGAAGAGTAGGAAAAAGACTTCATATTTAGCATGTTAAAAATTCTGAAGCAGATATAACAAGATAATATTTGTTAATTCTGAGTACAAAGATGATATTATATTAATCTCTATGTTTTTTCTGAATGCTTGAAATATTTCATGAAAAGAGAAGAGCCTAGGGACCAAAATTGGAACTAAATATATTTTACGTAAAAAATGGCATCTGTAGGTTTTCACAGAGGAATCTTTTTTATGGAATCCTTTGCAAAAATTTTTTGTGACTAAATTATAAAATTTAAGACTGCTCTCTTGGATTACAACACATATATGGAATTACAGGAAATTTGAAATTAAGAAAGCCCAGATATTACTTGAGATGTACAGTCAGAATTTTTCATGCTCAAGATTCTAGAAGGAGGGAAAATTCCAAGGTTGACGTAGGACTCAAGGTTGACATAGGCTGATTTTTAGTAAAATATTAACTGAAAATAATGATGATGGTAATAGCAATAACAACTGTCATCTATATGCTCTTATAATTCTCACAACGTTATGTGCACTGAAAGATAAAGCTTTAGGCAGAGATATTAAGAAAACTGAGATCAAACAGATAGGCAGTGGAGGTAAAACACTGCAAATCTAAGTCTGTCTGACTCTAAAATGCGTGTCCTTAACTCCCGGACTACACTCAAGCTGACATGAATAGCACACGACACTAAAGTACCTGTTATCCATGCACCCATCTATCAAATTCAATCCAATCAAAACTAATATATCACACCTAAAGAAAACACCAAAAAGTATAAAATTTGGGTGCAGACTTATAAAACTTAAAAATTAAAGGTCACTGTTGTGAATAGATTCAAGAATTTTTCAAAATTAAACAAAACAAAACAAAACCACAAGTGGGCACATCATTTTCAAATAGTTGAAAACGAAAGATAAAAAGAAAATATCCTGAGAGTGGTCAAGGAAAAAAACATGACAAGAAAAAAGGAAATAGCAGACTTTTCAAAAGAAACTATGGAAAATGGAATAGCATCTTTAAAGTATTAAAAAACAAAACAAACTGTCTACCTAGAGTTCTATATCTAGAGAAGAGTATCTTTCAAAAAGAAGGTATATTAGTTTGCTGGGGCTGCCATAATAAGATGCCACAGACTCGATGGCTTAATGACAGAAATTTATTTTCTCACGGTTCTAGAGGTTAGAAGTTCAAGATTAAAGTGTTGGTAGGGTTGGTCTCCACGAGGCTTCTCTCCTTGGCTTACAGATATGTTGTGTCCTCACATTCTTTTTTTCCTCTGTGAGCATACACCCCTGGTGTCTCTCTTTATGTCCTAATTTTCTTTTCTTATAGGACACCAGTCAGATTGCATTAGGGCCCACCCTATCAGCCTCATTTACAGGCCCTATCTCCTTATATAGCCACACTCTGGAATTTAGGGCTTCAACATATAAATTTTTTTTTTTTGGGGGGGGGACATAATTCAGTGCATAATACACCATCCTACTTTATCCCAAATTCATGTCCTTCTTACATGCAAAACACATTTAACCCCACCCTAAAAGCCCAAAAGTCTTAATACATTCCAGCATCAACTCTAAACCCCAAATTTCATCTAAATATCATCTAAATCAAGTGTTGGGTGAGACCCAAGGTATTCATCCTGAGGCAGAATTCCTCTCTGGATGTGAACCTGTTGAAACCAGACAAATTATCTACTTCTAAAATATGATGATGGAACAGATACAGGCTAGACATTTCCATTCCAAAAGGAGAAACTGGAATGAACAGGAAGGGATCATGGGTCTCAGGTAAGTCCAAAACCTAGCAGGGCAAATTCCATTAGATTTTAAGGCTTGAGAATAATGATCTTTGGCTGAATACTCTGTCCTCGAGGCTCTCAGCGGTGGCAGCTCCAGCCCTCTGGCCCTGGGTGGCAGCCTGGCCTATTGAAACTGAGGAGGTAGCCTTGCCCTCTGGGATCAAGGAGGAAGAGAGAGTTTTGCCCGCTTGACCTGTGCCCTGTGTGCCCTGGTGGATATATGCGGTCTGCAAGAAACCCACTTTAAACATAAAGACATAGCTTAAAAGCAAATACATGGAAAAAAAGATTGTCTATGCACTCACTAATTTAAAAAAAGATGGAGTGGTAACATTAATATCAGACAAAGCATACTTCAGAGCATAGAATATTATTGGCTTTGAAGAAGGACATTACATAATGATAAAAGAGTCAATTTGTCAAGAAGATATAACAATTCTTAATGTGTACGTACTCACTAACAGAACTTCGAGATACATAAAACAAAACATGATAAGGTAGAAAAATGAACAAACCCTAGCTGGTATGGTAGCCAGTTTCTAAGATGGCAAAGGAAACAAAACAATTCTGGGAAATCTTCAGATGCCAGGTTATATTTCTATAGGCCAGGCAGTTACAGAGTAGAGTGTCATGACTCAGGTCATGTCTGAGTGGTTCCTGACATCAGTAGTCAGATTATCCATAGCTACTAAATAACACTGACGAAATTGTCTTGGGTTGCCAAATAAATAATCAGCTCAGTCTATACTAAGCATTCTCTACATACATAGTATTATAGTAGGCACTTTGGAATTACAAGACATGGTGCCAGCAGTGAAGAAACAAGTTATCTAGATGGAGAATTATGAAGTAAAAGTTTTAAAATTAACCATGTGCTCTGTTTCCAGCGAACCTTCAGTTGCATTTTCACTACATGGTTATTAATAGCAAAAGGAGCGATTAAGAATTCAATTTAATTCTGTCCTTTGTATTTTTCCCTCTTTCAAGAAGAAAGATATTAAAATTTCTACGGCAATATGCTAAATTTGAGAGGCAGGCCTTATTTTTTCACATTAAAAAAATAAGATGGATAACTAATCAGGGTGTTAAATATGTCTATTATTAGGCAATATACACGTTGTAGGGAAGTAAGCACAGCTCTAAGATTCCAGTTTTCAGTTCTTGACCTGAGGGTTGTCACTGCTATCTTTAACATCACACCATGGGAGGTTTTGCATTTAACACAATTTTGCTTCATACATATGAATAAACAAATAATGTTTAATGATTGGAATTATCTGGCTGGAAAATAGGGTATAGCTTCAAAATTCTGATGAAGACTTTTAGGAAATTTATAACACCTGTGCATTTAAGTCTTTTGGTGTATGGTCACAGTATTTACAAGGGGCTGGATATCACTAACTCCTACCTGAAAACTAGCTTAGAGTTAATGTTTTTAAAACTGCTCTATTTATCTTCTATTTTTAGTGCTTATTTGATTTTTCTTTCCTTCACTTTCCATGTTTGGTTTCTATCCCTATCCTCATCCTGTTTTCTCTGTTTCTTTTATACATGGTTTTGTCTCAAGACTAACCTTATTTATTTATTAAACTACAAAAAATTATAACATGAAAAATAAGAGCCAACAGAATTTTACAGACAACAGCAAGCAGGAAATATAGCATAGGGTGGTAACCTAAGCTAGTTCATCTAATGGTTCTTTTACTTAAAAACTTAATATGTTGTAATCCACAGTTCCCTAGAGACAAGTGAAGATACATGCTACTGACTTGTCAGGAAGTCCTTCTCCAAATATCCTTAATTTGGACTTTCCTTTGGTGGCCATAACTGTTACTGGCCATCACTTCTATGAAATAATGTATGGTCTGTTAACAGATTGTCTTTAACCCTCTTCTTTTCTGAGACTTGAGCAAGCTACACTGAGAGAAGAATAAAGTAGCAATTTTTTCAAATGATAATTCCTAATGTCTGCTGAAGAACTAACCATTGCTAAGATTCTTGAATCTGAGCACTGAATTCTCCAAGGTAGCTCCTATTGCATCAACCTAAGTAGCAGCTGAATTTTAATAGGGTCTTGTCAAAGTTCAAGTGAGAGACTTACCTGTTCCTGGGTCATCTTCTGCAGTTCATTCTTCCAAGTTGCCTCGTCATCGTCCAAGTTATAGGAAGCTGGAGGAGTGAGCCCACGAAGGATCAGGGGGTCTCGGTCATGGCAGAGGGCTGTCAGGTGTCCAATATACAATTTTAATTTGCTTCTATTTTGGTCAAGTTCTAAGAGGGGCTGGATGATCTGAGGTGAAAAAAATGAGGAAACTCAAGGTCAATCTGAAACGAGAAGTTCGAATATCTTTATACCTCCCAAATCGAAGAAGACTGGCCAAAGACTAAAGCTCTTCTAATTAGTACTGAAATCTTCAGGATTATAAAAAGAAACTGTTCCACACGCTTGCACATTTACAACCATGAGTCTGGGAGATGGGTAGGAAATGTTGGCTTAGTATATTGATAGGAGACTGGGAGTTCCACACTTAGGGGATTAAGCACAGAACTATCTTGTTTTCACAGAGATGACATTCCTGATAAAGACTCCAGTTACCTCACAATCTCTCCTCCCATTTATTTATGAGTAGGTTACAAAAAAGTGCTAGAGAAATTTGCTCATCTGAAAGCCTGGACAATATATACTTCATGTGTTCCTCCATCTCTTGGAATGGAAGAAAAATTCTGTCTCTGGAGAAGGTGCATGTTTTCTTTGGCTAAGAGATGTGATGAGTGAACTCATTATTAAACCTGCCTCATCCTGGCTTAAGCTTCCTGCATTCTCCAATATTCTTTTTAAACAGTGATTGATAAATCCTTGTATAACACCAAATACCTGACTCACAGCCAAGGACTCTCTGAAATTCTCTCAGCTGTAATACTGGTTCTGTTTTTCTTGAATAGCAGTCCTGTTCTCTCTCTCTCTTTTTTTAATATTCACTTTACTCTGGATGAACAACTATCCCTTTGACCCCCTTTGGAAGCACATTAAGTGACAGCTGACTTCTGCCCCAGAATTTCATTTGACAGCTCTCATGATAATACTCTGGTCAGGTACTTGGTAGCTGGTCAAGGCCTGGAGTGTTTAGGAGCAGTTGGGCCAGATCTCACATCTCAGAACAATGAAACATTAGCACAGCATCTGTTTGATACACAGCAGCTGTGAGAGCCGCAAAACATTGCCAAACTGCTGGCAGTTCTCAAAATATTCCCAGGGCCTACAAGGCAGAGGTCTGCACCTGCTGCATGTCACTAGGCTGGCATCTTTCATCAACAGGGCACCTGTGACTCACCTAATGAATAAGGAGCTCAACAATCTTCAAGTCAACAGAAATAAGGCCTGCTATTACTTTCAACAGTGACGCTAATTTCTCCCTGGCCTCCTCAAAAGGCTGCTCCCGCTGCTTTCCTTTCTTTTCAATAACTTTTAAAATTAATATTTAATTTTTTATTATGAAATCAACACATATTTTACTCTGAAAAATAGGAGAAAAAGCATGAAAGAAATAATAAAAGAGCCAATAGCTATTCCGTCAAGAATATCACTTGAAACATTTTAGTAATTTTCTTCCAAGTCTTTTTACAAACTTATATTAATTTTTAATAGTATGAGACTTCACATTTTACTTGATAGGCTGTTTATCCATTTCATGTTGTATTGCGAGTACTATTTATAACATTATACCTTACCATGGTTTTTAATAGTTGCTTTATAAATATGCTACACTTTTTTGTTTCTAATACTATATTCATGAAATAATTAAAAGAGGGAAGAGCTAGGGATTACTGGCTAAGACAATCACTAGCTTACGAAAGACATCAGAGTTCAGAGTTCAGGCCTATAGAGTACAATATAACATAGATGTTAAAGCCTGGCTAGACAAACCAGAGAGGGTGAACTAATTTAACATTATTTTTATTTTTTAATCTCTCTCTCACACACAATTCTAAAAGGATAAAGGTTAAACACTTAGGTGCTGCTGTGGAAGGCTCTGGGGGTTCTATAAGAGACCCCAATGAGCAGGCTCATGGCTCTGTGCTGACATTTCCTAACTATGCTACGATAAATATATCAGCACTGCTAATCACCAAAGGAACGGACTGTTTCAATAAAGTAGAGGATTTGGAGAGTGGGAAATCATACAGTTTTTTACAAATAACACCGATCTCTAAAAAATAATTGTATTTTATTTCTGACCACACATGTATACTCACTGTAGAGAATGCAGAAAGAATTCCAAAGTGTAATCTTTAAAGGCAATATTCCTTTAAATGCATGTACACTTCAATAACTAAACTGTCTAGTCATGGTTCTATTACCACATCCCTTATGCCTCTAAGCAATGCAGTCCTATTTTAATTGCCATTTTATTTTTAAGCTTACACTTCTCTATCTTCTTTCATAGACACATTGATTTAAAAAAATCACTTTTGGGATTTCTACTGGGTTTGTGCAACTTATTCCCATTCTGTGTGTGTATGCATGTGTGTGTGTGTGCGCGCGCGTGCGTGTGTAGTTGTCATGACATCTGGGTTGCAAGGCTAAAAGAGCTAGTATCTTAGGTAATTACCGTTTGGATTGGAAAACTGGCATAAACAAGTATGACTGCTGAGGGAAGGGAACAATATGATAAATGGTAGTAATCAAGAGGTCAAATTTCTCATAGGAAAATGGAATGACATGAGCTTATTACTGTATGATTAGGGGATGAAAAAACTGACTTCTTGGGTCCCTGTTCTTAATCAGAGATGAATTTCAAGCTGATTTAAATGCATTTCATGCTGAAGTGCTACTTGTTTAGAAAACACGATAGTGTTTTGCACTCTAATTTTTCAAAGTTCAATTTACATGTTAAAAAACAATGAAATTTGAAATTTTTTTATAGGATAAAAATTCATTTTATGGCCAAGATGTCTGTCTTTTCTTCCCACATCAAAGAGAGCTGCTTTTTAAAAAACAAAGCCAAAAAAGCTATACAGCTTATTATGTGAGAATATATGAAACTGTCCGACTAGCATAGTTCCCAAATCAATCCTTAAAAAACAACCTACTTTGGTCTCTCAGAGACACATTTAACCATGTCACTCATGTGGGAAATGCCCTTATCTCTTCCCCCACCCCCAGACTAACTTGGGTAGGCCACTTAGAAAAGAAACTGCATTTCCCACAAGGTAGAACTGCCACTGTCTAATCTCAAGAGGGAAGAGGGACACTTGTCAAGTAGAAAGAGGATGCCTTGCAGGATCCGTAAGTTATATCTTTTGTCCACATACAGCCTCAGTACACTGGTGAGGAGTCCTACCAAAAATCATTAGAAATGTGGTCAGGCCACATTACTTCTATAGCTTGCAGAAACACAGTTCTATATCTTTTTTTTTTTTTTTTTTGGCAAAAAGAAGTTAAAAAATGAACTTGTCAAGATAACCTCTGCTTCCATCAAATATAATGCTAAAGTAGCCATATTCTACCAATCCTACATTTATCAAGCTGTTAAAAAAGATTTTAAACTATAAAAAGGAGACATTTTTGATTGATGTACTGAGAGCTTTGTTTTTTCTTGAAAGGAGTTATTTGTTTATGTATTAGTTCCTCAAGTTGGCTTCAGAGGCCAGCATTTGATGACATATGGTGACAGAGGACAATGATCTTCCAAAAGTGTTTATTTTAACCTCCTTCCACTTAAGTAAAACAGATGAGTTGCTCCTGTATTGCTTGATACAGATTATAATGGGAAATTCTACCATATTCCGTTTCTGTAACCCATTCCTCTATGAAATCTGAACACATTTTCTTAGACCATTTGGCTTTTCACTACCAGGATGAAATGTACAGAGCAAAAGTCCCCTTAGCCACTTAATTATACAGCCTCTTTTTGTCTTCCTACTCTACTATTTCTGTGTTAGACACTCTAAGTATAGATTAGTTGGTTGTGACACATTCTAGGAACTCAGTCTTTATCATAAAGACTGGATGAATAGGTACTGAATATTATTTGAGACTTAAGGTATTTGCCCTTGGGGTACTAACGTTTTGTCATTTGGAATGTGCCCCCCCTTTTTTAAAAAAAGATAATATTTATTGATTATTGACTGTGCTCCTGGAAAATTATTTTTATATTTACCATGATTCTTTTGTGGCTAGCTCACTGCCCTTAATTGGTTACAAAATCTTTTTGTTCTTCTATCTGCTGAAGTTTTCAGAGGCAGGGTCAACTGTCCATATATTAACTGCATAAATGCTAATGATAGTTTTGATTTCTCACTGGGCTACCATTTATACTTCTGTCTCCAATGGAGGTACATTAACAACTAACACACTAACTTCCAGAGACATTATTCTATTAATGACATTCTTGTTCAGAGGTCCCAGCAAAGATCTAAACTCTGAAAAGTAAAAAAAGAGGCAAGCAAATAAAATGCATCAATCCAGTCTCAAAGTTTCTTTTCCCCTGAATAACCAAGTTTATCTTCTTGGTCAATAATTACTTCAAGATCAGGAGGATATGGGATAGTATTAAGTCTCTTCTCAAAGGTATGGAGCTTCAGATATGTTCTAACTTAAATGTAGCTATTTTGTGAAAGAAGAGTTCTTTGAAAAAATATAGTACACCCTCATAATATTTTTGCTACACTGATTAGATATGCTGCATATCAAATTATACATATTGAAACTAAAAATTTATATAATTCATTTAACAAATTTTAGCGAATGCCTTTGTGCTATGCCACACATAGTTAGTATTAGCTAATTATGAGAATATTAAGAATAAGAATGTGGTCCTACTCTACATTAAAAAAATTCATGAAATAATAGAACTAATGTGTTGAGTGTATACAAGAATTAAAATGTGTAAATTCATGATTTATCTTTGTTGTATAGCTTTAATTTTGAAGCTTACTTCAGGCAAATCCTTAAATTGCTAAATAAACTTCTTTGCCTTGATTTGAAACTTAGTCTTCATATATAAAGTTAGGAACAGACTGCCCGCATTCCTGAATGTTAAGCTGGAGCTTTGAATCAGCTTCCGGGGGCTATCTAAAAAGAAGTAACCACATCCTGCGTCTGCATGAACTTGTAGGACTGTTGCTCAGCACCAGTCAAAAGTAGTAAATATTTTCTCCGTAAGGACTGTGCACCTATCCTAGAATTGCAGCCCTCCTTTCGTCTTCTCCTGCCTTCACCCCTGCTCCCCCCTCCTTATCTGTAGCCAGTGTAAACTCTTTCAAAACAACTTACATTTTTCTTCCCCAAAACATAATGTATGAAAGAGCCCGTCAGCTCAGGACAGCAGATGTGCTGCCTTCTCCATCCAGCCCTGTAGCCGGTGGTTTAGACTGCATGTCCCAGGACCTGTCCTTTTCTGGCTAGCATTTGGCTCAATAAATCCTTTCCTTCAGAAAAAGTTTTGGTCATCAAAGTCTTTTTTTGTTTAACAAGGTCACTGAGATGAAAAAATGTTAACCAGAAATCTTACTACAAACAGAAATATGTGGTTGAAGAGTAAAAACTTTTTTCAAAGTTTTCATATTTAAAGGGCTTTATAGTTTGTTAAAGTGTGTGTCTATGAGAACTGCAAAAGGCTACAGGTTTTGCAATATGAAAAAAATTGAGAACCATTTTTAAAAATAATGTGTGATAATTTCCTCTTAGTTATATAGCTCAGAAATCTGTTGTCAACTTTTCTTTAAGCATATCTTGCCACTCTGGCAAAACAAAAGAAAACATCCCCTATTTCTTAATCCAGATATGAAGAGAAAAAAATTCTGTACTCAAAGTTGTAAGGAAATAGGAAACAGGGGTTAGAATAAAAAGAATCTTAAACTTTGAACTATAGGGCTGCTTGCTATATTTTGTCTTCATTCAGTTAAAACCTATCCTATGCAGTATAATAAATGCTCCTCAAATAGAGAGAAGTGTGTTGTGCACCTGCCCACCAGTGAGAGAGGGGAATTTCCTGTTGAGCCCATCTATTCATGTGCTCATGGAGAATGTTAAGGTTTTAGGTATTTCGAGTACTTGCTTTAACACTTGGAAAGTTGTAAGATATATGAAAATAAGGTTGTTAACCAACAAGAGGGCAGACAAGTATGTACAGATGAAGACAGTACAGATAAATGAACATAAAGGGTAGAGAAGGCTATTAGGAAGCACAGAAGCTATTACAAGCTAATCAATTAAGCAGACATATATTATGCACCCAGAAGGGATGGTTGAATGAGAGTGAGATAACTAGAATCAAGAAAGCCACCCACCCACCCTACTAGATTCAGATATGCTAGGAGCAGATGTGTGTTCCAAAATTCTTCTTCCTTGCTCTTAAGAGCTAATAAAGATAGGAACGCACCTTTGATTCAGTTCTTGGCTTGAGCCTTAACTCTCTACAATAAATTATTTATTGTATTTTAGTGAACATGTAGGGGTTACATACTTGTGTGTATGCATGTGTATATATAAAATAAACTAAAAATAAAATAGCTGAATGACTTCCCCACTGTAAAGTTCCAGAGCTATATACTTCTGGATGAGAAATTATGAGGGGAAAAAGTCTAGACAGGAAAAAAAGGAAAGGCAAAAGAGAAAGAAGAGAGGCTCACACTTTTTGAGAAGGCAAGCCAAATGAAGGCTGTTGCTGAATTTAAAAGGCAAAACTGGGCAGGCAGTTGGCCATAGATAAAAATGGTGTCCTTCAACTCCTTGCATGTCTATGTACATACTCCAGGGCTGAAACTGATAATTCATGCTCCATTGTGATCCGTTGAGGTCTGATGCATAAAGTATCCCAGCTGTTATTTGCTGCAGTCAAGCACAACAACACTTCTTGGCATTATTATATGTTTGCTAGACAGATGGATCTGAAAATCAGCAACATGCTTGCTCCCTGCTGGGCAAAACACAATAACAGCCTCATTGCAACATTTCATTTTCTTCTCTCTGTAATGCAATGTACTGACTACATTGGGTATGAAGGGGAAGGCCAAGTGGACTTGCCCAGGTTAAAAAAAAGGAGTGTCCTAACCTTGATAGTATCTCAATAAATAAGGAATAACATAACAAAGGATGTGAATCTAAATCAGAGAACAATCCATTGGCTCCTTCTCACAATCTACAGAAATACAGAGAAGAAAAGTACCAAGTATGATTATCTAGTAACTACGAGATTTGATAGCTTATCTGTACTAAAGCTCCCAGAGTCCATTCTCTGAAGGAGACTATTCTGTGATTAGCAGTTACTTCAAGGTTAGATTAAAGGTGTGTATGTACATGTTGTGTATGTACACAGGAGAGTTGGAGAATAAACAAAGACAATTTATTATTAGTCATATTATCATTTCAACAACAGCATGAAATCAAACACAACAGACAATGCAGACACTTAGAAGTTTATTGCTATGGCCATGGAGAGTCTCATTCTGTTTCTGAAGCCTTTGGTAGACACAGCTCCTCATTAAACAGCGCTTATCAAGAAAGTGGCCTAAGAGGGCACAGGTGGGAGGGAAGGAGAGTTTACCTATTGCTTGGAATGCAGGGGAAAATATAAATGTATCTGTAGCTGTGTATAAATACCAGAAATGGGTATCTGTGCTATTTAAAGACAAGTTACATACAGAAATTTAATCTCAATGCTAAAGTCGGAAAAAGTCAGGAAACAAACTGTGACAGGTTAGAAGCTTTTATGACTTGTTGTACATAAGAATGCACATGTACATGCTTGCAGTGGCAAGGGGATGCCAGAACAAGATGGGGAAAGATCTGACCAGAACGGCCCTAAGCCAATATTTTCAGCTCTAGTACAGTTTAGAACTCTACATAACTGAGAGAATGGAAATGTTTCTGAATATTAAAAAAGAGCACTTTTAGAACTGAAACTATGCCAGGCACAAAGGGTGTCTCCTTAACTTCTTCCTCTCATTACTATAAATTGAAATAAAGCTAGGTTCTCGGTGAGCCAGCAGCTAATTTCAGGAAAGGCATGTGTGTTCACCCCGACCTCCACCCCACAGCTTTGCTTCGTATCCATGCTATTCTCTTCCTTTCCTTGCTACCTCTTCTCTTTCCTCTTAACCTATCCACATGAAGAATCTTTATTTCTACTTTAAACACACACACCAAAAAGTGTCATATATCTGACAGTCTAAAAGGGATCTTGGCTGCTCTGACTGAGTTTGCCTTCCTGGATTTATGTCTGCCATAGTCAATCAGGAAATCATACTTAAAAAGCAAATTCTTTCTGAAAATTTTATACACCATGAACAAATCCTATGGATTAACGATTTCCAGACATCACCTCTTTTACCTTGGGAGAGTAATCCAGGCTTTGGGTGGAAAAAAAGATCTGGGGAAAAAAAGTTAGGAAGACTGTTTTTTCTACCCATTTCCTGTATTTGCGAATACAACCTCCCATATAGTCACTGAATTAATCTCCCTTCCCCCTCTCTGAAAGTTGAAATTGCTTAGCATAACCCAAACTCTGATAGAAACCACCATTTCCATAATTACTAGTCACTGATGCTTAAGCAAAGTTTTATTATTTGAAGATAGAAAAGTAACTATGATAAAAGAGGCTCTGCACAGAAATACCAGAAATCCTACAAGTTGTTACCGATATTATGTTTTAAGTTAATAGTCAGGAGAATTTGGGATTAAATAACCTGGAGCATGCCAAGCTTTTTGGAAGAAGGGCCCCGGTGCCCTGATTCCCTCTGATCTAACACAGGGTTCCCTAAGTGCTGATCGAAGATCAATTCTGAAGGGTAGTTGTACAGTGGAGCAGTCACACCGGGATATGAGAAACAGAATGGTCAGAAAGAGCAAACCCCAGCATTCTGACAAAGCTGACAGATCCAGAAAGAAAAACAGCAGAGTACTAGCACAAGTGGAAAGATAGGTGCAGGGAGGTCAAGAAAGTTCCAAGGATCCAGAAATGGGGTACCTCTAGACTGAAGCATGTGAAGCTAAATGATCTAACAAACAATAAGTAGGCTCCTAGTATAGTTGTAAAGTGACTTGATAATGGGAGAAAGTTTGCATAAAATCTTTATATTTGTTTTATGCACCAGGGTTTAGCCCTACCTTTTAGTACAAAGCTACCATACACATGAACCCACAACCAAATATTGTAGCAGTTTTATTGAAGAAATACAAAGAATAGAGACCATGTTTGACATAATCAGAATACCTAATATATAATATGAGTGTTTAGAAAATAGGAAACAGAAAGAATGAAAGCGAAACTCTAGCAATCAAGCAAAGAAGAAAAAGGACTAGAGAATGCAGAAATTCACCTTTCCTTCACCATGTTAATTGGTTCATGTTATTAGTGCTTTTCCTTGGTTTCTTTCCAGGGAGTGAGTATACTTTTGGTGTATAGTCTCAGACTTTAACAGTGACTAACAGGGAGACTAGCGCTCTCCATACTTTACCATTATACACCACACAATTTTGGGGGAATTTTTATACTTAGTTGCCATGTGGGATTCAGAAGCTATAATTTTCTTAAATATGAGATGCTACTGCTGACAAGAAATGGAAAGCCCTTCTTGGATCATCCACAGGGAGCAAAGCCTCTGCCATCTTATTCATCTGAGCAACAAGATCTCATGCCATTTGGTCTGCTATACTTCTGTTATTCGTCTATCTAATAAACCATCCACACATCATTTCCCAGATGTACCACTTCAAAGAATATTGCAAAGCCATCCTAAGGCTGACATGTGTGTCTCAGGCTATCTTGTGAGTTCAGTGCTATATATTTGACGTACCTGAAGATTTTAAGCTTTCCCTGATTTCATTAACATGCCCATCTCAATGAGCATATATTTCTATGCTTGAGAATAAAGCATCAGGTTCACGTTTCACTTAAAACACACGTGTGTACACACACACACACACACACACACACACACACACACACACACACACACACACACACGATAGACTGTGGTCTGGTTGGCAGAGGCCAGGCTCCTCTGAACTGGAACTCCTGGAACTTAGTATCTCTTGGAATAATTCCAACTTGTACCTTCTAGGAAAGTACAGTTGTTTGCCTGGCTGCTTGCCTTATGTGCTCTCATGTTAGTTACTTCCCCCATGAAATTTTTTGTTAGTTACTCATGGAATTAAATTAACTTAGGTGGTCTTCTGCATCTTATGATCTTAACTAAGAATTTTATTTACTTGAACATTTCTCTGGCAAAAGCTGCTCTGGCGCCTTGCACCTTATAGCACTATGTTTCAAGCAGACACAGTGGTCTCTATTCTTTAGTGCCAGCAGAGCAGGCAATGTGGCTGGTTGTGGCCACATCCATGACCATAAACATGACCGACCCGTTCAAATAATGTAGCCATGAGCGTGCAGGCCCTTGAGTGGTAATCATGTTAATTATGGGGCATCCAGTTTCAGAGACTGATGGATAGAGGCTTTCTAACGCAGAGGCTGCTTTCACCAGAGACAGATTTCTACCACTTGTGTTATGTGCTATAAAACCTTTGCATTGTCTTGATGACTCTGTGAAGCAGTGCAGAACTACAGAGCAGCACAGTGCAGTAGTTAAAAGCAGGGGCTCTGGAGACAGACTGTCTGGCTTAACTCTTGGGTCTGCAACATTCTAGCTATGAGACCTAGGACTAGTTATGTTGAAGATAGTATATTTTATGGGATTGTAATAATCTGCATGTCCACCACATAGTAAGCTTCTTTAATAATTATTAACTATTGTTATTTTCAAGAATTTGTTTCGCCATCTATAAACTTGGAATAATAATGCTCATTCTTGTGAGTATCTGAGTACCCGTAAAATACAAGTTATTTCTGATAACTCTAGCTGACATCTTGACTCTGAGGGATATCTTAATCCTATCATTTGCATTTAGCTACATATTCAACAACTGCAAATGGTTATATAATGGCATGTGAAAGTAATGAGAAGCACAAAGAACTGGATATACAATACAATAGATCAGAGGTTGGTAAATTATAGAGCATGGCCCAAATCCAGCACCGATGCCTGTTTTTCTACAATCCCTCAGCTAACAATGGTTTTTGCATTTTTCAAATGGTTGAAAAAATAATCAAAAGAAGAATACGTGGTGACACCTGGAAATTGTATGAAAATCAATTTTCAGTGTCCATAAACAAAGTTAGGTGAGAGCACAGTCATGCTCATTTACATACTGTCTATGGCTTTTTCACACAACAGCAGAGCTGAGTAGTTCTGACAGAATTTATAGCTCACGAAGTATAAAATATTTATTATCAGAAATTTTACAAAAACATCTGCTAACCCCTATAACAGACCAATTCCAGATTATAGGGTAACTATAATATTAAAAAGGAAATTCTTAAAATTCTCTCACAGATTAGTTAAGAAATGAATAATAATTGCCATTTTATAAAAATTCAGTTCATAATATATATTACTTGTATGGACAGAGAATTAGATTTGGCAGTAGGCATAAAGAGAAAATTCATAGTTGCAGAAAGTTATAATTAGTAAAATTTCATATGGATAAAAATGCTAACTGATAAATAAAATCTTGCACTCGCTTTGGTAGCACATATACTAAAAAAAAAGAAACTGAAATGATAATAAAATCTTTATAACATTTAAATATTGAAAATAATTGATATCAAAATAACTCAGTAAAATAAGAATACTGAAAAAGTTGGACATTTTCAACTACATATATAGAAAATTGATAAAGAAATTAAACTGAATTAACTTAGTGCTAACTCTAGGAAATATTCCGTGAAAATTCCCTGACACTGGTATAACCTGATTTAAATATTTGTGAATAGATCAAATGTTTCTACTGAGTCAAACATTCTTAAACAAGTACGAGACACGAATTGGATCAAAACAACATTCTGTACTCATTTTGAGTACAGAAAATAAAAGATGGAAGGAATTTTGCATCATTCCGATCATTTATCCACTTCTCCTTGCCCCAATTTCTAAGTGTAAAATTCAAGACCCAGAGAGGTAACCCAACTTGTAAACATGGTGAGGAGCTGAGTTACTCAGTCTCCGTGCATCATAACTTCTCTCCTTCACACATTACAGAACATGCAGGCTTTATTTCATTGCTTTTTACCTGAATAGTTCCTGTGGGAAAGTTAAACTTTCTGAACTACAACTGGGCTTTCATACTGTGTTCTCTGTTTTCTAAACCAAAGAAGACTATAAACAATTTGGGACATTTCTTAGAAGTACCAAAGCTTCTTGATTATAAATATATTCCTACTTCTTGCACTCTTCCATTGTTGTACCCATTCAAGCCCACAGTGATATTCTCCAGGACAAAGTAAGAAGCTCTTAATTGACATTGTTTCCAGTATTCTCCCCTTTCTGTCCATCCTCTACAGATTGTAATGGTATATTAAGGTCTTTATGATCTACCTGCTGCTGACTGCACCAGCATCATGGCTTGTCACTCTACCCTAGCCCTTACACCCTGTGATGTTTTTAAAATAAGTCTACCAATTCTTTGCCATTCCTGCCTTCAAAAAGTAGAGCCTAAGATACTGTCCCATGAAATGTAAGATGGTCTTAGTGATTTGCAAGTAGAAGTGATGTTATGTAATTTCTGACCTCTGGTCATAAAAGACATTGTGGCTTCCTCCTTGTTCTCGTCTCTGGAAGTCAGCCACTATGTCACGAGACATTGCAGCAGCCTGTGGCAAGGTCTATAAGGTGAGGACTGCAGGTTGTTGCCAACAGCATAAACTGTGCACGAGCCATCTTGGAATCGGATGCTCCATCCCCAGTCAAGCTCTTGGATAACTGCAATCCCGAACAACATCTTGACTATGACCCTGTAAGAGACTCCAAGTAAGAACTACCTGGCTAAGCTGCTCCTGAATTCCTGACCCACAGAAACCACTGAGATAATCAAGGTTTATTGCTTTTTTATGCTGCCAGGTTCTGGAGTAACGTGTTATGTTGAAATAATTAGGATATACTGTTGGCACTTTCCACAGTGAACTCTCAAGATTATACCAATTTTGTTATGTCATTTATACTTCAATATCTTTGCAAATGTCTAAAATCATATCTGCCTGGCAAATGCCTGTTGCTCAAGTGTCATCTCCTCTGTGAAATCTTAAGTTTCTTGTGGACACCTTGGTTTTTCTATTGTGCCTTGTATAATTTTTTTTCCATTGGAGAAAATTCATTGTTTAGTATTTGTTTTAGGGTCTTGACTAACGTATTTTAATCCATATACCTAGTGCAGTGTGGTACATGGCAGAATCCCAATAAATATTTTTTGGGGTAATTTTCTCACTTCAGTCAGTATTAAACCAAACAATAAAAACTTCATATCACACTTACAGAATTATTTTATGTGAACTTAGGACACAGATGTCAATGATAAGGAGTGTGGAAATGTGCTTTTCAGTTTGTTAAAACATAAGATCAGGAATAAACATCCTGGTTCAATTTCTAGAAGATACTACAATGTGAATACTTGATTTTAAATAGCGACCCACCAACAAAATGACTATGAGAACTTAGACATTTAAGATGTTTTCATTTAATACCAAAAATGCCAAAGGCAAAATTTGAATAACTTATTTTATATTCACATGAAAAGGAACCCAGAGAGTCTCAGAACTTTCTAGGTTTGCCAAATCCCTCCTCATGCAAAAAGTTTGTGATTCTAGTCTTGAAATTGAGGAAGAAAAGTGGTAAATGTTCAGTGTTGACTATCTTTCAATAAAAAGAAATGAAATCTTGCTAACAAGTGGTTTGCCTTAAAACCTGAATTTTTAGCAGCCATCTGTTTTAAATATTTTAAAGACTAAGCCTCTATTTGTGCTCTCCTTTGATCTCCTAAGATAATAGGAAGACAGTGATACAGTCCAGCTACACCTCAATCAAGTGTGCTCATTTAATTTATCCCAGAAATGCTGACTGCCAGATCCAGCTGGAAACTTCAGTCTCATCATCCGAGGATCAGGAAGGAGGAGGAAGACACATCAAGGGGAAAAAGCTCTTTTGTTTTGGTTGATGATGCATTTTTGCGTCTAAGAAAATATTCCTTTAACCCAAAACAGACAGTAATCCTAAAGACAGAGAGAATGTATAGAAAATAACAAATTAGTGAGGAGCTGAGGACAAGTTAATGAAAGGAATACTGTAGAACCCTATTGTAACAAGACTGTTGTTTAATAATTCAGATAAAATGTGAGTCAAATCGTATACTCCAAAACATAACTCTATAAAATAAAAATGTGATATAATAGGCAAATGTTAGGCCTGTCTTCCAAAACTGTTATTAAACGGGGGTCCTATCATATGTTAACTGAGGGGTGTGGGTAGTGAACTTGATACATTCTAGAAGGTGCATTAGATATGGACTGGAACTAAGATCAGTCTAGGATACTGATATTCATGAATGGTGTCAAATTATAGGACAACTCTGTTAGAGTACAGAGAAATAGAAAGATTAAATGATAAAAACTCATGGACCTGAGAAAAATGCTCCAGAGATGTTTAAAACACTGTAATTTTCAGCCTAGGAAATAAATCAAGTGAGTCAGAGGACAATGTCACCTTAAATCATTCAGCAGAAACTACAAAGAATGTTCCTGTGGAACACTATAAATTATGTCTTAAAAATACATGAAGAGGAAGTTCTCTTCCCCAAATTACTTACAACTTACTCATGTGGCCTAAGAGGTTTCTGTCTCTATAAGCTCACGTAATCGCAAAGCTTGTCAAGAATTACTTAGAACCACAGTGCAGAGGTGGTGGCTTCTGCTTCTTTCTATTGTCTGAACATCATCCTCGGGTCAGGAGAAAAAGTCATCTGCCACCATGGAGTGCTTCTTAAAAGTAATTAGTCTGACTTAACACTCGTGGATAACCTCCCATGCCTTGATACCTTGGGCAGTATCTATACTGTTGCTTAGGCAGTACTGGTGTACTTACAATTCAAACAGAGATTAAAAAAAAGAGATTAATTTATTTTGCTGCAGGAAAAATTAATTACTAGGACTGTGGGTTACTTATACAATTAGAGGAATGTTACTAATTGGAGAGAAGAGAAGTCTATAAAGGAGGCAATAGCATCAGTGGATCTCACGAATATTCTAGGGTCATATCACAACCACTACCAAAGTCATTGTCACTATCATTTATTGAGCACTTCCTATAAGCCAGGCAAAGGGCTAAGTGCATTGAATTCATTATTACATTTAGTACTCATGATAACATTTGCTATAGGTTTTGTTATTGCCATTTAACATATGAGAAACCCGATGCTTAGAGATTTGTAGGAAATCACACAGCTACCAAGCTGGATCCAAATTAGGTCTAAAAACAAAGTAGGCTGTTTACCACCAAATTAAAAGACCATAAAAATAATTAACTGTCTTGTAGGGGACACAGAAGGAAATATATATTGTCAGTTTCATAAATGAGCTGTAATAGTACATTAAAAAAGGTAGAAACCTGTAGGTGCACTAATGACCATGTATCACAACAATGACAACACCATGTAAGAAAAACAGCAACGCTGGACTGATACAACAAAATATTAATTGAGATTGCAAGAGGGTGGTGGGATTATGGATAATTCTCTTCCTTTTCTATTTTCCAAGTTAAATAATTAGCGTTGACTACAAATTCTCTTCCTCCCAACGTACTTACCTTATATAAAAGCTCAGATATGAATTAAGCCACCTAGATATCATACAAGGAAGCCTCATGTAGTAATTTACAGTATGTGTAAATCCTGACAGGTAGTGAGAAGAGAGTATATATAAAGGGAGATATAATGAGGCCTACTCCTTTCCTGTCTGCTTCTGTAATAGGATGGGTATGCCTCTATCTTGATAGTCATCCAGTTCTGGAAGACTCTTTCTGGGCTTTAAGATAAGGAGGGGGTGAAAGGAGGTTTGAGATACTTCTAGGCTGGTGACCAGTTAACAGAGAAATCCTAGTTGGGAATAAAATATGTAAATTTACCTTGAATATTCCTGTGTTGTACCTCCTAGGGGTCTAAATGTCCTAGTAGGCCATTAGGAGGGCAAAGGAAGTCATCTTGAAGGAATTCTATCAGTTATAATACTTCTATGGCAGAAAAATGTTTTTATAAGAAAAAAGTGGAGGTCTTAGGTCCTCGTTTCCAAGATGACAGAGAAGAGAAAGTACAATTATCATGACAAAAAGGGCCATGGCCATGTGTAGTTTATTCACTCCACCAACCTGCCTGATGTGTGCCCAAAGACAAAGCCTTTAAGATGTTCGTTGTTTATATAGAGAACAAACTGGTGACTGCCAGCTGGGAGGGGGTTGGGTGAAAAGGGTGAACAGATTAAAAAGTACAAATTGGCAGTTACAAAGTAATCATAGGGATATAAGTATAGCATAGAAAATATAATCAATAATATTGTAATAACTATGCATAGTGTCAGGTAAGTACCAGACTTATCGGGGAGATCACTTTGTAAATTATATAAATGTCTAACCACTATGTTGTACACTTGAAACTAATATAATATTGGATGCCAAGTGTAATTAAAAAAAAAAAGACATTCATCATTTAGAACATAATAGAGGCTGAAACTGTCAGGACATTTCTGAAGCAAGGGTCTCTAATGCCTATGTTCTTCTCAGGTTTTACTTACTTCTCAATACTTACTTTACTCACTTGGGAAGTAAGTAAAGTCACTTCTTGGCCTTTTGGCTAAGATCAAATGGAGAAGTAAGTACAACTACATAACTATAGGTGTTGTGCCATTCACAGTAAGGTAGTCAGGAATCATTCTCCTGAAGCCCAGAAGGACCAAACACTATAATCCCGATTTAGACCTGCAGATGCTGTCACACTACCTCTGCCAAAGCCCATGCAAGGATCTAAGTCCTTAAGGTCTGAAGAAAAGCTATCCTCTAGAAAAAAATAAAATGGAAATTATATTAAAAAAAGAAAAAAAGTGAAAGAATCTGGCCCGGTCGCAAACCATTTTAAATTATGAAGGAACAAAAAATTATACACTGAATTTAGAAGTACAAAAGTATACAAAACATGGTGAAAAAATTGGGGCTAATTGCTTTAGACTTACTATAAATAGGAAATAAAAGCAGCATTCTATTCCTATGATAATGTCGATAGAGCTTTCAAATATGAACTAGTATGCATTGTTATACCTTACTGTATGAACTATTATATAGCATATAATATAGTTGTTTAGTAGCCCCCCCTTATCTGAGGAGGATATGTTCCAAAACCCCAGTGGATGACTGACATCACAGATAGTACCAAACACTACATATACTATGTTTTTTCCTATGTATACATACCCATGATACAGTTTAATTTACAAATTAGGCACAGTAAGAAATTAACAACAATAACTAATAAAAAAGAATACTTATAATAATAAATGAATGTGGTGTCTCTCTCTTGTGGATATGCCAGACTAAGGGATGATTCACCTTTTAGGCAGGACAATGTGAGATGGTGCCAGAGATTTCATCACACTGCTCAGAATGGTGCACAGTTTAAAACTTATGAACTGTTTATTTCGGGAATTTTTCATTTAATATTTTTGAACTGCAGATGACCACAGGTAATGGAAGCCATACAAACAAAACTGCAGAAAAAGTGGGACCACTATATTCTAAATTTGACAAAAGCTGTACTCTAGAGCAAAGATCCTAGAATTCTGGGAATTTCTGTAAGTTATCAGAAAGAATGTAGATTTTAGAGGATGCTGATTTTTAGGAAGAGAGATTAATTCTAAAAATATGAAAAGTTGGTGTCAAACAATCACATCTTGCTCCCATCAGCATTCTGCTGACTTAACTGTGAAAAACATTCCCAAAACTAAAAACTGAGAATCCGTGTGTTAGAATTCAGATACCATGCAAAAGCTATATAGAAGCGAATGTTGGCAATATGCAGGTTAGCAAATAATGTCTATTTTTGTACAGCAAATCATGGATTTATAAACTACTTTTACATTCATCACAATGCTTTAAGAAAAATAGGATAGTCATCATCATACTCATTTTAGAGATGAGTAAACTGAGGTTCTAAGAGGTTAATGAATTACTTGAAATCTCTGATGTTCATAGAATGCTTTTTAAAATTACACCACAGTTGAGTGCATTTTTCTTGGATAATTCCTGTCAAACAGAAAAACGAACATATCTGAACATTGAGGATTTTAAAAGCTCAGTGCATAATGACCAGAAAAATGACAGTTGATACTAAGTCTGTCAGAGAAAAACTACTTTGGCAATTGAAAGGTTGTGCTAAAAGCTAAAAGCTCTGCCCAAGTCATGTAAGCAGATCAACACTGTACCACAGTCATTCTGGAAAGCCAAAAACACATCAAGGAGGAATAATGTACATAAGACTTGTATCCACAGAGAAATAACTATTTTTGTAACCAATTCTTTTTCTATTCCACTTGTTGTGAAGAATGGATAGGTACAGATGACTGGCACCTTTCATTTTAGTTGATTCAGGGACTCATAAAGCTAGTAAGAATGCTGGTATAGAATGTTTGTTTCTCTGCTCTGTTTATTAAGGACAGCAGTAAGTTTCAGGGAAAAGAGAAGAAAGCAGAAAGTAGAAGAGGATGTCATCCACTGTAACAGGAAAATATTACTCTCTCCATAGGAGGTCATACCAAAAAGTACTCTCACTTCCGACTATTAAAAACAATCCAGCACAGATGCCTTACCAAAATTATACACGCACCCTTTACACAACAGAAATACATATTTGAAAGAAATAATTCCTGGCAGCAAAGAATCTAACCCTGTCCTAGTATAAGTGACAGCATGCTATTCCAAAGCTAAAAAGAGATTAATAGCCAAATGAACAACAACAACAACAAAAAGTTTCTTAAGTTTTAAATATTGAAATAAATGCTTCTTAAGGTTCCAAGACATTCGGCATCTCCCATGGCTATGAGTTAGTGTGTTACTGCTGACCTGTGGAGTACGCACATCATCAATTCTCCTTAATACATACTATTTCAGCAGATGGCTGGGTAAAGAAAATCACAAGGGATACTTCAGTGTTTACTTTCTTTCACTTTAATACATCATAACCAATTTTAGCTTGTTTACCTCTGAGGAAAAGAAATAAGACAGGAAAAAGAGAACATGACAGTGAGCCTCCTTTAGGCTGCATGGGTCTCTCTTATTTTCCTACTGAAGACAGCCAGGTGGATTGTCTCTAACTGCCCTGAGGATGTTTAGAACAAGAAACAACTACTCTTTTCAAACACTCATATGAATAAACTATTTTTTTAAAAAAGAAGATAGAATTGTTGTATTCTGTGCTCTAAAGGGGTGTTATTCAAAAAAAGAAAACTACAGACCAATATCTCTCATGAACACAGATGCAAAAATCCTAAGTAAGATACTAACAAAGCGAATACAGCAACATCTTAAAAAGATTATACATCACGATCAAGTGGGCTTCATCCTAGGGACACAGGGATAGTTCAATGTATGCAAATCAATTAATGTAATACACCAAGTAAACAAATTAAAAAACAAGAATCATATGATCATTATCAACAGATGCAGAAAAAGTCTTTGACAAGATACAGCATCCATTTATGATCAAAACACTTAACAAAATTGGTATAGAAGGAAAGTACCTTCACATAATAAAGACCATATATGACAAACCTTCAGCCAACATTATACCTAATGGTGAAAAACTAAAAACCTTCCCTCTAAGATCAGGAACAAGGCAAGGCTGTCCACTATCGCCACTGTTATTCAATATAACATTGGAGGTCCTAGCAAGTGCAATCAGACAAAATAAAGACATAAAAGGCATCCAAATAGGAAACAAAGAAGTCAAACTGTCATTATTTGCAGATGACATAATTCTCTATATAGAAAACCCTAAAGACTCCACAAGAACACTACTAGAAACAATAAGCAAATACAGTAAAGTTTCTGGATACAAAATCAACGTTCAAAAATCCATAGTGTTCCTATACTCTAATAATGAACTCTCATAAAAAAAGTAGAAAAAATAATTCATTTTGCAATTGCAACAAAAAGAATAAAATACCTAGGAATAAATTTAACGAAACATGTGAAGGACCTATATAATGAAAACTACAAGACCCTATTATAAGAAATCAAAGAAGATGCAAAGAAATGGAAAGATATTTCGTGTTCTTGGATTGGTACAATCAACATAGTTAAAATGACCTTATTACCTAAAGCATGATACAGATTTAATACAATCTCCATTAAAATCCCATTGGCATCTTCTAAAGAAATAGAACAAAAAATCATCAGATTTGCATGGAAAGACCCCGAATTGCCAAAGCCATCCTGAGAAAAAAGAATGAGGCTGGAGGAATCACTCTGCTGACTTCAAATTATACTACAAAGCGACAATAATCAAAATGGCATGGTATTGGCAGAAAAACTGACACACGGACCAGTGGAACAGAATCAAGAGTCTAGAAGTAAATCCATATTTATATGGGCAAATAATTTTCGATAAAAAAAAGCCAAAAACATACAGTGGAGAAAAAAAAAGCCTCTTTAATAAATGGTGCAGGGAAAACTAGAAAGCCACTTGCAAAAGAATGAAACTTGACTGTTGTCTATCACCACACACCAAAACTAACTCAAAATGGATTAAGACCTGAATATAAGACCCGGAACAATAAAATGCATAGAAGAAAACAAAGGAGCTAAACTCAAGGACCTTGGACTTAAAGAGGATTTTATGAATTTGACCTCAAAGGCAAGGGAAGTCAAAGCAAAAATAAATGAATGGGACTACATCAAACTAAAAAGCTTCTGCTCAGCAAAAGAAACCATCAACAAGGTAAAGAGACAACCATCTGAATGGGAAAATATATTTGCAAGCAATGCCTCCAATAAGGGCCTAATATCCAAAATATACAAAGAACTCATACGACTCAATAACAACAAAAAACAAACGATCCAATAAAAAAATGGGCAGAGGACCTGAACAGACACTTCTCCCTAGAGGACATATAAATGTTCAACAAACATATGGGAAGATGCTCAACATCACTAGCTACTAGGGAAATGCAAATTAAAACCACAGTGAGATACCATCTCACACCTGTTAGAATAGCTATAATCAACACGACAAGTAATAACAAATGCTGAAGAGGATGTAGAAAAATAGAAACCCTCATACACTGCTGGTGCGACTGCAAATTGGTATAGCCACTATGGAAAACAGTATGGAGTTTCCTCAAAAAACTAAGAATTGATCTACTATATGATTCAGCAATCCCTCTACTGGGCATTTATCCCAAAGACTTGAAAACTCATATCCGAAAAGATATTTGCACACCAATGTTCATAGCAGCATTATTCACAGTGGCCAGGAAATAGAAGCAACCAAAGTGTCCTATGATAGATGACTGGCTAAAGAAGCTGTGCTACATATATACAATGGAGTATTATTCAGCCATAAGAAGAGATGAAATACTGCCATTTGCAACAACATGGATGGACCTTGAGATAATCACACTAAGCAAAATAAGCCAGACAGAAAAAGTTGAAAATCACATGATATCACTTATATGTGGGATATAAACCTAAAAGCAACAAATGAGCAGGACAAACAAATAGACACTTCATGGACATAGACTATAGACTAGTGGTTACCACAGGGTAGAGGGTGGGGGAAGTGGGGTAAGGTAGAGGGAGGGTGAAGTGGGTAAAAGTGATCAAATATATGGTATCTGAAGGAAACTGGACTTTGAGTGCTAAACACACAATAGAATATACAGATGTCAAGTTATAATATACACCTGAAAATTATATAATTGTATTTATTAATCAATGTTACTCCAATAAACTTAATTTAAAAAATTAAGTTAAACTAAATTAAAAAAAAATAAAGGGGTGTTAGTAATGGCTAAATCAGAAAATATTTTGAGACAAATGAAAATGGAAATGTAACATATTGAAATTTATGGGATGAAGCAAAAGCATTTCTAAAGGTAAATCCATAGAGATAAGTACCAACCTTAAGAAACAAGATCTCAAATAAACGACCTACTAAAGGAACTAGAAAAAGAACAAATGAAGCCCACAGTTAATAGAAAGAAGGAAATAACAAAGAGCAGAAATAAATGAAATAGAGACCAAAAAGATAATAGAAAAGATCAATGAAATTAAGATCTGGTCTTTGAAAAGATAAAATTTACAAACTCTTAGCTAGACTCACCAAAACAAAAAGAGAGGACTCAAAAGAAAAAAATCAGAAATGAAAGAGAAGTTACAACTGATACTACAGAAATACAAAGGATCATGAGAGGCTACTATGAACAATTAATTATATGCCAAGACATTGGACAACTCAGAAGAAACAGGTAAATTCCTAGAAGCATACAACATACTGAGAGACTGAATCACGATGAAACAGAAAATCTTAACAGACTACTTATAAGTAAGGAGACTGAACAATAACCAAAAAAATCCCAACAAACAAAAGTTCTGGACCAGAAGGTTTTATTGGTGAATTCTGCCAAACATTTAAAGAAGAGCTAATGTCAATCCTTGTCAAACTCTTTCAAAAAATAGAAGAGGTGGCAACTCTTCCAAAATCATTTTACAAAACCAGCATTATTCTCATACAAAAACCATACAAGGATGCCACAAGAAAATTATAGGACAATATCTTTGGTGAACATACATGCAAAATTCCTCAACAAAATATTAGCAAACCAAATCTGACAATACACTAAAAGAATCATACATCATAATTATGTGAGATTTATTCCGGAGACGCAAGGATGGTTCAACATCCGCAAATCAATGTGATATACCATGTTATCAAAGGAAAGAATAAAAATATATAATCTCAATAGATATAGAAAAGATATTTGACAAAATTTAACATCCATTTATGATAAAAATTCTCAAAAAAACAGGTAGAGAGGGAAAATACTTCAACATAATAAAGGCCACTTATGACAAGCCCACAGCAAATCATACTCAGTGGTGAAAAGCCAAAAGCTTTTCCTCTAAGATCAGGAACAAGACAAGGATGCCAACTCTTGTAACTTTTATTCAACAATGTATCAAAAGCCCTAGCCAGGGCAATTAAGCAAGGAAAAAAAAAGGCATCCAAATTGGAAAGGATGAAGTAAAAATGTCCCTACTTGCGAATGACATAATATTATATATAGCTGCAGTCCCCAACCTTTTTGGCACCAGGTGCTCCTATGAGAATCTAATGATCGATGATCTGAGATGGAGCTGAGGCGGTGATGCTAGTGTTGGGGAACAGCTGCAAATGCAGATGAAGCTTCGCTTGCTGCCTGCCACTCACTTCCTGCTGTGCCAATTGTGACAACATGGATGGACCCTGAGGCATTATGCTAAGTGAAATAAGTCAGACAGAGAAAGATAGATACTATAATATCTCCTATATGTGGACTCTAAAACAAAAACAAAAAAGAAAAACAAACCAAGTTCAGATACAGAGAACAAATTGGTGGTTGCCAGAGGCAGGGGGTAGGGGGTGGAGGATATGGGTGAATTTTTTAAAATTTAAATAAATTGAATAATAATAAGAAGAACATAACAGAATTGTATTTTAAGCTCTAAAAGGGTGTTCATAATGGTTATTACTAAAGAGTTAAGAGATAAGTATTGGTGAGGATGTGAAGAAAAGGGAACCTTTATGCACGGTTGGTAGAAATGTAAACTGATACAGCTACTATAGACAACAGTATGGAGATTCCTCCAAAAATTAAAAATAGAACTACCATATGATCCAGCAATTCCACTTCCAGGTATATATCCAAAGGAAATAAAATCACTATCTCAAGCAGATATCTGTACCACTGTGTTCACTGCAGTGTTATTTTTAATAGCCAAGACATGAAAACAACCTAATTGTCCACTGATAGAAGAACAGATAAAGAAAATGTGGTAAATATACACAATGGAATATTATTCAGCCATAAAAATGTAGGAAACACTGTCATTTGTGATAACATGAATGGACCTTGAGGGTATATACACATATATCGTCGAATCACTATGTTGTACATCTAAAACTAATACAATGTTGTGTGTCAAATATGTCTCATTAAAATAGAAAAAAAGTGTGTTACTATGTAGAAAATGAGCTTTAGTCAAAAGAAATACCAGGAGAGTAGTTTAAATGTAGCCAAAGGTCATTAAAGTCATATATTTATAAATTTGTCCTTCATGACCTCTTCTAACTCTTCCAATATATGATAGTTTCTCTCTATTAAAACATATTGTATGTACAATCAGATTATTATTTTCTCTTCCTATTTAACCTACAGTGCCTACTCACTATGTCATTATAAGGTTCTTCTTGTTGTTTCTTCAGTACTAAATATCAGAAGGCTAGGGCCAATGCATAGTTAACTTGAGAGGTAACTAACTTCCTGAAGTACATTGTCTACAGCATCGCATCCTCTATGAGAATTCTAAAATAAGAGTATTAACAAGAAATATACATATTTTTATATATAATGGAAACCATATTATAGGCAGTTTGCCACCCAAAAAAATGCCAGGAAAGTCAATATCCAAAAGTATTCATTGAATGCTTATTATTTGCCAGATAAACTTAAAGTGACCTTTACTGTCACTTATTCCAATTACACCTGAAGATTTAATACTATTCTTTTGGCAATTAATAGACTGGACTCCCCCACCTCAACCACAAAATTATTTTCAGTAAAGTCATAGAAAATCTGAACTTTATCAAGCACTTGGCCTAACCAATATTTATCGAACACTGTATGCAATAGCTAGAAAATACCAGTCCTTTCAGGAGCACAGGGTATGTTCACCAGGATGGGCTATATCCTAGGTCATAAACAAAGTCTCAAAAAATGTAAAGTAATTAAAATAATACAAAGTGTCTTCTCTGATCACAATGAGATTAAACTGGAAAGCAATAAAATATCTAGAAAAATCCCCCAAAGTTTGGAAATCTATAGGAAAAAGAGAAAACATTTTAAACTAAATGATAATAAAAATTTAACATATCAAAATCTGTGGAAATGGCTAAAGCAGTTCTTAGGGGGAAATTTATACCTTGAAATACATATTTTAGGAAAAGTAAACACAAAAAATCACTGACCTAACGTCCAGCATTAAGAAGCCAGAAAAAGAACAAAGGAAATCCAAGTAGAAGCAAACAATAAAGAGAAAAATTAATGAAAAAGAAAACAAACAAAAGCAAAAATTAACAAGCCATAAATTGATTCTTAAAAAGATGGACAAAATAAATTCCCAGATTGCCTCATCAAGAAAAAAAAGAATAAACCAATAACAGGATTGTAAGAAAAGATATCATTACAGATCTTAAAGATATCAAAAAGATAATTAGAGACTATTAGAAATAATTTTATTACAATAAATCAGAATGACTGAGACAAAACAGTCAAATTTCTCAAAAAATCCAATTTACAAGAAATATATGACAAATAGAAAATTTATAACCTAAATAAATACAATTTGTGATCAAAATATTTCCAAAAAGAAAATTTCAGGTCCAGAAAGTCTCATTAATTAATTATTTCAACCATTTAAGAAAATAATACTTCTATTCTTATATAAAATCTCTCAGAAAACAGAGGACAGAGGAACACAGCCCACCTCACTTTGAGGCCAGTATAACTTGGTACCAACCTGACAAGACATTATGAAAAAAGGAAAATTAGAAAACATTATTCCTTATGAAATAGATATAAATATTTAAAAATATATTGGCTAATCAAATCTAACAATATATAAAAAGGATTGTATATCATTAGTAAATGGAGTTTATCCCAGAAATGAAAGGTCGTTTCAACATTTGAAAATCTGTCGCTGTAATTCACCATGTTAATTGATTAAGCAGAAAATCATATGACCATCTAAAAAATGAAGAGAAATTATCTGACAAAATTCAGTACTTGTTCATGATGAAAACTGCCAACCAGTTAGGAATATGAAAATTTATACGTGTATGTGTGTGTGTGCGTGTGTGTGTGTGTGAATATAATCAATCTAGACAAACCTTACACAAAAATCAAATGGATCACAAATGGAAAACTGAAAAACCATAAAACTCCTAGAAGATAATATAGGAAAAAAACTAGATGACTTTGAGTATGGTGACACTAAAGACATGATCCATAAAACAAATAAATTAATGAGCTTGATTTCATTACAATTCAAAACTTTTGCTCTGCAGAGGACAATCTTAGGAAGACAAGCCACAGAATGGGAGAAAATATTTGTGAAAGACGTGATAACAAACTTATCCAAGCTATATCAAGAACTCTTAAAACTGAACAGTAAGAAAACATACAACCCATTGAAAAATGGGCCAATAACCTTAACGGACACCTCACCGAAGAAAACATATGGATGTCAGATAAACATATGAAAACATGTTCCACATATTTGTCATGGAAATGAAAATTAAAATAATGAGATATCAGTACACACATATTAAAATGGCTCAAATCCAGAACGCTGATAACGCCAAATATTGGCAAAAATTAACAAGGACTTTCATTCATTGCTGGGAGGAATGCAAAATGGTAGAGCCACTTTGGAAGATGGTTTAGCAGTTTCTTGCTTACAAAGCTAAACCTACTCTTACCATATAACTCAGCAATCATGATCTTTGGTATTCACCTAAAGGAATTGAAAACTTATGTCCACACAAAAATCTGCACATAGATTTTGTAGTAGTTTTGTTTGTAATTATAAAACTTGGAAGCAACCAAGATATCCTTCAGTAGGTGAATGGATAAACTGTGGTATATCCAGTCAATGGAATATTATTCAGCACTAAAAAGAAATGAGCTACTAAGCTATGAAAAGATATGGAAAGTAGTTACAAAGCAGTCTAACATGTATATGTTGTTACGAAATGGAATCAGAGTATGACACCCCGAAATATGCCACTTTCAGTTCAAAAAGATTGTTTTGAACTGAAGGCACTTAGCTCTCTGCCCTCTTCTTTTCTGTCTTAAAGCAGGGCATAAATTTCCCTTTGTAAAGGTAACAGATTTCCATTTGTAAAGATGTTTCTCTCTCTCTGATACCAAGAAAAGAACAACTCCAGAGACAACTCTAGTCACCTTAGACTCTTACTTGCAGCAAACCCTACCAAATAACTTAGTTACCATCCAATTCCAAGTCACCTTCCCATAACTTATCCCTTCCTCAGAAGCCCCAAATCCATTTTCCTTTCTCTAACCTCTTCTCCATACTTTATCTTCCTTTGTTAAGATGGTTTATAAGCCCCAAATTTAATTGTCTCCTTGAGACATTTTTTTTGTAAGCTCTTGTGCATTTGAACATAATTAAATCTGTTTTTTTCCCTTCCTGTTAAGATCTTTTATCAGTCTGATTTACAAGCTCCAGTCACTGAACCTAAGAGAATAGAGGATATGATTTTTCCTTCCCTATACTGCAATGGGGTCCCTTTCTACTTGTTTAGCTAGGTTTCAAAGAAGTGTTATTTCTATTGACAGTCTTCACTAATTTTTAATTGGATATCCTTACTCTTTCTGCTATAATTAAAAAATCCCTCTAGCTCTGCTTCCTTATTGGAGGTGGGTCAAATTTTGGCTTAGTTAGACATATCTAGGTTCAAATCTAGCCTCTATTACCTAGAGGCTATGTGAACTTGGGTATGTTTACTAAATTCTTTCTCTGCAGTTCAGTTTTTTTCAGACGTAAAATAATGAGAATCATGTCTGTCTTCTAGGATTGCTGTGCTAGATTGAATGAGAATATGCTTATAATGCGCTTATAAGTTTAAACTCAGTGCTGGGGACTTAGTACGTTCTTTAATGGTAACCATTAGCATCACCATCCTTTAGTCTCTATTCTCCAATATTCTTGTTTGAAAACAGTTCCATTTTCCAGCATCTTTCTGGTTTTGACATAGGTTTAAGCTGCTTGAGACAAGGAAAAAAAATAAAGCAGCAACTAAATTAGTATATTATAGCAGTTATATGACATGAGATGGTGGCTTAAAGAAGAGTCTATATATATAAAAGGGACTTTGGGAGTATGATATGGAAAGCTTAGCATGATAATAGATAAGTTTTGAGACAGCTAGAGAGAATTCAGGATGAAAGATTAGGAATAGAAGGAGCAGAGCCCTCTGGAAAATCATGAAAAGCAGAAATAAATGAGGATTTTAAATTTATTTTGGGGAAAGAAAAAGGAGGGAGAAAGAAGCAATAAAGACAGAAAGCAGGCTGTGTACTTAGGACAAAGAAGAAACTAGTTAAAGACATTTTTGAAAAGAGTGTACAGGAAACGCTATTAAATTGGAATTTATGTGGTACAAGAACAATTCAAATCCAAAGCTGAAAATTAAGGAACTCTCACACAATCCACCTATTTAAAGGAATAAGAGAGCAAGAGGAAAAAAAAAAAAAGGAGAAAGTAGGAAGAGAAGAGGGAGGGAAGGAGAGATGGAAGTGGGAATGGCACCATGCTATAAATGGTCAGGGTGTGTCTTCAGGTTGAAGACATTAATAATTAAGATTAATCTAGCAATCATGATATGCAAAGGCACTGTTAAAGGCTTTATATTATCTCATTTTATCACTCAACAACCCTATGAGGGAGGTGTATTATTATTCCTATTTTACAAATGAATAAAATTAAGTAAGTTGGTTCTAAAGTCCACATTCTGATTAGGACCCTGAAGCATTAGAACTAGATGAAGAGGCAATCAACTCAGAATACAGTGATTCAGACAATGTCCAAGGGAAGCTAATTGTTACTTTATTCTTTTGTAAAGCTCAACATATAATTGTTCTTGTGAGCTACTCACATTTATAGTTTTTCTATTTGAATTATGGGCACCTTATATTAATATAGAAGTGTGGATGGGATACAACCATGGAATGAATGAAGAAGGGACAGTGACACTGTTTTAGTTGGGCTGGTTTGTGTACCAGCCTCTACAAATCAGATTCTCATTCTGAGGGCCTTCCTCCAAGTTAGTTCCATCTAAAATTCTTTTCCTTTGCCCTTCTATCCACCCCAAATTTCCCCAACCTCCAAGATCCACTTGTTGTCCCTTCCTAATCTCTACATTCCAAATTCCTCACTAGATTCCTAGGTAGTTGCATTTATAAAAAATATCAATGAAGTGATGTCAAAAATCCACCTAGGTTGGTTCCTTTTAGCAAGAGAAATTTCTTACTAGTAAAGGCAGTTTTGTTATTTCCTCACACAGGAATACAATTCGATTCAACATCTAAGGAACTAGACTGCAAAGTGGTATATTCCTTCTCATTTTGGTTAAGGTATAGTGGGAAGAGCATAGGATCTGGAGTCAGTCCCAGAGTTTACATGTCTGCTACATGTTACCTGTTTAATCTTAGAAAATTACTTAACTTCTATGAACTATGTTTCCTCTTTTATAAACATGTTCTTAGGGCAGCTGTAAAAATTAGAGACAAGAGATATGAAAGTGTCTGGCCCATAGTAAGTGTTCCCATAGTAAGTGTTTAATATATGCTTCTTTTCTCCCTTCTATTTCTCTGTAGCTAGGATCCTCCTGCTTCTCGAATTCTACTGGCTTTTTGAAACTTTCCAGAAAAGAAGTGTCTTGCTAAAATCTCTATTTCACTTTTGAAAATACAAGGTCAAATAATTCCTTGCCTGTTATATCAAAAACTGGTCCTGGTATTGGTCCAAACAGTTTAAACAGTTGGTCCAATAAAAAATCTGGACCACAGTGACAAAATATTCCAATTCACTACTTCATTCAATTCTGTAAGATGATTTAACATCTCTTTTCCACAGAAATATTCTCAAGAACCTAAGAGACTTCTAAGGTAGTACAAATAGAGTAATTTTAGAATGTTTCAAACTGATAAGGCCAACCTCATGAAGACAGACAAAAAGGAAATGTCAGAAAAAGAGACACCTGTTTTAAAACATTTGTCTTAAAAGCCTCTAATTAAATGACCTCTTAAATGACCTCTAATTAAAAAAAAGTTTCATAACATATTGGTCCAAATCCTGTTTGGCGATGCTATCATGCTGATGTAATAAGCATGCAACCCATTTCCAGATTTTAGTCAGTGGAATGGTCTTATACCAAGACAAACTGCTAAGGCCCCTGGTTGGTACATCCTGTACTTGAGTGGTCTGGCACTGGTGTACGCAAACTGCCTCCACAGGATGAAGTCCAGAAAGAGCACATGGCCTTGGGACCTATCATGCTCCAGGGGCTTTTTCATGGTTATGAACCACAGGTTACTAGAAGAAAAGTTTCCACCTGAAGGATGTTAAGTCAGTAGATAGAAAATATTTCTGAATAATACGCAACTCCCTTTTATTTAGCATGAAATTGTAGGAGCTAGATTCCATGACTTAATTATGACTTATCTTTACATTTTCAACATTTCTCTATAAATCTTTTGTCTCTAGATACTATCTCCCCTTTCAAAACTTCCTTTTCTTGTACTAGTAATGTTGATATTAAAGCTAACAGCTAACTCTAGGCTGTTGGTTTCAATGTGAGTTTTACTGTTTCTTCTTTGAAGTTCATGAATTCAGAAGTTAATTAATTCTATATATATGTTTACTGAGGGCATACTGTATAGCAGGCATTGTTCTAGATGATGGTAATACAGAAGTTAATCTATTTAAGTCCCCGTCCTCTGGGGCCTACATTCTATAGTGAGGGAACAGGAAAGAAGAAAATTCAGTTCAAATTAATCTCCTGTATGTTTAGGAATCTATGCCCTTGGGAAAATGCCTTGAATTTTATACAGAAATTCCCCATAAAAGAAAGTTAGTTATTGAAACAGTCTTTGAAAGAATTCACTGTCAAGAAAACTTCCTAAGACACACAGAACGAAGCAAGTGTTACCTCTATTTAGAAGATTTGAGAGTCCCTTCTCTCTCCTCTCAGCCTATAAAAAATCCAGGTGAAATGTATTTGTAGTCTTAAGCTTCATAAAATATATCATTAATTTCAAAAGTTTGAAATTTTAAGAAAATCTGTTCCCTGTAATATTAGCAAAGAAACAAGTGAAGGAAACTAGACAGCAAGTCAAGACTTCTGCAGCATTTTAGGGGTCACACGTGCATTTTTTTAGATATAAACCTTACGGTATAAAGATATTTATAGCACATTTGGAAAAATCTAAAATAACCTATCATAGAAACTCTAGCTCTGGCCAGCTAATTGTAACTGCAATGTGTTAAACCAATGGCAAGTAATATCAATAGTGCAATAATTGAAAAAACAAAATCAGCAGCATTTGAACTCTTGTTAGGAGTTATTTTACTATGGGAGAAGAGAAAGGAAAAGAGAGACTTCAGGAAGAAATCTATGTGACGGTTTGTTCATTTCTCAGTCTCCTGATAAAATTTCCTAGGGGCTTTGAGTTCTATCATACTAACATGTTTCTTCTGATTGGCTAGGAAAAGGGTGTACAACCAAAATACAATCCTGTTCATGTTCATGTATGTGAGGGAGGTACTTTCTGTTAAGGCATACCAAGAAGTTCTCACGTTATGCTAAAACAGACAACGCGGGTTCATTTTGGAGGAGGAGACTGGTGAACTACATGTAACTGCTCTATGGCCCCACATGCTTCATGATGATAAATAACTACCCTTGTAGGGTATAGTATGGATAAAGAGAATCAGCACACTAATATTTTCAGCTTAGCTCTGTCTGGCATGCAACATGCTAACCCAAAAAGCTTTTTAGTTGGTACTGTGCATTTCATTTTCTTTCACACCTTCAGGATAAAGTCATTTGGAAAGCTTCCAATCTTCATAGTATATGCCCCTTTCAACAACTTACCTTGTCATCCTTCTTGGCTCTGTTTGCTAGTCAGAAGTCTACACATGTCATCATCATTTTAAGAAGTATAACACCACGACAGACTTTTCAGGGAGAACTGACTCCAAGAGAGTGAGATCACTAATAAACACGGGCAGTGAATCCAGGGAGTGCAAGGCCACCAATATGTGTGAACTTATTAATCATAATTATTATTTTCTCTAAGAAAAGGATTTCCTTAGTCAAACCTCCAGGGCATCAGATCAAAGAGAGATACTGCCACAGCTGGACTATGTTTTCCAGCCAACTGGCCTGGAAAGGAGACTCTAGACAGTGTCCTGGCAACTGTTTAACACAGCAGCAATCCATAAAAGAGACGAAAAGAATTCTTTAGACTGACTTTTTAAAAAGTCTTCCTTTACTTTTTATTTCTCCTTATTTTTAAGAACATTTTGTGAGTGATGCCAAAGCCCTAGAGGACATCCTTGGTATGCACTCTGTAAGAATTACTGACCCTGCGAATTCAGAGCATTCTACAAATGGAAACAAAAGGTTTTAGTTCACAGCACAGGTTTCTTAAAAAAGAGAAAAAAAAAGACTATATATTTCTATTTCATTATCATAAAAAGCATATCCCAAATCTACTGGCAGAGTACTTGGTCAATTTTTAATTTCCAGTTTGATGTAAGTCACTTACCAGGACACTGTAAATCACACTAGATCAGGTACTTAATTAATAAAATCACAACAGAAGAAATTTAGTTAAATGCCCTGGAAGTTCTCCCAAAACGTATAAAAAAATTATAAAAGTGACTATTAACACACAACGGGGGAAAGAAAAAGGCACTAGACCCAAACCCCACTATAGAAGCATAGCAATACACACAAGAATCATGTGAAAATGAGAAACCAGAAGCACACCAAAAGATTCCATGAATTACAGAGAAATAAGATGTGAGAATGATTGTGTGAAAAAAATGAAAACAAACCAACAAAAAAACATTTCTATAGTTAAGGAAAGCTGTTTCTCACCGTTCTGAACAAAATGGCTGAACTAAGATCATCTGATTGGCTATGCCCATATACCCTCCTCCTCATCCTATGGGGAGAGAGATGACAAAGGGAACAATGCCCCAGAGCAGCATGGGAATGAAAAAGAGTTGGTTAGTAATTAAAACAAAGACATAAGCATAAGTAGTAGGAGAATATGGTTTCTAATTTCTTGACTCTTTTTATATTAGAATCCAATTCCTTAAACTACCCAAATGAGTAATTTAGTTTGTCCTTACAATTTATGTTTCCTATCTTTCCAAGATACTGTCTCTTTCCCAGGGCATGATCTGGTCAAAATTATCAAGTTGGAGTCTTTTCTTTATTATTTGCCTTTTCTTCAAATTTTCTTTATTTCTGTTTGCTTCCCACTAGAGCCAGTCATCTAATTCCTTGTATTTATTTTCAAAATCTGTGTCAAGGAAAGGGTCTAATACTCATTTTATATACACTGGCATAAATTTAGTTCTAGGTATCCAGAAGCAGGCAGGGAAAGCAAAATGACTTCTTGGCAGAAAAAGACTGCTGACATCAGGCAGACAACTCTCCGTTTTGCCTACATAAAAGACTGGCTTGCCTAAAATATAAGACTTGCCTCATCTGGGTTAGTAAATGTCATCATACTATGACTATAGCTTTTGAATCTTAGAAAAAAATTACCATTTGGATATTACTGTTGCTTTCATCTGCGATATTTCTTCTTCTCTTCTTAAGACAACACCACAGCTATCATTTACTGGAGATGTTTAGTGGGGGAGTTCTCCTTGACTTTTTGGTCATATGGATGTAATTACTTAACTATTATTTTTTCCCCCTCAGCTATATATTTTAAGGTTGAGTGTGATGGAGATGTTGAAATCTGATTTTTGGCAATGGGATATGAGGTAATCTGTTCACCACTCTCCCCATCCATCATTTCAAGATCTTGGGAGAGTTCCTTTTTTCCAAAAAAACAAGTTGAATATGGTTCCCTTCAGACTCATCAGTGCCTCTTTTGCACTGATGAGAAGTTGAAGGAACAATTTTCCTTCAGAATGACAGACTAGAGGGATCCACCAAGGTAATGGAGTGAAGAATCTGTTTCAATCTTCACATTTAATAGGTGATGAGCAGAGACTTTAAAATTTGCAATTAAAAAACAGTAACCTCTGCACTGAGTTATGCCTCATTGAGCTCACAAGGAGTCATATTTTTCTAATAAGGCATTATTTTTTAATAAGAAAAGACAGTAACTAATTAGTATGCATCTCTGAGAAGATTTAAGTTTTTTTCCCTCAAGCCAACTCAAGGATTCTTTATCATCTTCAAATCCCTTGAATATCTCCTTTTAAAATATTCAGAATCATCCACCACTTTCCTACATAGAAATTGAATCTGAGTTTTTTTTTAAAAGTGGAGTTTTCAAAAACTGATAATTTATTTTTATTTTTTAAACTCATACTCCAGAATTTGTAAATGCTAGTACAAAATACATCAAAATAAAAGCATATTGGTTTTTATAAAACATTAAAAAGCAGTTTTACCTGGTCTGGGGAGGGTTTATGATTGCTTTGATTGGAGTGGGAAGATCTGAAGTGGTCATCCTCATAGTTGTCAGCCATTAGCTTCATTCGATTTTGTGTCTAAGAGAAAATGATTCATAAGGTTAAATTTAAATAAAATTTCTCCAATATACTGTAAAGTAACAAGTGCTTTAACAATGTCATAAGAAAGGATAAAATTAATCCTGTCTGAAATAAATATAGGATTTCTGAGGATATTGGGAGAAAAAAAGTTTAGTCACAGCTATAGGCTGAATTGTGTCTCCCGACTCAAAATTCATTTTGAAGCTCTATCCCCCAGTATGACTGTAAACTAGAGTATTTCGGAGGTATTTAAGATTAAATGAGGTCACAGGGGTGGGGCCCCAATCCGATAGGACTATGGCCTTGCAAGAAGAGAATATTTCCCCTTGCTTCCTTATTCTCTTCTCTGCCATATGAGGACATAGTAAAGAAGGCCACTTCTGCAAGCCAGGAAGAACGCTCTCACCAGAAACTCAATCAGCTGGTACCTTGATCTTGGACTTCCCAGCCTCCAGAATTGTAAGAGAATAAATTTCTGTTGTTTAAGTTACCCCAGTATATGGTATTTTGTTATGGCAACCTGAGCAAACTAAGACAGGCACCTAAATTGGTATAAGAATTTAATGGGGAGGAGTAATCTCAAATTAAGTACTTTATGCAATCCCTGTTTTTATTTTTTAAAATAAAGACTGGATTATACTCTACACAGAATGGGACTCTGTAACTATTTTTCTTTTCAGTTCCTGATATACAAGACCTGTCTTTCTATGTTACTGTAAGAACTACTCATTCTTTTGTAACAACTATTCCATTTTTGGAGATGCTATAGAACACACAGATCATAAGGGAAAAAGTTACTATTTGTAAATGAAATGATTATATACCTAGAAAATCCTAGAGAATCAATTGAAAACTATTACAACTTACAATAAAATTCAGTAAGGTGATCAGACAGAAGCAACATATATAAAATTCAATCTTTTCTTTAAACCATCAATAAACAATTCTGGTTTGGAAAATAAGTCAGATTCTGAAATCCTCTTTGACCCTAGACAAGAAGAAATTATTATCCCACTGCTTTTTCTCAATGTTTACCAAAAAGGAGGTCTGGATTGGTGATTCTTTTGATTGGGTAATTTAAGCCCTGAATAAACAAATTATATATATAAAACATTTTAGAGAATTCACTTTGCAGAGCAAGCAATTCAGGAAATGCAGGATGCACTATACATAAAAATCAAATAGCAACATATATTGCACTAATAAAATATTGTTGGAACCTGAAGTTTTAAAAGTATTAAAAATAAATTTGCTAATATCACATAATATTAAAATATTCACTATAATTTGAAAAAAAATCATGTGTAAATCTCTCAGGACAGTGATACTTACTCTTAATATTTAGGTGTATCCATTCAGCCTCTTCCTATGCATAAAAAGTGGCATGCTCTCCTGATTTATTTTCTATTTCTGCTACAATATGGCATTTAAAAAATTATATCTTACGGTATATTTTGGTATCTGGTTGGACATACCATCTTTCTTCTCCACCCAAAATTTGATTAGGTATCTTTAACACATTTTCTTTACTAGATGAATTAAAAACATTTTGTCTAGTTCTACAAAACACTATATAGAGATTGTTCTTCGGTATTTTTTCATGTAATGATGACTGAGCAAGGGCTCTAGAGCCAAAATGCCTGGGTTTGAATTCTAATTCTGACTCTTCCCAGCTAGCTAAGCTTGGGCAAACTACTTAAAAGCTCTGAGCTTCAGTTTTCTCACTTTTAAAGTGAGAATAACACTACTTTCTCCTCATAAGACTGTTGTGAGGATTAACCAACTGACAATAAAAGCAGTTAGAAAGCTGACTGGCAAAAAATCAGCACTCAATAAATTTTAGCTATCACATCATTATAAACATTTTTAATGTCATTAAATATTATTCTAAAATCTAATTTTAACTGGCTACATAGTATTCAGTTGAATGGATATTTAATGAGTCTCATGTTTTTGGGCATTTAGGATCTTCATATTTTTACCTAGTAATATATGGACATTTCTAAGCCAGTTCTTTTTAGCATAAAGTGAAGGCAAAGAAAATGTGTATAAAAATTATCTGTAATATCAAATTTGTCTTCTGAGATAACTTACAGTAACCTTGAATTAACCTAGGGTAATTTTTTCTTATGTCACGTGGTATCACGACAAATAGAAAGTCTTCTGCAAAGCAGCTCTTAGGAAAGGAGAAAGGAGAGAGGAAAGGGCAAAGCACTATAACCAGAAAGTGAGCAAAACATCTGCATGCCATTCATTTGGATAAGAAACTTCTCCATGTCGACTTTAACAGGAATGTACTGTGAAAGTATACTTGGCTAGTTGTTTTCTTAGAACATGACACACTTAATCTTAAATACCTGATACCCAGTGCAAGTTTAAAAACTTAAAAAGAACTAATAAAGCACACACAAATCCACCTTCAAGGCAGAGTGTATTTCAAGTATTTCTTAGGAATGAGTATGAAAGCCTTCCAAAGGAACTGATCACAGTAAACAGATAAGACCAAAGAGCACTTATTTGATCCATAAAAGTGAATGAAGATATAATAAGAACTTCTCCATTTTTAAAAGACAGGATAATTATTAAAGTTTAGTATTCCTATGTCTAGGATTCAGAAATTTGTTGTGAAGCATGTTCTCTGCATAGTAATGAGATTGAACACTTTGCTCTTAAAGGAGCTCCTGTACAATGCTTTTCTTAAGGTAAGACCAGCAAGCAAAAGGAGTAAGCCCTTCACATTTCACTGGCATGAAAGGTACTTTATATCCAAATATTTTCCCTCTTCAACCATGCCATGTGCATGTGCAGATAGCTGAACTTCCCAGTCTTAATGACATAAAAAATAAGATTGTCTGAAGGAAGGAAAAAAAAAAAAAAAAGGAAGAACTTGCTGAAATAAACTTCTTTGGCTGTAAGTGCATCATCTATGTACACAGGTAATACATATCCTCTCAGAGAAAAAGGAGCTCATTGTTTATTGTGTTAGTCTTTTCTTCTAAGACGAAGATGTCAGTGCTAAGGCGAAAGTGTTACAGAAACTATATTTCACAGAAAAATACTTAGTTAAGCTAAGGAACAGTACATGTTAGTTATCTGAACCTGAGTATTGAAAGAGAAAGATTAAATTTTGATCTGAGTTATCTAGTTGTTTACTAATCTTTGCTTTTTGGTTTGTGATAGTGCTATTAACCCACCTAAATAAGTTTTAGAACTAATTATACTTAGAAACATTGTGATATTTTAGAAAACATAAATAAATTTTAACCTTACTAATTTGGGTTACTTCCAATTATAAGGATATTTAAGAAAGTATTAAAATTATTTCCACATCTAAGTGCTAAAACTTGGAAATTATTTTATTAGACTGAATTTTAATTAAGCTTTCATTTTTCATATTGGTATTTAATATATAAAATGAAAAAAGCATAATCCCTTTCAATTTCAGTTAGGTGGGTCAGATTTAGTGTTGGTTATAAATTTAACAAAATCTCAGCAAATTACCTTTCAGCTTTATTTTAAACTTCATTTCACAAAAAAAATACAAATTACTCATTAATTATTCTTGAGTTATACTATGTGTCTGTCATTTCATACACACTTGACTGAAGATTATCTTTCTAGCTTGGAAAGTTCCTTTTCCATTGGTTAAACAACTTTGGGAAGAACTCACGAGAAGCAGTGCAGTAGGAAGGAGACAGCAACAAAATTAGAATAACTGTTGAATCTAGCCCAACGGCTGTCACAGTCGTTTTACCTTTACACCCTATTTTATTATCTCAGTTGGAGTGTAAGAGCTATATTAGAAAAGTGTGTCTTCTTCTGATTTTGTTTTGATTTTGAAACAAGTCAGTTTGGTAGTTTAATTTTGGTCCTGATTAGTACTTTTAGTTTACTGATAAAATTGTGAAACTTACCCGGCAAACACTTTTATTATGCACCAAGAAAAATGAAACCATAAAGAATCGCAGCTGCAGAAACCCATAGCTGACCAATTCTCCTCATAATTTCATGTTATTTTAAAAAACTTAATTATTATTTAGGATAATTTTGCATATTTATATGGTACAAGAGTTTATAACAGTAAGTCTGCCTCCTAATCCTGACAGCTCCTCTGCAAGGGGCTCAACACAGTTACCACTTTCCTGCATGTATTTCCAAAGATTTCCTGACATTCCATGGTTACACAAGTGTGCACATGAACGTGCAAACATACACTATTCCCTCCAACAAACGGCAGCACAGCTAATTTACTATTCTGCGCACTTTTCCCCACCTAACTACATCTTGAAGAGCCTTCCATATCAGTAAATAAATAGCTGCCTCATCCTCTTTGCTGATTTGCTGATGCACTTAGACTACTTCTAATATTTTGCTGTTACAAATAATGCTGTAAAGAATAATCTTGTACATATGACAAACTAACAAAATTAAATTGTTAAAACTAAGTTTCATTATGTTATATACCACTGTTCCTCCAAAGAATAGCTTTCCTTTAAGGTGAAAAGCCTAATTTTGTTTGCTCCTATGGCTGGAATGGTTATAAAGTCCAGGTCCCTAAGACACACACCTGGTTTCACAGAAAGGTTAGAGGGGTGCGAATGGTAAGAACATCTATACGTCTAGTGTATTTTTACTTAAGTAAAAAAA
This sequence comes from Eidolon dupreanum, assembly GCA_028627145.1. NCBI lineage: Eukaryota > Metazoa > Chordata > Mammalia > Chiroptera > Pteropodidae > Eidolon > Eidolon dupreanum. Next base: position 77,679,083 of record CM053503.1, on the reverse strand, counting down.
CAACGAACGATAATGGCATTAAAATGTACATAGCTGTTAGGAATAAATATTGAATATTTATTCCTATTTGATACGGAATATATTTGAATATGGTATTTGTACCTACTTTAGTATTTCTGAGGCTTGTGTATATTATGGTCTCATTAATAAAACATCTAAGAGTTATAGTTGTAGGCTCTATTTATCAGCCTATAAAAGTTTTTTTTTAATACTTCGATTGAGACTTAAAGGGACATCAGATTAAATGAGTTACAATTATACTTGTGACAAAGAAAATATGATAGAAATAGTTGTGAGGCTCTTTATGAATCAGAAGTCATTCTTTCAAATCGTGTCACATCTTCATAATGAAGAAAAACAGAGAGGACAACAAATATGTCACCATGCATAAAGCACTGTGACTCCCCTTTCCTTCCCCAGGTCTTCTTGCCATTCTAGGTACAGATTTTTTTTTTTTAGGTATAGAATTAGGGTTACAGTTACAGTTAGGGTTGAGGTTAGGTTTGAAGTTAGGTATAAGGGTGAGAGTAAGGGCTATGCTAGGGTGTAAGGTTAGTGTTAGTGTTAGAGTTGAGGTTAGGTATAGTTTTAGGTTAGGTAAAGAGTTAAGGCTGAGGTTAGGTTAGGGTTAGAGTTAAGGTTACTGTTAGATTTAGGCTTAAGGTTAGGCTTAGGGTTAGGGTTGAGGTTACTTTTAGGGTTTTGGTTATGGTTAGGGTTAGTTTTGAAGTTAGGAATAGAGTTGAGGTTACTGTGAAGTTTAGGGTTAGGTTTGAGGTTAGGTATAGGGTTATGATTAGGGTTAGGTTTAAGGTTATGTATAGGTTGAGCTTACAGTTAGGGTCCATCTGGTATTTCTTATCTCCATGAATGGAGTCATTTTCACCAAGTTGCTCAATCTAAAAATCTCAGTATCATTCTTGACTTCTCTTTTCCACTAATGCTACATCCAGTGTAGCCACAAAACCCCACTGATTCTGTTTCCAAAAATTTTCTCTGTAATTAACTGCACTGCTTTAGCTGCTTCTCTAAATTGATGTCAGTTATCTTCCAATAGAAAATTTGATCCTGATGCTATCCTGCTTTAAAAAAAAAAATCTGTCCACTGGCAGCTGGCAGCCACCAGAGTCCAATCTTCACAATGAACAACAAGATCAAAGCCCTTCTCTATCTGGCCATATCCTACCACTCCAGCCTCATTTTCTCATGGCTTTTGTTTTTTCTCATAATATATTGAGATTATATTATTTTATTTTTCTCCTTTACTCTAAATCTAAATATTAAACCATTCCAAAATTCTTAAGATAAACTGTACTTAGTAATAGTGTAGTATTTTTTATACATTGCTGAATTTGCAAATATTTTATTTAGAATTTTTGTATCTATATTCTTAGGTAACACTGGCCTCTAATTTTTGTATTATCTCCAGATTTATTACCAAAATTATGCTAATGTCATGAGATGAGTCAGAACACTCTCCTTTTATTGCATTTCTTGGAACAATTGTTATAAGGTAGGAATCATTCGCTGTTTTAATTTCGGTGGAACTTATCTCTAAAAACAACTAGGCTTTGTATCTACTGGTAGGAAAATTTTAAACTGAAATTTGTTGGTTTTAAGGATTACTCAGGTTTGGTAAGTTACATTATTGGCACAAAGTCCACTCTATTTTTTTATGATTTTAAAAGTATCTTTTGATGCAGTTTATGTGTCTTCTCCTTTTCCTCTTCCTTTTCCAAATACTGTTCATCTCTATCTGGTATCTTTTTTCTTAAACAATCTGTCCCATCTTTCATATCCAATTGTAAATCTCTGAGAACAAGCTTTTGATTTTGTTAATCTTCTCTATGGTTTCTTTGTTTTGTTTCATTAATTTCTGCTTTGATTTCTTCCTTTTTTTTTTTTTTTTTTGCAGGGGCGGTTTACTCTGATGTTCTTTTTCTAATTTCTTGAGTGATGCTTAGCGCATTAATTTTTAATCTCTTATTCTTCATTTAAGGGTAAAAAATTTCCCTGAAGATTTGCTTTAGCAATATCCCACAAATTTGGACATATATTGTTTTCACTGTTATTCTAAATGTTTTTTCAGTTTCCCTTAGGATTTATACTTTGACTTATGAATTATTTAAAAATGAGCTTTAAAATTTTCCCAAATGTATGGAATTAAGTTGGTATATTGTTTTTATTGATTTCTAATTTTGCAACATTATATCCAGAGAACCTGGTCAGAATAGTATAAATTCAGTCATTTGTTACACTCGTTCTATGATTTAGTATGGGATCACTTTTTATAAACGTTCCATGTATGCTTCCAAAGAATGAATATTTTCTAATTGTTGGGTACATGGTTCTATATGTACCCACAAATAGACTGTTAATTGTGTCTTTTATATTCTTTTGTTTTTTTTTTATATGCTTGATCTGTTAAATTTCTCAATATAATTGTGAACTTGTGAATTTCTTTTTTTTAGGTTATATTCTTGGGTCCACAGAGCTTCAAGTATGTTATATCTTTCAGGTAAATGATTCCTTTTGTAATTATATAATTAATATTTTTATACCTACCATTGCTTTTCTGCTTTAAAGTCTATTTTGCAATAGTGATAGTGCTCTACTGGCTTCATTTTGGTTATGTCTGCCCAGCATATCTTTCTAAAAACCATTTACTTTCATTCTGTATCATTTCATTTTAGGTATGTTTCTCAAAAATAGCATATTCATTCATTCTACAAATATTAAGTGTCTGACATTGCTCTAGGAACTTTGATAAACGAACTAGTCCCTGCCCTGATGAAATTTACATTTTATAGAATATTGGCTGAACTTTAAAATCGCCTATAGCTGGATTTTGTATTTTTCCATTTGTCTTCAATAAAATTTAACCTATTTATATTTAATGTATTACTGATATATTTAGATTTATTTCTAATATTATTTTTGGTAAACTATATGGATTTTCCCTAACACCTCCCTTCCCTTTTGTAAATGGATCAACAAAATTTTTATTCAACCTTTTCCTTATTTTGAAGTTTTATCTTCATGTAATATTTTGCATGTATAAGTTGACAAGTCCAAAGTTATCAGATATTTATTCTCCTTCCTTTATAATACAAAGACTTTATATAATATTAGGACTGGTCTCACTTACTATTTATTGTTTTTATCACTGTTTTTAATCCCTCACAAATTTGGTCAGTTATTAAATTAATGTTTATGCTCAATGCTTATTTAGATTTGCCTATATATTCATTCTTCTCACCCACCAGCACTGCTTCTGGCATCTCACCTAATTTCTGTCTTACTCCCGGAGTTCATTTTGAATAAATGAACATAAATGATAAACGCTCTATTAGAGTTTGTCCGAAAATATTTTGTTCATACTTGTGAGTGCAGAATTTTAGATTTGCAGTTATTTTACTCAACACTTTGAAGATATTTATCATCCCACTCTCTTATGCCTTCTATTGAATTTACTGTCAAATTCTTGTATCTTTGTAGGTAATCTATCTTTTCCCTCTGGTTGTTTGTAACATGTCTTTCTCTTTGACGTTCTGCAGTTTCTATGTGTTATACCAACCCTGCATTCAAGACTTTTGCTTTTTAGTTTGTAGTTTCATTTTTATCAATTCTGGAAATGTTATTTTTTTTTTTAATCTATTTTAATATTGTCTTTTTCATTTTCTTTATAATCTTTCTTGAAATCATATCAGATAAATGTTGTACCTTTTCAGTCTTTCTTACATGTCTCAATCTCTCCTATTTCCTACCCTGTTTTATCTCTCTATGTTGTATTTTGGGTAATTTCTGCAGTGTTACCTCCCAAATCATTAATTCTCTTTTCAGATGTATTAATTTGTCCACTAAGTTGTTAACTGAATTAGATTTTTTTTGTTTCATTTCATATTGATTATTTGGCAAATCTACATGAACTTTTAAAAATCAATAGATTTTTTTCCTCAATGCTTACTGTGTGCCAAACACTGTTACAAAAGTTTTAGGCAATTTAATTAACTTAATCCTCATAGCGACATGAAGTAGGTACAATTATCAGCCCAAAAATATGGGGTACAGAGAACTATTCTAATACAGTAAAGTCCATTTGATGAATAAGTCACAGGGATGGAACTCCAATACAGTTTTGCTTCAGAGCCTGTACTCTTTTTTTAGAACTAAAATAACTATTTCATATTGAGACTTTCCAAACATACACAAAGGGAGGAAAAAAAGTACCCCCATAAATCCATGCCCATCTTCAAAAACCACCATTATACTGCTCTACTCATTTCCTTTATCTGCCCTTCTCTTCACTTGCTGGATTATTTTTTCCTTTTTTAGAAAAAAAAACACACTTAATTTTGAGGGAACAGGAGATTCAAATGCGGTTGTAAGAAATAATATAAAAGTAACCAAAACAACTTTGAAATGGAGAACAAAACTGGAGGACTCATACATTCTGATTTTAAAGTTAATACAAAGCTTTCAGTAATCAAGATAGCATGATAGCGGCATAAGGATAGAAAAACAGATCAGTGGAACACAACTGCAAATCTAGAAACAAACTTTAACTTTTGTAGTCAATCCATTTTTGACATGAGTATCAAGACAATTTAATAGAGAAACAATACTTTTTCCCTATAAATGGTGTGGGCACAAATGGACGCCCACATGCATAAAAAGGATATGGCCTTCTATCTCACAACATAAAAGAATGAACTCAACATTCAGAGATCTAAAGGTAAGAGCTAGAACTATAAAACTCTTATAAGAAAACAAAGCAGTAAATATTCATGTCCTTGAGTTAGGCAATGATTTTGGAGATATGACATCAAAATAGTATAAGTGGCAAAAGAAAAAGCCAAGTAAATTAGACTCCACCAAAATTAAAAAACAAAAAAACAAACAAAAACTTTATGCTACAAACTATACCATCAAGAAAGTAAAAAAAGCAATCCACAGTATCTAAGTGGTATCTCAGCATGATTTTGGTTGCATTTCCCTAATAGCTAATGGTGTTGAATGTATTTTCATGTGCATATTGCTTATTTGCATTTCTTCTTTGGAAAAATGTCAATTCAGATCCTTTACCCACTTTTTAATTGGATCTTTTTTTTTTCTTATTGACTAGTTTGTACACAAATATTCACAGCAGCATTATTTGGTAAAAAAGAATAACCCAAATATTCAATAACTTATATAAATGAAATATAGTTTATGATGAATATTATTCACTTATTAAAAGTAATGAAGTACTTATACATGCCATAAACATGAGTGACAACTGAAAATACTATGCTAAGTAAAATAAGGCACACAAAAGGGCACACATTACATAATTCTATTTATATGAAATGCCCAGAATAGGCAAATCTGTAGAGACAGAAAGTAGCTTAGTAGTTGCTAGGCATGAGAAAAAAAAAGAATAACTAAATATGAAGAAATTGAGCATCAAAATCAATAATGCTTTCAATTTATTAAAACATACTGAATATACTAATGCTATAATATTTATATTACAATATAAATATAATCAATGTTGTATACCTTAAACTTACATAATCTACAAGACTAAATGATACTAAAGAAAAAAAGATCCTAAAAAATTAAGAAATTGTGGTGATGTTTATATATCCCTGTATTTACTAAAAAACATGTCTTGTATACTTTAAATGGGTGGGTGATATGGTAAATAAATTATACCTTTAAAAGGTACTTAAATAAATAAATAATAAAGTAATGTATGGTCATGTGAGTAATGTTTTTGCTTTGAAAAGAAGTAGGAGAAAAGAAAACAAAACTAATTTGTCATCACTAAAGTTTGCTAGGGCATCACACTCATACACGCACTCCCCCCACCACACACATTTTTTCCTGCCTTCTTATGAATGAAATTTCAGGGTAACAAATTAGCTCCAGTTCATGAAGGAAAGTTGGCTACAAAATAATTTCTGTTAATAAATGCAGAAGGAATAATCACCCTGAGGGTTTTTTATATGATATCAGGGTTTCTGTGTCCTTTTGACATGACCTCCATTATTCTTGTGTTCTGGCAAAGATGTGCTAAGTTCATCTTGTACATTACTTGCCCCGGATCTGGAATAAGCCATTTTTCCAAAGAGCTTGTTCAATTCAGTGGAAAGCCACAATGTGGGTATTGGGTACTCATGGCTGCTAGATTATTACTGCTTCTAGGTTGTTTCAGTAGGAAACACTTTTTTTTTTAAGAGGGAGAAAATTATGAATTAGTAGTATTTTCAATTCAGATTTCAGATTTTAGATCTTAATCTTCGAGAATAAATTCTTACTTAATTTCTTTGATTTTATACTTTATATCTTTTTCTCTCATGCTGAAAAATCTTCATTCCTAACAATATTATTCCCTTTCAAATAATTCTTTGAAAATACCAACACCAATATAGTTACTATCAATATGCTTACTATAAGAACGAACTTTAAAATTTCTTGGCATTTTTTTCTTTCTCATTGGAGCACTGAGGATGTATAGAGAAAAATCTGTATTTTATGAAGCTGGTTGAAATACTTCTTTGCTCTATGTGGCTATGTCGACAATTAATCTAATATATTATCAGATTCATTTCTTTTTATTTGTTTTTAAATTTCAACAATTGCTTCCCCTTTTCTGATCTAATTTTATCTGATTATGTAAAACATTCATATGATTCTTGAGTCAAAACTATATAACTATATACATTCAGAAAAGACTTGATTCCATCCCTGTCTCCTCTATTTCCCTTCCTCTTTTTATATTTATGTAAATTTTTGATTTATCTTTAAATTTTTCTTTATGCAACTGTAAGCAAACATACACTCTCACAAATTTAGGTATTTTTCTGTTTTTCTTATGTAAGGTAGATATTAAATACACTATTCTGCATCTTGCTTTTTCATTTAACGATAAATTCTAGGAATCACTCCATATCAATAGAAAGTTTTCTCATTCCTTTCTATATTTCTTTCTAACAGAGTACTCCACTATACTCGATTCATCCAATATTCCACTGTTGGATATTTGGGTTATTTCTCATCTACCGCTATTGTAAATACTGTAACAAATGCTACAATAGCAAATATTGAATTACCTTGCATATATATTATTTTGTATTTTTGAAGATACATCTTTGGGACAACTTCTGGGTTAAAAAGTAAAAGCAGAGATAAGTAATTTGAATAGATATTGCCAAATTCCCTCTATAAGAGGAATACATTTTGCATTCCCACCAGTAGAGTATTAAAAGAACCTGTTCTGCACAGACTTCTACTGCGTATGATGTTAAACTCTTGATTTTGGTCAAACGGCACCTCAGTTTGCCTTTATCTTAGTATGAGTCAAGGTGAGCATCTTTCAATATGTTTAAAGACCATCTACATTTCTTCTCTACGATCTTCTAGTGATAACTTTTGACCATCCCTCACCTTCCCCATGAAATTGTTATTTTCTTCTTAATTTTTAGGAATGCTTTTCATTAGGGATATTAGCTTTTTGAGATGTTAGTTGCAATTTCTTTTCTGTAGTTTAACATTTGTTTTAATTTTTAGACCTCACTCTCTTAACTACTACACTATATTGTATCCACTGTTCTTTCATTATGAACTTTATGCTTTATCTTTTAAAATTATTGCTCCTTTATGTCCTCAAATCTTAGAGAGGTAATCTTGCTGTTTTTTTGTTTGTTTGTTTTTACATTTCTCTCACGGTGCACCAATTGTGAGCACATCTTAAGAGGCATCTATCTTTATTCTGTGGGGACATTGTGAGTTTGTGTTGTTGAAGAATCCCACCAGTGATATTGTGATTGCTTCTGCTAGGCTCTAAAGGAGTATATAAGTCTGGGATAAATTTTTTTACTAATATTTCAGGTAGGAACCTCCTACACCAAGTGGGGGTCTAAATCTGTACTCTAAATCTGCAGGAAGTACAGGCTTCAGAATTTTGGCATCTTTAAGGGGACTTTGGGTTCCTTTCCAGAGTCATAGCAGAGAGAGGCTTCTTTGTCATCTATCAGTGGTAAAGGTTTCACTGAATTAATCTTGCTTTCCATTGTATTACACTCTTCTGACTGTCCTATCCTACAGCAGAGGTTCAGTTCCAACTCCCCACCTCTTGCAATCCTGATATCACACCTCTTTTCCCCGTGTAAGCATTAAAACCCAAGCTTCTAGTCACAACTGGGTCATAACTAGTCATAACTCCCCACGGCTGCTGCTGCATTAGTTCAGAACACTTCATCTCTGCCTTTCAACCTCTTCTTTGCTTCAGACACCTGAAGATTTTCCTTGCTCAATGAGCTCAATGAAGCAACAGAAATTTTCAGGGGGTAATAGCTTATCAAGCATCTTTAGGTTTGGAACAAAAGTATTTTAGTGTTATCTGGAACCTCTGCCAGATTCTAATAATCTGTTCATATATATTTTCTTCCAATATATTGTTGAGTTTATGACGGTGGGACAGACTCATTCACATTTGTATCAATCCAGTTTCTAACAAAATTGCCAGCATATATAAGATCCTTAATATATGTGTGATGGATTCAAGGATCTATTTCATGGTTTTCACAAAGTGAACATACATTAGTAGTTCCTACCTTTTCTGCTATTCAGAGTATAAATTCTTATTTTTTTGAGCTTCATATTTTGAAAGGTTTTTCTATCAAATTACCTTTCTTAAATAATTTATTTTTTCATTAATAAAAAATAGATATAAATACCAAACAGAATTTCTCATGCCTACGAAAAATCCAACATTATCACAATGTTCTCAGCCAAAAGGAAAGAAAATAGGCATTTTAACTAACTAGCAGAGTTTTATCCCAAATAAAAGCATAACTGCTGTTACTTTTATTAGTTTCAAAAAGAACTTCAGAATTCAGAGATTCTGATTTACAAGTATTCATAATTTTTTTTCCTTTGATTTCTTCACCTATAAATGGATCTGTATATGAAAAGGAGAACTTCTGGTTATCAATATCCATGCATTTATTTTAGTACTCTGTGGATTGTTTTAAAGCTTCATGTAATTTTCCTCACTTATCTCAAGAATATTCTTGGATACATCACCATTAATGGCATTAAGCTCAAAGAATATCTGATTTTTCAACATATTCTGTATTTCCTACCAAAACTATTTTTTTCCTCTTGGTAGAAAGCAAAGAAAAAACAAATGCACACCAAACTGTCTATCTGCTTGTTTGTAGGAGCTTAATCGCTTCTATTTCATTATTATCCCTTAATTTTTAGAATGGCTTGTGTGGGATTCCTTGCTTCTACAACACAGAGACACACACTATAGCTGGGGGAATTTTGAAATGTAGTTAATAGATTTCACTGAGCTGAAGATCTCTCTTCTCAGCTGCCACAAAGAATATATTAATCTTAATGGTTAATCCTAATTATCAAGTATATCTAACACGTTCCTACAATGCCATGCAGATTTAATTTTGAATTCTAGAGGACAGCAGCCTATACTTTTTCTCTTCAAACAACTGTTAACATGAGGATAATGATATGTTCAGCACTGTTAAACTGAAAAAAACATTTCTATAAGAATTTCTAGTTTACTCCTCATTTTTGAGAGTTGTCCTGTTTTCTGGCACAGCCATCGTGTGTAACTGTAGTACACTGTGTGAGAAAGTGAAAGCCAGATCTTTAAAGCCATTCCTAAAATTAGGTTGTAAACTTAAGTTCCAGGAATAAAATATCTTGTAGGCCAACTTGACTATACTGACCCAAAGCAATGTCTGAAATGAGTCTGTTGAAAAACAAAATGTGACTGAGACTCTATTCCTGAACACTGCCTCACTTTCTAGCACAGATTTTGTAATAAACCTAAAGTAACCCTATTCCAGCTTTAATGTCATTAGGGTCATTTCTGCCAGCTGTACCTGTTCTCAAAGAGAAGCCCTACATTCTGCAAAGCAACCAGAATATTTAAGGGGGGTATTAGCCAGGTCCAGTGTTAGTCACCATCATACCTAAGGAAAGAAGAAAATATAGGCAGTTGTTTTCTGTTACTCTAGAAATCAGCGAACAAACACCAGGATCTGAGAGCATTTACCACAGTTTTGCCTATGGTTTTAGCTATCTGAGTGGCTGAGTATATAGTTAAAAATTTAAAGATACAGAAGGCTGTGAAAAAGAAAAGTGACTCTGAAAAGACAGACTTTTTTAAAAAAATCATAGATGGTGTTAAATACAAGTTAAAAATCATTTTCTCTAGCACAGTGGCACAAATGATAGGTATCAGTTACAATGTACTCCAATCTAATTAATGCTACTAAGCAGAAAAGTTTAGTAGTCTCCCTTCACATAAAAGACCTTTCCTTAGTAAATACACAGAAATTAACCTTAAATTATTTAGTGCTTTTTATAAAATTTTCTTTTCTCCTGTTTGAGGAATAGCTAAGCAGGCAGACAGTTGATCTTCAAGAATGCTAAGCACTTTAAAACAGACAGAAAAAAAAGTACTTTAGATAACAAATAAGTTAAAGTAAGAAATTGTGAGGGAATTCTATCTTTTCTTTTCCCAAAATCATAGTCTGTGTGTGAATAAGGAAAGAATAGAATTGACTCGAAATATAAGTTCACTATAATCTGTACACTCATGTGTACATACAATTAAGTATCTTTAAATGAATGCAGGGGATATGACAGCATTCAGATTCTTATTGAAAACCATTCATACTGAAAACAACTGATATAAAGCCAAACTCTGCAATACCACCCTTTCTTACTTATCTGAGAATTCATCATAAAAGGATGTTTCCTTACACATGTGCTTGCACAAACTTTTATATGAGGTTAAACTGTTAAAATTGACAACACAATGAGCAGTGCATTCTTGATGTCTTCTCCACTTTCCAAAGTTCTTTTTTGTGAAAAGGAGCTAAACGACTTTGTCTTTTGTGTCAAGAGAAAAGAAGAAAACTGACATTTATAAAAATCAGGCCTTTATAAAAAAAGTTTAAATTATAGAAAGATATCTTAAATGACCTCATATATTTATGGTTGTTGAAATACTTCACTTATCATCTGATAAACACAAGTATTTGAAAAACTTGGATTTCTAGAAATAAACAAGAAGCATCAGACATAGACAGATTCTAATAAGGAATAGATACCCATTAAAAACTATTTAAAAGGAATCAGAGGCTGAAACAATTAATGATACTAGACAACAAAACTCATCTGCTACTAGAGGTATCATTTTCTAAAACATAAATATGTGACTGGGGTAGGAGGGCAGGGTAGTGATTAAAATAATGATTTCGAAAAAACTGGGTGATCTGAATATAAGCACTAAAATTCAACCTAATGATTACTTAGACATCTAAACCCAGAACATACCCTTTTGTTTTCCTAAAAGTGAAAATGTGGTTTTGCCCAAGTCTTCCTTCAAAAATAAATGTTAGTTTTAACTTGTGGTTCCAGAAGATGAAGAAGACATACTTTCCCTATATCTTTCACTAAGTATAAAAGTATGTACAACTAAAAACTATCTATAAGCTATATATACATATAATGCTACATTCACCCATAACGTTACCTCTAGACACACACACACACACACACACACACACACAAAGGCAGAAAAGATGGCAGACTGGTTAAAGACACTGAGTCCCAAAGAAAGACACAAATGAAAGGAAAAGGGTAGATTAGCAAGACCAAATTTTAGACAATAATCACTCTCCTCCAAAGATGACAGAAAAAACTGTGGCCCACGGCAGAAAGTGAGCTGAGACTTCAACTGTCACAACTTCCCCTGCGCCCAGGAAAGGGGGCTGAAGGAAACCAGGAAGGGAGGCAGGGCTTTCATCTCCAGTTGGCAGTAACGAAGCCTCCTTTCCACAATGTCAGGGGAGACGGGTGGATGGAGGCATGGGTCATCCCCTGGTCATTGTCAGGAGGCCATGGAGAGTCAGGAGTTCTACTGCTACACAGCTACAAGGAAGCCATCTCCCTCTCTCCAGCCAGTGGTACTTGTGGAGGTGTTCCTACCCCTCCCAGGCAGGGATACATCTGTGGAGACCTACTGGGGATATGAATTCACTCCTCTGACCAGGAGTAACAGGGAGCCCTGCTCCTTGGGTGTCAACAGAGGCCAAGTGAGGAACTTGGATTTCTGCCTCCGCTGGGCAATGATGAGGCAGCACCCTGCTCTTCCCCTGCTGGAGTGTGTCAAAGAAAACCAACAAAAACAGAAAGTTTAAATAAGATCCAGAGTTGTATAATATAATACTCAAAATGTCCAGGCTTCAGTAAAAGAATTACTCATCATACCAAGAACCAGGAAGATCTCAAACTGAATGAAAAAAAGACAACTATGGTTAAAGGCACAGTAGCTACTGAAAACATTCTTCTTGCCAGTAGGGTTAGGCACTTGGGAAACAGCTGGTTAGCTATCATAGCTGTTATTGTGCAGGGCCAGAAAAAGCCAGAGCTGTTCTAGTTGCTCCCTTCCTTACCACGCTGGTCCTCTTTCCACCATCAAGCCTTCTTCCACCTCCTTCCCATTCCTGGGACAGGTTGGGTGAATTAGGATGGGGCTAGAACATGGGGCACTGTGTGTAGCTGAGGGTGACCTCAACTCATATCAGCAGCAATCTCAGTTTTTGTAGCCCTTGACCACGATTAATCCATAACTGGGTTCATCTAATCATCCCAATCTCATGTCTGACCACCATTTTATTTTGGTGGTCATTAAACTTCCACTTCCAAGAGACAGGACAATATCTTTAGATTTCCTCAGTATGTTCAGGCAGGCACTTTTGACTTTCCTTCTTGTTTTCAGGTTAAGAAAAATTCCTTCCCTGTCATAAGGTAGCTCCTTTGCATTTATGTTAATGATAATAATAAATATTAATTTTATCAACTCATTGACTTATTAATCAATATTAAAGGATGGTTACTATTTATTGCATAATTGATCTTTAGAAATATAGAGAAACTTACTGGCTAAGGATCGGTTCTAATTATATCAAGAGACATATTTATTACTAAACAGGATGATTTATCTCTGTTAAGGTTTTTAAAAGAAGATAATTACTAATTATAAATGGCATGTTTTATTACTGTGATTAGAAGAAAATAATTTACAAAATAATTTTTAAACCAAACTATTGGTATTTAGAAGTACAATTTACTACCCCAATATAGGGAAGGCTAGTTCCAAAAATAAATGTGGCACTTAAAATGATTTAAAAAAAAAAAGGCGTTACATATTTTTGCTAAGGGACTGAATATAGAAAGATTGCTTTAAAGGAAAAAAGAGAAAGTAACCTGAAATTGATAGGATTTAGATGGAATTACTTTAAGATTTTTTTTAGCCTGTATTCATTTCACCACTTCAAATTATTAGTGTAACATTTATATCTTCCCATCCTCCTTGTTTCCAGGAACATATCTTTAATTTATAATGTCAAAACAGCAAAATGGCTATGAAGTACATAACATCACAATTACCTGTGATATATTGTGCCATAAATGTTTAAAGCATTTTTAAGACGTGCAAAACATGAGAAGAACTTAAAAGTCCTGACACCTCATAAAAAAACTTCTAGCAGTATGTATCCAATAAAGCCAACTCTGAAATTAGTAAACAGTGTATTGTATAAAGGGCACATGTTCATTGAGTTATACTATGTAAGGATGAAAAGAATGGCAAGTCAATATTTTAATATGTGTTCAGAAAACAGTAAAAAGTAAACATAACTTGCCTACATTTTCTCTTGAGTAAGCTAATTCTTTTTCATGTTTTTAACTAGTACTCCTGCTTTGATGACTCCAAAATCAGTATTTCTAGCTCTCAACATTTACCTGAAGCATAATACTTATCAGTCTAATTGCCTTTTTGAGATCTCTACTTGGGTAGATATTATAGACACCTCAAATTTAACTCCACTAAACAAAGAATGCATCATCCTCTCCATATATGGTCTTTCTTCTGGATTACTCATCTCAAGTAGTGAAACCACCTGCGCTTACCCGAACCAGACACTGACTCTGGCCAATGGTCTGTGGGTAGAAGTGACCTTGGGGCCAGAGCATAGAAGAAACAGTACTCAACCTTCCAGCTGTGTGTCTTCCTTTGCCACAGTGAATAAGGAGGCCTCATACTGAAAGGGATAAGCTATAAAAATTTAAGTAGGTCTGAATCACTGAATTGCTGCATGAGAGTTAACTGTCTCATAGTCAGCAAGACTTGTAGTAAACTCTGCAAACTGAGAAATTAAGCTTCAAAGTATTAAACCACTGAGATTAGTTGGTGTTTGATAAAATATTATAGCGTAGACTGTACACTCTCCACCTCAACTGCCCTATATTTAAAAATTTTAAATTTTAACTAAAATTTTTTTCTTTTTTTATTGTGGATACACACAATAAAATGGCCATTTTAACCATTTTAAAGTATACAGTTCAATGGTATTAAATACATTAACACTTTTGTAAAACCACTGCCATCATACATACCTATAACTCTTCATTTTGTAAAACTGAAACTCTATACCTGCTAAACAATAACTCTCCATTCTCCCCTTCACCCAGACCCTGACAACCACTATTATACTTTGTCTTTATTATTTTGATTACAATAAGTACCTCCTTTAAGTGGAATCATACAGTATTTGATTTTTTGGTGAATGGTTGTTTTCATTTACCATAATACCTTCATCAAGTTTCATCAACATTGTAGCATATTGCAGAATTTCCTTCTTTTTTAAGACTGAATAATATTTCATTGTATGTATATACCACATTTTACTTATCTACTCATTCTTTGATGGATATTAGAATGGTTTCTACATTTTAGCTATTGTGAATAGTACTGTATGAACATGACGTACAAATATCTCTTCAAGAGTATGCTTTCAATTCTTTTGGGTATACATCCAAATTGCTGAATCATATAGTAATTCTATTTTTAATTCTGATGAACGCCATACTGTTGCCCATAGCAGCTGCACCACTGTACATTCCCACTAACAGTGCATCAGGATTCCAATTTCTCTACATCCTCACCAACACTTGTTATTTTGTTTTATTAATAGTAGCCATCCTAATGGTCCTGAGGTGATCTCTTACTATGGTTTTGATATTTGCATTTCTCTAATGATTAGTGATGTTGAGCATCTTCTCATGTTCTTACTGACCATTTGTATATCTTTGAAGAAATGTCTATTCAAGTCTTTTCCCATTTTTTTTTTTTTAACTACTGTCAGGTAAGGTGTGTTTCTGGTGTGTGTGTTTGACCATTTTTGAATTAGGCTGGTTTTTTTTTTTTTTGTTCTTGAGTTTTAGGAGTTCTCTATATATGCATCCCTTATCAGATATAATTCATGAATATGTTCTCACATTCTGTGGGTTGCCTTTTCACTCTATGGATAGTGCCTTTGATGCATAAAATTTATAGATGTTCATAAAGTTTTCTCTATTTTTTCATTTGTTACCTGTTGTGACTTTGTTGTCATATCCAAGAAATCACTGCCAAATCCAATATTGTGATGCTTTTGTACTGTTTTCTTCTAAGAGTTTTATTGTTTTTAGGTCTTACATTCGGAATTGATTTTTGTATATGGTGTTAGGAAAGGGTCCATTTTCATTCTTTTGGAGGTAGATAATCACTTTTCCCAGCACCATTTATGAAAAGACTGTCCTTTCCCCATGGAATGGTCTTGGAACCCTTGTCAAAAATCATTTGATAATATATGCAAGGGCTTATTTCTGGGCTCTCTATTCTATTCCTTTGGTCTATATATCTGTCTTTATGCCAAGAGCACACTGTTCTGATGACTGTAGCTTTGTATTAAGTTTTGAAACCAGAAAGTGTAAGTCTTCCCGTTTTGTTCTTTTTCAAGATTGTTTTGGTTATTCAGGGTCCCTCGAGTTTTAGGATGGATTTTTCTTTTTCTGCAAAAAGCATCATTGGGTTTTATGTGGAATTGCATTGAATCTGTAGATCACTTTGTGTAGTACTGACATTTAACAATATTAAGTCTTCAAATCCACGTACATAGGATGTGTTTCCATTTATTTATGACTTCTTTAATTTCTTCAGCAACGTTTTGTAGCTATCATTGTACAAGTCTTTGACCTCCTTAGTTAATTCCTAAATGTTTTATTTTTTTTGATGCTATTATAAATTACACTATTTTTGTAATTTCCCTTTCAGATTGTTCATTCTTTGTCATGGAAATGCACCTGATTTTTGTATGTTGTATTTGCACCCTGCTACTTTACCGAAATCATTTATTAGTTCTAACAGCTTTTTTTTTTCTTTTTTCTTTTTGGTGGAATTTTGTCAAATACCTGTTCTTCGTCAGTTAAGATGAGCATGTGTTTTTTTCCTTTATCTGTTGACATGGTTGGTGATTACACTGCTTAATTTTTGTATATCCATTCCAGGAATAAGTCCTCTTGGTCATGGTATATAATCCTTTTAATATGCTGCTGAATTTTGTATGCTAGCATTTGCTAAGGACTTTTGCATCAGTGTTCATAAGGGATACTGATCTGTAGTTTTCTTTTCTGATAATGTCTTTGGCTTTGGTATCAGGGTAATGCTGGCCTCACAGAATGAGGTAGGAAGTATTCCCTTGTTTTCAATTTTGGAAAAGCTTGAGAAAGAAAAGTATTAGTTCTTCTTCAAATATTTGGTATAATTCAAGAGAGAGGCTATCGGGTCCAAGGCTTTTCTTTGTTGGGAGGATTTTTTATTACTAATTCAATTTCCTTACTAGTTATTATAGGTCTACTAAGATATTCTTCGTAATAGAATCTTGGTAGTAAGGTTTGTGTTTCCAGGAATTTGCCCATTTTATCTAAGTTATTCAAATTTTCTAGTGTATGATTGCTCATAGCACTCTTTTATGATCTTCTTTATCTGTACTATCAGTAGTAATGTCCCCACTTTATTTCTGATTTTAGTAATTTGAGATTTCTCTATTTCTTATTCCATCTAGCTAAAGGTTTACCAATTTTGTTGACTTTTACAAATAATCAATTTTTGGTTTCAGTAGTTTTCTCTACTGTTTTTCTATTCTCTATTTTGTTTATCTCTGCTCTAATCTTTATTATTTCTTTTCTTTTACTGGCTTGAGCTAGTTGGTTGTTTTTCTTCTTCTAATTTTATAAGTTGTAAAGTTAGGATGCTGATTTGAGATCGTTCTTGTTTTTTAATGTTAGCAGTTTATAGCTATACATTTCCTCCTTAGCACTGTTTTCACTGTGTCCCACAGTTTTGATATGTTGTGTTTTCATTTTCATTCATCTATAAGTATTTTCTAATTTCCCTTGTGATTTTTTTCTTTGAGTTGTTTAAATGTGTATTATTTAATTTCTATAATTTTGTAAATTTTCCAGTTTTACTTTTGTTATTAATTTCTAACTTCATCCTGTTGTGATAAGAGAAAATACTTTGTATGATATCTATCTTTTAAAATGCACTGAGACTTAATTTGTTGTCTATCCTAGAAAATGTTTCATGTGCACAAGAGAAGAATCTGTATACTGTTGTTGGATACAGTGTTCTGTATATATTTGTTAGATCTATGTGGTTTGCTGTGTTGTTTAAATCCTCTATTTCCTTACTTATCTTCTGTCTGGCTGTTCTATTACTGTAGGTGGGATTTTGAAATATCCAATTATTAATGAAGACCTGTCTATTTCTTCCTTCAATTCTATCAGATTTTGCAGCATACATTTTGAAGATCTGTTAATGGGCACATAAATGTTTATATTTGTTATATGCATTCCTTGTTTTATTATACTTTGCTTCATTGTGCTTTAAGATACTGTGTTTCTTACAAATTGAAGGTTTATGGCAATCCTGTGTCAAATGAGTCTGTGACATTTTTTAAACAGCATTTTCTCACTTCATGTCTCTGTGTCACATTTTGGTAATTCTAGCAATATTTCAAACTTCATTATTATTATGTTTGTTATGATGATCTGTGAATAGTTATCTCTGACGTTACTATTGTAACTGTTTTAGAAGCCTGGAACTGTACCCATATAACATTGTGAACTTAATTAATAAATGTGTGTGTTTTGACCTCTCCACCAGCTGGCAGTTCCCCTGTCTCTCCCTCTCCTTGGGCCTCACTATTCCCTGAGACACAACAATATTGGAATTATACCAATTAATAACCCTACTATTGCCTCTAAGTGTTCAAGTGAAGTCTCATGTTCTCGACTTAAAATGAAAAACTAGTAAATTTAGTGCGGAAAGTATGTCAAAAGCTTTGATAGGCCAAAAGCTAGGCCTCTTGCACTAAACAGTTAGACAAGTTGTGAATGAATACAAAGGAAAAAGTTCTTGAAGAAAATTAAAAGTGCTATTTCAGTGAACACATAAATGATAAGAAAGCAAAACAGCCTTATTGTTGATATGAAGAAAGTTTTTGTCGTCTGGATTGACAATCAAACCAGTCACAACATTCCCTTCAGCAAAAGCCTTAATTCAGAGGAAGGCTCTAATTCTCTTCAATTCTATGAAGTCTGAGAGAAGTGAGGAAGCTGTAGAAAAAAAGTCTGAAGCTAGCAGAGGTTTGTTCATGAGGTTTAAGGAAAGAAGCCATTATCATAACATAAAAGTGCAGGGTAAAGCAGCCAGTGTTGATACAGAAGCTGCAGCAAGTTATCCAGAAATTTAATTAAGATAATTAATAAAGATGGCTACACTAAACAACAGATTTTCAATGTAGATAAAACAGTCTTATTCTGGAAAAGGATGCTATCTAGGACTTTCATAGCTAGTGAGAAGTCAATGCCTAGTTTCAAAGCTTCAAAGGACAGGCTGACTCTCTTTTCAGGAGCTAATACAAATGATGACTTTTAAGTTGAAATCAATGCTCATGACTATTCTGAAAATCCTAGGTTTCTTAAGAATTATGCTAAATCTACTTTCTCTGTGCTCTATCAATGGAACTACAAAGCACTGATGACAGTATATTTGTTTACAACAAAGCTCGCTAAAATTTTAAACCCATTGTTGAGACCTATTGCTCAGAAAAGAAGATTCCCTTCAAAATATTACTGCTCATTGAAAATGCACTTGGTTACCCAAGAGCTCTACAGAGATTAACATTTTCAAGCTTGTTAACACAATATTGATTCTGCAGCCCATAGATCAAGGAGTAATTTTGACTATCATATCTTATTATTAAGAAATGATATTTTGTGAGACTATAGTTGCCATAGATAGTGATTTCTCTGATGAATCTGGGCAAAGCAAATTGAAAAGGATCTTCTGAAAGGATTCACCAATCTAGATGTAATTAAGAATATTCACGATTCATGGGAAGAAGTAAAAATATCAACATTAACAGGCGTTTAGAAGAAGCTGATTCCATCTCTTATGGATGACTGCACAGGGTTCAAAACTTTAGTGGAGGAAGTAACTGCAGATGTGGCAGAAACAGCAAGAGAACTAGAATGTCAAGTGGAGTCTGAAGATCTGACTAATTGCTACAACGTCATGATAAAACTTTAATGGATGAGTAGTTGCTGCTTATGGATAAGCAAAGAAAGTGGTTTCTTGAGATAAAATCTATTCCTGGTGAAGAAGGTGTGAAGATAGTGTATTTTCACTGGATTCAGGCCGATGAATAAGAGCCAGCGAAGGGTCAAGTAGGCTCCTACAAATGTTTAATGTCAGCCTTAATAGACAACTTGGTATTATTGGTTTTAGGACTGCAATTTGGGTACATTTGCAAAGAACGCATAAGTATTTAAACACAGTAATACCTATTCAATCTCTTTATATATTTCTGATGAATTGGCTAGTTAAAAACTAGGGTGGCCTGAAAAGTATATGTTCAAAATTGTTTTCAGAGATTCTATGATTTTAGATTTGACCATTAGTAGCTTGCAATTTTTTATAAAAATCCAGGAAAAACGTCATATCTAATTAAAATGCCCCATTCAAGAACATAACTGGCAATGCCATAAACTTTAAGCGTTCTCTACCTTGAAAACTAACTACCAAAAATACTGTTTTAGTACTAAAGCTCAACAATTTATTTAGTTTATTAAATTCTTATATTTTATAAAACATCTGAAATACCAATGGAAAAAACCCTTGAACTTCAGGTATAAAAGATGTTCATTCTTTGACAGTCAATAGTTTCTAGGAGTTTTTCAATAACAGCTTTTCAATCTCTCTTATTTATGAGCTCTTCTTGAGAATGTAAATTTATTGATTTTTAAAATTAAAAAATTCTAGTGTCCAAAAAGTATCTTAATAAATGCTGTGTAACATTTTGGGGCCAGATTTCCATCTCTCTCTCTCTCTCTCTCTCTCTCTCTCTCTCTCTCTCTCTCTTTCTCTCTCTCTCTCTCTCTCTGACAGTAGCAGTAATTTAACACCAGAATTATTTGTGAAGGCAATTTAGGGTTAGTAGCACATAAATTTTCAAACTTGGCTGCTTCAAAATCAGCTTATATGATTTTAGATACTGAGTTCTGAATCAGAACTCTCTGACCTATAGCTGTTCATTAATCTATCAACAATTTCTAAGGTAATTGTTGAAATGAGAAGACATCTTTTGATATAAAGAAGAGATTTGACCTGTTGAGATTATTAATTTTTAAAAATTGAGAGTAATCTTTTATGGTAATTTATGTATTTTCACTGTAATTGAAATAAGGGTTGATTAAAGTACTGTTTATCATGAGAGAATTACGAAGTCACTAATAATATGGCTGAAGGCTACTAAAATCCCTAACCAAAAGCAAATAATGATGGCAACACATTTTGGTAGTGATTAGCAGTGTCAGTACTAGAGCGATATGATTTGTTCTGAATCTTAGCTCAGTCACTTACTAGCTGAGTGACTTTGGGAAAATCACTTAACTCTTTCAGCATCTCCTCTGTAAAATGAGGATAACTGTACTTCAAAGGGTTACTGTGAAGGTTAAATGAGTTAATTCAAGTAAAGCACTCAAAACAAGGCTTAGCTCAATAAATGTTAGATATTATTATCTGTGAGATGACTAATGGCATAAATACTGTTTTCTAAAAAGTCATGTAGTAGTGGATGATTTAATTTGGTCATGTAAATTACCCATGTATGGCATCCAGTGACAGCTAATGCTGTAGTTTATTTAATATTGCTCTTCTTGCCCTTGAATGCAAATATCATTTAATTCCAATTTGCTTTTAATAAGTATTTGCATTAGTTCAAAAGATGCCAAAAGAAGCGGGAGGAATACATTCTGTGGAATATATTGGTCTGACTAATTCCCACCAAGAGAAGTTTAGTGGGGGAAAGGGGAACCACTCTGAAACCAATCTTTCTACATTTATGCTTAATGAGATCCTCAGACCAGGGTCAATGAGCACAGGAAACACAGTAATATATCATGCCACCTGACAGACATAGAAGAAGCAGGAATAGGAGGGGCACAAGCATAGGAACAGGAAACCCAGGTTGATTTATTTGCATTGAGACAATTCAAGGGGGATCAGGAAACTCAGAAGATTTATAAATTCCCTGTGGCATCATAAAAGGCAGCAGTCTGACAATAGGAAGGGCAAGTTAGACTTGATGCTAGAAAAGAAGGGAAGAAAGAGTCTTATCAAATTTTTGTGAAGAATTTTCCTACATCTGGAACTGATGACAAAAAAGATGGAACAGATGGAAGAAAGGAGACTGGGAGGAATCCAGATTTCCTCACATCTCCTAGCCTCTGGATTTCCCTGAACTCCAAGCAAGCAGAACTTATCGAAATATAATCGGTTTCTTTGTAGAATACAAAAAGAGTTTTAAGGGGAGAGTGAGTAACCAAGTTTTTTTTTTTTTTTTTTTTCAGTTTCAAAATGAAAGACTTATTACTGGCAAAGAATAAGCAAATTTTTATATACAAATTTAAACAATCCTTATATATGTGCTTTCTTATATTTTATAATTGCCTCCTTTAAAATTATTCCTAATGTAAGCAATTAGCAGATAATATAGCTATAGGTAATAAAAATCTTTAGACCTCAAAATTTATATCTATCCATCCAATATTATAGATGAGGAAGATAAAACCCAGAGAAGGTAAGTTAGGCAGCTGTGGCCTGGTTTCTAAAAAATAAACAAAAACAAAGTTATTTGCCAACACTCAAATTATTTATAAAATCATTATAAAAGAGATTTATAGGTAAAGGGTGTCAAAAAGTACAAACTTTCAGTTACAAGATAAATAAGTCCTGGGGATGCGATGTATAGCATGGTGACTATAGTTAGTAATATTATATTTGATATCTGAAAGTTGCTGAGAATAGATCTTAAAAGTTCTTCTCACAAGAAAAAAATATTAACTATGTGCAGTGATGGATGGTAACTTATTATGGAAATCATTTATAATATATACATATATCAATCATTTGTTGTACTCCTAAAAAAAGAGATTTATATAAAAATCTGAATTCTCTGGGGGAGAAAATAGATGCTTGGATAACAAAGGGCTCACATCTTGCATAGTCACAGCAAGCTGAAATTAAAAGTGGCGGCCTCTTTAGACAAAGCATGTGGCCTCTACCATAGTTCCCTCCTCTCTCTCCTATTTACACTTTGCTTACCTCTTTTTTTTTTTTTAATGATATCTGCCTGGTCCATACAGCTCTTTGGGTTAGGTACTATAAGGCAGCAGTCCCCAACCTTTTTGGCACCAGGGACCGGTGCTCCTATGCAAATCTAATGCCTGATGATCTGAGGTGGAGCTGAGGCGGTGATGCCGGTGTGGGGAATCGGCTGCAAATACAGATGAAGCTTCACTTGTTCACCAGCCACTCACCTCCTGCTGTGCAGCCTGGTTCCTAACAGGCTACAGACCAGTACGGGTCCATGGCCCAGAGGTTAGGGACTCCCTGCTAAAAAAGGATTTGAATAGCACTTTGTAAATTGTAAATTGTGAAGTGATGTATATTAGTTGATGGCGGTAGCACTGCTCGAGATCATATACTTAGTTATCAAAAGAGTTGGAGGTAGAGCTTAGGTCTCCTGACACTCAATTTAGTGCTATTTCTACTGTGCCATACTGCTTCATACAAATACGAAAATAAGACACCAACACTTGCAGAACGGGAATTCCTATATTTGAAGAAACAGCCATACCAATGAGAATAATCTGGCTTAGAATAAATAAATTTAACAAGTGTAGTGTCAGCGAAGTTTCTCTTTTTCTTTCCTTTACCTTCTCACATTTCAACTTATGCCCAAAGGAGGATGAATGTGTGAATAATAATAAAAAAAAGCACAGAAATGCTTTGCTAATGATAAGGAAAACAACTGGTTTGATGGGTAGAAAATTCCACACTACAAAGATGAGTCTTGAAGATTAAAGTGAAGATTAAGCTGGGGAAGTAGAAGGCAATTCCAGAGGTGAGGACAGTACACAGAAAATGTTTTACATCTAGTTCCTTTCAAATAAATCTGGATACCATCAGCAGGAAAAATCCAGCTGATCTTAATGTTTGTAGCAGTTTAGAGGAAGAAGTATATATATTGACTATTTAATATGTAAAAATCTGGACTTGAAGGGAGATAGGATAATTAAAAAGAGATTAACATTTTTATCTGACTCAGTCAATAAGGGCTGTTGAATCATTAAACACTTGCTGAACTGTAACCTTCTATTCTGTCAACTTTTAAATATTATAACTAGACAAAAGCTTTTTACCTTCTATAATCGAAATAGTAGCCACTATCAGGAGATAATGGCATACAAGATAGCTAAGAGGGTGACACTTGTATATACAGCAAATATAGGAGAAAGTAGGCACTGTCAAGTGCAACATAAAAGGGGTTCTCCAGCAGAGCCTAACACAAACGTGTTCTCTGAGGAACTCTGCTCAGTCAAGCAAAAGGGAGCTGGCATTACAAATGTGTGGTGAACAAATGGATACTTGAATGCTCTCAAAGGCTGATCTCATTATCAAGAATTTAAACTGCTTAGTAAGAAGGATAAATGCCTACTATGTTTATTTTCTGCAAACACCTTCTCTAGCACTCAGGCTTCTTTAACACCTGCTACTGATTTTTCCCTTGTTCATTAACAGCTCAGGAGCTCTTTGTTGCTTTACTCTATCACTGTTCTTTTACAGAATGTAAAATAGTTTTATTGTTCTCTCTTCAATTTCAGATGTCAATTTTAAAGTAGTTTTAATACTATGACGAATGGGTTTTTCCAGTTGTTCCAGAATTGATGACCAGGGCCCACAGCTGAAGACAAAGAAGAGCTAAGTGAGCCGCATGATAAAGGGAGCTTACTAAAAGGTCCAGAAACGGTATTACTGTCTGCTGGTCCAACTCCACACATGCCTTTTTTGGTTTGAAGCTGGTGTGAGGGTGATGCTGAAACTGGTAAAAGAAATTTCAATGTCACAGGGAGTATTTATTCCTGCATGGAGAGTACTCTTTGTTTAAGCTAAGTGAGAGGGGTTCGAAGAGAATGTAACCCTAAATCCTAGAGTCTTAATCCTAAAGATTGGGTGTGAGTACAAGAAAAGGAGATTGGCATCTCATTCCTTTATTTGGTACCTACTTAGATGCATCAAACATGTTGATGTGCTTGTCTGAGGAGGAAAAAGTACAACTGGGGATAGATGGAAGTACGGATGGAGAAGTACTGAGGCAGACTATATAGCATCACTATTTGGCATGGCAAGGATGCATGAGTTTCCTGTGGGTCATGATATTACCGGAAGCAGCCAGGTTTGTGTCTTTTGGTTACTACTCTGCCCCTAAGGGGTCAATGTTAGCCAGAGAAGCAGCATCAGAGTATCCAATAGCATCAGAGAGAGGACCCTAAAACCAAAGGAGGAAGAAAAAAGAGGAATGAAAGAAAATAGAATTTGTCCCTTTCCCACTGCAGGCCCCTTACATGAGTTGAGGTAGGGAAAAGAAAATGATTTCTGCTTTGTTGTTTGATATGCTTTCTGAAGTCATACATTAGAATAGTTTTTTTCTAGAGTTTAATATAAATATGGAATCATATAATATATACTCATCTACATCTGGATTCTTTTGCTCAGTGTTTTTGAGATTCATCCACATTTTATTTGTAGTTCATTCCTATTTATTTCTGAGCAGTAGTTCATTGCATGTATATTCATTTACTTGTTGCGGTAGCCATCCTTCACGACAGCCTTCAATGATCCCTGTCTCCAGTTATTCACATCATTGTGTTGTTCCCTCCACAATGTGGAGGGTTGGTCTATGTGATCAATGGAATAAGGCAGAAGTAATGGCATGTCACTTCTGAGACTATATTATAAAAGACATTGCAGCTTCTATCTTGGTTGCTCTCTTCCTCTCTCTTAGATCACTTGCTCAGGTAGAAGCCAGCTGCCATGTCCTAAGTAACCCTCTAGAGAAGCCTAAATGCCACATGAGCACATCTAGAAGTGAATCCTACAGCCCTAGTCAAGCATTCAGATAATTGCAGACCTGGCCAAATGCCTGAGTGCAAACTCCTAAGGGATCCTGAGTCAGAACAATTAGCTAAGCCGCTCCCAGATTCCTGACTCTCAGGAACCATGGGAGATTATAAAGACACTAAATTTAAGGTAATTTTATGCAATACTATATAATAGATTTTGGTAACTGGGAATGGGGTATTGCTGTTAACAAAAACCCAAAATGTGGGAGTGCCCTTAGAATTGTGCAGTGGGAGGAGGCTGGAAGAACTAGGAAAATTTTGAGGAGAGTCAATGAAAATCTAATCTGCCTTGAATGGACTGTTAATAGCGATACAGGTTTCAAAGAGTCTACTAATGGGGTCTTAAGGAAGTGAGGAACATGTTATTGGGATCTTTGTGTCATACCAGAACTTTTGGCAACAACTTCATTTGCTTTTACGCAGAAAGTAAAAAGTGTACCTGATGAACTAAGTGATCTAGTTAAGGAGACTTCCAGCCAGAGGTCTGAAGGTGTGTCCTGGTTCCTTCTTGCTTCTTACATGAGAGGACAGAAATACACTAATGTGGTCACCACAAAGACAGCTTTAACTTGGTCTTTTTATGTTCATGGGACTTTACAAAAAAGCCTGAATCTGATATTTTTTAAAAACCTCCCTACTTAAATTAGTTATATGTTACATAAATTAGTTAATATCGGGCTTGAAAATAATCATTCTTTGTGATACACTTCCATCTGATAGTTTGTCAAAATCATGAAGTCCCCCAACTGGCAGTCAAAGGTATAGAACACACTAACTATGCAGTTTATTCAGGATGTCATCTTGAGGTCCAAGTGCTATAATACAACAGTCAACAAAGTATACTCTGCCTTAAATTTTAAGAGTCTTAAGTTTCTGCTTCCATAAGAATATTTAGTTTTCTGTTCATTCAGAAGGTAGGGAAGGGCAAGGGAATGGAAGACTGCTGTTAAAAGCAGCAAATGAAACTGACTAGATATGTCTTTCTCTGGTTCACCATTATAATACAGAATATATGATGGCAACCCAAGATTTTACATTGTGTAGGTGGCCAAAGGCTGATTCTCCATTCTTATTGGCAACAGACTTCCATAAAGGATTATATTCATAAGGAAAGGCTTTAAATGAGCAAGTAATCTACTGAAATGTCTATTTTCTTGGCTAGTTAAAAGGACTTTTCATAACATTTTTTTTCCTTTTAGGAAAAGAGAATAAATCTAAAACAATGACATTCATCAAAGCAGGTCATATGAGTAGATTATTAGTCCTCACACGATTTTAGCTTTGTTCAGAAACATCCTATGTATATTACAGAGAGCCAACAATAAATTTGACTGGTAAGAATCCATTTATTGGACTCCAATTTGGTAGTCCTAAATGTTACCCTAACAGGTGGGTCAAGGCCTGGGGCTAAGAATTTGAAAACCAAATCTAAGTTTTTTTTTTTCCTAAATGTATCTGACCCATACTTTCATTCTTCAGAACAATGTTGAGCAAGTTCTTCCTAAAACTTAGTCAGAGCAAATCACATTTTTATATACAAAACAACAGATTTATATTCTTTACTCAAAACTATGTAATAGGTAGAGGAAGACACACTGCAAACAAAATAAAATGATTTGAGCTTGGCTTACTTAGAATCAATATTTAAATAGCACATTCTTTCACAGAAACTATGACTTTAAAAAAACCATGTGCACCCAAGTTGGAGTTGGAACAAATGATAACATTTTGTTGTAATCCTCAGTACCAAACAAAGGGAATTTACTAAACTTTCAAAAATGTATTCTCCTTTGGACCATGAATAAGCATGAGAAATTTTAGTCCAAAGGGTGATTTATTTGAAAAGTTCCAAGGGCCTGGGAGTGGTTATGATAAAAGTGCTTTTTCAACCATAACTTCACAGTTAGCACATCGTGCTACTATAATAGACAGTAGCCTTCAATGCTATGAGGAGGAAAAGATAGATGACAAATTTCTGTTTAAAGGTGAGCCAAGGGTCAACCCTAGAACATGTGAGAATAAAGGTCTAAAATCAAAATAAACATTAATCTATACACACATCCTATTCACTAATAAGAAGGGAGTAAAATAACCTCAAATAAAGGAAGAAAAGAGAACAAGTCTATATTATAGGATAAACTGTTGCGGAGTAAGATATGTGTACAGGGCATTGAATACCATCATTACTAGTAACCAGCATTTTAACGAGAATAAGAAAGTCTGAAAGAATGTATAAATGTGGCTTTATAGATGCGTAAATGTATATTAAGCTAGACTGCACTAAGTGCCAGTTCTGGTTCCTTGGGCATAATCAGCAGTTGTCAGAGTTCTGAGCTCCACCTGAAGAAGCAATAAATAAGAGGGAAAATATCATGATGGGTATCATATGTGCCATATGTAGCTTCTTGGGAGAGACTAAAAACCGTTAACTAGAGAGTAGACAGAACTTAATAAAAGACTTACAGTATAATTCATTTAATTCAGATATTTTTTCATACTGCAGTTACTGAAAATACTTAGGGCAACCCATTTCCATCAAGAACTTAAAGATTAGGGAAATTAGTGGTCTTGTGAAGGTTAAATAAGTAAAATACATACAACCCAATAGAAAACTAAGAAAGTATGTGAAAATACTTGACTCGAGAGTATAGGATTGCCCCCAGTGCCAATCAGGATCGCCTGGGTGTAATTTCAAAGGAAGTATAAGTGGGACAACTGGAAAAAGAGTGTGTGAACAGAAGGGTGATGATCAGCCTGGAGCAGTAGAATGGAAAATCAGAGAGACGAGAGCGGGCTTTGGTTAACTGAGCACTGTGAAGATGAATCTCAACATTAGCATGTATTTGGCAACCAGCAGCTTCTCCAAGTGACAGACACCTTTCAGCAGAATATGTACCAGATCTTAACACACAACACAGCTCTGTACTACCCTTCTCAAGTAACTCTTGGTCCCTTTGAAGATACTAATTGATCTTCATATTTCTCTAATAAAAATAGGAGAGAGATAATATTTGTTTTATGGTTGGAGAAACGAAGTATAAGCACACGGCAACTCACTCAAGTTTCTTCTGTGTCCACTAAATAAGTATGGTATGCATTATTTACGATTCTTCAGGCCTTAGCTATCCTTAATCCATTTATAATTAATTATTCTATTGAGCATAATGGAAACTATTTGTTCAAAAAATATGTAATAAAGGCAAATTAAAATTGGCTTAGAGCTCTTAAAATTAGACAGATTGAGCAATCTGAGATTGTGACAAATTACCAATAATATTTTGCTCAGTTTTCTTATAATATATAAAAAACATACAGCTTCTTTGCCAAACTAAGTTGAAAGGCTGAAAATGCTTATGTGACAAAATACCTAGAAATACTGGATAAAGTAGTTGAACTTGCAATAAAGGGAAATCCCTTTTGCTTACCCTTTTATCACCAGCACCCAGGAGAGGGCCTGGCACACACTATGTACTAAATAATAATTGTTAAATGTTGCTGAATGAATTTAGAAGAGAGTTAGAAGGATCTGTTAACAGTAAAGGATGTGGGTCAAGGAAGAAGAGGTTCTTGGACAGCAGGGGAAGTGCTAAGGGTGCGTCTTGAATGACCTAGCCCCAGAGTTCCAATTAGGAAGAGCAATGTGGCAAGCATGCTATCTATACTAAAGTACAGATCTGCTTTTCTTATGAGCCTTTGATACCGACAGCTGATTTGTGCTGTTAGCTTATCAGTGCCTTGACATTACTTTTTGTGAACTGGAACTATGCTACGAGTAATCTGTTTTCCTTACAGGAGACCTTGTTAGAAAATGATGATAGAATTTTGTAAACATACCAAAGAGGGCAAATGAATGCACAACATTACAGATAGCCAATGTGAGTATGTAAATAAAAGATGCGAGGCCTTTCTGAGTTTACAGAAAATTTTTTTATACTCAAATGAATTTTTGATGTAAGTATTGCCAAAGAGTAGATTTCCTGAGAGATGTCTTAATACCTCATCAATAAGAATAGTGCAGGTCCTGGAGAAGAATGAGAATATAGAAGATATAAAGATTCATAGGTTTAATGTTGATAATAATTTTCATAATAAATTATGAATATGAGAAATAGTTGAGAAGAAAAGGTTAAGGACTAAAAAATTTTATGTGATGTAATTCAGAAGAAGCTACTGAATTTTTAAAAAGCAACCAATCAAAATTTTGGGCTTCTCATTATGACTTAACTGAATTATCTACTTATCTTACTTAGATATAATTTGGCATTATCTTACTAAAGAAGGTAGAGCCTTTGCCTATGGAACTGAAGAGTTGAAAAGTTCATAGTAAATACCATCATAAATCACTAAGTTTCCAGGGTAATCTGTGATTATGAAAAATTAATATTTTAGAGGTGGTTATTTTAGATTATTTTTTAATGACCTCTAAAAAGCAACTCATCCCGAAAAACAACTAAATTAATCCAGTCTAAATCTCAAATGGGTGGTCAGTTAAATACTGAGTCCATGTACATACCCTGAAATGACTATTCTGACTGGCTGCCCTGAAGGAGACTATAATCTCTCTTATTTCATGTATGCCATGCTCACTCTAGCGGTATCAGAGCTTAAGTGGATTCTCTTAACCCCATGTTAAGGCCCAAGAGACTGGCCAACAGGCTACCTCTGGACAGCTCCGGGGTAAGAATCTCTTTTCATGACCCACAGAGAGGTGTCCAGGTGACCTAACTCACCTCTATAATCACTCTGAATTTGAAAAGTCTCCATGTATACAGGGTCCAAGCTTCTGGGATGCTGGCCCCTGGCTAGCACTTTCAGGAGTGATTTGCAGAGTGCTCAAAGTAGGCAGAATGAGAAGCATTCCTGGGTGCATACTGTTTTACCACAGCATGTTTAGTACTGATAGAGTATTGTCATCTCTAATTATATAAAAGAAGCTAAGTTATACTTCATTGTTATTTTATGTCTTTAAGTACATGTTATTTCTCTTAGTAATTTGTAAAACAGGGACAAATCACATCATTTCTTTTTTGTTTCAGGTTCTTCACAAGCAGAAAGAGGGGAGGGGTTGAAGTATAATAAATACCCTTTCCTATCTCTCAAGGGAACAAATAAATGTCATAAAAACTTGAAAAAGCATTTTCTGTATTCTAATTCCAATGCAACCTTTATAATTTCCAACTGTGGAATTCCCACACAAGATAGTAAGTAAGATAATCGATTCTAATTCTGATTCCACCACTTAATTGTTATGGAAATTGAGCCAAAAAAATTTAATCTTTCAGGATCTCAGGTGTTCCATCTATATAATTAGGATAATACTCTCTAGAGCTGTGGTGGGGATTAGATATGATGTATAGAAAGCAACTGTGCCCAGAATATTGCAGCCAATTGGTAAGTGACAGCCATTTTTCTAGTTATAATATTTTCTCATAATTCCAAAAAGTCATACTAGTCAGGGTCTTAAAAAAGAAGCATGTATGCAAATAAAAAGTCACAGAACTAGAAAGTGAGAGAAACAAAATGTATGCTTAGGAGTTATAATTTTCCTAGTGATGACAACCTTGGGCAGGTGGATATTTAAATGATGCTCTTCAATGATAAAAATGTAAGATTTAAGAAAGACATATTGGAATTAATTTTTAAAAATGCTACATTATAGTTGTAGCATTAAAAAACAGGTAGAAAAAAGGAAGGATAAAAAGGTACCACTAATCACTATGTAATTAAAAACAGTATAAAACCAGTAGTGTTGAATCCATACCCTGAAATGACTGTCCTGACTGTCTTAAGGATGAAGTATAAGCAACGGCTAAGCCTCCGTTTCAGGAGACAGCGCTCTGGATGTGAACTTCCCTGTCTCCTTTACTTGCTGCAAACAAAACAAAACAAAACAAAACAAAACAAAACAAAACAAAACAAAACAAAAGGTATCACTGTCTTGTTCTCCTAAGTACTCTGAGAAGGACGTTCTTCAAAGGAGTAGAACATACTGTACCAGTTGTGTAATTCTGAACAGGACAGTCAAGTTATTAGAGATGACTGAGAATGGGAGGCAGAGCTGCTGAAATCAGCCCTTCCCTCAAGGAACACACATCCCCTGTGGCACAGTTCTCACCTCTGAAGAGGGGATCTAAAGCGCTTTAGGTCTGCTACCTGATTTAATTTCACACCAACCCTGTGAGGAAAGTAATGTTATTCAAATTTTAAAGATGAGGAACATAAATCTCAGAGAAGCAATTTGTCTAACTGGTAAAAGGGATAGCTAGAGTTACAACATAGGTCTGATTAGCTCTCTCACAGGCTGTTACTGGGAAGAAAGACATTCGTTTTCTATTAATACAATATTTATTTGACACACAGTAGATGCTCAGTGAATCTGAAATGAATGGGCAAATAAATCACATAAGCAGGATGATTTGATGAGGCTGTCAGCAGAAAAAGATAGTAAGGCCAGGGACTATACTCTACAGCGTGGTTTTGCCAAATGTTTAGGACCACTAGTATTTAAAGCACTAGACTGAGCTTCTTTAAGGAAAGTATTGTGTCTTTTATTTCCCTCGTGCCTAAAAACGTTGGAATAAAAGAATACATTGTTTGACATTTAATCCTAATGC
The DNA here is from genome assembly GCA_028627145.1 of Eidolon dupreanum. Taxonomy (NCBI): domain Eukaryota; kingdom Metazoa; phylum Chordata; class Mammalia; order Chiroptera; family Pteropodidae; genus Eidolon; species Eidolon dupreanum. Next base: position 77,647,029 of record CM053503.1, on the reverse strand, counting down.
AGAGATTACAAAATTGTAGTTGTAAATGAGATTGTCTAGATTCAAACCACATAAGTTTAAGTTTTAGCCTTTACTCTTATGTTATTGTTGACTTTAAAAAAAACAGAAAAAACCATCCAGTCTGTCTTGAAAAGCCTAACCTGCCATGACACATCTGCATAGAGTACACAGGGGCAAAGCCAGACTTCACACTAACAGCAAATATAATATGTTGGTTGTAAAATTCTTGAGGTAAAAAGAAGAAAATAATGCTGAGTGAAAGGCCATCCTGTGACAGCTGCTGTGGCTAAACAGGCCGTATTAATGCTTTCCAGAGTTCTATGTGAGTTTACATTAAATCCAGCATGGTGCTTGACAATCACAGGGGTCTTCTTCATGACTTATAGTCTGAACACACTGGTTGGTACCCACCACAACACATCTGGGGTTTGTTAGACAATCTTTAGATTTTTTTCCATTGGTCCTGGCTCCTTTCTCTGATGTAGCCGAATGCTGCTCTGCCATGAATGAGTCAAGGGAGTGTGTGTGTGTGGGGGGGGGGCAGGGGGTGGAAGCGGGGGAAGGGTGGTGGTAAATAAATTGGGCCCATATTAGAAGGTGACCCCAAAATCGGTAAATCCATTGTTGCTTCACCTCCCCTGACAGTAGGAATTGTACATGAATGCCAGCAGCCCATCAGCCAGTGGCAGCTCCATTTACTGGAAAGCCTGGTCAGTGCTGACTGCTTCCTTGTTAGGAAATGACCTTTGATTGAGGCACATTCCAGCAATTCAAGGACTGGAAGCTTTAAATTGAAACAACATTGATGCCATATCCTCTTTCCAAAAGGCCTTTTCCTTGTCCAAAAGTCAGTACACACACTTAGAGAAATTAAAGATCAAAATGTATTGGGCAAGACCTGTTCCTGCTTGCTCACAGCATCCCAGACACATTTTAAATGGGCAGATATGTGAAACTTTACATGGAAGGGAGACAGAACACCGTTAGAAAGAACTCCCAAGAACTAATTCTCTTTCTCCTTACATAGGTCATGTCACTGCAGAATATTCAGGGTATATGGTTAGATATAAGATATCAGGAATTCTTTTAGCCATTCCTTTTTAATATTATAAATGCATGGATTAAATAATATCATTAACTTTCACCTAATGAAAACACAGTTTTGAGAGCCAAGTAATCAAAAGCCACTGTGAATGAGACAGAGTATTCTAGTTTGCTAAACATTATATTCTCTTTGGTGTCTTAAGGACCATGAACTAGTTAAATCATATGTCTATATATTCAGGCCTAAACTACTTAAAAGAACTAAATATATATACTCGAATGAATACAAACCAGTGAAAACCCTTCCTCAACAATACTCTCCTATTTCATATTATCAGCTCCCCCCTGTTACTGAGGTATAATTGACAAATATGAATTGTATATACTTCTATCGCCATTTTTTTGAGGGTGTGGTTAAGAACACTTAAGATCTACTCTCTTAGCACATTTCAAATATGCAACACAGTATTAACTATAGTCATCATGCTGTACATTAGATCTCCAGAACTTACTACCTTGTGCAACTGAAATTTTGCACCCATTGACCAGCATCTACCTTCCCATTTCCCCAACCCCTCTCAGCCCATGGCAACTTATCTGCTTTGATAAGCCAAATTTCAGTTTTGAGCTACTGGACAGATGTCTAACAATAATCACATTCTTCCAATTTTACTTAATAGGCACTCAAATATTGGATGATGTCCTTTTCTTGTGACAAATGATTTTAGGACACTGGAAAAGTTTTCTTTTACTTGTAAATGAGCAATGGGTTGTATTTGCTGGTCATCTAACTATGCTATTGATAAGGGACATCTTTTGGTGTTTTCTCAGCAAAGTCAGCCATATAAATAAACATAAAGTCTATTTATGAGCAGTTTTAATATTGGTTTACAGAGAAAATATCTTTAATGTGTAAATATTGATTTTTGCTAATCTGAACATTAACTATTATGCCCAAAATGCTATCAATTGATGATTGAGCCTTCAAAATAGAAAATAAGAAATTCCTTTAAGTGAAAAACTCTTTCCCAAGTCTGACTACTTCAGGCAAAGAACAAATCTTGGCAATCAAAATGCAGAGAAATGCGACTGAGAAAGCAGGAGACGACAGTGGAAGACGGGGTTGTGGACACTGTCACTAGTACAGGAATGGCTAGTGAGGCTACTAAAGATAACGAAGGGACTCAGATTTAAAAACTCAGCTTTCTCCGATATTTTCAAAGGGAACATTTCTTCCCCAGTTTTTAAATTGTGGTAACATATACATAACATAAAATCTACCATTTTAACCATTTTTAAGTATATAGTTCTGTCCATTAAGTGCAGTTACACTGGTTGTGCAAACATCAAAGGGGAAATTTTTAGCTTTTATTTTCAAATGATAGACCTTATAGAAAAATTAAGCATTAAGTTTGGGGAGGGTTTAGATTGGGAAAGAAAAGGGCAAAATTTTGATCTTACCTTTAGAGCTTACCCAGCCCTGAATAACTGGAAATTGTTTAAATAAAAATACATTTAGTACCTTCTGTAGTAGAAATCTAATTTGACATAAAAAAAAAAATAAGCCCTTTTCATTTCAATGGGCAGTATTTCACTAATTTCATCCAGCCATTGTAACAGGTTAAAAAACATTCTCAGTTTTATATCCCACATGGGAGAAACCTATATAATTGTATTAAACAATATCACCCCAATAAATTTAATTAAAAAAACCCCACATTCTCATAGAAGACGTGTGACATTTTCTAAACCAGTCCTCTTACCCAAGAATACTCTGCATTTCCTAGATACAGCCAGAAATTTGTGATGGTTAAAACCTATGCTTATGAAAATTAACTAGACACAAAAATTAGATGTCTAACATTAGATATGAGATCTTAGTATATAAGCTGGCAAAGACATGGGTAGAGGATGGCTCGAAAGCTCATCTCAATGACCGTCCTCCATGAAACCCTCCTGGCACTTAATCATACCTGCTGTTTGAGCTGCTGAACCAGACGATCCTTCTCCCGCTTTAGTGCAGCCACTTCCTCTTGGGTCTTTTTCTTAGAGGATGAAAGCTCCAAAAGAGCGATATTGGCATCTTTTTCACTAATGGCAGCCAGAAGAGCTTCCTGCCTGCAAAAAAAAGAAAATGCTAAGATTTCCATTTAATTCTCAACAATCCTTTGAAGTTACTATAATTTTTATCCCCATTTTATGGGTGATGAAACTAAGGCTTGGCCACGTTCACACTTGAAGTAAATGCTACAGCCAGGAATCCCATTCAGATTTTTCTGACTCTGAATGTCTTTACATGTTGTCATACTGGCATTGCAATAAAGAGTTCCTAGATGAAGTTAAACTTGAAAAGCATACAAAGTTAATGACTTTCTTATGAATAATCTTGTCACCTGTATACTTGACCCATTTAACTCATTTTTTGATAAGTATTTAGTAGCTTCCATGCAAAATGAGGCATTACTGAACTAAAAACACTTTTATGTACAGAGTGTATAACAAATTGTAAACATTAGTAAACCAGCCATCTGTTTCTGGGGCATTCTGAACATCTACAATTCTTTTTATCTCATTAATGCAAATAAGTTTCCAGTCATGGCTGTAGTTGGCAATGATCTGTACAGTTTAAAACAAAAATTTAAACTTTACAGATTCCTTATGGTTTAGCTAACTAACTCTTTGGTTAATATCCAAAAAATAAAAGAGGGTGGGATTAAGTAGGGGGCAGTGGATGAGAAAATTTACAAAATAATCAGAATGGAGTTGGTGAACAATTAGTCTCATTGTCCAAAATGCATTCCTCAATAGCTCATCTTTAATGTAAGTCATCTGTAGGAAGCCAGATTTGATTTACAGGAACTATATAAGTGGCCTGAGCTTTTGACCTGAGGAAATGCTGAATCTGAGAACGGATTGCCCAAGTTTAACCTTGCTTCTGTCTTTTGTTAACATAATTATGCCTCAATAGCAGTCATATGGAAGAGTTTTAGTTTGGCCACAAACTGGAAGACTATCTTTTGAATAGTCTGACTAGGATATTTTGTATTCTGGATGGGTAGGTCTGAGGAACTGTGAATAAGCAGTACTAACAGAGGGAGGATGTAGCTGAGTTTACCTCATGGAAATGAAGATGTGTTTAGCGAATGTTTACTGTTGGGAGGAAAGAAGATTCTTGCTGACCCCAGTATAACTTTCCACTGTCCTTACACTCTATATAATTCTAAGAAACAGCAGATGGCTTATCCCAGGAAGCTCTAGTCAACACCGAAGGGATAATAACCATCTAAATATATCCACTGACCACTTGAAAAAAATATGTTAAGTGGTGAAATGAGCTTAAAGGTGAAGGAGTTCAAGATGGTCTCACTATGCAGTTTCCTGTTGATTATTATCATCTGTTCCTTTTTGGGAAGCTCCAAGACTGACAAAGCTGAAATGAGAAATGCACTTTCTCAATTAGGGTGCTGCATTTCTGTGCAACAACAGTCAGAATTACACATTTAGCAGCAGGCAAACAAAAGATGAATGAAAGATAAATTATTCTATCCAATTAGATCGAATCATGAGCACGCACCTTTGCTGAATGCAAGATACGCAGGTGATTTAATCTGAGTTCCTGTCTGTGCTTAAGGAAAGCATCATAATATGAAATAGTAAAAACTATCCTATATTGTTGAAGCATCTTGACTGAATTCCAAATTCTTTTATAAATGAATATGCTTGGCTAGCTAGTGTGGTACAGTTAATCTCTGGGGTAAAATGTCACATTCCCAAACTGCAATATGACAATTCAGATTCTAAATTTTAAAATAAAGAATGTGGTAATGAAGGCAAATTATTCACAGTGGAATAATGTCTTTTTGATAGGAAAAATAATTTAAAGTTTTTTTCTTTTTATATACAATTCAAATAGAAATTTTATTATGTCTTTGATACCATTGTTTTTTATTCAGCACTGATAATGTGAACAGCACAGAATCAAGCTTTCTCTTCCATACACATAACTCTCACTCTAAAAATTCCCTAATAGATTAACTTACTTCCCATTTTAAAAGCCTACCCTTGATATTGATGTTTACATGTGTATGTGCCTAAAAAGGGCAATTCACAGTCAAGAGAATAAAATGCTTTGAGCACATATTATACATACAATCATATAAACTCTGGGTACTGTTAGTAACTTTTATGGACATATTAGCTTTTGCATTTTTCTTTTGTTTTTGGAAAGAGACAGTATTGTTCTGTCTATAATTTTGATGAATTTGAAATGGACACTATAGGGGAGAACAACTTCTAGAAAAAATTTAATATTATTATTAGGCAATAAATAGCAAAGCTAATAAATAGTAACAGCCACCTAACTTTTGGGGAAGAAGAAAAACTGTCATTCCCTTAACACATCTGCTAGAAAAAACCATATAGTATAGTTGAACTTACGTGGTTAAGTCTTACAGAGAACATTCAAAATTGTCTAAACCAAAAAATTTTGTTAAGAACAACCTGCTTTTCAGAGGGAATGAAATTAAGAGTGAAAAAATCAAATTGCAAAATCAATCTTATTTTAGTAGCTACCTATACTTTATATAACTGCTTCTTTGAAAAAAAGATATTTTCTGGTAAAATTAACATGTATTCATTGAAGAAAAACTGAAAGGTATAGAAAACTATATATATATTAAAAAATCCGCATCGGAAATATTTCCCTTTTAAATCAGAGTCAATTGCTTGAGATCTGGAAGTGACCTATTCTAATTCTAATATGTTTAAAAGAAAATAAAGCTTGTTGGGGATTAATAATTGACCTTAAGAGCTTTACTAACTAAAGGCTATGAAAAGGAAGACTTCCTAGTGGAGCACATTCTGACTTCATTTCTCATGAGCCCCTAGGGAATAATAATACAAGCACATAAAATGTGAAAGGTAATATACGTATGCCACAAGCCCAGAGCAAAATAAGAACCGCAATGCTCTTCCTGCCAAATTACTCTCCTTGTTCTGCTAGTGTCTTTTCTTCAGTCAAACAAAATGAAAAATATGGACACGTAATCTTTCAAAGTGATTAGTTAACCCCCTACTGCATGACTAACATGCCATGTTACCTAATGAGTAGAAGCAGAAATCTTAACTTTTTGAGTCATTAAAGTGGTCTATTCACTCCATTCCTGGTGCTTTAAACTACCAGAACAGTTCAACCTGCCCTTTGACCTGCAAATCCTAATAGAATCAAGATGTCTCTAAAAGGACTCTGCTGTGGCATTTGAGCTTCAAGAAACAGTAAGACCACCTCCTCTGTCCCCTTTCCCCTTCTGAGATAATTTCAGAAACAGGAGGCAAATACCCAAGGGGCATGAAGCTCAAAATACTTTCGATAATTCCTGAATCCTTGAGAACAACACGTTAGCCTTCTGTTACTAGTCAATAAGAGATATAACTAATGTTGGAATGAAAGCAGTTAATAATTTAAGAAACTCCTAAATATGTGTGTATGTTTATTTAAAAGAAATGCAATGCACAAAAGGAGTATGAATGAAGGGATGTTACCAGGGTTTATTTTCCGCTCTTCTTCCAACTGGGTGTATCAAGTGGAATGATTACATAATCATGTTTCATAAATTCAATAATCCTGAAAACATCAGTGAAAAGATAAAGCAAGAATGAGAGTGTAGCTTTAGACATTGTCATGGACATGTAGGTATAATTTAATTTACTCCAATTTTATAATAAATTTAAAATCTAGATTTTTTTAAAAATTAAGTTTAATGGGGTAACACTGGTTAACAACATTATATAAATTTCAGGTGTACAGCTTTATAATATGACATCTGTAAAGTCTGGCCTCCTTCTGTCACCACATATTTGACCCCTTTAATCCTCTCCTCCCCTATTTCTCTTCCTGGTAACCATCATTCTGTTGTTGGTTGAATCTATGAATTTGTTCTGTTTGTTCATTTGTTGCTTTTTGTTAAAATCTAGATTCTTTTATTGATGCTTCCTTGATTCTGATGCTTCCTTTATTTATTTAACCACTTAACTATCTAGAGTAAGTAGCAAACTACTAGGATATCTCTTCAACCATTTCATCTCATTTCTTTTTCATTACTATTTTCTCCAAAATCCTTTACAGGGGTCTCAGAGAGTCTGGCAGATATACCACGTTAATTAAGCTCAATGAAAACCAGTCTGTAGGTGAGCCTATGTGGGCAAGCCTGATTGAAATGTCTTATTATCTCCTCTCTAGGTCATCTTTATTTAGATACTCAGAAATATTTTTAATGTAAAATGTCAACACTAACTAACGTTTACCATCCATCGTAACAAATTTTCTTTTCAATGTTAATTGAATCACCATATTCCTAGGTCTGTCTGTAGGTTAACAACATTTAAATAATTTGATTTCTTCTTTGCTTCTCATAACCAATACTCAAATTTTGTTAGTTCTTCCTAAATAGCTTTTAAATAACCCAACACTTTGTATCTGCATGTTCACTATCATAGACACTACCATACTTTTAACATGGACCTATATTATTCTTAAAACTTCTTCTCTGATTTGCCCATCACTCTATACTGTACTATTCCTCCAATGCCATATTATGTGGTTTCTTACAATATCAAATGCTTTAGGCTAATATTTGACCAGCTAAAATTTTCAACCTATTTCTTCCTCATTGTCTCCCAAGGACCCTCTGTTTATGTTATGCTCTCTACCTGAAATGCCTTAGCTTTCCCTTCTTCTAAATCTGGTTCTCCACCTGACTGCTAATTTCTCTCTATTCAAATAGCTTTTCTTTTAGCATTTTCACAGTTTACTTTATATTAAACAAGCATCTGCTCTGTAAATGTCCTCAATTCTTCTATAGGTGGAGGATCTGTTTCCTCAACTATATTATGTTCATGGCTTAGGTCTTTAAATTTTTCTTTCAATATTTCTACAAGTTTATTGATCTTTCAATTTATTAGTTTGCTCATTTAAAAAAATTAAAAAGTTTTAAATGTGGTAAAATATACATAACAAAATTTATCATTTTAACCATTTTTAAGAGTACAGTTCAGTAGTACATTCATACTGTTGTACAACTAATCCCCAGAACTCTCTTCATCTTGCAAAATTAAACTATACCTATTAAATAACTCCCCATTCTCCCTTCTCCCCAGCTCCTGGCAACACCATTTACTTTCCATCTTTATGAATTTGTCTACTCTAGATACTCCATGTAAAGGGAATCATGTATTATTTGTCTTTTTGTGATTGGCTTATATTACATAATGTCCTTAAGGTTCATATCTTGGTAGCATGTGTCAGAATTTCCTTCTTTTTCAAAGCTCAGTAATATTCCACTGTCTGTATACATCACAGTTTGTTTATCCATTCATCAATCAATGAACATTTGAGTTGCTTCCACCTTTTGGTTATTATGAATAATGCTCCTACCTTGTATTTTTAAAATATCTTCCTTCTAGACGCTTGGTTCATGGCTTTGAACACCAGAAACTTGCAAATATTGTAAACTCCACATTGAATGTACTTAAACCATTTATACTTTTTTCTTTCCTGGCACAGAGAAGGCACTTCATAAATGTATCACGAACCAATGGTTCTACCAATCTCTAAATATTTATCTAAAAATTTATGTCTCTCATCCAGTCATTGTTGGACTAGGAAGATGGTGGTGGGAACAGCCAAGATCAGATGGACTGAGCAGATGAGGTGGAAGCACTGACAGGATTTAGTGAATGATGGTGGTAGCCTCACTGAGGCCCTGATGCTCTTCCTTAAGTCTATCTCAAAACTGTAATATGCAACCATAGCTTCAGGGCCACTTGATTAGATACAACTTAGAATTTCTGTGAACAATTTGCCACTTAATGTTAAATGTCATTTGCAGTGATATTGAAACTGGAGGTGAGTCTACGGCCATGCCACCCCAAGCATGCCCAATTTCGTCTGATCTCGGAAGCTAAGCAGGGTCGGGCCTGGTTAGTACTTGGATGGAAGACCACCTAGAAATACCAGGTACTGTAGGTGTAAAAACAAACAAACAAACAAACCAGAGGTGATATTTATAGGAGTTCCAATATCTGGTTACTTGAAATAAATATTCAATTATACAAAAGCCTGTCCAATCATCTATAGGGCCATAAGACAATGATACCTCAAGAAGTACTAGAAACACAATAAAGCAATTTGGAGATTACAGATATAAAATAAAGAAAGAATCTCATGGGAAAACAGAATGGCTTTAAGAAGCACTGGCATCTAGCTCTTCTTCCATGAATATTTTAAATATAATTGAGCTTCCATCACTTTAAACAAGGTCCCAATAAACTCTGGACATTTTTTCTAATCCCCAACCCCTATGTTTCATACAAAGAGTCAACTATTAATTCTATCCCTTACTGAGTACCTGACAATAGGTAAATGCCTTTCAAAAACTACACCTTCAGCTTTTTTATGGATAGTCATTGTCTTATATATGATACGTTATGTGGTTCAATGTTTTGCTTTCCTGGAGGCACTTTCATAAAAGAAATTCCATGAGACATTTTTACTCCATTTTCATGACTGTAGAATGTGAATTCAAACTAGGTTTTTAACAAAAAATCCATTTAAAAAATGGGCAGCGGATGTGAACAAATACTTCTCTCAAGAAGACATACAAATGGCCAACCCATGTATAAAAAGATGCTCAACCTCACTAGCTGTTAGGAAATGCCAATCAAAACCACAATGAGATACCACCTCACACCTGTTCGAATGGTTATCATCAACAGGATAAGTAATAACAAGTGTTGGAGAGGTTGTGGGGGAAAAGGAACCCTCATACACTCCTGGTGGGAATGAAAATTGGAACAGCTACTATGGAAAACAGTATGGAGCTTCCTCAAAAAATTAAGAATAGAATTACCGTATGACCCAGCAATCCCTCTAGATATCTATCCCCAAAATTTGAAAGCATTTATCTGTAAAGATATATGCACCCAAATATTCTTACAGCATTATTCATTGTGGCCAAGACATGGAAACAACCAAAATGTCCTTCAATAGATGATAGGCTAAAGAAGCTGTGGTACATATATACAATGGAATATTACTCAGCCATAAGAAAAGATGAAATACTGCCATTTGTGACACATGGATGGGTCTTCAGATTATCATGCTAAATGCAATGAGTTAGAAAAAGTTGAGAACCAAATGATTTCACTCATAAGTGGGACATAAAACTGAAATCAAGAAATGAATAAGACAAACAGAAACTCATGGACATAGGCAACAGTTTAACAGTTATCAGAGGGAAAGTGGGTAGAAGGGGAAGGTAGATAAGGGTAAAGAGGGTCAAATATAAGGTGATGGAAAGAAATTTAACTTTGGGTGGTAAAACACACAATGCAACAAACAGATGACATATTATTGAACCATACACTTGAAATCTATATAATTTTATTAATCAATGTCACCCAAATAAATTTAATAAACAAACAAACAAATAAGTTAGGTTTTTAGATTTAGGTCTTGTTTATTTATAGTGCTCAGGATTAAGAAGGCAGAAGGAGTCTGGGTATTTAACCACAATATCAGCTTTCCTTAAGAGAATGTGAGGTTGGTATATAAAGCTCATTTTGCCAAAGCACAGATTTCTTTAGTAGATAACAAATTCTTTTTTTTTTTAAATTTAAGAAAATGGTTCTATTTCCAATAACAGCAAAAAGAATATAATGTTTAGGAATCAATTCAACAAAAAGTATAAAACCTTACTCCAAAAACTAGAAAACATTATTGAAAGAAATTAAAGAAGACCTATATAAATATCAAGACATTCTGTTTATGGTTCAGAAGACAATATATACAACAAATTTTTTATTAGCTTAATACAAACAGGCATTTTATTTTTCAGGCCAGAGACTGAAATAGCGTGACCTCAATTTCATGCGCCAATCTTTGAATACCTTTCTCTCACCTTTTATGTCCATCCTTTAAAGTCAACACTTATCTTCCCAATAAAGCCTTCTCAAGCTACTCTATTTCTGGCATCTTTCACTTGTCAAATCACATAGAACTTAATATATATACCATATATTGTTTTCGAAGAGACAATCCTGGTAGGCTGGGAAGAATTTTTAAAAATAACATGTTACAAATATTTAAATCTTCAGTACTTGAGATAGGGTTTAAGTTTCTTGAGTATAGGGACTTTATCTTAACTTCACTGTATTCTCCACATGTAAGCTCTTCATAAAGTAGATACTCAGTAAATTAGAGTCAATTAACTAAAAATCGAACTACTCCAGAACTAAAAATTCTTCTCGTTCTACTATCTCTGAACCAAGATTAGGAAAAGTCCATTAATGAACACAAGAGAAAAGGAAGAGATAAACGATTAATTGTAGCATTACCCATTCTTTATGCAACAAAGTAGACTTTCCAATAATCAAATAAATAAATTTTACTCAAAGCTGAGAACCATATCATTTCACTTGTACATGAGATCTAAAACTGAAAGCAACAAATGAACAAGACAAATTAACAAATACTCATAGACACAGATAACAGTTTAGTGGTTACCAGAGGGAAAGAGGTGGGGCGGGGTGGTAGAAAAGGGTAAAGGGGGTCAAATATATGATGGAAGGAGATCTGACTTTGGGTGGTGAATGAACAATGCAATACACAGATGATATATTATTGAACTTCACACTTGAAATCTGTAATTTTATTAATCAATGACACCACAATAAATTTAATAATAAAAAAAGAAATATCTACAATAAAAACTAAATAGGATTATAGAGGGAAAGCATGGTATGATTTTGAAGGAAGCTGACACTTTTGCATAAAGCCAAATCCCATAAGGTTTCTGAATGTGAGTCTTTGACACAAACTACTCTGCAATTTAATGTTCTAATGATTCTTCAGAGGGAACAAAATCAATTTTTTTTAGTGTATCAAAAAATGTAAGAAATCTATCCCATTCATATTCAATATTATCTTAACAAACAACAAAGGCATCTTTAAGAAAATGCATACAGCTGAATGAAGGAATGGGAGCAAATGTTTTAGTTACAACAGACATTATAGATATAGTAATATACTGTAGTGATGTAACAATGGATGCAACCTCACTGAGCTACATCAGAAACTCTCAAAAATTATACTAGAAAGTCACAAAAGCCAGCTATCGAGAAAAGGAATTTAACAACTTTGCTAGTTCATTTTTTAGGTATTTTTATATGCTTAGCTATAGGTCCAGAAGCATGAACTACTTTACTTACTAGCCTGTGTCCTGACACTGAGAATCCTACTACCACAAGCAAAACAAGATATAAGTTAACCAATTACCTAATATGTGGAGTGCCTACTACATGCCAGGTTTTATTCTAAGTGCTACTGATATACTGACATGATAGCTTCACAGACCTTGGTCTATTACAGAAGCTAGACGTTAAGCAAAATTAAATAATTTTGCACACAACTAAATAATTTTAATAAACTTTTTGCTCTTTGTTAGATGTCACACAATCTTTAATAAGCTCTTTTTAGAGCTATTGATGATATCCATGTGCCAAAATGTTAGAAAATTCCCTCTGTATTAAAAAACCAACAAAATCTTTAACCAAGGTTTCTTTTAACAAAGTCTGGGGCACCCACCTTAAATTTTATATGTAGACAACAAAAAGATTGACTTTGTTAAGACTGGAACAAATGTTGAGGCACTTGCAAAATGCACTTGCCTACAGGGTCATAAAAAATGTGGCAAAATCTACATTCCATGATTAAACTGGCTTGCTCAAAAGCAAATGGCCTCAATTCTAGAGCTTCTCTGGGATTAGTGAAAGTTTAATATCACTAATATATAAAGATGCTCCTTATTCCATTTTCCCTTAAAACATAGCAAAAGTTATTTACTTGCTTCCTTCATGAACTATACCTGTACCTATACTTAAATGAAGATAAGTTCTTCACAAAATTCATTTTGGGAAGTTATATAAAAACATTTATTCTAATGATGCTGCCAAATTTAAAACTGGTTTCAAAACCTATGCTATCATATGGCATTAGGATAAATATTCTTTTTTAGTTTTGACATCACGTCTGAGGCATTAAAGTTAAATAACAAATCAGGATGATATGCTTTTGGGACCAAAATGAGGTGTAACTATATATTTATTATCGGAGGCATCTTGTTAACTGGCTCTGAAATCAACTTCCAAGAAAATAAATACAAATATATTTTTAGCAATGACAGCACCAACAGCATAAGTATAAAATTGTCTAGATGACCATTTGGAGATTCAGTTGGATCCTATGCTTCAACACCCTTATTTTTAAAAATAATTTTTTTTTATCACTTCATAGACAAACCTCATATTCTTCATGAATAGATCAGGACAACATAATCTCTTCTATATAGTGTTACATCTAGAGATCTCCTTCTGCTGAGTATGACACCCAGACTCTTTCTTTTAATATTCTAGGTTTCTTCACTTTTGAATTATACTAAATCAAAGTAGCTTATTGTTCATATAGCTCAGTGTGCTCTCTTCTTTTCCCCTTCTGCTGACTGGGATGCAATGTGGCACTGAGCCATCTTGGATTATGTGGATGGGGTAATATCCCAGGGTTGGCAAAGCAACACGACAAGATGTCCCTGAACCCTATATTTTCATATACCAGTTTGAACTCTTAAAAGAAAGAGACAAATTTACATGTAAGTTTACTGTTATTTTTAATTTATTTGGCACATAATACTATCTAAGTTTCAGATGTATAACATAGCGATTAGACATCTATATAACTCACAAAGTGATGAACCCAATAAACCTAGTGCCCCTCTAACACCATACATAGTTATTACAGTATTATTGGCTATATTCCTTATATTATAGTTTATAGTTTCTATCTCCATGACTATTTTGTATCTATCAATTTGTACTTCTTAATCCCTTCTTCCTTTTCCACCAATCCCCCAATCCCCATCCCATCTGGTAACCTTCAAAATATTCTCTGTATCTATGAGTTTGTTTCCGTTTATTTTGTTTTTTAGATTCCACATACATATGCAATCATATGGCATTTGTCTTCCTCTACCTGACTTACTCTACTCAGTACACTGCCCTCTAGGTCCATCAGGCAGTATCTTTTTCCATCCCATTACTTTTAGTCTCTGTGTGTCTTTTAATCTGAAGTGAGTTTCTTGTAGGCACCATATGTAATGGTCTTGTTTTCTTATCAATTCAGCAATCTTATCTTTTAATTGTAACATTTAATTCTTTTTCATCTGAAGTACTCATTGATGGATATGTAGTTATTGCCATTCTTTAGACTTTCGATACATATTTTTTTCTTCTTAAAGAAGTCTCTCCACATTTCCTGTAATACTGGCTTGGTGGTGATTAACTCCTTTAGCTTTTTCCTGTCTGGGAAGCTCTTTATCTGTCCTTCGATTCTAAATGATAACTGCTGGGTAAAGTAATCTTAGTTGTAGGTCCTGGGTTTTCATCGCTTTGAATATTTTGTGCCAAGCCCTTTGGCTTGGAAAGTTTCTGTTGAGAAATTGGCTGACAGTCTTATGGGCATGCCCTTGTATGTAACTAACTGCTTTTCTCTTGCTGCTTTTAAGATTCTCTTTTTGAATTTAACCTTTGGAATTATAAATATGATGTATGTTGGTGTGGGCCTCTTTGAGTTTATCTTGTTTGGGACTCTCTGAGCTTCCTGGGAATGTATGTCTATTTCCTTCACCTGGTTAAGTAAGTTTTCCATCAATATTTCTTCAAATAGGTTTTCAATTCCTTGCTCTCTTCTCCTTCTGGTTGGTACTCCTATGATGCAAATGTTGTTATGCTTGCCACTGTCCCAGATACTTCTTAAACTATCTTCATTTTTTTGGATTCTTTTTTCTTGCTGCTGTTCTGATTGGGTGTTTTCTGCTACCCCATCCTTTATGTCACTGATTCGATCCTCCATTTCATCTGCTCTGTTAATTCCCTCTAATGTTCTTTCATCTCAGATACTGTATTCTTCATTTCCGACTGGCTCCTTATGTTTTCCATGTCCATATTTTTCTTTATATAACTCTGTTAAAGCTCTGAGTTCATCTACTTTTACCTTAATTTCCTTGAACATCCTTATAACCAGTGGTTTGAACTCTGCACCTGGTAGATTGCATGTTGCTATTTTGGTGAATTCTTTTTCTGGAGCTTTGTTCTATTCTTTCAAGTGGAAGATGCTTCTTTGTCTCCTCATTCTGGCTACCTGCCTGTGTCTGTTTCTATGTATAAGGTAGGGCTCCTAAGTCTCCCAGTATTGACAGAGTAGCTTTATGTAGTAGGTGTCCTGTGGGACCCCTTAGCACAGGCCTGAGAGGGGTTTGGCTGCAGGCAAAGTTCAGCTGCAGCCCGTACACCTCTGGGACCACCTGGTAAGAGTCACCAAGCAATCTATATTGCCTGCCACCCGTGCTGGGCTTATAGGTGCCTCGAGCAGCCAAGTTGGATACTGAGGCTGGCATTTACTCTGTTATTTTTGTCAAGGCAGGTGAGCATAAATCCTAATTTTAATAAAATGTGTCATATCTGTTTAGCATTTTGTATACACAAGGCAAAATCTATGAAAAGTCTATAAATAGCAAAATATACAATATAACTGGAATCTAGAAATTAAAAAGATCAGAATTACCCTCTGAATACATTATTTAAGGAAAAAAAACTTGAGAAAGGAGTACCTTGTTAAGATAATGTCTGCTCCTTTGGTATGTCATTTTACTTATTACTTATTGATTAGAACAAGATCCACTAAAATTTACAGGATCCACATTAATTTGTAAAATAATGTCATATGATATCTTTCTTTAAAAGAAATCGAGAACTATAAAATTAATCAACTACGAAATTGTATGTAAAACTTATCTATATATTCTCCATGTTTGAGGATTCTAGTGATGTCATTTGTATCTTCTGTTATACCCCAATATATAGCCACTTCAATATATTATGCAGAAAACTACAACTTATGGTGAAACAGTATGCCGGAAAGGAAAATAATATCATTTAGGTGAGAGGCTTAGACTATATTCACTATACAGTCACAGTTCATTAGACTAAGTTGTCTCCACCCCTAGGTTCAGTGTAGAAGTGATCCCTGGATTCCACCTAATGACCACCTATTTCCAGGGAGAACTCATAAAAATAAAGAACATGTGTTTTATTTGTTCTAAAATGATTGTTCAGGCCCTCACCATGCTACAATTACTGATACCCATCTTAAAAAAAAAAATCCTCAACTAACATGACTTTCTCCTAAAGCTACTACACCTTTTCTTTTCCCCTCTTGGTTAAAATTATTTTAGGGGTCCAATATAGAACTAATGATGGTTTTGGATTTCTGAAATCCAGATGGAAAATAAAGACCTATCAGCTCCCTTCTCCCCTAGAAAATCACTCCTAAACACCAGGACAACAAAAAAACAGAAACCCTGTCTTTGATGATATAGATGATTTATGTTATGACAAACTACAATTTAGAAAGAAAAAATGGATAAGGAAATTCTTAGCACAGGAAAATCAATGCAAAGTGCCTATCGAGGGAAATATCTATGAGAGGAAAGTAGATTCACCTGTGAATCCCAAGAGGCGCTCAAGAATAATTAGGCCAATAGTTGTGGAAAGTTGTGTAACTGAAAAAAAAAATATATCAGACTTGCTTTACAAATGGTGGTTTCAAACATAAAGAAATCATTCAAAATGGAAGTCTGTACTTTATTCCTGATCTACTTAATCTAAATTTCAGGGGATGGGTATCTATACTTTTAAGAAACTCTCCAGGTAATTTTGAGACCCAGTACTTTACAGAAAGATGAACTAACTTAAAAGATCAAGAGTAAGGTATTAGGTGTTCTGAATTCCCCACATCTTTGCCAAGACTGGGTTTTTAGCATTTATATTTACTTTTCCTAATTCAATAAGTATATACAGAATCTACCAACTACACAGTGAAAATGATCAGTTATTTTAAACTCTTAAATTCTGATGATATTACAGACATTCATAATATTGACCATTACTCAACTTAGAAATATCATGCAGAGATGACTTCTGTGGTATGGTTCTATCCAACAGATTGTTTGAAAAAGTTTAGGTGAGCATCTCATAATGCATTCAAAGGCAAATTTCCTTCTATCTTCATGGCAAGGGCCACCACAAGACAGTCAGGTGAACTTAGGATCTTCTGCTTCACAAATTTCTGTCTTTAAAAATAGCTGGCAAGCCAAGAGAGTTTTTGCTGGGGATTTACTCAAATCCTATCAAAATCCCTAGTGAATTAAGTCTTAAACCCGCTGATTTGTGTTGGGAAATCTGAGGGTGGGGAAAACAGCTTACCATGAACCACAAAAGATGAACCTAAGTGGTTGGTTCACAGTGACATCTGTGGATGATGTGTACACAAAGATTTATACTGGTTTTTCTTTCATTTCTGTCTTTACTATTTCACAACAGTATGTATTTTCTGCCTCATGTTTGATAGTATAATATGAACAGAAAAATTCAGAGTACAAAACCTCCCCTACAGAGATGTAATCCCTTCAAAATAAGGTATACCTGTTGTTGTTACACTCATACTTTTGGGCTACACCATCTACTGTTTTCTTAGGAATTTTCTGTTCCCAAAGGAAAATAAAGTCTTTACATTGTTTCTCAGAACTCAAACTCCAGAATACTTCTATGTATTTAGATGTCTCTTTTAAGAATAATTGAATGCTTTAAGCAATTAATCCCTGCACTTTGTCACTGTCCCACTGTTTACTTAACCTTTTCCAGTCATAGATGGATAACATGTCCATACCAGCTGTCCACACTGTGCTACCGTGGTGGCTGGCCTGCATTTTTTTTTTAAAGCTTACACTGCATTCCAAGTCTGTTTGCTATGACATTTGCTAGAAGAATGCCAGTGGTATCATGGCACTCATTTCTCCACCTGCTAGCACAATCAAGAGCTAAGTGTGTCTTGATTTCGCAAAATAGCCAACATCATACAGAATATCTGATGTTTGGATTTGTGGTACACTGCCTAAAAAAAAGTAGGAATTATTCCAATGAGTAAATATCCAATATATTCTTCAAGCTGTATATGAAGCATATTAACGCTGTAGGGATCTACATGAATGACACTGCCGGGGTGTGCTGAGAAGGAACTAAAAACACTAGGCTGCTGAGATCTCGACAGTTACAAAAAGCACTGGCTGGCCAAAATGGATGAAAACAAACTCTAATTTACTACCTCCCTACATTAATGATTCAACAATTCCATCATTAGTTATCAATCTGTTGGCAAGAATTATAAGAAATCCACTCCTATCCAGGTTTGGAATGAAACATCTAGTGGAGAACTTCTACAGAAATGGGTGAGTGACTATGTTTGAGTTTGGGACATGAATTATTACCGTCAGCGGGGATGATTCTATCTTCTCTGCAACCTCCCTTAGATTTTAGTTGCTTGTCAAATGCCAGACATAATTTTGAAAGCATGATTACAATATTTACTTCTCTTTTATATATATAAGTGGTACATGGTTATAGTAGTTATAAAAGAATGGGAAATGCAGAATGTTTTGATAAAAGTAATTTTTTTTAAACTTGAAAATTTTCTGCATAGCAATGTTATTATTTACTAGGGAAAATATGCTCACAAACAGTAAAGAAAAACCAACCTTGTTTACTGAGTCACACATTTACTCCTCAAAGATAAGGGAAAATGACAACTGAAAAGATAATCTCAAAACGAGTTTTAGAATTTTACTTTCAAACTTTGCGGAGTATTTTAGCAAGTACAGTAAAGATTTATTTTAAAACTATAAAAAATGATAAAATACTGCTTGTATTTTGTATGTCGCCTTTGGATCTCTTTCTCCTTGACTAAATATTTTATTTCTCTTAAAACACTTCTATTTTACCTTACATTATAGCAATGTATATATTTTTCCCATTCTGAAAGCTGATCGATGGCAAGAATTTTTATCATGTCCACCTTCAACTCAGCCAAATCATTGACTCAGCTATAGTGCCAGACTGGTGCCTTCTTTACAGAGGTAATTTCATTTTCCAAATTGCCATTCTCTGATCAGAGCAAGAATAAGAAAGACAGAATATTTTTCCTTATTATTTCCAGTCTGCTCCACAACCAAAATTTTCACCTCTGGTGCACATGTATTCTGTAGGTCAGATTTATCATGTGAATTCCCACAGAAGTATAGTGAGAGACATTAACAAATGTCCCATATAAAAAAGATTTCCGTGGCCAAATAGGAGGAACATTGGGCCTAAAAGCACAATAGTGCAGAACTTATAAGAGCTTTTTATGGTATATGTTATGCATCTTTAACAGGAGGCTACGTTTTAAAGCAGGGGTTGCCAAACTTGCCACAAGCCAAATCTGGTCTGTCATCTGTTTATGTACATCCCACAAGCAAAGAATGGCTTTTATATATTTTAAATGGTTGAAAAAATAAAGAAAAACTATTATTGTGACATATATATATACATACAGAATATTTTGTGAAAATTATTTGAAATTCAAATTTCAGTGTCTTTATATAACATGTTAACAAAACACAAACATATTCAGTTGTTTACGTATTTTCTATGACTGTTTTAGCACTACGACAGGAAATACGAGGGACTGTGACAGAGACCAAATGGTCCACACAGCCCAATATAGTTATTAGTTGGCTCTTTACAGAAAACGTTTATCCAAATCCTATTCAAACCATTTTCCAAACTTACTGCCTCATTTTCTGGGTAGAACACCAATTAACTTGAGGCATACTAGTAATCCAAGAAAACAGTTTGGAAAGTGGTAATTTAAGGAAAAGCCAATGGTTCCTCAAGAGAATAAATAAGAGTATGAATGATCTGGTTAAAAATTCACCATGATCAACACTGCCAGCATGATTACTATAGAGGTGGATAGTCAGCTAAGCACTTTACACAGATTAAGTAATTTAATCCTTACAAACAACCCTGTGAATTTGAGAGAGGCACTATCTAGTAGGTAGTTGTACATATGGGCCAGGAATCAGGCCCTACAATGTAGATGTGAAAATGATCACCACAGAAAGTAGCTAAAATAACTGGAGTGCATGAGACCACCACGATCAGGGGAGGCACACACAGCAGAGGTGAAAGAAAAGTCTATAAAGAACTAAAGGAGAATAGTCTTAGAGGTAGAAGAAAACAGGGAGATAGCAGTATCTTAGAAGCTAAAGAAAGTTTTAATAAATAAAAGTGATCAAGTACTTTAAAATGTTTACAGACAAGTTAGACAAATAACGCAAAATTTCTATTGGATTTAGCTTTTAAAATGTTACAAGTTACTCTGGAAAGCAGTTTCAGTCCTGGGAGTAAAAGTCCCATTGAAAAGGGCCGATGAGCAAACAGCAGTAAAAAAGTAAAAAGAGGCCATAAATTAGTCTTTCAAGATCACAGAGTAAAACTAGAATAACAGACTCAGAATAGCAGAAGACTTTACAGATTATCAAATCCATCCATGAAAATCATTGCTTGATTCTGTTCTTTTACATTCCTGCCAAATTCCCCTCCAGCCTACATTTAAACATATTTAAAGGGATGGAACTCTAGCTATCTGAAAGCAGCCTTAATTAGCATTAATAACCTAACTCTTAGAAATTACTTTATAAAATCAATTCTGAAAGCAATCTCTTTTTAACCTCCTTAGTGGTATCCCTTTATGACACATTAAAAAAATTAATCATTCTTCCACATGATTGTGATTAAAATATTTGGAAATGCTATTCTGTCTCCTTAGTGCTAAGCAATTATTTATTTGCCAATGGTTGACTGAGGGAGGTGCTATGAATTAATTTAGCTCTTCCCTAAGCCCAAGTAAAATGCATAAAAGTCTTATAGAGCAGGTGATCTGTAGGACCTGACATTTGATGGGCTGATTTGCTGATGAATTTCTAAGATAAGCAAATATATTTTAGATGTTTTATTTAGAGCAATCTGTAAGCTATATCATATCTAAAGTCTGTTCTTAAAATCATAGTTAAACAGTAGAAAGATGTTGGACCTCCTGCCTTGATTATTTTGGAGAACAAAGTAAAGCTTAAGAAATTAGCATAATGAATACAAACAAGAAATGTTGATCTTCAATGGTTCTTTCATGATTAGACTAATATTATAAAATTTTACAGAGATTAAAACATTACATTATTTGGGTTTGTTCCGCTTGACTCAGATGGGATAAAATGAAATGACCTCCTGTGAATTGTATTATAGCTGCCAAAGGGTCTTATTATTGTCTCCTAACTGGCTAGGAGTTCCGATATCTTCCCTATGGTAGTTCTCTGTCAATCTCTGCAGAGCAGGAGTCTGTAATATACCATCTCTCTGCTGCTACTATAGGAAGTTAAGAAAAGTAAAAGCCTTTTGTGAAGGTAAAAACAACAACAACAAAAAAAACAACAAAAAACCCCAAAACCAACATAATATTATATCTTCATTTATAAAGTTTATTATTTGATTTGTCCAAATATGCCTCTGGGTAATAAGACTTGATTGCTTCTCACACCCTAGAATTTTATCATAATGAGAATTAAGAGACTGGATTGAGAACACATGTGAAGGAAAAGGCTATTTCATACTTAAAGTAGTCCTGTTCTAGAGTAAATATACATTGTCTTACATGAGAGATCATGAATGTAAAAAGTTTTCTTTGTATGTATTTTGAAAGAAACAAAAAGAGAAAGCAACGAAAAGGAAAAAGTAAAAGCATGTGTTACAGACTCCAAAAAACCCCAATCTCTAATTATGCATTTTATTTTAATTTTCACAAAATTCTGTGATTAGTGTCTATATTTGCCAGCATACTTGAGGACACCAGCTTTAACAGCCTAAGACTGAAGGTGTATAAGATGAGAAATTATTTGTCAATTTACTGACATCTCAATTTTATTTTTCTGGATCACGACAATGAATTCTAAGAACATCCCAGATATAAAAATTCACCATTCTATGTAAGTGATAGGTATATAAATTCACAAACTACACATGATATTTAAACCATTTGCAGTTTGGCTGTAACCCAAATCTTCCAGCCTAATGCTGTAGTCTTCAGGAAATTCTGATATTCTCCAAATATATGCCTCCTTTCTGGGTGCCTTTTTAATCTTTCCATTTAAAATGCAGTCTTTTAATCCCCCGTGCTCCTGCTGGTTTAACATTTATTAAATGTCTTCTGTGTGACAAAGGGCACATTAGGCATTGAGCCAGATAAGGACTCAATCTTAAAATGTTATCCTGAGAAATCCTCTATGTAGCTGGTTCAGGGTGGCATGATGAAGTCTCGCAGGGAATGGAGCCTGGCAAGCCCTAAGAGCCCTGTGAGGCAATGAAGTAGATAAAGCCTATGCCTTTTGAAACTCTGAGGAATAGGGTATTTCAGTACATTGCGTTGGGTTGAAACTGGTGGGCTAATAGATCTTTGTGTCCTTTGAGGTAGTATATACTAAGTGGTAATTTATCAACTGTTTAACCATATAAAAGAAAAGCAACTGCTTATTTTCTTCTAAAAAACTTTATGTACATAATACTCATAAAACTTGAAAATAAACCCTTTCCAATTCGATTGGTTAACCATATATACCTAGAAATTAATTTGCTCTACATTTCGTTAATAATGCTTCTCCATTAAAATAAGAGACTCTTAAGTAGTTTAAGCATTTAAGTCTTTGTATTCTGGATACTTTGTTGAAAAACATGTACCATTATTTTTAAAAACATGTTTAAAATCTTCAACTATCAAGAGACTGGGAAGACAAGCCACAGACTGGGAGAAAATATTTACAAAAAATATATCTGTTAAGGGACTATTATCCAATATATAAAAGAACTCTTAAAACTTAGTAATTAGAAAATAAATAATCTGATTAAGTGGGCAAGACATAGACACCTCGCCAAGTATGACAAACATATAAGAGGATGTTCAACATCTTATGTCATTAGGGAATTGAATTCAAACAATGAGAAACCACTATACACATCAGAATGGCTAAATCCAAAATACAGACAATACCAAATGCTGGCGAGAATAAAAAGATTGTTTATTGCTGGTGGAAATGCAAAATTTGGAAGACAGTTTGGCGTTTCTTGCTCACAAAACTAAACATAACTCTTACCATATGATCCAGCAATCACACTCCTCAGTATTTACCCAAATGAAATGAAAACATATGTTCACATGAAAACCTAGATGAGATTGTTTATAGAAGCCTATTAACAACTGACAAAACTGGGAAACAATCAAGATATCCTTCAGTAAGTGAGTGGATAAACTGGTATATCTAGACAATGGAATGTTATTTGGTGTGAAAAATAAATGAGCTATAAAGCCATGAAAAAAATGTGGAAAAAACCTAAATGCATGTTACTAAGTGAAAGAAGCCATTCTGAAAAGGCTACATACTATATAATTCCAGCTATATGACATTCTGGAAAAAGCAAATTTATGGACACAGTAAAAAGATGAGTGGTTGCCAGGGGTTGGGGAGACAGAGAGATGAATAAGGAGAGCACAGAGGAATTTTAGGGCTGTGAAATTATACGATACTACAATGGTGGATGTATGTCATTATACATAACTGGTCAAAATCCATAGAATGTACAAAACTGTGAGTGAACCCTAATGTAAACTATGGATGTTGGGTGACAATGATTTATCAATGTGAGTTTATTGATTATAATAAATGTACCACCCTGGTGCCCACAGTAAGTACTGGGAAAGATTGTGCATGTTTGGGGATTGGGGTATTTGGGAACTCTGTACTTTCTGCCTAATTTTGCCATGAATCTAAAACTGCTCTAAAAAAAATGAAGTTTATTAATCAAAGAAAATATATCCAATAAGTACAGTCATAGTGAGTTAAAGGTCTCTGTTAAGAGGATAAAAAGATAACATTACAAAATGGAAGAAGATATTTGCAAAACCACATATCTAACAAAAGACAAGTATTCAGGATAAAGAACTCTCAAAACTCCACAGTAAAAAACAATCTAATTCGAAAATGGGAATAAGAAAGAGATATTTCACTGAAAGGATATACAGATGGCAAATAAGCACATGAAAAGATATTCAACATCATTCTCCATTTGGGAAATGAAAATTAAAACCACATTGAGATATCACTATATACCTATCAGAACTGCCAAAATAAAAATGGAGACAAAACCAAATGCTGGTGAGGATGTGGAAAAGTAGGATCAGTTATACATTGCTGCTGAGAACATAATGTAACAGAGTGAAATGCTTGGTCTCCCTGACTCCATCTTGTTCAAATCTGCCTTGTTTCCAAGCCTTCAGGCTAATAGCTCCTGCTTTAGACATGCTAATCACTAGAGGAATTCTGGTTGGGCTTGAATTTTTACAAAAATAGCCCCTTATATTTTACCTTCCTTAAGATAGACTTGAGAAACTATTAGGGCTCCCATCTTCTTGTTTGGTGCTTTCCCAATCAATAAACTTTTTCTTTCTTCAAACTCTGACAATTTGAGTTTTGGCTTTTCAAAGCATCAAGCACATACACTTTGGACTGGTAACAATAATATGGTACTGCCAGTCTAAAAAAAGAGTTTGGCAGTTTCTTAAAATATTAAACATTCAACTACCATGTGATCCTGTAAGTGTACACTTGGGCATTTATTCCAGAAATATGAAAACTTAAGCTCATACAAAAACCTGTACACAAATGTTTATAGCAGGTTAGTACATAACAGAAAAAACTTGAAATGCAGATGTCCTTCGGCAGATGAATGGTTAATCAAAAGGTTATTCCATACCATGGAATATCACTAAACAATAAAAAGGAATGAACTAATGACAGATAAAACAATCTGGATGAATTTCCAGATGATTATGTAGATTGAAAAAAATCTAAAAGGATCACATACTCTGTTTCCGTTTATATAATGTTCTTGAAATGACAAAATTCTGAAAATAGAGATCACGTTAGTAGCTGCCAAGAGGTAAGTGGCGGGGGAAGAGTAAGAAGAAAGCGGGTGTGTGGCTATAAAAGGAGATCACTGTGGTGACAGAAATGCTCTGTATCTCGACTATATCAATGTCTATATCCTGGTTGTGATCTTGGTTTTTGTAGGATGTCACCACTGGGGAAAATGCCTAAAGATACAGGGGATCCCTCTATATTTTTTCTTAAAACTACATGTGAATCTACAATTATCTCAAAATAAAAAGTTTAACTAACAGATAGATGATTTCATTTAGGTTAAAATGAAAAATCAGGAGATCCGAGATGGGGATGGCATATGAGGACACCCCTTCCCATAAGCAAAATCAAACATACATGTATATAGGTAGCAATTACTCCTGTGAAACAACTGAATGCTGAATGAACAGTTGATAATAAATAAGAGAACTAGACCAAAAAGAAAAGGCTGAGAAGGCAAAGGAGCCCTCCAGGGCTATGGAGCAGGCCAGAGGAGCAGGTGGGCACCATTGTTTGCATTTCCCTCATGTTGATTGGGTGGCTAGGAGCTCTATTCAGGTGCTTTGGCCTACTTGCAAAATCACCATGGAGAGTTCCCAGCTACACTGCCAGGAGCCTTTTCCCTCCAAACAAAGGAAGCAAGCAGGAACAATAAGGTATCACCACACCTGCAGGACAACCTGCCCGGAGCCACTCTGCTGGCAAGCTAGTGCCCTAGGCACCATAAGCATCTGCTGGGCTCTAAGCAGCTTCTCAAAACTACCTGGTACATACAGCCTACAGAGAGGTTTCTTCTACACAGGGAACATTTTCCATAAAATGAACAAGAGAGAGACTGTATAGTGATGACTGGAGGGCCTCAGGAGCTCTCTGGGGACCGCAGGAATTCTTCAGGGTCAGAGGAACTGGTGAGCACCACTGTTTATGTCATCCTCCACCTCCACTGAGTAGGCAGGGGGCTCTCTCCAGGTGCTCTGGCCTGCCTGCAAGGTTGTCGCAGTGTGTTCTGAGACACGTCATCCAAGCTCATTTGGGCCAGAACTAAGAGGATGAAGAGTGCGTTACTTCACGCCTTGGCCTGCCTACCCACCTGGGGCTGCTCTGGCTTAGCAGGCCAGTGTCCCGCATGTCCTAAACGCCCACTCAGCTCCTACCTACTTGCCAAAACCACCCTGCACACACGATCTATTCAGAACCCTATTCTACATAAGACTGCTTTTCCAAGACTAAAAGAGACAGCTACTTTATTTAATTCATATAAATAAATACAGAAAGTCAAACAAAATGAAAGGACAGAAGAATATCTATCAAAGGAAGGAACAAGAAAAATCCCCAGAAAAAAAACCCAAAGGAAACAGAAATAATTGGCCTGATAAAGAATCCAAAGAAACGATCATAAGGATGCTCAGCAAACTTGAGACTGGAATAGAAGAACTTAGGGAGAACTTCAACAAAGAGAAAGAATACGAAAGAACCAAGCAGATCTGAAGAATACAATAACTGAAATGAAAAACAGATTAGAGGGAGCATTTGTGATCTTGCTTCTCAGCATATGTCATCAGTTTGGTTCAGATATACTCTTATAAAAATTCTCCACAGGTCTGGACGTTTCTTACATCAATATTTACTTGGTATACTGAAGCAGGATTTAGAAGAAGCCCACCCAGGAACACTCTGTGGACCCCAACCAGGTGCTAAGTACAAGCAAAAGCCTATTGTGCCCCACCGGCTCCCCATTTTGCACTGGGTGAACTTGGGTGAGTCTCTTAAAATCTTGGGCCTCTTTGCTTTAAGTAGCAGGCAATCCCCTTATTTGAAATGTTCTTAGAAAATCCTTGAGGAGAGATAAGGGTTAAAATACCCTGGGAAAGGAAAAAAAAAATGGGTTGCTGCTTTTAAGGTCAGCTTTTTAATCGGGTTGCTGAGAGTCTGAACAAAATCTTCGCTGGGTAAATGAGAGACTAAACTCTTTTTAGCTTTGAAAGAGAAAGACCTTGCTTTCCCAGCCCGAATTGCCAATGAGGCAACAATAGTTGTTGCAGATCCCTGAATCCATAGCGGCAGAGTTGAGCGCCGGGAGTTGTCCACTGCAGGAATGCAGCCAATTCTGGAGAAGCTGGCAGAAGCCGGCAGAAGCATTGGGGAGAAGGGAAGGGTGCCCGAGAATGGGTTCACTCCCAGAGAGAGAGCTCCATGCTGTGGAAAGCATCGCAGTTCTGACAGCATCCAGTAAGCTCTTGCTGGCCCCTGCTTGGTTATTCTTAGTAAGAATCTTTGTGGGGTTGCCTGAGGAAAATATCCTCTAGGGCATAAAGTAGTCCTCTAGGGATATCTGCCTTGGCTTATTGGAGATGAGGATCTTTGATACTTCTAAATTAATTTTTGTGTGTATAATTAGAAAAAACCAGCTATAAAGTTTTGCAGAGTGAATAGGAAAAGGAACTATTAGAGACAGAACTTTAAAATGCCTTCTCTCCTAAGCCAAAATGAAACTATAGAAAAGAATTTACAAAGTGAGAGAGAATTTAGATAAATGGGTCAACCTATGATGTTTGTTTAGGTGTCAACCCAATTTTTTGAGGTCTTAAAAATGGCTATCTTTATTTTAAGAGGGGGAAGGTCATTAGGAACTTGACTTCTTAATGACAGATATAAATTGTAAATGCCTCCAAAACAAAAATTGGATCCAACTGTTTCTGTTTGTGTCTGTCTACATATATGTATATTGTAAATGTGAGATAATTTTCTACCTCAAGATGGTATTGTTAAAATTAGTTTAAAAGCAAGTGCTTGTAAAGATTGAGGATTCTAAAATTCTCAGAAACAAGAAAACTAACTTAAAACTTTCAAGTTCACATGATCTAAGATTAACCCTTAGTAAATAAAAGCTAGCTTAAGTTTGTTAGTTTAAAACAGCCATGTTTTACAAAAACAAGTCCATGTTAATAATTGACTTTGACAACTATGAAATATGTTTCCAAATGTTATAAAATGTCCAAGCTAAAAAATGCTCATTGTTTACTTCTTAGTTTTCACTAGAAGTTGAGGCTTTAAGAGTTAAAGTCTCAATATATGTAGGAATAACTTTGTGTGTTCCAGATGGGCCCTGGAACACCTTAAAAAACTTATCTTTGATGTTAAATTGCATGGGGAGCATTGTAAATCAGTGATGAAACTTCCAGAGTATATTGCATGAATAAGCAATGGATGTAAATTAAACAAACAGATGGGGCTATGGGAAACCCAAAATGGCCACTTGGTTCTTCCCTGTTCCCTTGCTTTCTAGTTTTGGCATGTGCATTCCTTTATAAATCATAAGGAGGACTTAGATGAAGGAACTTATGAGCTGACATTATTGAATAGTGACATCTTATACTACCAAGGTTTGACAGAGTCACTTCAAGAAAATGCCAAGTTGGTAACCACTTCCTTTCACCATGAGCTCTCAGCAGCCAAAGACTTAAATATCATTGACTGCCACCTGAAGATTTTTGTTTATTAAAAAGAACATCAAATAAAAACCACTCTCCAACCTCAGTGGAAGGGACCTTATCAGGCGCTGAACCACAAAAAGACAACTATGTCTAACTACGGCACTTGTCTCTCCCTAAAACAGACTTGCCTCTACCTAAGACTGCTCTAGGATGAGAAGCTGCTAACAACAGAGGAAGACAGCAATCCCAAGACATTGACAAATCTTGAATACTTACAAATCGATATTGAACTAAGAATCTATTTGACTGTCTTAATATTTGCTAATGATATTAGTTATAACAAGTTAAACTTGTTCTTTGGGATGTTCTATAAAATATAACTTTATGATTACTAAACACGTATAGTATTACTGTTAATACTCTTTTTATAGCTTATGTAAATGTTATACTAGATGCCAAATACAGAAAAATGAGACAGAAGGAGAACCTCAGATCATGATAGTCCAAAGAATAGAAATAATCTAGAGTATATTTTCACAACGAAGGCTACAAGACCTGACTGCCTTCCATTTACCTGCCCTTCCCCTTTTGGGAAAATTTGGTCTCAACTCACATCATGTGGTTATAGTATTGCCCTTCCCAATTGTCCACATCATTTCAACAAGACGATGTGGGTACTGAGCCTTCCTAGAACTATGAGACCACACTATGTGACCAAAAGGTTGGTCATTAATGCATCCTTCAGATTGATTTATGACCAAAAGGGGGAACTGTGGATAAATAAGGGGTGCTGTAATAAATGATAAATTCCTAACTGGGCAGGTCACCTCCCAGGCCTATAGCTTCTTTAATGAAAGGTTTTTAAGCAAGCCCTGTCCTTGTTCTTGTGTATTTAGGTTAACACACTTTTGAGATGCCAGAGAGTAATACCCCTTAAAGGCATAACCACCCTTAAGAAAGCACATAATCTTCTTAACTATCCTGTAATCCAATCCCACCTTCCTTGGTCCCACCTTCAGGTACTCTTCCTTATGCTCCTTCCTTAATTTTAAATGCTTGAAAGAGGTTGTAAAGCTGTTATTCGCCAGAGCATTTGAGATCTTGGTCTCCAGCATATGTCGTCAGCTTGGTTCAAATAAACACATATAAAAATCCCTATCCCCAAACAAAGAAAAACCATATTAGAAGAGATCAACATCAGATTAGTTAACACAGAAGAAGAAATCAGCGACCTGGAAGACAGACTAGTAGAAACCAACCAATCAGAATAGCAGGAAAAGAATTAAAAAAAAAAAATAAGGATAGTTTAAGAGGCCTCTGGGATAATATTAAGTGTTCAAACATTCACATTATAGGGATCCCAGAGGAGAAGAAAGAGAGAAAGGAACAGAAGCTTTATTTAAAGAAATAATGGCTGAAAACTTTCCTAATCTGGGAAAGGAAACAGGTATTTAGGTCCAGGAAGCACAGAAAGTTCCAAACAAGATGATACCGAAGAGACCCACACTAAGATATACTGTAGTAAAAATGGCAAAAGTTAACAATAAAGAGACAATCCGGAAGCAAGCAAGAGAAAAATGGGTTACATACAAAGGCTATCAGCTCAGTTCTCATCAGCAACTTTACAGGCCAGAAGGAGTATAAAGTGCTGAAAGAAATGAATCTAAAACCTAGTAGGTTGTAATATTATTATTATTTACCTAGCAAGGTTATTCAGGATTGGAGAGATAAAGCATTTCAGGGACAAGCAAAGACTAAAGGACTTCACCAGCATTAAACCAGTTTTACAAGAAATATTAAAGGGTCTTCTTTAAGTAGAAAGGAGAGGCCACAACCAGAAATAAGAAACTGTGAAGAAGGGAAAAATCTCACAGGTAAAGTGAAATATTCAATAAATATAGCAAATTAGACATTGAAAAAAAATACTGTGAAGGTTAAAAGAAAACAGCATAAACTCGACTCAATCTACAATAAATATTAAGATGATATGCAACACAAAGAGATCTAAAATATGACATCGAGAACATAAAACATGAAGGGGGAGAAAAAATTAAGTGCTTTTAGAATATATTCAAACTTAAATACCTATCAGCATAAAATAGATTGCCATAAAGAATGATAAATGTGAACTTCACGGTAACCACAAACCAAAAAATCTAAAAAAAAAACAAACAAAAAACAAAAACACCCCACAAAAACAAAGAGAAAGAAACCTAAACAACACATTAAGAAGAACAGCAAACACAAGGGAAGAAATTAAAAGAAAGCAACAGAGGACAACTATAAAAACAACCTAAAAACAATGAATGAAATGACAGTAAGTATATACTTATGAATAACTACTTTAAATGTTTATGAATTAAATGCTCCGATAAAAAGACACAGAGTGGCTGAATGGATTTAAAAACATGACCCATCTATATGCTACTTATAAGTCACTTCAAATCTAAAGACAAATACATATTCAAAGAGAAGGGATGAAAAGAGATATTTCATGCAAAGAGAAAAAAAAGAAAGCTGAGTAGCAATACTTATATTAGACAAAACAGACTATAAAACAAAAAGGATAAAAAAAGACAAAGAAGGAGATTACATAATTATAAAGGGGTCAATTCAAGAAGAGGTAGTAACAATTGTAGATATCTACACACCCAACATAGGAACACCTATGTTGTTTAAAGGAATTATTAATGTATAAAGGAATTATTACTGAACATAAAAGGAGAAATCTACAGTGATACGATAACAGTAGAAGATTTTAATACCCCACTCACATCAACAGTTAAATCATCCAGATCGAAAATTAATAGTGAAATAATGGCCTTAAATTTCACTTTGGACGAAATCAAGTCAATAGGCATTTATAAAACATTTCATCAAAAAATTGCAGAATACACATTGCTTTCCAAGTACATGGAACATTCTCTAGGACAGATCACACATCACTAGGTTATGAAACAAGAATCAATAAATTCATGAATACTGAAATCATATCATACATTTAAACAACACGATGCTAAACAACTAAAGGATCAATAAGGAAGTCAAACAAAAAATCAAAAACTATCTTGAAACAAATAAAAATGAAAACACAAGTTTTCAAAACTTATGGGATGCAGTGAAAGCAGTACTAAGAGCAAAGTTCATAGTGACAGGCCTATCTCGAAAGACAAGAAAAATCACAAACAAAATCTAACTCTATACCCAAAGAAATGAGAAGAAAAAGAACAAACAAAACCCAAAGTAAACAGAAGGCATAAACTAGTTAAGATCGGAGCAGAAATAAATAAAATAGAAATTTGAAAAGCAATAAAAAAGAGCATTAATACTAAGAGCTGGTTTTTTAAAAAGATAAACTAGACAAACCTTTCGCCAACCATGTCAAGAAAGAGAGCCCAAATCAATAAAACCATAAATGAAATACAAGTTACAACTGACATGACAGAAATACAAAGGATCATTAAAGAATACTAGAGCAAGTATATGCTCCAAATTTTGACAATCTAGAAGAAAGAGATAAATTTCTAGAAGTGTTTAACTTTCCAAGACTGAAGTATTTAACTTCCCAAGCAAAGGACCAGAAAGCTTCACAGGCAACTTCTACCATACATTCAAAGAAGAATTAATATTCACCCTTCTTAAACTATTTCAAAAAACTGCAGAGGAAGGAATGCTCTCAAACTCATGCTGTGAAACCAGCATTATGCTGATACCAAAATCAGATAAAGACGCTACAAAAAAAAGAAAATTACAGGCCAATATCCTTGATGAACATAAATGCAAAAATTCTCAAAAAAGTATTAGCAAACTAGACTCAACACTGCACTAAAAGGCTATATACCTTGACCAAGTGGGATTCAAGCCAGGGATGCAAGGATGGTTCAACATCTGTATATCAATCAATGCGATGCATCACATTAACAACAAAAAGGATAAAAACCATATGATCTCAGTAGATGCAGAGAAAGGATTTGACAAAATTCAACAACTTTTATGATGAAAACGCTCAAAAAATTGGGTATAGAACGAACGTATCAACATATTAAAGTACATATACAACAAACCCACAGCATATATCATATTCAATGGTCTGAAAGCCTTTCTTCTAAGATCAGGAACAAGCAAAGGATGACCACTATCACCACTTCTATTCAACATAGTATTGGAAGTCCTAGCCACAGCAATCAGATAAGACAAAGAAATAAAAGGCATCCAAATTAGAAAGGAAGAAGTAAAACTCTATTGCAGATGATATAATACTATATATAGAAAACGCATACATACAATATTACCCACAAATAAAACAGAATGAAATCTTGCCATTTGTGACAACAAGGATGGACCTAGAGTGTATTATGCTAAGGGAAATAAGTCAGACAAAGACAAATACTATATGATCTCTTATATATGGACTCCATAAAAACACAAAACAGAAACAAAAACAGAACAAATGAATATAAAAAATAAATAAACAAATAGAAACAGATCCATAGAGTATAAAGAACAAGCTGATGGTTGGCCAAAGGGAGGGGGTGGAGAGATGGAAATATAAAGTGAAAATATAAATAAAATGAAATTTATTATGTTGTCCATTTTGGCTCAATATTTGGCTACTCATATAAATCCTAAGTGTAATTCTAATAGAATCTCCTCATTAGTGCTGGGGAATCAAGATCAAAAAGTTAGGCAGAATTCTAACCTTACTGCAATACTGGCATCATAAGCTTAGATTTAAAAGAGGATGACTGATCATTGGTTTAGTAGTCCAATGCTATATTTTCCACTTCCTCCTTCCACCAAAAAGAAATTCTGCTTGATAAACCTGTGGGTAATTATCTAAAATATTCAAGTCAATTCCACTTTACAGATGTAAATACAAGAGAAAATATTAGTGACAACAGGACTAGACTTACGTTTTATAAGTATTTTTTAGATCTGTAAGCAATGAATCAAACACTAGGTAGACTAAAACACAGTACACAAAAAGCTAAAGGATATATCCCCAAAAGGATGCTGAACCTATAACCAGTTCTAGAACTGTACATCCCTATAAAATACGAAGAGATCTCTTGGACGTGACACAAGCTGTGGCTTGCTCTGCCCTATCTCACTTTATGGATTTATGGCAATTTTCCAGTTAAAGACCCATCCCAGAAACCATGTGTGGCTTACATATTTGCCATTCCTACTATGGTATGGCATAAATAAATCATGGGGCTTGAGTCAACACAGCCAGCTTGTAAAGTGATTCATGGAGCCAGCAGTACCATCCCCTAGGACTGTGTACTTTATTACAGTAAACCTCAGAACAAGATACAATTTCCTGACTCAAGAAGCAGCTTTTAAATCAGGACACCTGGACAGTGCTGGGATCACTTAAACAATACAATAGGTCTCAATCCACAACTGTTTCTCAGTGCTGGCCTGCAATTTGCCTCAGGCCTGTTACTTTTAACACTAAATACTAAATTCCAAATGTACCCCTTCTGAGTGAATTATTATGGTGATAGAACTATAGAATAAATAAATGCATTTTATCCTCTTTTCTCCTTTGTCCTTTGTTTTTTTCCTGATTTTATTTACCTACTCAAGAAAATAATGTTCCCCATGTCAAATTTCCCTCTCAATCTTTTCCCCAGTCTTTAAAACTCATAAACCAAGGAGAGCATCTTTTAGAACCTAAAATTAAAAAACAAAAAAACAAAAAAACAAGGGACTGTGAACCTAGCTTACCTCTAGATAATACAACAAGGAACACTAGTTAGGGAGATCCTGGGAACAAAGTTGCAAGGGCATTCTCTGGGCTTGGAGGCCTGCACTGCAATCAGTGAGATTTATGTAAATAAACCAAGATTGGCAATAGTCCCATATCTTATTTAGGAAAACTGGAAATATAACTAGTTGTAAAGGTTATATGTTTGTTGAACTCCTAAGGGATTTTACATTAACCTTTAAGTATAATCACCAAGCTATCTTTTACATCCTCAACTCTTTGAATAAAATGCTCAGAGACACTAAAACAAACAAGATCACATTTCTAGTTATCAAAAAGAACTACTTTTAAGCCAAGAAGCCAAACAGTTTTTAGATAGACAAAAAACTACTAATCCTAATCAATCTCACTTTGGATTTACTGAAGCCTCCATGTCACATGCCAGCCACATCATAATATTATTTTACGCTGCTTCTTATAGAAACCCTGGAGAAAAAGAAGTGTTGTGACTCTCTATTATGACCACAGAACTGACTTCAACACCTGATCCTTTGGGGTACAAATGAGGCAAATTTACTTTTATTCAATAAAGACCTTCTTAATAACCTCTAGCTCAATTCTTGAATCTGTGTTTTGCCAGAAGACATCCAAACAAGGAAGAGGCAGGCAGGCCATTTACATTGGTCATAGAGTTGTTTCTCACTAGGAAATGCCATAAGCCTTTGTAGCCTGACAGAAAGTATAAATAAACATACTGTAAAATGAATCACATTCTAGAGAATTACCTAGTAGGAGAGATCTATTAGAAAAAGGGATTGAAAACAATGTTTATTTCTAGATAAGCCTTTGCTTGCCAGGTTAAGAAACCTGGCAGCAAAAAGGGTACTTTATGTTGCTTATGTGAAAATTGATATCAATGGCCAAATTTATTTCTCTACATAGAAATTACTACATTATCTCAATTTCCCTCTTCAAAGTAGTAAATTTTGATTTGGGTTCATTTTAAATTGACTAGTAAGTTAAGCACACTTTGAAAAAGTACCTGACACTAAAATACACCCTACTATTTTTATGACCTATTTCAAGACGATACATAGGAAAACTGCCAAGAATGAGTCTTGACAAAGATGAATCTGCATTTGTCTCAATTATATATCTATACTGGACTTCAAAATATCCTCAATGGACCCTCGGCCCAAGTCTCAAAAACAAAAACAAAAACAAAAAGAACAATAACCAAAAAACCTCAAAACCATCTACCTATTAAACAAATTTCAAAACACACGGTTTTCTATACATTACAGTAGTTGACTGATACTATCTACTTACTTCATTAGGGTTAATTGATCAATGGTTCTCTCAGAAATGAAAGGATTGTCAGGTTTTTGAGTTCGGCCATAGTTGACTAAGTTTTAAAACTATAACATGAAGATTATTCTTGTCATTAAGGACTATGACCCCTTTTGAAGTTTACTATGCTTTTCCCCTTCAGTTTTCTCCTTTTTAAAGAGGGACCCATATTAAATAAATATGAATACTAATAAATATTTGTAAATAGCCCTGAAAAAATGTAAAGTGATATAATGAAATGTGAAAAAAGGGTTTTCATCTAAGGAAAACCCTTTGGGTATTCTCTCCAGTACTAGTGATTTCTATCATTCAATACACAACTAGACAGGAAGACGAACCTACTCTTGCTAGTCAAGTCTACTTCCTACTCAGACCACTGACTGTTACAGATTGTCCAAAGAATATAAGCTGGTACTGTGTAAAATCTAAGACTTTTAGATACATTCATAAAGAGAGAACGTAAACAGTTTATGTGTAACATGAGTGCTGGCTTATTAGAAATGGTATTTTTCAAAACTGGATGATGGAGATTAAAGTCATTTAAGGTTTAATGACAAAATATATATGTATATATATTTTCCTAATTAAGAGTTTTATGTAAAATCAATATTTTCTTTTTAATCCTATAATCTTGACATCATAATTGTTCCTCTTGATTTGCAATAAAAAATTAAGCAAGTATTAAATAAACACTAAACAGACTATGAAAATATGTATACAAGTGAAAAAAAAGGCCCAAACTCTTAATTCCATTTGGCTATGTTGAACTTCTCTATAATCATCAATAAAACAGCTAGAAGTGTTAGGCACGAAGGATACCAGTTAAAACAGACACAGTCTCTGTATTTAGGAGTTTATAGTCCAGAGGTTGATAAACTATGGCCCATGGACCAAATTAACTCTGCTGCCTATTTTTTTTTCAGTTTGTCTTTGTTTATTATTATTATTATTATTATTATACATTTTTTATATTGTAGTTAACCATATGTTATATACATAAAATTTACCATTTTAACCATTAGGTATATACTTCAATGGCATTAAGTACATTTACAATGTTGTAAAATCATCATCACTATCCATTTCCAGAACTTTTTCATATTTAAAAATAGAAACTCGATATCCATTAAACAAAAACTCCACATTCCACACTCCCCCAGTCCCTGGTAACTTGTATTCTACTCTCCGTCTATATGAATTTGCCTACTTTAAGTTATCTCAGGTAAGTGAAATTATGTATTTTTCCTTTTGTTTCAGGCTTATTTCATTTAACATAATGGTTACAAGGTCCATCCATGCTGTAACGTGTCAGAATTATATTTTTTTAAAAGACTAAATAATAGTCAATTGTATGTACATAGCATATTTTGTTTATTCACTCTCTGTTGATGAATATTTAAGTTGCTTCCACTTTTTGGCTATTGTGAATAATGCTGTTATGAACATCGGAGTACAAGTACTGTTTGAGTGTGTCCTTTCAATTCTTTTGGGTATATACCCAGGAGTGGAACTGTTGTGCCACTTGCTTTTGTAAATAAAGCTGTATTGGAACATAGCCACATGTATTTATCTACATATTTTCTATAGTTGCTTTTATACTACAATGACAGTTGAGTAGTTGTGAGAGAGTCCTATGAAGCCTAAAATATTTTCTATCTGGCCCTTTACAGAAAAAAATTTGCTGACTCCTGGTATAGTCCATTATAGAAAAATGTGGAGGGAGTGGAGAAGCTAACTTTGTCTTATAAAGTTATGTGAGCTCTGTGAGTGTGAGTGTGCCTGTGCATGTGCATGTGTGTGTGTGTTTTGGAGGGGGCAATGGGAAAGGAATCATTAGATCCTAATACCACTACCTTGGAAAATCATTCATGTTGTTTTTACACTTAGATTATAGTCACAATGCTAACTCACTAAACTAAAGTATTTAGTTTAGGGTTTTCAAACTATACTTCAGAGCTTCAGTGAGCTTTACACTTTATCATTGTAAGTTAACTATACGGTTCCTTATTTTTCTCAACATTGCATTCTCCCTTGGCTTCTGTAAAATCACTTTCCTGGTTTACTATCTAACTCATATATAATTTCTTTGTTTCCTTTGCTGGATCCTGTTCATTCCCCAGCATGTTCATATCTCTGTGCTCCATCTTAAGCCCTCTTCTCATTTTATATTCTTATTCATTCCCCCTTGTTTGAGCTCCAGACCTACAGATAACCAGTTGTTGATTAGAAAGTCCTATCTTAATGTCCTGTATCTCAGTGGACCACATCAACATCCACCTAGTTTCTCTATCCCAAACACCTAACAGCCATCCTAAACTCCTCTATTTCCTAACCTACCACATCCACTCAATAAGCAATAAATTATGCCTTTTCCGTTTTTTAAATATTTCTCAAAAACCTCTTAGACCTCATAAGCATTGCTTTATTTCAGCAGCTTGATAACTCTAGATTACTATAGTTTTCATGACTTTAATTTTGTCCTTTATTATACCTCATTCTCCACAGTAGAATCACGTATTTAAAATAAAAATATGAATATCACATATATGCTCAAAACATTTAATAGCTCTTTATCACTTCCAGGATGGAGTAGTCAGCCTCCAACATGGCCCCCAATGATCACAGCCTGGTATTCACACCCTTTTGTAGCCTCTTTCTCCATTTTACCAGTGCTGATCTGTGGGTAGACAGTTGCCATGCTGTGAGCAGCCCTACAGAGAGGCCTATTCAGTGAGAAAATGAGGTCTCCTGCAAACAGCCAGTGAGGGGGCAAGACTCTTTACAACAGTCATGTGAGTGAGCCATCCTAGCCATAGTTCCGGAAGTCATAATCATGCTTCATATGACTGCAGTCCCAGTTGACACCTTAACTGCAACCTCATGAGAGGTCTTGGGCCTGAAGTGCACAGCTAAGTGTTTACCAAATTCTTGACTATATGAAACTGAGGTAATAATTGTTTTAAGCTACTAAGTTTGGGGTAATTTGTTGTGTAACAACAGATAACTAAAAACATGATAAGAGCCAAATTCTTTAGCATGGTACATAAAGGCCTTAGTACATGAGCTATGATTATGCCTCTCTCTCTTCCATTACCTATTCTTATTTATATTCTAATATTACTGAATTACAGTTCTCCATGTCTTATCAACTACTATCCAACTTTTAAAATCCTCTTCTGGTACAATATCTCCTAGAAGCTGATCAGCAATTCCTATCTCCCATTATGTCTCATATAATTTGACTATTGCCAGAATTCTGTGCTATGTTTATACATGGTACATTACAGGGCCAGCAGCACAACACAATTTGAATTGCAGTTGATATGTGAAAGGTACAGTGTGGCCACACACAAGTAGCTTTATGTATATGTTCCCATTTTTTCACTTGCTTTAACATATTTATTTATATATCTCTCCTTAGCACCTAAAATAGGTATTCCATAAACACTTGTTGAATAAACAGACGAGTTAAATTTTGGTTATAATCATATTACACAAACATTAAAAAAAAACCCTGCAGAGCCAGCAATTGTAACCCATCTCCTATTTTTAGTTATTCTAATTCAAGAAATAAATTCTTTAACCCTAGAAAAGGAAAGGTTACAGAGATATAGAGAATGTATTCTAGGCAATCCATATACAAACCAAAAAAATTTTTTCTGTTGTTAAAAGGAAAAAAACATGTGGATTTTAGGTTCTGGAGTTTAGATCAGTGTTTCTCAACCCTTTTTACAATATGGAACTCATAGAAAATGATAATATTTGTATAGAAAACAGGTTAAAAAGATGAGGCTTCTCTTGCCCCACACCTAACACCATTTTGTAACACATCAGTATTCTGCAGCACCCTGGTTCATACATATTGTATTCTCTCAGAATGCCTTTAAAATTAAATATGGCAATTTTGCCTAAAGGTATGTTTCTGAATTTCCGCCCCAATACTTAGAAGAAATAAATAAAACACTGTAAAAAACTGTAAAATATTCATCTGCAGGAACCAAACAAGACACTCTCAACTTTAGAAGCAGGGAAGGAAATAAACCAAAAATTCTGGTGGGAAATGGAGGGGTTCTTAACTGTATTCTATGCCCACAGACAATACCAAGGTCAGAAATGAAGTGACAAAATTGTGAGAATTCCCAGTCATACAGGGTGAAATGATAGCTCAAGAAATGAAAGTCAGGAGAAATACTTATCTATAGAAGCCTCACACAAGAAAAACTACCAGGATATACTGTTTTCTAAGGATTCTGAGGAATTTTGCAAATGATCTGAACCCTATTAACTTCTATCATTATGAATACATGACATTTATCAAAACTGCAAATGAAAAAAAATTAAGCCAAGGTCCTTCAACATGTCTTCATGGCCCTGGCTGAGCACTGTTCCTTCTCTCCACATCCCTCAGGGTATAGAAAAGCAGACTGAAATCAATTCCCAGCCCTTACACTATGTCTGAAAGGAGGGAGCCATCAGGTGTCAGAGA
The DNA here is from genome assembly GCA_028627145.1 of Eidolon dupreanum. Classification (NCBI taxonomy): domain Eukaryota; kingdom Metazoa; phylum Chordata; class Mammalia; order Chiroptera; family Pteropodidae; genus Eidolon; species Eidolon dupreanum. Next base: position 77,606,994 of record CM053503.1, on the reverse strand, counting down.
AGGTAGGGGTAGAAATGGCATCAGGGAACATTCATCCACTCTACATTAGAAGAAACACATCAAGAATTTCATAACCAGCTTAGTAATTAATTCTTCAAGTATAATGTCAAAATAAACATTGTCAAGCATACAAAAACAAAAAATAAAAGAAAAATCCAGTATTCATAACTTTCCTAAAAAAGCCAACTAATGATAAAATTCAATAAACAAAAAAGAATCAAAGAATTCAGAAAAGTAAAGAGAAAATGTGGTAAAGGATAGGTGATAAGTACTGAATTTAAGTGAAGAACTTAGACTAAGTAAATTTGGGAATTATATATAATTGTAAATGTATATAACATAAAATCAAATGTAAATGTTATAAACCTTGGTGAAACTGAAATAAAAATACATCTTTAAATATTTGTGAGAAAAAGTGTTAATTTCCTCATTTTTTTAGAGTGTGGGGTGAGCTAATATTGATTAAATGTTGAAAAAAATAACCCTAATCTCTTAACTTTTTAAAATTATTGGGAAGATTGTTAAGGAATTCTCCTCCTGTACAGTAAAGAAATAACCAACTGAAATAACCAAAAGAAATAACCATTTTGTAAAAATCAAGTCAAATCAAATCTTTATTCAAAATGCATTTTATTATGATTGATTTTCCCATTTTTTCTTCTGTATATGTGTACAGAAATATGACAGGAATTAATACTCACTACAATGATTATTTCCTAAAGAGTTGATGTTTGGGCTATTGCTTGCTTTCTTTTTTCTACTTTTTGCTATTGCTTAAATTTTTAAAAAGAATGGAATAATTATAAACCTCTGACTTGAGGTACACTATGAGACATAAGAACAAGCACATGCTTTGGACTTCAACTTAGTCATGTCTTAGCTGTGTAATCTGAGACAAGTAATTTCTCAAATCTCACTTTTCTTAGCTAAAAAATGGTAAGACAAATACCTAAATTTCCCAGAGTAGTCATGAAGATTGAGACCATTTAAAATAATACAACTCTATTACAGCTGTGAATCTGGCACATGGTAGGCACTTAACAAATGTTAGTTTTCCTATAGAGCTCTGGTTGTGACAAAAGGAATAGAAGAAACCCAATTAAACTTCAGGTTTTATATTTCTCATCAGTTATATTTGTTAACCTTTAGTTAAGAGTCAAATAGATGTGAGGTTTCATTTCCCAAGATCAGTGCAGCTAAGGACTGTATGCTTTGTTATAACAGGGTGACCAAATGTACTGTAAGGGATTTCACAATATAAACTTTCATGTGGTTCCAGAGTCTTTCCTTTCTCTTCTTGACAGATCAATATCTTCTTGACTCAAAGTAAAGAGTATATTTAAAGTATATTAACTACATGCTCCCACCCCTTGCCCCCCGCCCACTGAGATGCTAACAGAATCTATTGCATCCTGAAAGTAAAGGCTATAATTAGCAATGAAAACTAATCACCACAGAACTGATCAGTTACCTTAAAAACAAAACAAAACAAAAAAACAAAACAAAAGCAAAAAAACTACCTTCCCTCAAACTGAACATTAATTACCCCCTTTCAGTTCCATAAAACTAATTTTACATAGTTAAATGTTTTATTTGTAAACAAAGATGAAACCTACAGGGTTTCTACTGAGAAATTCACTGATAGTTTTATGGGGGTTGCCTTGTAAGTAATAAACCTATTTTTCTCTTGCTGCTTTTAAGTGTCTATCTTTTGATTTTTTGACAGTACAAGTTTAAGATGTACAGCATAGTGACTAGATATACATATACTATTAAATGATAAATGATTACCACGATAAGTTTAGATTATATCCATTACCTCATACAGTACCAAAAATTTATTTTCCTTGTGAGGACAACTTTTAGGATTTACTCTCTTAGCAACTTTCATACTATACAGCAGTGATAACTATGGTCATATGGTACATGACATCCCCCATACCTAAGAATCTTAAAACTGGAAGTTTGTACCATGTGACCACCTTCGCCCAGTTTCCCCATTCCCCACAACTGCGGTAACGACATATCTGATCTCTTCTATGAGTTTATTTTATTTTATTTTTTTAGATTATACATATAAGTGAGATCATGCAGTATTTGCCTTTCTCTGACTTATTTCACTGAGCATAATGCCCTCAGGGTCCATCCATGGTGTCACAATAGCAAGATTCCTTCTTTTTTTATGGCTAAAAAATATTCCGTTGGATGTGTATACTAGATTTTCTTTATCCATTCACCTACTGATAGATGCTTAGGTTGTTTCCATATCTTTGCTACTGTAAATAATGTCACAATTATCACCAAGGTACAGATATCTTTCTGAGATAGTTATTTCATTTCTTCTGGAATATACCTAGAAGTGGAGTTGCTGGTAGTTCTCTTTTTAAGTTTTGGAGGAACTTACATACTGTTTTCCATATTGGCTATACTAGTGCACAGAAGTTCCCTTTTTTCCACCTCCTTGCCAACATGTTATTTCTTGTCCTTTTGATGAAAGGCATTCTAACAGGCATGAGGTGATATCTCATTGTGGTTATGATTTGCATTTTTCTAACGAATAGTGATGCTGAACACCTGTTCATAAACCTGTTGGTCAATTAGGTGTCTTCTTTAAAAAAATGTCTATTCAGGTCATTTGGTCATCTTTTAATTGGATTTTTTTTTTTTTTTTTTTTTTTTTGCTATTGAGTTGAATGAGTTCTTTATATGTTTTGGATATTAACCCCTTGCCAGATATATGATTTACAAATATTTTCTCCTATTGAATAGGTTGCTTTTCATATTATAGTTTATTTCCTTTGCTGTGCAGAAATTTTTTGATTGATGTTGTCCCACTTATTGATTTGCATTTGCTTTTGGTGTTGGATCTAAAAAAATCATTGCCACGACCAATGTCAAGTAGCTTATCCCTGTGTTATCTTCTAGGACTTTTCTGGTTTCAGGACTTATAGTCAAGTCTTTAATCTACTTTGACTACACTGGGTATCTATTTTGAATATTTAATATTTTAGATATCTACTTGATTTTTGTGTATGGTGTAACACTGTGGTCCAGTTTCATTCTTTTGCATGTAGCTGTCCAGTTTTGCCAATGCCATTAATTGAGATTATCCTTGCCCCATTGAGTATTCTTGGATCTTTTGTCATAAATTAATTGATCAGATATGCATGGGTTTATTTATAAGCTCTCAATTTTGTTCCATTGTTCTAAGTATCTGTTTTTATGCCAGTACCATACTATTTTTATTACTATAGTTTTTTTTTTTTTTTTAATATGGTTTGGAATCAGGAATGGTGATGTCTCCAGCGTTGTTCTTCTTCAGGATTATTACTTTGGCTATTGAGGGTATATTGTGCTTCCATACAAATTTTAGGATTTTTTTTTCTACTTCGTAAAAAATGTCACTGGAACCTTGGTAGGAATTGCACTGCATTGATAATGGCTTTGGATAGCACGGACATTTAACAATATCAATTATTTCATCCATAAATACTGGGTATCTTTCCATTTACCTGATTCTTCTTCAATTTCTTTCATCAATATTTTGTAGTTTTCAGTGTAGAGCTCTTTCATCTCATTGGATAAAGTGTATATCTTAAGTATATATGTCTTGGGTAAAGTATATATCTTAAGTATTTTATTGTTTTAATGCTATTGTAAATGGGAACATTTTATTTCCATTTCAGATAATTTGTTGTTAGTATATAGAAAAATATTTTTATATGTTGATTTTTTATCCTGTGACTTTACTGAATTTATTAGATCTAAGGTTTTTTTGGTGGTATCTTTAAGATTTTCTATATATAAAAGCAGGCCGTCTATAAATAGAGACAATTTTACTTCTTCCTTTCTAATTCTAATGTCTTCCATTTCTATTTTTTAATTGTTCTGGCTAGGACTCCAGGTACTAAGTCGAATAGAAAGGAGAGGAATTCTTTAAGCTGATTTTTCTGGCAACTTATGAGCTTCATAAACTTGGATAGCCAAATCTCTCCCCAGATTTGGGAAGTTATCAGTTATTATTTCTTTAAATAAGCTTTCTGCTTCCTTCTCACTCTCTTCTCCTTCTGGAACTCCAATAATTCACAAATTAATCTTTTTAGTGACAGTCCACAGATCACATAGTCTTTCTTCATTCTTTTTCCTTTGTTCTCAAAGTTCCTGTCTTCATTTTCACTGATTCTTAACTTCTGCATGATCAAGTCTGTTGTTGATACATTTTTCACTTCATTCATTACATTCTTCAGTTCTAGAATTTGTTTAGTTCTTTTTCATTTCTATCTTGATGTTAAACTTCTCATTTTGTTCATTTATTTTTTTCCTGATTTCACTAAATTATCTTTCTGTGTTGTCTTGTAGTTCATTGAGTTTCCTTAAAACAGCTCCTTTGAATTCTTATAGGATAAATCACAGATTTCCATGTCTTTGGGTCTCATAACTGGAAAATATTGCAATCTTTTGATGGTGTCATGTATCCTTGATTTTTGATGTTCCTGTGAGTTTTGTATTGCTGTCTTTACATTCAAAGTGGAAGCCACCTCCTCCAGTCTTTAGTAACTGCCCACTCCAGTGTGTCCTAAATCATCTTTTTCTGTTCTGACAGAATGCTGGAATTTCTGTGAACCTAGACTTCCACAAAGGCTCTCTTCTCTGTGGGTGATTTTCTATGTTAGTGTTCTCCAGGGGCTCCCAGACCTTGGTTAACAAGGACTGAAGCGGGTTCACATATCACTTCAGGATCCACAGCCAGGAATGCATTGAGTGGGCAAGACTCTGTCCAAGTCCCTTGGTGTATGGTGGTGGATCCCACAGGCACTTGTGTGTGGATGGATGCTGAATATTTGTTGTTGGAGAGGACGGGGACAAAGACAATAAATATCTTATGCCACGACGATGCTGATGTCATTCCTCTGTCTTTCTACTCTTTGAAACAAAAATGTACTGCCTGTCACTCAAAAACTGTAGAAAGGATTAGAGATATCTAAGAAATGGCTTTTTGCAGTCTAAATATGGCTTACACAAGTGTTATGTTGTCTGCACGGCGTTTTGTTTTGTTTTTAAATGAACCTTAATGTCTTTAGACTGTTCCACTTCAATCATTTATATTATGTACCTTTTCAATAATTTTTATCATTTTTTGGTCCTTAAATATGTCTGAATTTGCTATTACAGGCTTGTAAGATCAAAAAATCGGACCAAGCAACATGGCAAAATCTCACTTATGCGGATTGAACAGCGAATGCCTAACATTCAGGTAGCTGCTTAAAAATTTAGAGTTGTCTCGTACATTCAGAAGCATAACAGCTTGGTGGGAGAGGACTAGTTCCAGCCAAAATGGAAGTCCCTTGCATTTAACCCATCCTGACTATGCTGAAACATTTCTGAGCATTTGAGTGTAAATGAGAAATCGTGGAACCTTAGTAGGGGGTCACCACTGTGGCCTGTGCAGAAATCTGAGCCATTCAGGGAACATCACCACAACAGAGTAAAAATATCCACAGAACTATGTAGTCAATTATTCAAGCCAAAAACAAATGAACCATCCTTGATTCCTCCACTTCCTTCATCCCCAATATCTAATCTATCGGAATGTCTCAGGCTCAGCCTACAGAAGATATTCTACATCTACAAGCTTTAAGAACATAAATTAGACCATGTTACTACTATGGTTCAAGTTCTTTGATGGCTTCCCACTCCCTTTAGAATAAAAGTCAAATTCCTTTAAGGTCTTAAATGACCTGGATCTTGCCTATTTCTTTGAGCATATTTTTTATGAGTCCTCTTGTTTATTACACATTTATCAATGGTCTTTTTTCTATTTTTCAAACAGGTCAAGCTCATTTCTGCCTCAGGTCCTTTGTATCTGCATTATATTTGGCTTGATATAATCTTAACCCAGAAATTCACATGGCTAGCTTCTTTTTAACATTAAGACATCTAGAAATTTTTGCAACACACCATCAAACCCCTCCTGCTAACAATTTCTATAAAAGAGCACTTGTATTCACTTCCTATTACTTAATAATTATCTAAAACTATCTTATTTATTTACCTATTTTACGTTCTTTCCCTCAACTAAAATGTAAGCTCCATAAAGGCAGGGACCTTATCTGTCTTGATCACTTGTGTATCTGATAGTAGAACACTTTCTAGCACATGAGGGATATTTAATAACTGTTTGGTGAATGAATGAATGATCTTCAATCATTATATTACTTGTCAGTAGTGATCTGAACTTTCCAATTATTCCTTTCAGCTTGGTGTCTGAAAGTTCTTCCAGTCCAATGGAGAACCCATTAAAATGATACTAAAAAAATACAAATAAAAAATGACATCACTGTTATGGGTTTATTTCCTATTTGTATTTCTTTAGTATCAGTATCAGATAGGAGAGTCAAACAAACTTCTAGAAGAAATAAAAAGAAAGCAAGTATGCTGTCAGATGAACAGAAAAGGAGAAAACTGCAGTACAGGATACATGCAGTAGGGGGCTACTGCTGAGATGGGAGCAGATCTTCCCCTGCAAAACAACAAAAGGATTCAGGACTCAAAACCAGCACGTGTGACAGGTAGAAATGAGAAGCCAAAAATAAGGCGTTTCATTCAAAGTCTATCTATTGAATAGCTCTTCACTTTCTTATCTTCTATATAGGAAAAGCAGCTTATTATTTTCCCCAGCTATGACAAGCAAGCAACCAAGCAGAGGTCTGAGGGGACCTTCTCTATGGTGCTAAATAAACTACTTGGGTAGATCTAAGACTGGTTATGAAAGGTTGGTACTCCTGAGAAAATTTTTCATTTTTCAATTTGGGGGGAGCCTCTAACCTAGCAGCTGGGTCTATGCCCACCCATCCTAAAGCGATGCCTACCAATTGACAAGTTCTGCTTGTGTATATCAAACTATTTGTCAGCTGCATCACTCAGAGGAGAGGGCTAGCAGAAAAGTAAATCTACAAATAACACCAAAGGAATCTCAATTCGGCCACCTACTGCAAGCAGCTCAATTCTAAAATATGGATGTACAATTAAGGACATTAGATATATGTGGAAAACCTCCACAATGAAAGAGGAAATAAATCTATAACTGAGGCAGGAGAAAACACAATTAAAGAAACAGAAAAATGTTTTTAAGGTCTAATTATGTTTCTCAAACAAAATCAAGAAGATATTAAAGCTACGAAACAAGATTTAGGAGGGTAAAAAAAAAATTCTGATTATAAGGAAATTAAAAAGCTTATTCCATCCTCCCTCCCAAAATCAAAAGGCTGAAGATAAAGTCAAGAAAATAACCCTAAAAGTAAAGGAAGAAGAAATAGAGTAAAAAGTAAGAGAAATTGAGGATTAATCTAGGGAGGTCCCAAATCTATCTGCTAGATTTTGGAAGGTGACAATAGTGAAAAGGAAAGAAAATAGCCAAAGAACTAATAGAAAAACTTTTCTGACCTTAAAGCGGGAAGAAAGACAGAGACAAAACCCCAAACCCAAGAGTCTTCAGTTTTAAAGAGAGAGAGATGTTTTACTAAATTCACGCTTTGAGGCACAAAATACATAGCAGTGACAGATAAAGAGCAATATAGAAAGCCATAGCTGGGCTAAAATACAATTTAAATATATGTGTGGAGCAGAAGTACAAAGTGATATGTAGGACTGAAGCCATAGCTTGCCAGAAATCTAGATCAATGAGTGAGTTGGGATGGCTAGGAATTTGACTCCTGATGGAATCTAAAATCACTTTATAGGAGATACAGGCTCATTACTTAAAGCTAGGGTCCACAATTCCCTACCCTGACCTTTCCAAATTGTTAACTGCTCTAGAACTATGGCATAGAAAAACAAAAAAACAGTCTTGAGAATAGAAACAGAACAAAAATATTTACTAGCTTTGTGACTTGATCTCTGTAAGAGTTTCAATATCACCCTAGGTCAGGAACCACTAGTATCCTGAAAATGTTCATGGTACCACTATTTTTAAGTGCCCCGAACTCCATAATTTATTCAGTGTTGATGGACACAGGTTACTAGATAGAAATTTGATAAATAAATAAGTGGTATAGTCACATAATGTAATACTACATAGTATGAGACTGAAGAACCATTAACTGCATGTAATAACTTGAATAAAAATGTAAAGTGAAAGAACCCAGACACAAAAGAGTATTTTGTAACGCTATTTATACATAGTACAAAAATGGGTAAAAATACTATATGCTTTCAAGAAGTCAGAATGCTGGTTACTCAAAGGAGGTAGTAATGATTTTATTATTGTATGCCTTCTGCAGTATTGGCATTTCTTGATCTAGGGCTGGGTTACATAAGTTTTTGTTTTGAAAATGTAGTGAACTGAACAGAGAGTATATATATATATATTTTTTTTCCTAAAAGTATAAAAATAAAACAATAAAAAGTTTAACAAAAGAGTATTGAAATTAAAAACAAAGACTAAATAAGTAGACACTTATTGGGTATAGTTAAAAATAGAGCCAATGAACTGGAAAATAGTATTAGGAATTCACTCAGAACACAGAACAGAGAGATAAAGAGATAGAAATAGACAAGAGAAATTATGAGGCATGGAAGAAGGATTGAGAGACTCTAAGTCTACAAGGATCTGCAGAATAAAAAAATTTTAGAGAGAATGAGGGAAGGAAACTATTTGAAGAGACAAATGTTTCTAATTTTCCAAAACAGAAATAAAAAATGAGTCTTCAACTTTAAAGAACTGCTTTATGTCTTATATAAAATGAATAAAAATAAAAGTTCAACTGTCAGAATTTAGGAGCCAAAGGCTAGGGAGGAAGATAAGTGGAAGGAAAAGCTGAGGTACTGATAACCTTATTTTACATAGTGGCTAGTCAGAGAGAGCCTATCAGAAGTTGACAGAAGAGAAATTAGAGTTTTAAGTGTATGACTTAAAGTCGCAAGAGTAATAATAAGAGTACTAAAATAATAATACTAGTACAAAAGTTGGGAGAGTGAAGAAAAGCAGCAGTAGTTTAAGTGAGCTAAATCTTAACCTTGTGTAGCAAGGAATCAACAAGAAATAACAGTATGAGCCTAAAGTCTAGAGTGATGAAGAAGCCTCAAAAAGAAAAAATAATTCACCCTAGAAGGTAGAACTGAGAGCAAAAAAGGTAGTACCATTGCTTTTTCTCATAAGTCCTTCTGTACTATTTAATTCTTCATGACAGTTATGTAGTATGTTAACACACACACACACACACACACACACACACACACACACACACACATCTTACAAAAGAAAATAGAAAATGTTGGTCCTATAAGAAGTGAAGTTGCTGTTCCTGGTTACATAATAGAAGATATTGGTTCTCAGTAGTAAACAAAGAACAGTTCTTAAAACTTCAACATTGTGTCTATTGCTTCTGGCTCTAGAACTTAAACACCTCCATCACTGTTTTTATAATGTGCTTCCATTGGAAATTGTCAAACTTTTCTTCAAAATATTTTAAAAAGAGAAACCAAGCATGGTAGAAAAATGAGGTCAAAAGTCTTGGAAGCTTTTAGCTTAAATCATCTATGACTCTCTCCTTTCTTTCAAACTCCACATACATCTCTGACACTAAATCTTCTATTCATTCTACCACCTCAAATTTTCTTCATCTGCTATCTCTAATATAAACTTAATTCATTATTTCTCACCTGAATTACTTTAATATCTCCTTTTTTAGTATCTTAATTTTCACAATTTCCTTTCCTCAACTAGGTAAGATTTAGAAGAGTAATATTAGGTTCAAAATGGGAGCCAAAGTTTTAGATCTGTTTCTTTCTATTAGTATAACTGGCAAAATTACTCACTTTATTATAGTCTTAGTTTCCTCATCTATATAATGAATATACTGAAGCCAGCTCTCTCACAGGCTCTTATAAATTAACTTACATAAGGAGGCTTCCATAAATTAACAAAATAGGTACCTGGAAAACAGGAAAAACTCTATTATTATTATATTTATTTCATCTTTTTGTGTATCAAATAGGATTTCATTTATAGAAGGGAGGTTATCATTAAATATTTGTGTGATGTGTGACTGATTTGGCTTAGGCTGGTATAAAATTATTTTTGAGATAGATCTATTTTGAAAAAAGTGAGATAAAATACAACTTTTTTTTAAGATTAAATGAAAAAAACACTGAAAGCAGTGTAGCAGGGAAGGAAGAGACAAAGCATGAAAGTGAGGTACTAAGGACCAGGGCATGGTGAGCAAAAGGAAAGGGCTGGTTTAAGAACCTTAATAACATGCTAAGGTGCCTGAATTTTATCCTGAGAGCAGTGAATGGCCTTTGGAAATTTTCGAGGGAAAATAACATGACTACACACACACACACACACACACACACACACACACACACAAAAGTATTAATTTGGAAGAAATGAAGAAAAAGAACTAGCAAAGGGCAAAACTAGTTAATAAATGATTATTAACATGCTGTTTTGCAAAAAAAAAGTAATAAAATATTAGAAAAATTGCTATGGGGAGAGGAACAAAATGATATGGAGATATAATTCAAAGGTTGAATCAAAAGGCTATATGACTGAAAAAGCTGTGGGGGTGCCAAGAGCAAGTAAGTAGTTAGGAATTATTTACTGGTTTCTGCCTTGAACAACAAAATAAATGGATTACATTTATTGATGTTGAAATTACTGGAAAAAGAGCATTTTTGTAAAAGAAAACGATGAGCATAATTTTAGACATGTTGAGATTGCTTGTGGAATGCTCAAGAGGTCATTTACAGTTGGCAGCTGATGCAGGGGTCCAAAGCATAAAAGAGAAGTATGGGCTTGAGTGAACAATGTATGTGTGTGTGTGTCTGTACCTGGAAATCATCAGCACTTATAGATGTTAGTTATAGCCATTAAATAGTTAAAATTACTCGGAGAGAAAATGTAGGGTGGAGAAATATGGAAGGAGAAGAGAGAGAGAGAAAGCTGAAAATGAACTCAGGGAGCTTCAATCTTAAGGGAAAGAAAAAGGAGCCCTTTAAGAAATGGCCAAAGAGGTAGGAGGTAAAACAGGATAAATAAGAGACCAAAAGTCCATCTTCAAGCAGTGTGAAGAACTTCGTATAGAAGTATTTATTTGGTGGGGCTAGATATCATCTCATGCTGTATAATCATTAGTGTAAAAGGCTTCTAAGTAACTAAAGTACTTGTGTAAGGATACATTTATCCTGCTAAAAGCAATTTATAAGAACTTCATTATTAGAACATAAAGATTTGAGAAATAACTCTAGAGGGATAGGTCCACAAAGACACATGAAAATCACTCGTTAACAGAAATGTCTTATACCTTCCTTCTCCAGAGTAACTGGCACTTAAAACATAAACGAGTTATAAATCTGAATTAATGTAGCAATTAGTTAACTTAGGACACAAGATATAGAACTAAAACCAGGCCATTGAGATAGGATATGAAATAATTTTTAATTGTGTTGATTTTCAATATTAAAGAGTTAAACACAAAACCCCAGTAGTTATGGACCATTATAAATGAGATGCTGTACATTCATTACCAACTGAAATACTTTAGTTCTAGCAAAATGTAGGTTAACTTATTATTTATCATCCACAGACTTTTGAAATTATTAAAAAAATAGCACATTAAAGGATTATCTAAAATTGAGCCTGGACTAATGTGACTGTACCACAGTCTTTAGAGAAAGATATGTAGAAACAAAGTTCTACTTTGTGTTGGCAATCATTAACCTTTCTAAAAGGGAGAAATAATGAATTTTAAATGACTGAAGAAATTACTCTATGAACTATTCATAAACAGGAAACAAACAAAAAGTACTTAGCTTTTAATCTACAATATTTTCCCTTAATAAGTGATTCTTATGAAAACTCAAGAGGGAGTTTTTTCTCTAGGTCTAAAGTATTACCTTTCGAATATAAAGAGTTATGGTACCTAGTCGGTCTGTCCCAAGTACTTCTTGCATATAATCTTTCTTTGACAAAGGTTTTAACAAAGTTCAATTTGGAAATAGTACTATCATGCAGTATCAGAACTTAGTTTGCATTATTTTGGAAACAGATTGTTTTTCTGTTTCAAAGGCACAATACTAAGGTAAACTTTTGTTATGAATACCTTCAGCTTTACAGATTCAGGATCATTCCAAGGCTGACTAGAAGTTATCTCCTGACAACCAGGCAATTTAGGTAGAATAATGGGACTTAATGCAGTTAGTTAATCAAACTAATTTATCAGGTCAAGTTTGGTCTATTAGGCCAAACTCTGATTTACCTCTTTTAAATTTCATAGCCTGAGTAAATTGTCTTGCTTCTAACCTTGTTCTACTTTGCCACAGGTTGCAAATCAGTATAGTGGGGATTAAGGATTCACTGATAAACTTTTGAAAGATTCTAACACTCTTTAAGGAAAAGTATTGTTAGGACTACTGACACCACACAAACTTTGGCTCATTTTCTCTGAAAGAATAAAAGAAGTTTTTGGATCATGAATAATATCAAAGTAGAAAAAGGATAGTTTCATATCACAATAAAATAAGTTGTCTTCTGAGGGCTGATTTCCTATGGCAGAGAAAATGCTTATTAAATAGAATAAGAAACAAAGGTACTAGGCACACTATGGATTTCTTGAAATTCATCAAGAGAAGCTAAATGGGAAAGGCCCGGGCAGTCTGGCAATGTGCATTGATAATGACTCCCAAAACACTGGTACAAACTGCTTTTATTCATGTTTTATTTTTAAAAATGTGGTTTTCTGTTTCTTCCTTATCAAATGTCCTAAACTTCTGGACCATTATTGCAGATTAAAGACAAAAGGAAACCTGGACGGGGATAATAAAATAATTTTTTAAAACTTCCCAAAGTTCATGTTCTGCCTAAAACCAAAAAAGGGAAGCTGAAGAGTTTCTTTATGCATACCAAAAAGACAAGTTTTTCCTTATATAGTAGGACACAGATCTATCAAATATTTCTTGAAATCAATGAACCAATTCTAAGCCAATAATCAATCTTTTGCTTACTACGACGACTGCCATAGCCTTGACTAATAATGATGATAATTTAATTTTAACAACCCCAATGTGCCATCAACGTCATTTCAGAGATGGGAAAGACACAGATAAGTTAACTTATTCAAATTTACATAGCTAAAAATGTCAGAGATTTTAACCCTAATTTTGACTGGTATCTCTAAATATCAATATTAGCAGCAAGGATATGATTACTGAAAACAATTTAATCTGAGAAGCCTCTAAATCTAAGATTCAATTTATAGAAAATACTAATAATGGAGGAATCTGTTCAATGCCTCCACAGAGATGCAATTAGCAAAATCTAGATCACAGGGCTAAGGACATTTTTTTCCCAACAAATATACTGAAAAAGGTAAGAGATAGAGGGGAAACTTAAAATAGATTTAAGAGACATATGAACCAACTGCAAATATGAACTGATTTGGATGCTAAGTTGAACAAACTATAATCAAAAGTACAAACCATTTAAGAAACACTAACTTTAATGAGAATAAAGAATTACTGTTAATATTTTTTTGCTGTGATAATGGTACTGTTGCTATGTTGTAAAAACAAATTCTCACCTTTTAGAAATATACACTGAAAGATTTATAAAATGATGTCTATATTGTTCTTCCACATAAAACAGAATAGGGGAAGTAAGAATATAGATAACATAACCTAAAACTAATATAAAATAATATTGTCAACTCTAATTGAAAAATAAAAATTAAAAAAAGAATATAGACAAAATAAAATTAACCATAAATTGATCATTGTTGAAGATGGATGACAGATAAATACAGAGGTTCATTGTTTTATTTATTCTATTTTTGAATTGTAGTCTATTAAATAGTAAATCTTGGCAGGCTCTAGAGGTATGTCTACTGTCTGAGTTCCTTTCTCACTCAGCCAGTAGAGTAGACTTTTGAGTTCATCATCACCTCATCAGTATGTCTGTCAGCTGCCAATGATGAAAGAAGACTAAGCCAGTCACTAACTCCTGGGCTTTTCAACTTCTCTAAAGCAAAAGCAAATCCATAACAGATGAATACTTTTTAAACTTACTATACTCATTTACCCATTTTAAATTATTGGCTCACTTAACCCAATTCAGAAAAGACAATGATTAACACTATATATGTCATTAAACGAGCACCATTCAAATATTCTATTGTCAGCTTTAAGAGCAGGAAAGCCAATATGTAAGTTGGGGAGGAGACAAGAGGATGGACCTGCCTTTGATATAATGCTAATAACTAGGGTTCAAGTCTGAGAGAGATCCAGAACTTAGAAGGTAAAACAGCAGAAGTGACATCCTGGTAAAAAGGGTGAAGTATGGGAGCTAGAAACAGCTAACAATACAGGTCTCATGTTGTTTCATGTTGCACATTTAAAATAAAGAGTGTGCATGTGTGCACACGTGCATATGTTTAAAGAGAAGACAAAAACAAAAAGCAATCATTCCTTCAAAGCAAAATATTTTTCCGAAGTCTTCTATTTTGGCATGTGGGTTCAAGTCTTTAATTTTTTTCTGGGTAAAATGTGACCACAGTTCATTCTCTGCAACTAATTTGCAACACTTTATATCCATGCTTAGACTACTTGGAAAGAAAACTCATTTAAAAAATACTGAGAAAACAGATTTTAGATATAAGAAAATGTATTCTAGCTATGATTGTGTTTTCCTTGCACAAATACAGCATTTGATTTTAAATGTTCACAATATGCATGGAATAACAGACTTCGACTTCTTTTTCAAATGGTATGACAGTAAAAGGATCATAGACATTGACCATTTACTTAAATTAAAATACAATTTCACTTATTAAATTATACAACACATGTATAAAAAAAGTGCTTTGAAAACTCATGCTATATAAATATAAGGAGTTGTTATTTTAAAAGTTAATATCTTACCTTGGCTGGAGGGAAAGCTAATACTCAAAGTGAAGACACAATACAATGCCAGTAAATACGAGGTGATGACTCTGGTTGTAAGCTTTTCTATCGCCAGACTCATAATAGTCATCAAATAAGTGTGTTGACATTAAAATTAGAATGATTCAGGTTTCAGACACTACACATTATTAATGTCCAATATTATTTGTCAAAAATTGAATATTCACACTCCTCAAAAAATATATATCAACTTGGAGCATCTTTTTTTTTTTTTTTTTTAAAATACGAGACTACATATGTAATTTTTCCTATTGAAATGCTTAAGAAGCCTAGCAATAAAAAGAGTGATGGACGGGAAAGTAGGTTTCTCAAATTCAAGAGTGTTTTAGCGACCCACTGTAAGGCATACATTCTTATTAGTTTTTCAACAGCAAGACTAAAGAAAATCAGATGTGGAAAAGGAAGTTGCAATAATTGAATTAATCCAGTGAAATCAAAGATCGTTTGGCTGTTCTAAAATGGACAAACTGAAGTTGGCAACCTGGAAAAACACATTAGAAATAAAGTTTGGAAAATATAAGCATGCTCAAAATGAAAAAAAAAAAAAAAGACTACCGAGGCAAGTTGCAGGAGCTTTCAATAAGGATAAAAGTTCAGAATTGGAAAATTTTATTAGCTGAGAAGAGGCGAACCAAAAAGAAACTGTTGAAAATCGTGGAAATATCATTACACATCAACCCTCATTGATGCTAGCTCTCAAACACTTTTCTAGAATAAATTTAGTGTAATGAATAATAATTCTTAGCAATTTCTGTAAGTACTAGATCTAATCAAGATAGAAAAAAAAAAGACAAATAGTTTTGTTTTTTTTTCTCACTGGAAATTGTATACATGAGAATAAATGAATATAGATGTTTGGTTTAGTGGAAAGAATCCAGTGGCAATCAATGTTGTAGATCTAGTCCAACTTCTGTCACTAAATTGGCCTTTTGACTATACATAAATCACTTAACCATTCTGAAGGCCTTAACTGTAAACTAAGAGAATGAAAAGGAAGAAAGAAAATCAATATGCACCAAGAGCCTACTGTGTACCATACATTCCAAGTTATTTTTACATGTTGATAATATTTAGTTTATGCTTATAGCATCCTTGTGAATTAGTTATTTGGTATGCTCATTTTCATAAGTGACGACAATTGGTTCAGAGAGACTAATTTGCCCAAGGTCACGCAGAACCAGGGTTTGGGTCCAGCTTTATTTGATTTTGAAGTCCATAATTTTAAAAGTATACCTCAATGCTGCTGAAGTCTCAAAAGCTGCCAGTAATCTTAATTCTGTACAGTTTTGTTGATGAGAGACTTGCCATCCCTTCTGCCATTTCTTTACTGAAGATCTTACTTCTGACATACTATACGAGCTCCGACAGGATCTCCCTGTCCTAGTCTCTATCCGCCCTCAACTATATTGTGATCAGAGTGATGTTCCTAGGAGATACAAACTTATTTTCACATCCTTGCATAACAACTCAAAATATAGGGAAAATGCCAAAATCCTTGGAAATACATATTAATGTCTGCGTAGTGTGCTTCCAGCTTTCTCGTCAACCATCTTCATTCCAGTTATAATGAGCTACTTGCTACTGCCCAAACACATCTATGTCTTTGTGAATGCTGAAAATAATCTAGAATGTTCTTTCTCTTTCATCCATACAGGAAAAATAATTTCCTTAGCCTTTCTGTATAATCTGTCTCCACCATGTAATTTCTTCCATTCACATGGTTACCAGACTGACTAGTCCAGAACGTATTCCCTCTTCTTCTCTACTGGCAAAAATCTTAATCTTTTTTTTTTTTTGTATTCTAGATTTAATTAATTTTTTATGGTGACATTGGTTAATGAAATCCAGTAAGTTTCAGTTGTGCACTTTAACAGTAAGGCATATATATGTTTACACTATGTATTCACCTCCCATAGTTAGACTTCTGTCACCACATATTTGACTCTCTTTACTCTATCTTCCTCCCTCCTCCTCCCCTACCCCCTATCCTCTGGTAACCACTAGTCTATAGTCCATGTTCATGAGTCTCTGTTTGTGTGTTCTGTTCATTTGTTGCTTTTAGGTTTATATCCCACATATAAGTGATATCATGTGATTTTCAACTTTTTCTGTCTGGCTTATTTTGCTTAGTATGATTATCTCGAGGTCCATCCACATTGTCGCAAATGGCAGTATTTCATCTCTTCTTATGGCTGAGTAATATTCCATTGTATTTACGTACCACAGCTTCTTTATCTAATCATCCATTACAGGTCTTAGTAAGGGTTGCACTCCTCTGATTCCATTTGCCTGATAATCACCTTACTCCCAATTTTTTTTTTTTGGGTTATTTTGTTTTAGGTGAGCTGACCCCTTTCAGTACTTCCTGTACAGCAGTCTTGAGAATTCCCTCAATTTCTGTATGTCTGGAAAGGTCTTTATTTCTCTTTCATATCTAAAGGAGAGCTTAGCTAGATACATTATTCTAGGCTGGTAGCTCCTTTCACTTAATAGTTTGATTATTTGATTCCACTCCTTTCTGGCTTGTAAGGTTTGTGCTGAGAAGTCTGATGATAATCTAATGGGTTTTCCTTTATAAATTAATGTCTTCTTCTCCCTGGGTGCCCTGAGAATTTTGTCGTTGTCACTGATTTTTGATAATTTTAATATGATGTGTCTTGGCGAAGGCCTTTTTGGGTTGAGATAATCGGGAGTGCTGTTGACTTCTTGAATTCCAAGCTCTAGCTCATTCCTTAGATTTGGGAAATTCTCTTCAACTATTTGTCTGAAAATGCTTTCTAGACCCTGCTCCTTTTCTTCGCCTTCAATAATGCCCATTATTCTTATGTTTCCTCTCCTGATGGTGTCAGCTAGTTCTTATATTTATCTTTCATTATTTTTCATCCTTTGGTTTCTCTCTTCTTCCTTCTATTTCCAGATCTCTTTTTTCGATACACTGATCTTTTCCTCCATTTGGTTGACTCTATTTCCCAAGCTTGCTATTTCATTTTTCAACTCTTGCAGTTTTTATTTTTATATCTCCAGAAGAACTATTCTGTTCTTTTTGAGGGTTTCAATATTTTTGCTAAACAACTCATTCTGCTCATTTAACTCGTTTTGAAACTCACTGACTCGTTTTGGAACTCACTGAGTGTTTTCAGAAGTACCATCCTGAATTCTTTGTCATTTAAGTTGTATATTTCTATGTCTGTAAGCTTATTTTCTGGAGGTTTTCTCTTTCTTTCTGAGGTACCTTGTCACCTTGGCTATTCATGGTGTTTAATGGACTATTTCTCCACCTGGGCATTAATGGAAATGTATTCTGCTTTTTTTCTGGAAAGAAGATTTATTATATGAAGGTCTCTCTTTAGTCTGCTGCAAGGAAAGAGCTTTTCATTTGGTTTCCAGTAGTTGGCATCTAAGCCTCTTGGATCCCTGCTTTATATAAAGCTTTAACAATGCCTTTTTATTTTCTTGTAGATATTTAATCATGCTCACTACCTTCAGTCTCAGTCCCTGTCAGTGTTAGCAACAGTTTTGGTAGCGTTTGCTCAGATTCCCCTGGAGCTCCGCGGTGTTCAGTTTTGGAGGATAAGGGGAGGGGCCCACTGGGTTGGGAGTTGGGGGCTATGGCTCAGCCTCGGTTTTGCAACCATGGCTGGTAAAAATCAACTGTTGTGTCTCTGCTGTCCCACTTCTCTGCTTTCTGCCCTGATGATTGCGCCCTGCCACCAGCTGCTTGGAGCTCACAGCTCTCCCAGGCAGGGCTGTTCAGGGATCTCACTGTACCTTCTCCCTCCTCCTACAGGGAGCTCCTACGACCATGAGAGGCAGCTTCTTTATTTTTCCCAGTCCACGGCCTGACAGCTGGGGTTCTGACCTGTGATAGCTCTTATCCACAGATCTCATGCTCAGACATGCTGGTGTGCAGTCTGGGTGGTTTTTGTTGAGTTTTAGATGTTCACCTCATTGTTGTTTCAACAGGAGAGATCTGGGGACGTCTCTCACTCCGCCATGTTTCTCTAAAACCAAAAATCTTAATCTTTAAATATAACTCAATTGTCACCCATTTCCTCTGTGATCTCCCCCACCTCAAATTCCCGAGGAGCTGATTCTTCCTTTGAGCTTCCACAGAGTATCTCATGCATATCTTTATAAAAGGTGAACTTATATTAGTTTTGAGCCTATCTTCTCTGTTGTGAATTCTCAGGGTTTCCTTAACCTTTGTATTATCCGCCCCGCCCCCCCGCCATCCCCACCCCACAGCATCACTGTCTGGGAAAGAATTACTTAATTTACGTTTGTTAAATGAATTAGTCAATCTGAAAAAGGTAATGCTTTTATCATCAGTAAATATCATTGCTTCTTCATTGTCAATGCAATGGCCCTATTTTTAGCAAAACAAACCACAAGAGGTCAAAAATCACCTGGTTTAGGATATTCATGCATATGGTAGAGGGTATGGGGAGGGAGAGGAAGAGAGAAAAGATAGTAGGAGAAGGAGCTAGAAAGAGTCTAAGACTAGACTGTACAGGGTCTTACAAGGAGTTGAGATTTTATTCTATAAGAGATGGGGTGCTGTTGAAGAATTTTAAACTTGAGAAATGACAATGCCTTATTTACTTTGTGGAAAGCTGTTTAGCAGCAGAAGAAAGTATGAATTGAAAGGCGAAAACAAGCTGAAGACACAGGATCAGTAGGCAAATTAAATAGCTGAGGTCTGAGATGATGAGAGGCCCAAACTAAGGTAGTGCAAACATAAAGGAGAAGAACTACAGGGACAAGGAGGGTAGGCAAGGCTTTAAAGTTTAGGGAATTGGATGGAGGTCAGTACCGCTATTTAAGATAGGAAATACAGGAGGCATAACAGATGTGCTGGGAGTAATAATGACTTAACCTTTAGGCATGTAAGAGTTTAAAATTCCTGTAGGACAATTAGTTAAAAATGTCAAAAGACTGTATGAAAATATAAGCCCAGAAAGCTTCAGGATAAAAAGATTTGGAGTCAAAGATACACAACAGATATAAGTGAAGCTGAAAAAGAGGGAAAAAATGAGCGATATTATCTGACAATTATTAAGTACATTTGATATGGCAGGCACTGTTCTGCAGGCATACAGGCATTAATTCATTAAATCTTTATGATATAAGGAGTTTCTATTACCTTCATTTTAAAGATAAGAAAATTGAGACAGATTTTAAGTATAATCTTGCCAGGTTTACATGGTTAGAAATTGGTGAACTGGAATTTGAACCCAAGCAGTCTAGTTTCAGAGCTCCCCCTTTTTGACACAGCCTCTTAGTAGTAAAGAAAGAAGAGACTGCCCAGACTGAGCTTAGAGATGGTAGATGAGTGAGCTCAGGCTGGAAAGGAACACCAACATCTAAAAAGTGGAAACAGTTCACTTTCATAAATATTTTTAAAGTATCTACTACATAATAATTAATGTAAGCTAGATATTGAGAGGTATAAAGAAATATAAGAAACAATTTACAGTCAAGTAGGGGAAACGATTTACAAACAAATAAATACAGAATGACTATTCAACAAAAAGGGGCCATTATCAAAGGAATAGTTGAAGACAAGAAGTATGAGAGCACGGTATGAGAGAGTCAATGAGAAGAAACAGTTTCAAGGGAAAAAAGCATACAATTAGTAGGGTAGCAAATAACTTAGCGCATCCACATAGAATGAAGACCAAAAAGACAACAGTTTATTTACTTTGGTAAATAAACAAATTCTTAAATTTCATATTGAAAAAGGTGCTCTCTCCAGTTAGGTTTTCTCTCAGCTGTAGAATAAAAATTCTCATAATGTAAACACTGCATATGACTATTTCAATTGTCAAATACCTTTAATGGTATGGGATCTAAGTCCCTCATTGCATCAGGTAAATAGACAACAATTTAAGGTCATAAGCACAAAGACTTTTGTTCAATCTCCTATTATAGGGATCCTCAACTCCCCAGCTGCAGACCAGTCGTGGCCTGTTAGGAACCGGGCTGCACAGCAGAAGGTGGGTGGCCGGCGAGATAGCAAAGCTTCATCTGTATTTGTAGCTGCTCCTCAGTGCTAGCATCACTGCCTCAGCTCCACCTTAGATCATCTCAAGTGTTCTGTTCTCATAGGAGCACAGGTCTCTGGTGCCAAGAAGGTTGGGGACCACTAATCTATTACAAACTTGGAAGCAGATGATTGACCACTTCCCGAAGCACAGAAAACACAGAAAATGCTCTGATCATTGGTTCTAAGAGATTAGCACTGCCAAACAAGGTATGGAGAGACATAATTCCTTATTTCTAGGAATATACTATTAATATAGGAGTGATTTATCTTTTACTTTTACTAGCAGAACAGGAGAGAAATGCTTCACACTGAACAGAGAGTACAATGATTTCAATAAACTTATGGAAGAGAAGTCAGAAACAGTAAAGAAAGGCATTTATTATATGAATACCTATGTTATTTATAAAGGCTTCTAAAGTGACTGTATGCTTTCCAGTATATTACTTAAAACCATGGGTAAAAGATATTCTATTTGAAGTGCCCATAGAGAACATTAGTGAAGAACAGAACAATCTTCAGAGGTCTCAATTTCCTAGCAATAAAGCTAGTTTGCCTTTAAACTATACTTAGAGGTAAAAGATAATTCAAAGCAGCAGCTGCATTTTCTATGCTGACAATGCAATATATAACTGATTAAATAAAAAAAAAAATCGTTGACAATCAGGCTCCACAGTGCATATACGCAACAGGGAACTGCTACTTTTACAAGAAATACCTGTGTTTCATATCAGTCTATGCAGCAAATGAAATTTAAGCTTCAGATAAAGTTACATATATTTGTAGCAAAGTGAAGGTCAATCGTTTTGTAATAAGTGCTGGAGGAAAACGACTAAGAAAATAGGAATACATCTAGCTTGAAAACAGCAGGAGTAAAACCCAATTAAGTACGACCACTGCTCCTTATTTGTGATAGTTATGTTCTAAAAAGTCATTGAGAACAATGAATTAGCAAATACTGAACAACTGCTCGTAAGGGAAATGCAGGGTTAGGTTCCTGCAAGCCTTTGGTTGCATTTTCATCAACCTATCAATATATAACTGTGTTTCATGTGTGTTTCTGTTTAAAGGCATCTTATTTAATGTACACTGTTGATTCATTAACATTGAACTCATGTCCAAAAGCACTATAACTCATATCTGAATGGAGCTTAACTAACACACGTATGTCCTCCCTAGGGTATGTCACAGGCTTTGTGTGCATAGGAACACTAGACAGTACTTTGTGCAAAAATGTGAAACAGGTGGCCTAAACAGGTTGTAAAAAGGACACCTATTTACAGAATGAGAACTGAAACAAAAAAGCAAAACATCAGTTGTTCAACCTCAGCTGCTAATGTGCATGTAAGGTGAGTCAAAAAGCTTTGCCACTCTGTCCATGAATGTCTGAGAAAGCATCATGAGTATTGATTTTGGAGTCACAAATACATTCCAGCAAGTAGGTAAATCCACAAATACAGAATCCATAAATAATGAAGGTTGACTGTATTTGTTACTCAAATATATTAAAAGAAAATAAACTTTCATTTTCCACCCTAATAATTAATCCTGCTTCCTATTAGAGTGACTACAATCTAACAGGGGCCACCACTCTTTGTTTCAATTTTTGCTCCTAGTTTAGAAAAGAAGCAATGTAGCTGCTTATCAATAAACAAAATTAAATCTAGGAGAAAATACCTGAGAGATGTACTATACTTCAGCTGTAACATTATAACTTCTTGAATAAAAGCTTGTAAAGATAATTATGGATAAACTCAGACTGAGTTTGGATCTGAACAAGAAATTGAAATTCCTAATTCTTTACCTCCTTAGATTATACTTTACACGATAAGGATTCTCTTTTGCCAATTCTAAGATTAATTTCATTTCTAGCAGATTCTTGAGATGGAAAGGTTTGGAAAGGTACAGTTCTGATTCCATTTGTCGTCAGTATCTTTCAGCAACTCTAAGAACTTAATTTTATATGTGAATACTCTACCTCTGATTTCATGTACACAACTCTATTTCTAAGAGAAATAAAAATGTGTTCGATAGCAATATAAGCAGTGAAAGAATTTACTATGTAGAGATATGGGAAAGCTGCAGCTTAATATATCCTTAGAGTTTGTTAAAGAGGTGCTGAGAGTTCACTTTTCCATTAAGAAGACCTCCAAGTAAACAAACACAGCTGTAGTAAGGAGCTTGAGAAATACTGGGCAGGTTTTTCTTAAAAATATTAAGAATGGCAATAGGTATTATCTAATTTGTGCTACAACAGTGGAGTAACCTTCCTCCTTCCTACCTCCATTCTTTCAAAAAACATCTCTGTGCCAAGTAATGTGCTAAAAAAGAAAAAAAAAACCCACAACATGGCCTCAATAAATTCACAATCTATTGGAAGAGACTACAGGGCAAAAAAAATATAATGTGGTCTGTTATATCTCCAAACTGAAACAACCCAAATTTCTATCTATGGTTGAATGGATAAACTGTTGTTTAGCCATAGTTTGGAAAACTATATAGCCAGGAGAACAAATGAATTACAACTAAATGTAGGGGTAACAGAAAGCAAACATCTGAAAGTTCAAAAGCCAGGAACATGGAAGAAATATGGGCTGAAATTTCTCTTCTTTCCCCTTTTTGTTGGGGATGACATATTCTGACACTTAGTTACTCCCACAGAGGAAATGCTTTTCTATAAACTCTTCTTCAAAATTACAAAGAGTTGAGAAATACACAGTAGATATTTGGCAGTTAACCTTGGAGAGACTGTTGCTTGGAGCTACTACACCCAAACACTAAGCTTCTCAGCAAACAGGGCCTACTGTGGCCCACAAACTAATCTCTGTGGAGGGCCTCACTGAGAGACCCAAATGTTCTATAGCTAGTGCCAACACCCCTTTCAATGCTCTAAAGGTTCACTTGCAACTCTGCACAAATTGCCAGTTTCTCTTGGCTCCAGAGACAGCTTCACCTGCAGGGTTTCATTTTTCTGTTTGACACCTTAATGTTGATTTTCCTACATACTACAAAAGAGCCCTCTCCAGTGCTTCTCACACAATTACACAATCACTCCATTGTAACTCAGAAGAGGATTAATGATTGGGTTTTATTTGATTGTAGTTTTGATTAATCCTGACTTTGTTTAATTTGTGACCTTTGCTGGAATCCCAAGGGCTGGGAATTAGAAATTGCACACTGTACCACTGTACTCTGAGCAGTTTGAGCTTGCCAATTTATTTCACGCCTCATTAGCCACAAAAGCTATGAAATTTTAGTCCAAAAACAGCTTCACATTTTTTCAAGGTACGGGTACAAAATTCTGTATGAGCTTTTCATTCTGATTTAAATATAGTAAGCCAATAATTAAGTCTATCATGGTTATGCCTACGGGGTCCTAATTCCAATTGGCAGGTATCTCAGTAAAATACCAAATCCAGGCAAGTCATCATGATGCAGCTGTCCTGACTTCTCAAAGATTAGAATTAGTTTTTGTGAAAGGTTGAAATAAAAATTTGACCTTTTAGATTAGAAATAAATTATATTTTTTGATAAAATTGTCTTTGAAATTAAAATCATATCCAAATGAATAAATTTAACCTAGTTTGTGTTAAATCTTAAAAATATCACATCATGAAAAAGATGTTGAAGTTTCTAGTTGTTTACTATTTGACAATAATGTATTTATAACATTTTTATAAATAATTGATAATATACAACAGTCTATATTAAATCTTTAGTTTTTGGAGTTCCCAGAATCAACAAATTATTTATAAGAAAATGTAAAAGATACTCTTCTGGATAACACTCAATTCTGCTGATTAATTCAAAAAAAGTTCATTAAAGAATGCAAAGATTATATATAAATGTATATTTCACCGATTTTTGATGTAGGCAAGGTTTGAAGCTCGCCACATGATCTAATGACTTAAAATCTGCATTGTCTTTTTTGTATCCTGTCCAGTTTTAGTTTTGTTAAAGTGGGGCTAATACTTAAAACATTTGAAAGCAATTTCAGTTTAAAACACCTTTAGATTTAAAAAGTGTCCTCTATATTTAATAATTATCTTTTACCCAATTTGACGGTTTTAAATGACTTACTTGTACCCTCTTTCCAAAACACTCAGTCAGCTTTAGTTTCATAGAAATATTTTTTCTTACATGTATGTCATTGGTTTTAGATAATAATAAAAATACTTAATTACAATATTAAAAATAATAAAACAAGTGAAACAAGTATAGGAACAAACACAACTTATAGTTAATCGTACAACTCAACAGGGTTTCTGAGATGTGCAGGGTATATTCAAGAGTAGTCTACTAGTTATTCTAGCATTCTATCAGTCAGTATCTAGCAGAGTGAAAATAAAGCCTGGATTACCCTAGCAAGTAGGTTAAGGGTTAAGTGGAGGTTGGTCAAAAGGGCGTCTTATATATTTAATAGTAGTACTTAGCCTAAAAGTGTCCATTAGTGTGAAAAGATGTTTACCACTTCAAATGACAGATCTGTGCTTCTAGAGGTAGTATAATTGATATCAGTTTTATAAAGTGCTGAGAGGTAGGAGCCATAATTCACTTCTTGGTCTTTCCTAAATTCCATTATACCATCTTTCTCTTATCTTTCTGTCCTTTACATAAATGAACAGAATATTTTACAGGTAGAACAGTACTAAGAAAGGAAAAAGAGGATAAATTTGGGAAGGCGCACAGCCTCTTACTTTAAAATCTTATAAAAAAGCTTCTGAGTATTATGCTGTTTACTGACTAAAATCCAACAAAGCAATAGTAAAAGAAAAAGGCTTTCATAAAACTAGATCATTAGGCAAGTTTCATTTGAAAATACTTCGAGGTTTCACTATAGGTAAAATAGACAATACAAAATGGACAAATTAAAGCAAAAATATACAATGAACAAAGAAACACATAACAGCTATTTTAAGTTTTAAAAAATTATATATCTGTATCTAATTAAAGATGATTGCTATTATCCTCTTAATACAATATGTAAAAATCCTCCACAAAAAAATGTTCATTTCTTGCATTTTCTTTAGAAGGAAAAAGGTTTGACAGTAAATTATAAATTCCTTAGAAAGCTCCATGAAATTTAATTACTACATGAAAGGAAAAACTGGCTGGAGTTTAAAATACCTTATGTCAATTAACCAGGCCAATCATTGTGCATATGTCTAAAATTCGGTTAGGAAAAGTTTCTTGAAGCAGAATTGCAGAGTCAAAGGTCTGTGTATTTTTAAAGTTTTTGATAAATAGGATCAATTTCCCTCCAGAAAGGTTTACTACTTTAGACTACTACCTTACTGTATATACATTTTAAAAAATGTTTACTGTAATGGGGTATTATATGTCTGCTAGTGTGTTAGATGTTTGAGAAGGGCATCTTTTTAATTTAAATTTACTTTGTCGTAAGTGAGGCTTAATATTTTCTTATAGTTTTATTGGCCATCTGCATCTACACTTTTGTGAACTGCTAGTTTATGTTCTTTGCCCACTTTTCCATTAGGGCCAATGTTCTCATTTCAAAGATGAAAAAGCAGAGGCCCAGAAAAGTTAAATAACATCCATAAGGCTCTACAGTGAACTAATCATATTCCTAGAGTTAGAATATGGTATCTTTCTGATCTTTCTAATATGATAGGTGTGTAGGAAGTACTGCTGATATACTAATAGGTAGCAAAGTAAGCATGTCAGCAAAGCAGGCTTACCACACCTTTCAGTCCATAATAAAAAAGGAGATTAAAAAACACATTTTAAAAAGAATATCTGATATTTTTGAAACAATACTGTAAGAGTCATGAGAAAAATCAGAACATTTTTGATATTCTTTACACATATTTTGTTCAAATTTTCACAGTTTAAATCACATATGGAAGGCAAGTAGTCTCTTTTCAGTGAGTGGTTAGTACCTCCAAACACTTGGTTCTGGCTTTGTAATTCTATCTCAGCTGAAGAGTCTAATATGCTAGGTAAAATGAAGTTATATGTTTCTGAACAGGAGAGCTGTGGCAGACACTGCTAGTTGTCTGTTCAATATCCAGTCCATCCATTTTGTTTACTAATGAAATCTGGGTTTTGAATCGAAGAGTCCCTGACTAACTAAAACATATAGTTTTCCAAGCTCCCATGCTATTAGCAGGGCGTGGGTGTGGGAAGTACATGCTACATATTTCTGGCCAGTAAAAAGTAAAAAGAAATATAGTGGGTGGATCTGTGACAATAAGAGTTAGACCTAGATGGCAAATATATTTTGCCCCTTCTATGTGTCTTTCCTCATAGTCTGGAGTATGCATGCAAGGCCTCAGTGAACAGCCATTTTGCAAGCATAAGAAAAGCCATATACTAAATATAGTGAAAAGGAAAGAGCTCAGACCCTTTGGTATCATGGAACCAATAAAGCTGCCCTAGATTGTCTACCTCCACACTTCTTGTTAGGTAAGAAAAATAAAACCCTATTTTATTAGTATTTTCTTATACGTTTATTGAATATAGATAGGGGCATCATTGGGTTTTCATTAAAAATGAACAAAGATAATCCTAAATTATATTGAAGTAACATGTCAAAAGTAATAATTGAAAAAATCATTATAGCATTTAAATGTCAGATAGCTTAGAGTTGAGAGAGCTCTCGAGAGTTAGGAAGACTAGTTGCAGTTTTCTAGAGATAACTTGATAAATACTAAAATGAAAGTGACTGTAGTAGAAACAGAAAAGATACAAAATCTAAGACACTTTGAAAGTAAAATGTTTAAAAACAAACTCGATTCATGTGAAAGAATGGACCAACTCATAAATATGATAGATGATTCAAGCCTAAAAATAACTGTGATTTAACAAAGAGATGTAATTATTTTAGGAGTGAGAAAATAGTCAGCCAAAGTCAATATATTAAATATTTCTTTAAAAAAAAATCAACTGCTTTACTTCTCTGAGAAACAAATATGTTTTAAGAGTCATTGTCACCCTAGAGACTTAAGATGCAACAAGTCAAAAGAAAATAATATGTCACTTTCTTTTGCCCCTGGTGATTGTTTCTATCACCTTTCACGCTTAAGCCAAGAGGTCAATCTCAAGGTACTAAAAGGGCATTCAGCAGTACTACAATCAGAATAATACTTCTATATGGAATCATATCCCTGCATACAGATAAAGAGCCCCACTAATAACCACTATTGCTGAAATAAGATACACAGTGGCCATAAACAGGAGAAAATACACTGCTAAGAAAAGAAATTATGCTATCCAACCCCTGAACAAAAGACAAAATAATGTTTCTTGGAGGGGGGAAAAAAGGTAGTTTTCAAACAATGCAATTATATATTTTGGGTAGCATAAATAATAATTGGTGTAATTTTCCACAGCACAGATCAATCATATAAAGCCAATGGAAAAGTTTTTATATTATTCAGACCTAGTTAAATTCTGTATCATTCAACTGTTGAAAACGCTTGTTTTTGGTTATATAATGTACCTCTATAGGAAGAAAGAAAAGCATGGCTTTTTCAAGTGAAAGAGGCAGAGGATAACTGATAGCTCTATAAAAAATAATCTTTTTTTGACCAAAAATAAAATAGAATATTGCTTTTAAATTTTCTGTCACAATTTCCAAGAATTTGTATTCTAAAATAAATTGTATAAGTCCTAGTTACCCAGAACCTTATATAGAAATACTGATTGTGTGTGTGTGTGTGTGTGTGTGTGTGTGTGTGTGTGTGAGAGAGAGAGAGAGAGAGAGAGAGAGAGACAGACAGACAGACAGACAGACAGATAGATACAGAGACGGAGAGATGTCTGCAGGCACAAGAAAGGTTCCCTTTAATATGGCAACAATGGATCACATTAGTAGTGACAACACAAATTATATTGATAAATTATTTTCCCAGACGCACCCAGAAAGGCCAAAGGCCAAAGGCACATTTCTCTCTCTTTTACTCTCTAAGTTCTTAAGGCCTTTCACATCTCCCAACTTGAGAAAAAAATAATCCTCTACACTTGTCCATCCCAGCTCTACCATTTTAGGCTGTTGCGACTGAATGTTAACCAATAATCAGTGCCACATCAGACTTATAATGACAATAATCAACATATGAAACATTATGTAGCTGAAAGGAGTAAGTTTAAAGATGTGATTAATTTCAAATGAAACCAGGGACTTTTCATTGTGTTTCTCAAAGATGGGCTAAAAGGCCCTGCATGATGTGGTAGGCCTTGCCTGCCCTACACATCTTTGAAATTTCACTTAATTTTCTACACTTAACCACAGTAGCTTTCTTTCAGATCCTTGAATAAACTAAGCTCTTTACTATTATTGGAATTCTCTTCACACTGATTTCTTGCAGTTGAAATGTTCTTCTCTTACTCTAATCTCTTACTGACCTCCCTGGTCATATAGTGTACTTTCATTCATTCTTCATGTTTTGGAAAAAAAAAATCGAAATCTTTAAAAATTTCTAATTTTTTCAGCTTGAGATATTGACACATAACTTATGTAAATTTAAGGTATACCATATGATGTTTTGGTAAATGTATACACTGCAAAATAATTACCACAACAAGGATAGCTAACACCTCTATCCTGTCATATAATGACCACTTTTATTTTTGGTGGTAACATTTGAGATCTACTCTCTTAACTTTCAAGTATATAACACAGCATTGTTAATTACACTCACCTTAGATCCCCAGAGCTTATTTATCTTACAGAGGGAAGTTCGTACCCTTTGACCAACATTTCTCCAGTTCCCAAAGCCCAATACCATTTTGCTCTCATTTCTATGAGTTTGACTTTTTTAGTTTCCACCAAAAAGTCAGAACAGACAATATCTGTCTTTCTCTGATTCATATCACTTAGCATAATGCCCTCAAGGTCTATCCATTTTATCATAAAAGGATTTCCTTTTTATGGCTGAGTAATATTCCACTGAGTGGGCATGAACACAAACAACAAATTTTCTCTATATAGTCATCTGTTGATGGACTTATTGGTTTGTTTCCATGTTTAAGTTACTATAAATGCTGCAAGGAACATAAGGGTGCAGATATCTCTTTGAACAAGTCATTTCATTTCCATTAGATATATACAGAGAAGTGGGATTACAGGATTATACGTAGTTTTATTTTCCATAGTGGCTGTACTAAATTACATTCCTACGAACAGTACACAAGTCTCCTTTTCTCCAAAGACTCACCAAGACTTGTCCCTAGTTTTATTTTTTCCCAGCTTTATTGAAGTACAATAAACAATTAGTTGCTTGTATTTACATTGTACAATAAGTTTTTTTTTCAATTATAGCTGGCATGCAGTAACATTTGTTTCAGTTGTATAGCATAATGATTAGAGATCTACATAACTCACAAAGTGATCAACCCACTAAGTAACCTCTTCCCCCTTACACGTTTATTACAACATTAACTATTTTCCTTATGCTATACTTTATATCTACATGTTATTTTGTAACTATCTATTTGTACTTCTTAATCCTTACTCTTTTCCGACATCCCCTCCAAGCCCCCTCCCATCTCATAGTCCTCAAAATAGTCTCTGTATCTATGAGTTTTCGTTTTGTTGTTGTTGATTTTGTTCTTTAGATTCCAAATGTACATAAAATCATGTGATATTTGTCTTTGATTTATTTCATTTAGCACAATATCCTCTATGTCCATCAAAGCAATATCATTTCCCATACCCTTCCTTTTAGTCTATGTATCTTTCAATCTGAAGTGAGTCTCTTATAGGTAGCCTATGTAGAGATCTCTTATCTATTTAGCTACTCTATCTTTTGGTTGGAACACTTAATTCTTTTCCATTTGAGGTACTTGATAGAAATGCAGTTACTACCATTCTTTATTCCTGTTTTTGTTACATGTTTTTTTCTTCTTAAAGAAGTCCCTCCAACATTTCCTGTAATACTGGCTTGGTGTTGATAAATTCTCTTATTTTTGTCTGGGAAGCTCTTTATACGTCCTTCGAATCTAAATGATAGCTTTGCTGGATAAAGTATTCTTGGTTGTATATCCTGGGTTTTCATCACTTTGAATATTTTGTGCCAAGCCCTTCTGTCCTGCAAAGTTTCTCTTGAGAAATCCGCTGCCAGTCTTATGGGAACTCCCTTGTAGGTAACTGCTTTGCTATTGCTGCTTTTAAGATTCTCTCTTTGTATTTAACTATAGGCATTTTAATTGTGATGTATCTTGGTATGGGCATCTTTGGGTTCATCTTTTTTGGGACTCTCTGAGCCTCCTGGGGTTGTATGCCTATTTCCTTCACCAGGTGAAGGAAATTTTCCATCATTATTTCTTCAAATAGGTTTTGAACTTCTTGCTCTCTCCTCCTTCTAGTACTCCAGATTCATATAATGCAAATGTTGTTATATTTGATGTTGTCCTATATGCTCCTTAAATTATCTTCATTATTTTGGATTTTTTTCTTGTTGCCTTTTTGATTCGGTGTCCTCTGCTAACCCATCGTCTATATCAATGATTTAATCCTCTGCTTCCTTCACTCTGTTGATTCCCTCTAATATACTCTTCATCTCAGCTATTTAATTCCATTTCTGACTGGTTCTCTTTTATATTTTCCATCTCTATTTTTTTTTTAATCTCTTTGTTAAAGCTGTCACTGAATTAATCTACACTTCCCCTAGGTTCATTGAGCATCTTTATAACTAGTGTTTTGAACTCTGCATTTGTTAGATTGCTTGACTCCGTTATTCCTGGATCTCTGTTCTGTCCTCTTATGGTTTCTACTTCTTTGTCTTCTCCTTTTGGCTGCCTTTCTGTGCATGTGTCTAAGTACTAAGCAAAGCTCCTAAGTCTCCCAGTTTTATTAGTGTAGGTGTCCAGGGGCACAGTCCTGAGAGGGGTTCAGCTGCAGGCCAATTTTAGCTCCAGCCTGCGCCTCTCCAGGGCCACCTGTTAAGATTCAGCAAGCAATCCACAGATGCCGTGCTTATAGTTGCCTCAAGACCTACTCTTTTTGATAACAGCTATTCTAACAAGTATGATGTCATACCTCATTGTGGTTTTGACTTGCATTTCCCTCATGATTAGTGATTTTGAGCATTTTTGCATTTTCATGTAAATTAGACTATTATTGAGTTATATAAGTTCCTTAAATATTTCGGATATTAAATCCCTTATCAGATAAAAAATTTGCAGTATTTTCTCCCATTCTATACATTGCTTTTTAATTTTTTTTCATTATGCTGATTGTTTCTTTAGCTGTGTGGAAGATTTTTAGTTTGATGTAGTCCCACTTATTTATTTTTGCTTTTGTTGCTTGTGCTGTTTTGCTGTCATATTCAAAACCTCATTGCCAAAACCAATGTTAAGGAGTTTTTTACCCTATGTTTTCTATTTCACTTTCAGGACTTAACATTTAAGCCTTTAATCCATTTCAAGTTAATTTCTGTGAGTGATATAAGATAGATGCCCAAGTTCATTTTTTTGCACATGAATATTCAGTTTTCCCAGCACTGTTTATTATTAAAGGGACTGTCTTTTCCCCATTCAGTATTCTTGGCTCCTATGTCAAATATTAGTTGACTTTATACGCAAGAATTTATGCCTGGACTCTCAATTCTCAGTTCCACTGATCGATGTTTCTGCTTTTATACTAGTACCATAATATTTTGGTTAATATAGCTTTGTAATATATTTTGATATCAAAGAATGTGATGCCTCAAGATTTCTTTCTCAGGATTGCTTTGGCTACTTGGGGACTTCTGAAGTTTCATATGAATTTTAGGATTTTTTAAATATTTCTGTGAAAAATACTACTGAAATATTGACAGTGATTTCACTGAATCTACATAAGGACATTTTAACAATGTTAATTCATACACATAGATATCTTTTGTTTGTGTCTTCTTCAGTTTCTTTCATCAATGACATAATTTTCACTGTATAAATCTCACCTCCTTCGTTAAATTTATTCCTAAGTGTTACTTTTGACACTATTGTAAATAGGATTGTTTTCTTTAGTTGTTTTTCAGAGTATGCTGTTAGTGTATAGAAAACAACAGACTTTTGTGATAATTTTGTATACTGAAATTTTACTGATTTGTTTTTTACTTCTAACAGATTTTTGGTGGACTCTTTAGGGTTTTCTATATCTAAAATCACACCATCTGCAAACAAAGACAATTTTACTTCTTCCTTACTGATTTGGATGGATTTTATTTCTTTCTCTTGCCTAATTATCCAGGTGGGCCTTCCAGTACTATCACTAGGAGTAGTGATGGTGAGCATACTTGTTTTGTTTCTGATCCTAGTGGAAAAGCTTTCAACCTATCACTGGTTAGTATGTCAGCTGAGGGTTTGGCACATATGACCTTTATTATATTGTGGTAAATTCTTTCTATCCTGAATATATTGAGAATTTTTATCATGAAAGAAAATCGCATTTTGTTAAATGCTTTTTCTGTAACTATTGAAATGATATGATTTTCATCTTTTATTTTACTAATATGCTGCATGACATTTATTGTTTTGCATATGCTGAAACACCCTTGCACCTTAAGGACAAATCCCACTTGATCATGTGGTATGATCCATTCTGTGTACTGCTGAATTAGGTTGCTAACTACTGTGTTGAGCAGTTTTGCATCATGTTCATCAAGAACATTTGATTAATTTTCTTTTCTTGTGGTGTCCTTATCTGGCTTTGGTAGTAGGGAATACTCACATTGTAAAATGAGTTTGGGAACGTTCTCTCCTCTTCATTTTTTTGAAAATGTCTCAGAAGGATTGGTGTTAATTCTTCTTTAAATGTTTGGTAAAACTCACCAGTGAAACCATGTGGTCCTCAGATTTTCTTTTAGGGAGGTTTCTGATTATTGAGTCAATCCCTTTATTCATTATTATTCTGTTCAAATTTTCTATTAATTCAGTCTTGGTAGGTTGTACATTTCTAGGAGTTTATCTACTCCAGGTTATCCAATTTGTTGGCAAGTAATTTGTCACACTAGTCTCTTATGATCCTGTGTTTCTATAGTATCAGTTTTTATGTCTCCTCTTTCACTTCTGAGTCTTCTTTTTTTCTTAGTCTAGTTAACCCATTTTCCCCAAGAATACTTGCTGCTGCAGCATTTATTCCAAGTTAACTCGCAGATTACAGTCCTAACTTTACCCCCAAAGTTTGCCATGAAGTATCTCACTTTTATTATTATTTTTCACGTTGCTCTAGTACATTGATAGTCTTTGGAAACAAATGATATCATTCTACTTATAGAATTCTGTTTTTAGTAGTGGTAATCTTCGACTGCTGAAAATGTCAAATCCTAGAAAACGTAGCATTCCTGTGCGTGATGTTAACATCATTCTCGAACAGTTTTTAGCCGAAGATTCATTTGATGAATCTGATATATGTATACGCTTCTGTTACATTAGGATTAGAGACAAGTTCTCTTTAGAAATAACTTTGAGAACAGTTTTTATATTTTATTTTCACATTGAAAACCAGTCAGATTTGCTTCAGTCTCAAAGAGCATGTTTATGTAAAATTAAATTAATGCTGGCAGCAAGCTGCATTTTTTTTCTAAATGGGAAATAGGTTAAAGACTTTTTGATTTTGTTTATCTTTTCAAAAATCCAGCTCTTGGCTTCACTGATATTTCCTATAGATTTTCTAGTCTCTGTTTTTTATTTCTACTCTGATCTTTGTTATTTCCTTACTTCAGCTAAATTTGGATTCAGTTTGTTCTTTTTTTTCTAGTTAAGGTGTAAAATTAGGTTTATTTGTAATCTTGATTTTTTTAAGGTAGGCATCTATCAGGATAAACTTCTCTCTTAGTACTGCTTTTGCTATATCTTACAAATTTTGGTATGTTGTGTTTCCATTTTAGTTTGTTTCAAGATATTTTTTGATTCCCTTTTGATTTCTTTTTTGACCCCTCGGTTGTTCAAGAGTGTGCTGTTTAATTTCTACACATGTGAATTTTCCATTGTTCCTCCTATTGTTGATTTTCAGTTTCATACCACTGTGGTTGAGAAAGATGCTTGACATTACTTCAATCTTCTTAAATTTAATAAGACCCATTTTGTGGCCTAACATATGATCTAAACTGGAGAATGTTCCATTTACACATGAGAATGTGTATTCTGCTGCTGTTGGACGGAATGTTCTACAAATTTCTGTTAGGTCCATCTGATCTAACATGTACTTTAAGTCCAATGTTTCCTTACTGATTTCTGTCTGGATGATATATCCACTGTTGAAAGTTGGGCACTGAATTCCTATTACTGTATTGCTGTCTCTTACTCCACATAGATAAATGCCTTATAAAGTTAGGTGCTCCTATGTTAGGTACACAAATACTTACCTATGTTATGTGTTCCTGATGACCATCTTTGTCTCTTATTATAGTTTTTTAAAAATTTTATTTTTAGTTTCAAGTATATGGTACATTGGTTAGACTTTTACAAAGATTATGAAACAATCCCACCTGATTACACTTCTTCTCCTCTGGCTCTCACCTAGCCATTAACATTACTGCTGATTGCATTCCCTATGCTGTGGTCCCCATCCCCAAGACCATCTATCAACTATTAATTTGTACTTCTTTAACCCTTCACCCCTTTCTCCCAGCCCTCCAAAATCCCCTCCCCTCTGGCAATCACAAGACTGTCCTCTATATTTATGAGTCTATTTTTGATTAGTTTGTTCTTTTTGTTCCTTAGATTCTGCCTACAAGTGAAATCATATGGCATTTATCTTTCTCTATCTGACTTATTTCACTCAGCATGTGAAATAGATCCATCCATGTCATTGTGAATGGTAGGATTTCATTTTTTTAATGTCTGAGTAATATTCCATTTTATATATGAACCATAATTTCTTTATCCAATCATCTGTTGATGGGCATTTAGGTTGCTTCCATATCTTGGTTATTGTAAATTGTGCTGCCACGAACATAGGGGTGCATAGATCTTTTTAAATTATCATTTTGTAAATTATCAAATTGCTGGTTCAAAAGGTATCTCCATTTTTAATTTTTCAGAAAACTCCAGACTGTTTTCCATAGCGGCTGTACCAATTTGCAATCCCACCAACAGTATATGAGGGTTCCCTTTCCTCCACATCTTGCCAACCCTAGTTCTTTGAATTATTGATTATAGCCATCCTGACAGGTGTGAGGTGATTTTAATTTTTATTTCTCTGATGATTAGTGATCTTGTGACCTTGAGAATCTTTTCATATGTCTACTGGCCACCCGTACTTCCTCTTTGGAGAAATATATATTCAGGTCTTCTGCCCACATTTTCATTAGATTGTTTTTCTGTTGTTGAGTCGTATGAGTTCTTTATATATTTTGGATATTAACCTCTTAACAGATGTATCATAAGCAAATATCTTCCCCCACTCAGCCAGTTGTCTTTTTGTTTTGTTGATGGTTTACTTTGCTGTGCAAAATCTTTTTAGTTTGATGTAGTTGCATTTGTTTATTTTTCTTTTGTTTCCCTTGCCTGAGGAGACATGTCTAAAAATTAAATTACTAGTAGCAATATCAGAGAGATTACTGCTTTTGTTTTCTTCAAGAAGTTTTATGGTTTTGGGTCATACATTCAAGTCTTTAATCCATTTTGAGTCTATTTTTCTATACGGTGTAAGAAGGTGCTCCATTTTTTTTTTCATGTATCTGTCCAATTTTCCCAACACCATTTATTGGAAACTGTCTTTTTCCCCATTGTATATTCTTGTTTCCTTTGTCATATATTAAGTGAGAGTACAGGTGTAGATTTATTTCTGGGCTCTTTATTCTGTTCCATTGATCTACATATCTGATTTTATGCCAGTACCATGCTGTTTTGACTACTGTAGCCTTGTAGTATAGTTTGATATCAGGTAGTGTGATACCTCCAACTTTGTTCTTCTTTCTCAAGATTGCTGTGGCTATTCAGAGTCTTTTATAGTTCCATATAAATTTTAAGATCATTTGTTCTAGCTCTTTGCAAAACATCATTGGTATTATGATAGGGATTGCATTGAATCTATAGATTGCTTTGGGTAGTATGGCCATTTTAATGATGTTGATCCTTCCTACCCATGAGAACAGTATATGCTTCCATTTATTTGTATCTTCTTCAATTTCTTTTTTTCAATGACTTATACTTTTCTGAGAACAGGTCTTTCACCACCTTGGCTAATTTGATTCCCACGTATTTTATTGTGTTTTTGATGCAATTATAAATGGGATTGTTTTCTTAATTTCTTTTTATTTTATTTTTTAGGTGAGGCAACCCTTGGTTGACCTCACAGATTGCAAGGAACTTGTCAGCTTACAATCCCTTATTTTTTTATTTTTATTTATTTTTTACGCCTACAGCACCTGGTCTTCCTAGGTAGTCTCCCATCCAAGTACTAATCAGGCCCAACCTTGCTTAGCTTCCAAAATCAGATGGGATCAGGCTTGTTCAGGGTAGCATGGCTGTAGACCTAAATTCTTCATTTCAGTACATATATTTTTCAACTCTAGGATTTGTTTTTTAAAATGGTTTCTATTTATTTGTTGAACTTCTCATTTGTTCATGTATTGATTCCTGATTTCATTTAGTTGTCTGTGTTTTCTTGTAATTCACTAAATTTCTTTAGGATTATTGATTATTCTGAATTCTTTCTCAGATGATTCATAGATCTCCATTTTCTTAGGGTCATTCCTTGGAGTTCTATCAATTTCTTTTGGTAGAATTATGTTTCCTTAATTATTCATGATCCTTATGGCCTTACATTGGTAACTGTGTATTTGAGAAAGTAGGTACCTCTTCTAGTCTTTACTGACTGGCTTTGCCAGGAAAAGCCCTTCACCAGTCAGCCCATCTAGTGATGTCTGTGGGCAGACTGGCTGCTTAGAGTCCTTGGATGGGCAGGCCTAGTGCTTCACCCCTGTAGTGATGAGCCAGGGACCTGGGTCTGCATGGAAATACCTGGATCCTAGATCCACTGGGGCCAACCAGGCTCCAGGGACCACTAGGGTAGACCTGGGGATACCTGGTTCAGTATTAGGAAGGACCAGAGCCTAGTTTTGTGGAAGCCAGCCTGGGAGCCTGGCTTTCATAGGCATAGGCTTTGAAGCTAGGGCAGCTAGGGCTTCTGAGGCTCTCTTGGTACTGGAGTGAGCTAGGAGTCTGGGTTTGTAGTAGCTGGTCCGGAGTCTAGGTCCTTTGGAGACTCACCTGGTGCTGGTCTGGCTGGAGGTCTCGAGTCATGGAGCTGGCCTGGGGTTGAGGTAAGTCTGTGGTAGTTGGCCTGGAGCAAGGCCCAGCTAGCAGAGTGGATTACCTAATCCACTTGGAGCTTGGGTTCACAGGAGTTGACCAGAAACCTGAGACCAAAGAAGTCACCCAGGGCCATGGAAGCCAGCATAGGAATGTGCTGGGAGCCTGGGTTCACAGGAGACCATCGGGAGCATGGAGCCATAGGGGCTGCCTGAGGATGTAAGAGCTGGCGGGCGCTGGGGCCTGGGTTCTCAGAAGCCTGCAGGGAGCCACCTAAGATTGCAGGACTTGGCCTGGTGCCGGGGTGAACTGACTCTGGAGTCCATGGTGAAGCCAGGTGCTCACTTCATTTTCTCGCTACACTAGGATGCCTGGGCTTGGGGGACGGGTGATAGGAGGAGTATAAATTTATCTTTCCTACCTCCTCAGTGTGTTTTATTCCTGTACCTCATGCAGGTATTATAATCTCTCACATAAATCCTTGGCTCCTCTGAAGGGATCTTTGTACAAGGATAGTTATTTAAATTGATATTTCTGGCAGGGGCAAGAGTGCTAGAAATTCCTATGCTACCATTTTGCTGACATCGCTCTCATTCTTCAGGTCTTAATGCTACTTCACAGAGAAGATCACTGCAGATTAGCTCAGACTCCCTGTTATAAATTTTCATTTAATATCATATTTTTTGTGAATTACATATTATAATTAAATTATTATTTGCTTAATCTGTCCTTTCATCACTAGGGTATTGGATAAAAGGACTAAATCCATCCTGTTCGAAATATTAATGTCCACTATGGTCACTAAGACACATGTGCTATTGTAGACATTTATTAAAAGATAGAAAAAAAGAAAGAGGAAGGAATAAAACAAAGAGGAAGAGTAGAAGATGAAAGAAGTGGAGGTAATTGAAACTCATACTTTTTTATTATGAGTATGTCTTTAAAAAGTAAGCCAAGGTATTCCATTATTTTTTTGTAATGAAAGAGATGGGTTCTACATACTCCTACCAGCATAACCTAATAACCCAGACTAAGCATTATATACTACTCTACTAGCTACAACTTCGTAGAAATTACCAACTATAATTAAACACAGGGACAGACTGAGGAAAACTTCTATTAGAAAAAGCTATTAATATTATGCATCTAACACTACTGCAGTTGGATAAAAGCAAATATAAAAAATCTTATACAAATGGAACAGAGAAGAGAAGTTTAGGGGCCATCTTTTCTTGCAAAGTAGTCGTGTCTGTTTTAGGGCTCCTAGAAATTCTAGGTTGCCCAACCCAGTGCAATTAAGTGAGACAGGCAGGATTCAAATCCTGGTGTGTTTATCCTTAACATTCATACCAGAAAGGATACTTAACTGCTAAAAGATATAAAATACGAACTTGATTATGGGCCTCCGTATTCCTGTAAAATATACCCACTATTAGGGTAACAGTTGTTCTCCACATTTCTAGGCCTCTCTTCCCAGTCTCAGTCTCTTGAGACTTTCAAATGGTGAGTTTTGAGAAAGAGATGAGCATGCTTATTTTGGCCCCTTCTGCTCTCCTCTCTTCAGGGATTCACCTGCCTATACAGAATGTACATTTTGTTCTGCTCTCTGCCATGTAGTAAAATGTCTACAGTTGCTCAGCTGTATAGTGGGGTAGATCTAATTCAGGCATGAAATATCAGGAAGGTCATTTGGCTGCAAATACAAAATCATATACTTTAATCAGCTTTATCAGTATAAAGATAATATTTTCATCTCTCTTTTTCAGACTCCCTGTTTATCACTCAACTGGATCCAAATTCAGAAGGGTAAATGAGATCTTTGGTAAGGGATACAAAATATATCTGCCAGGGAGTGAAAAATCCACCTTTTTACTATACATATATAATACCATTTTTAGAGGTTGAATCTTGTTTTTTCCTAGTCCCCAAATGTTCTAACCTCTGATTATTCATTCAGAGTCTAGTAATAATTAAAACAGAAAATAACAGCCAAGGTCTGTTTTAAGTGTTTTAGATGTAGCAATTTATTTAATCCTCTCAACACTGTGCATTATTATAAATTTCCATTTTATAAATGAGGAAACTGAATAGCTGAAAGTTTAACTATCTTTCCTGTGGTCACATACTAAGTTGGACTCCAGAGTCTTCTTCAGTTTAGTGGGTCTTGAGGAGAAAGATTTAAAATACAAAGTAAACAAGAATAAAAAAGAAAAGAAACTATCAGTGCATACAGTAAGAGTACTGTTTTGTTAAATGCTTGTTTCAATTATGTATGTGTATGAAAGTAAATGAAAAGGGAGAGAACAAGAGGATGGGGAGGAAAAAAGAAAAAGAAAGAGAAAGAAAGATGTAAAATATTTTTCTTACTGGGGTCCGAGTCAAAAAAGTTTGAAAGCCACTGTTCTTAATTAACATACCATGCTGTCTCCTCAAAGGTAGGTGGAGAGAGTTACAGTTATACTGTTAACACTCTACTATACCATTTACCCACTTTGTGGCATAGCAATAATTATTTCTGGACTAAGGTGCCATCAATTCTTATTATTAGCTAATCTTACTCTCTACAATACTACTAGGGTGCCCAAATTGCCCAGAGAACTCACAGAGGCAGAATATTTTGAATTTGGGAGGTAGGAGTAACACAGTGACATCTGTCAGACAATAGAAAATTACTAGCTTCTGGTAGTTTTACAGTTTCAACACCAGAGCACGCTACATTCCTGTTCATGCTATCTCTGTGAAGCTGGATTTTTAATGGCTGCTATAATTTAAAAGCAAAGAACAGTAGTGCACAGAAATACAGAACAAGAAATGAAGTTGGTAGTGTTCAATCTGATTACAAGATTTGAAGAACTGTGAAGTGCTCAACAAACGCACATCATATTAGTAAGTTACTGTGGTGATTTAAGAATAAAATTAAAATATTATTTTTTTCAATTTATGTATATTACTAATTTTGAAGTGATTAATAAAGTTTGGACATAAAAATTTAAATTGTACAAACCTAGTTACTACTGTTAGGAACTGTAAGGCATTTATTTTGGCCTGTAATTCATGAAAAATTTACTGATTGCACTGCAACCAGGAAAATTTGGGAGCCTATGCCTTATTATAAATAAATGGACTGCTTTAAGGAAGTTATAAGATAAAGTCTAGGAGTTATGCTTAAGAAAATTTCAAGTAG
The DNA here is from genome assembly GCA_028627145.1 of Eidolon dupreanum. Lineage (NCBI taxonomy): Eukaryota > Metazoa > Chordata > Mammalia > Chiroptera > Pteropodidae > Eidolon > Eidolon dupreanum. Next base: position 77,565,604 of record CM053503.1, on the reverse strand, counting down.
TTTTTCATTCTGTGCATGTGGAATAACATAAATAGCTTTTGTTTTTCATTAAACATTTCTCAAAAAAAAATTCTCAGGTCTTTATCTGCTCTAATCTGCTTCAATACTCTGGGATCCAAAGGAAAACTTCCTATGAAGTAATCACTATTATTCATGCAAAAAACTTATCATACACACAAAAAAATCTCAACTGCAAAAATATTACAGTTTAGCAGCTACTCATCTCTCATTTTACCTCTCTCTGTCAGAGGCTATGACAGACATTGCCCTACTTTATGAGCAAATACTACTATTTTCAAAATAATGAAATAACATTTTATATATAACCTATGATCATTCACACAAATGTGACCTTTAGGACTTATCTTCTGAAATTTTAAACCATGTTGTAAGTATTCAGATGGGATTTACAATGAATCAAAGCTACTACTGTTCACACTACATCCACAATAGATGTAATATTTTCATGTGGTACTTTTTATTATTAGCCTACAGTTCAGTTTAGTTCTAGTCAATGAAATACATGGTACTTTCTAAGTTAAAAGCCTCCTTTTACAGTACTTGCTAAAGAGCAAGTAAAAGATACTCAGTTTTAAGTAAAAAATCTTGGGTGGCACAGAGGAATCATCAACTTACCTAAACAGTAATTGGTAACTAAAGGGATGCTCTGCTATTAGTTTGAAATAAAAACACGGTCCTGGAACATATTTATGCTTTAAAAGTGAAAACGAAGATGTAATTATTAGCAAGATGAAACAGGGAAGGATCCAAAGCTAAACAATGGAAGGATGAGAAGGAGCTGCTATAACAAAGAAACTCCTTCACACTAATGACACCCCAGTTAACTAAAAAGGGAAGAAGTCACTTCACTCAAAACTCAATGTGTAAATTTTCTCAATCGCAAGTACTAAGAAACAACAAACACCCTACACCTAAGACCTGTGGACTTATTAAAGCGTTCTGTTGAAAACCACAAATGGAGGGAAAAGGAAGTGGGAGGTAGAGAAGAAGAAAGTACATGCTGACTCAACAGAGTCATTTCATTAAGTACTTACTTTATGCAACAGTTTATACTTATTTTCAAACAAAGAAGCTGACATCTGCTAAAAGAGCTCTCTCATCTTAGTGATAAAAGAAATGGGATATACTAATGAGCACTAGCATGTTACAAATAGGGTGGCTCTCGCTCTGGAGCCCATCAGCAATTCCTAGAATAGTGATTGGGAAAGAGGGTATTGTCCACACTATTTGTACATGAAAGCTCCCCAAAACAACCAGGCCAAAATATTTCTACTGTTCGAATGTCATGGGTACATAAAAGTTTGTGTGTGTTGTGTAATTATTTGGATTCCTTCTAACAGATGGAATAACAATAAAATGGGAGGAAAACACTCTTAATTAGGAAAGATCCAACTAGAATACAGGCATACCTCATTTTATTGCACTTTACTGCACTTCACAGATGATGCGTTTCTTACGAATTAAAGGTAAGACCCTCCACCAGCAAAAACAATTATGACCTGCTTTATTGTGACACTTGCTCTACTGCAGAGGTCTAGAATGAAACGCACAGTATCTCCAAGGTGTATGACTGAAGACAGGTATATTTTCCCTGTTATAGAAAGTCTCTGAGTAGGCCCTCTTCCACATCTGGAAATAATTGAGAGCCTTGAACCATATTACTTCATCACAGCAGGACTTCACCCCTAGCAAGGAGAGCTGTAGGATCTACTTAATAATACAATAATTTAATCTATCTCCTGGTATCTTAAAATTTTAGTACTGAAGGGTTTAGCCATATTAAGGCTGCAAATAAAACAAATAAAAAAGCAGACCTAGAAATAAAAAGAAATGGCCTCCAGCAAATTTTACATAAAGAGATAGAAATACATAAGTACAGTGCGACTGTCTTATCGCTACAGGAAATTAGTAGTGAAAAAGGTTCACTCTTCCAGTTTCTATTTCTACTTCAGTGTTAATGGGTTGAGCAATTACTACATGGAACTAGCCCCTTTAATACCACTTGGTCTACTTCTCAGCAGTAAATTCCACTCCCATGCTTGTCATGGCTCATTTAGATAGTACAGTGAGTTTCCTGTATAAGTCTGCTCCAAGAACTTACAGAGTTTAAGATAATGAGATATGAAGGTGTTTATCATGAGGTGGAATAGAACTTTGAGCCTATGCAACAGAAGCCTGGTTATCACAAGCAGGCTGGGAATAGAAAATTTTTTTTTTCTTTAAAGTATTTTGGAAAAATAAACTATTCCATAAGATACACAAGGTTTGGGTAAAAATGAAAGATTTTAACAAAAATAACTCTCCACTCTACAGAAACTTAAGAGAACAAAGTACATTTCAGAAATAGAGATGAAGAGGGGTAAGCACATCTTTCATCATTGCCTCTTGCTAACTCTCTTCATAAAATTTTGGTTCAAGAGAATTACCTCATCCCATGCAACATGGCAAAAATTTTATTCTGTCTAAAGAGTAGCAATCAAAATCATTTTTATGTATTTTGAGGACTTCAGGAAGGAAAATTATGTATATAAAAGTAAAGGCAAATGAAAATTATAAGAGAGGTGAAAAAAAAACAATGAAAATAAATTTGGTTTAAATTGGAACTTATGCTTCTGATAAATATTATAAAATAGGTCAACATAAAAGGATCCTCTCCTCTTGCTCCAAACTCATGGAAAAAAAAAAAAAACTATATAAAAGAGAAAGCAACAATTAGGTATCAAGAGTGATCTCAAGCAGGAGAAGTGCTAATAATGAAGACTGAACTCAAAGTCAAAGCATTAATGAGAGATTACATGGAAATGGCTCATAAGGTGTACAAAACTGGGTTATAGGCTTTAGAACAGGTATCAGTCCGTGGCCTGTTAGGAACCAGGATGCACAGCAGAAGGTGAGCAGTGGGCAGTGAAGCTCCCTTGTACATAGTCAACTGCTTTTTCTTGCTGCTTTTAAGTTTCTCTCTTTGTTTTTAACATTTGGCATTTTAATTATGATGTGTCTTGGTATGGATCTCTTTGGGTTCATCCACACAGAAAATCAAGGAAACGGTGGCCTTAAATGAACCATTAGATCGGATGAATTTAAGTGATATTTTTAGAGCGTTTCACCTCAAGCAGCAGACTACACATTCTTTTCAAGTGCTCTTGGAACATTTTCTAAGATAGACCATATATTAGGCTATAAAACAAGACTCAATAAATTTAAGACTGAATATCAAGCATCTTCTCTGAGCACAATGGTATGGAACTGGAAATCAATTACAAGAAGAAAACTGAAAACACAAACACATGAAGGGTAAATAACATGCCACTAAATGAATGGGTAAAATCAAGATCAAAGAAGAAATAAAAAGATACCTTGAGACAAATTAAAAGGAAAAACACAATGACCTCCAAATCTATGGGACACAATCAAGGTATTTTAAGAGGGAAATTCACAGGCCCACCTCAAGAAACAATAAAAATCTCAGTTCAACTATCTAATTTATACCTAAAGGAACTAGAAAAAAAATAGGCCCAAAGTGAGCCAAAGGAAGGAAATAATAAAGATAAGAATGGAAATAAATAAAATAGAGTCTAAAAATACAATACAAAAGATGAATGAAACCAAGCACTACTTTTGAAAAGACAAACAAAACTGATAAATCTTTACCCAGATAGAAAAAAAGAAAGAGGGCCCAAATAAAGAAAATCAGAAATGAAAGAGAAGTGACAACTGACACCACAGAAACACAGATTATAAAAAAATACTATTAACGATTACATGCCAACAAATTGGACAACCCGAAAGAAATGGATAAATTCCTGGAAACATACAGTCTTTTAAGACTGAATTAAAAGGAAACAAAATCTAAACAGACTGGTAAATACTAACAAAATCATATCAGTAACTACCAACAAACAAAAGTCCTGGACTAGCTGGCTTCAATGGTAAATTTTACAAAACTTTCAAAGAATTAATGCCTATCTTTCTCAAAGTATTTGAAAAAACTAAGAAGAGGAAAGGTTCCCAAACTCATTTTATGAGGCCAGCATTAACCCCAAATCCAAAACCAGACAATATTACAAGAAAATTATAAGCCAATATCTTTGATGAACATAGGTGCAAAAATATTCAACAAAATATTAGAAAACCAAAGTCAGCAATACATTAAAAAGGTCATACATCATGAGAGAGTAGGATTTATTCCTTGGATACGAGATTGGTTCACTACATGTTGATCAATAATATGATACACCACATAAAAATGAAGGATAAAAAACATATGATCATATCAATAGATGCAGAAAAGCACTTGACAAAAGCCAATATCCATTTATAACAACTCAGCAAAGTGAGGATAGAGAACATATCTCAACATAATAAAGGCCATATATGACAAACACACAGTTAACACCACCCAATGGTGAAAAGTAAAAAGCGTTTTCCTTAAGATCAGACAAGAATGTCCACTTTCACCACTTGTGTTCAACATAGTATTGGAAGTCCCAGCCACAGGAAAAAGTAAAAGTGTTATTATTTACAGATGACCTGTTACTATATAAAGAGCCCTAAAGATTCCACCTAGAAACTATTAGAACTGATAAATGAATTCAGTAAAGTAGCAGGATCTAAAATTAATATTCAGAAATTGGTTGCATTTTTATACACCAATAGCAAACTATCAGAACAAGAAATTAAGAAAATAATCATATTAACAATTGTAGCAAAATAATACCTAGGATAAAGTTTAAATAAAGAGGTAAAAGACCTGTACTCAGAAAATTATAAGACATTGAAGAAATTAAAGAAAATACCAATAAATGGAAACATATACAGTGCTCATAGATAAGCAGCATTAAATACATTAAAATGTCCTTACTACCCAAAGCAATCTACAGATTCAATGCAATTCCTATCAAAATACCAATGGCATTTCCCTTATACTTAGTGTAGTTGAGTATCTTTTCTTATGTCTGTTGGAAATCTCTATGTTGGGAAATGTGTCTGGATCAGGTCCTCTGCCCATTTTTAAGATGGATTGTTGTTGTTGTTGTTGAGATGTAAGAGTTCCTTATATATTTTGGATATTAGCCCCTTATGTGAGGTATTGCTTGCAAAATTTCCCATTCAGTTGGTTGTCTTTCTGTTTTGTTGATGGTTTCTTTTGTTGTGCAGAAGCTTTTTAGTATGATATAGTCCCATTTATTTATTTTTGATTTAACTTTGCCTTTGGGACAAGTTCAGAAAAACACCTCTGAGACCAAGGTCCATAAGTTTAGTACTTATGTTTTCTTCTACATATTTTATTGTTTCAGGTCTTATATTCAAGTCTTCAACCCATTTTCTTTCTTTTATGTATTTGTACATATTTTAATTAAAAAATGTTTTTCAATTACACTGGACATTCAATATTATATTTTAGTTGCAAGTGTACAACAGAGTGGTTAGACACACATAACTTAAGAAGTGGACCCCCACCCCCTGATAAGTCTAGTACACAACTGACACCATATACAGTTATTACAGTTTTATTGACTATATTCCCTATGCTGTACTTTACATCCCCATGACTATTTTGAAACTGCTAATGTGTAGTTCTTAATCCCTTCATGTTTTCACCCAGCCCCCAAACCCCTCTCCCATCTGCAACCATTAGTTTGTTCTGGGTATCTACAAGTCTCTTTCTGTTTCGTTTGTTCATTTATATTGTTCTTTAGATTCCATGTATAAGTAAAGTCATATGGTATTTGTCTTTCTCTGTTGGACTTACTTAACATAATACCCTCATCCATGTTGTATCATTTGTTTAACTATTTGTCTTTTGACTGGAGCATTTAATCTATTTACAATTAAAATAATTATTGATAAGTATGTAGTTTTCTATTATTTTTTCCTGTTTTCTCTTTTTTTATGTTACATGTCTTAGCTCCAGTCTTTTGTGTTTACCATTAGATGTATGTAAAAAAAAAAAAAAAAGAAAGAAAGATTTCATATATACAGTAGTCCTTTTTCTTCTGATAACATCTTCATTTGCCTGTGCAAGTTGAATACTTTACTCTCCCCCCTTTCTATGTTATTGTTGTTACAAAAAATCTCTTTGTTCTCTGCATGTTTCCAAATTGTAGAATCTATAGTCAAAAAACTGCTTTATCCCCTTGAACCTTCATGCTATAATTGTTTAATGCTCTATCTCAAAACACAATTTCAGTTCCCTGTTTCTGTCTATTATTTTATAACAGTATCATATCCTTGTATTTTTTTTTTTTTTAAGGTGAGGCAACCCTTGGTTGACCACACCAGTTTCAAGGATCTTGTCAGCTTACAATCCCTTATTTTTTATTTTTTTACACCCACAGCACCTGGTCTTTCTAGGTGGTCTCCTATCCAGGTACTAATCAGGCCTGACCCTGCTTGGCTTCCGAGATCAGACAAGATTGCGCTTGTTGAGGGTGGCATGGCCGTAAACATATTTTGTTTCATGTAGAAGAGCTCCTTTCAACATTTCTCGTAATACAGGTCTTGTGGTGGTAAATTCCCTCAGCTTTTGTTTGCCTGGAGAAAATTCACTTCTTCTTCATATCTAAAGGATAACTTTGTTGGATATATTATTCTTGGCTGGTGGTCCCTCTTTCAATATTTTGAATATTATATTCCACTCTATCCTAGCTTGTAAGGTTTCTGATGAAAAATCCAGTGATAATCTAATGGGGTTTTCTTTATAGGTTATAGTCTTTTGGTCCCTGGCCACCTTGAAAAATCTTTTTCATTAACTTTTGATAGTTTTAATATAACATGTCTTGAAGAAAGTCTTTTTGCATTGAGAAAATTAGATGTTCTGTTGGATTTTGAATAGAGGATCCAGCTCTTTCTATAGATTTAAGAAGTTCTCACTGATTATTTTTTGAATGGGCTCTTTGTTTCCTTTCCCTCTCTTCTCCTTTTGGTATACCCATTATCCTTATATTGCTCTTTATAATGGAGTCAGATAGATCTCGTGGATTTCTTTCATTTTTTTTTAACTCTCAGTTTGCTCTTCCCTCTTACTAGATTATTACTAGATTTCTAGAAATCTACTAGATTTCTAATAGAAATCTACTAGATTTACTAGAAGCTCACTAATTCTCTCTTCCATTTGGTCTGCTGTGTTTCCCAAGCTAATTTATTCTTCAATTAATTTTTATAAAAACTTATTTAAATTAGTTTCAAGTATATAGTACATTGGTTAGACATCTATATAGTTCGTAAAACGATCCTCCCAATTGCTCCCTCCTTCCTCTGACTCTCTACCTAGCCAACATATTAATGCTAACTGCATTCCCTATGCCGTGCTCCCATCCCCATGACCATCCAACAGCTACTAATTTGTACTTCTTTAACCCTTCATGCCATTCTCCCAGTCCCCCAAATTCCCCTCCCCTCTGTCCATCACCAAATTGTCCACTGCATTTGTGAGTCTGTTTTGATTAATTTGTTCTTTTTATTCCAGAGATTCCATATATAAGTGAAATCATATAGTGTTTATCTTTCTCTGTCTCACTTAAATATACCTTCTAGGTCCATCAAAGCAATATCTTTTTCCAACTCCTTTCTTTTCATATGTAGAGGTCTTATTTTCTTATCCTTTTAGCCACTCTATTTTTGGTTGGAGCACTTAATTCTTTTCCATTTAAGGGTACTGATAGGAATATAGTTGTTACCATTCTTTTATTCCTGTTCTTGATACATGTTTTTCTTCTTAAAGAAGCCTCTACAACATTTCCTGTAATATTGGCTTGGTGGTGATAAATTCCCTTAGCTTATTTTTGTCTGGGAAGCTCTTTATCTGTCCTTTGACTCTAAATGATAGCTTTGCTGGATATATGATTCTTGGTTGTAGATCCTGGGTCTTTATCCTGTCCATTATTTTTTGCCAAGCCCTTCTGTCCTGCATAGTTTCTTTAGAGAAATCAGCTGCTAGTCTTATGGGTGTTCCCTTATAAGTAACTGTTTTTCTCTTGCTGATTTTAATATTCTTTCTTTGTATGTAACCTCTGGCATTTTAATTATCATGTGTCTTGATGTGGGCCTCTTTAGATCCCTGATTTTTGGAATTCTCTGAGCTTCCTGGAGTTTTATGTCCATTTCTTTCACCAGATCAAGTTTTCCATCATTATTTCTTCAGCTGTTCAACATCTTGATCTTCTTCAGTTACACCGATCAGACAGATATTGGGACCCTTAATAGTGTCCAATATTCTCCTTAAATTATTTTTAAAGTCTTGTCATCGTATCTCTTGCTGTTCTGATTGTGTGTCCTTGGCTTTCCCATCCTTTAGATAAGGCATTTGATCCTCTTCTTTATTCAGTCTGTTTATTCCTTTGTTTATTCCATTTAATCTATTTCTCATCTCAGATAATGTGTTCTTCATTTCAGACTGGTTCCCTTTTATAATTTCCATTTCCATTTTTATGTTTTTTATCTCTTTATTGAAGTTCTCTACACTTCCCAAAAGTTGACTGAGCATATTTGTATCCAGTGTTTTGAACTCTGCATCTGTTAGACTGATTCCATTATATTTGGATCTCAGTTCTGTTCTCTCATATGGCTTCTGCTTCTTTGTCTTCCCATTTTGGCTGTCTTTCCGTGTCTGTTTCTATGTACTAAGCAAAGATCCTAAGTCTCCTGGTCTTATTAGTGTGGATTTGTGAAGTAGGTGTCCAGTGGCACAGTCCTGAGAGGGGTTCAGCTGCAGGCCAAATTTAGCCCATGCCTCTACCCCTCTGGGCCACCTGTTAAGATGCAGCAAGCAGTCCACAGATGCTGTGCTCATAGTTGCCTCAAAAGGCCACACCAGAAACCGAGGCCAGCTGCCTCCAGTGTGAGTCTAGGCGCTGCTCAGCAAGGAACACCTGACTCGCTGAGGATACCTCTGGATGTGGTTTGGGTGGGGACACAAGTCAGGGGAGGTGGAGTTTCAGGGAATCTTCTGGGTGGAATAACCTCTGTTATCCAGTTTGATGATGTCATGGGCTATGGTGACGCTGTGTCTGCACACCGGGATGGGGGAGGGCTCAACAGGGAACAGTAGATACTGCCAGCACTTCCATACCATCAGAGTCTCCCCTTGGCCCTCACTCCGACAACACACCATGGTGCCCCCTGCGCACAGCCCAATCGGCACTGGTGCTCAGAGCGAGCGGGTCCGTCACTGCGAAAATCCGCTGGTGGATGTGGCCCCTTTAAGAGGCTTCTGCTGCTGCCACAGCCTCCCTCTAACTTAGCCACTCTAGACTGGGGAGCCCCATGTCCTCGCCCTGTCCTTCTGCTGTTGCAGGGTGATTTCTTGGATTTCTCCCTAGTTGTATGGCTTGTTCATCCCAGGCGATTTTTCCTTGCTGCTGCTCTTTGTTTCCATCACAACTTTGATTTGATCGCCAGAGGCATGAACAGAGCCTCTATCATGTCATTTTTTTTTTCTGTCTTCATCTCATTTATTGAATTCTTCAGCCCCAGAACCTCTGCTTGGATTGTGATTATGGTTTCAATCTCTTTGGTAAAGTACTCCTTTTGTTCGTTGATTTTATTCCTCAGCTCACTGAACTGCATTTCTGAATTTTCTTATATCTTGTTGAGTTTTTTGCAAATTGCAATCTTAAACTCTGTCATTTAAATCACAGCCTTCCATGTCTCTGACTTTGGTTTTTGGAATATTTTAATTCTCTTTCAGAGCTACATTGTTACCCTGAGTATTCATGGTACTCAATGGATTGTTTTTCTGCCTTTGCAGTACTAAACTCTTTAGGTACTATTTTCCTTTTAACAATTCAGCAGTAGATAAGTAGATGAAAGTAGAAGAAAGCTTTTGTTTTCCAGATGTTACTATAGCACAAGTTTTTGTTTTCTTTTACCTGCACCACTGGGACTTCTGAGATGCTGGTGGAACTGTGTCACCTTCACTGTGAATGCCCTGTATTTCCCAAGGAGGTGGGCATCTCCTCTGTGACCAAATTGTCTCAGTCTTAGAGCACCAACCTGACAGTAGGAGGTGACTGGCAATGAGCCTCCAGGCCTGTGAGATCCTGGTGCTGCCTCTTGTAACCAGAGGCTGCCAGCTATCTGAGGTATCCATACTATCTGAGGTATCTCAGCTGACTCAACTGGGTTTTGCTTCAGTGGGTGGGGGGGGGGGCTGTGTAGATGGTGATGAATTCACTCACTGTGGCTTTGCTCTTTTCCTAGTAATGGCAGCTGCCAGGACTTGGCTGCCACACCTCTGTATTTCCACCCCATCACTGGGTTTAGTCAGTGTGCACCGGCCACTCAAACCAGAATGTAGCTTCTGTCTCTCTGGCCCTCTAGATTGCTGAATGCCTGTGCTGCAACCCAACACCTCCCATGCTCCCATACTGCATCTGCTGGGGCTGTAGCAAGGTCCAGGCTGGGTCTGAGGCTCCCATCTCTATCTTTCTCCCTATTCTGCCTCTCCCCTGCTTGTTCTGATATGCCCACCTTCAGATGTCTCAAGGCATGGATCTTTCGGACGTATTTGCGTATTTAGCAAGGAGTCCTCTGATGAATTACAGATGTCCAACTTGTAACTTCAAGGGGAGAAACCAAGAGTTATTCCTCACTTGGCCATGATGATCGAGACTTGATTTTTTTTTAGAGTAGTTTTAGGTTTACAAATAAATTGAGAGGGAGGAACGGGCAATTCCCAAATGTCTTTTTAAATTCATGTGTTTTAAATAAAATTAGAGAAATATTTCAGCTATTACTTTTTTCAAAATTTAGTTTCCTGCCCCTTTGTTACTCTTTTATCTTTCTGGAGTTCCAGTTACATGTATGTTAATTAGCCCATGTGATACTGTCCAACATGTCACTGAGGCACTGTCCATTTTGTAAAAAACCTTTTTCTTCCTGTTCTTCAGGTTGAATAATTTCCATTGATCTGTTTTATCATCAATGTGACATTTTCCTTTAAGTCTTTGAAGCATATTTATAAGAGTAACATTAAAGGTTTTATCTGTTAAATCCATTAAGACTTCTCTGAGTTGATTTCTACTGCCTGCTTTTCTTCACTATAAGTCTTATGTTACTGTTTCTTTGCATGTCTGGATGTTTTTTTTTGTTTTAACTACAACACAGGCTATTGTAGATGGCAGATTGTAAAGACTCTGGATTCTGTTATTTTTTTCTGAAGAGTAATGATTTTTAGTCTAGTAGGTAAATCAATTAATAGTTTCTTGAATTTGTGTAGGCTTTGTTAGTGTGATCTGCTGAAAGCTCAGGGTATTTCTCAAATTTCTCTATCTAGGTGGGACTCATCCTCAAAATTCTATCTCCCCTTTAGAATTTCTTGGAGCTTTAAGTTTTGTTAGGTTAGGTCTATAGTAGGCTTTATTATATGATCCCTACTCCTAAAACATAGCTTTTCTGTCATCTCACCAAGATATCTGAAGTCTTAACAAGGATTTTTCTACTCTGACTGGGTTGGAACTCGAAATTCCCCAGTAGTGCTTTATCTCTAGTATCACAATTCCACTTTCATCTCCATAACTAAACCTTGAGTAATGTCATCTAGTAAATATGTAGTCCAGTCCTCATGGACCTCTGAGCCCCAATTTCTTCTCAGTATACTGTTTACAAGTAAGTTATTTTTCTGACTTACTCAGAGCATTTACAACTACAGAATCAATATATTTCAGAAGGTCACCTAGTCAAATAATTACATAATTTTTCAAACCACGGATTTGAAAATCTTTAGAGATTTAGGAAAACTTTTTATTTCAGAATGAAAAAGCCCCAGACCTGAAAAGTTAAATGCAAATTTGATTTTCAGCTGTATCATGGTTTGCAAATATTCAGCTTCATGATTTTCAAAATTTAAACACATTCTTTGCTATAAAGAGCTTCTTATAATACTCTTTTATTCAGGAGAAGCTTATGATTAAATGGATGGATTACTATCTTCTACATCCAAAGCTTCAGGAAAGTTCTACCCATTTACAGGATGAATAACTACGTATATGATATTCTCTGAGGAACACTGAAAAGGAAGGTCCTGAAAGAAAAAAAATTAAGAAAAAAAAAAAACCATACCTAAAACACCTCTCATACTGGTATATTAGATAACAGATTTCCTCATAATGGGCACTGTAATTAGATTAAGGCTTTAGGTTACCTACCTGCCTTTTAACTGATTCACATTTATTTAACAGAAGGGATTAGAGTTGACCATATACCTCCAGTAAAGAAAAAAAAAAAAGTAGGTAGGTCAATAATTTCATTCCTTTCTCTTTGAGAGAAAGATGATGACCTACATTCTCAATTCATCTCTTCACAGGTGAGGACATTCTTGTACATAAATCATATATTGATAGGTAGAGAGAAAGAATTATAAAAGCTGGGAAAGAGAGGTACTTTGGAAGCTTTTATCGGAAAAGCTCAGTTCTTTACTTGCTTCTGAGGGATTACTCCAGCCATTTAAGCCTTTTTACAAGAAAAGATCATTAGGGAGCAAAAATTTTTTAAAGAATATAGTTGTTTCTGTTTGGGAGTTACACCTGACTCTAAATGACTTAAAGGTGGAATGGACTTAGGCTTAAAAGGAGGAGACAGCAAAGAATATTTAAGGTTATTTATAACTGATTCCAGTTCAGGTCACAAGAAAATAAAAAGATTTGAGAAAAACACTTGTAATACACATGCCTCTACTTGTGAGAAGCTGAGCATCATGGTCAAATTTAGAAGCAGAAAGAGGTAAGGAACTCTAAAAATTATTATATTTAACAAACCTATTTCTATCACTATCCTATAGCAACTCAGAGCTCCCATTAAACTACTAGTTCTGATGAGGAAAGATGTTAGAAACAGTCACAATCACACATTCTTTAAGGTGAGTAGCCTAAGAGAGTTGACTATCAGGGCAGAAAAAGAGAAGGCAGAATTAAAGAGTTACCTAAGACTAGGGAGGATATCCCCAAGTCCCAATGGATAGTTGATTCTAGATAATACAAACTTTGATTTACAATTTTAATTATGACGAGTACTACTAGTGTTGTTTATAGCTAATAAAGGACAGTTTATAGTTAAAACAGTAGGATAGCATTATTGTTTTCTTTTTTTAATTCAAGTATAGGAAATTTTTATATTAATTTATGTGATTTCCTACAGAATATTTATTTTTAAATTTTTTTTTTTGTTTATTGGGGTAACATTGGTAAATGCAATTATATAATTTTCAAGTGTACATTATAATTTGACATCTATATATTCTATTGTGTTTACCACCCAGAGTCTAGTTTCCTTCAGCTACCTTATATTTGATCCCCTTTACCCACTTCATCCTCCTTCAACTCCCGTATATTTAACCCTCTTTACCTCCTCCCCCACCCCCTACCCTCTAGTAACCACTCGTCCATTGTCCATGTCCATGAGTCTCTGTCCTGTTCATTTGTTGCTTTTAGGTTTATATTTTACATATAAGTGATATCATGTAATTTTGAACTTCTTCAGTCTGGCTTATTTCTCTTAGCATGATTATCTCGAGGTCCATCCAAGTCATCACAAATGGCAGTATTTCATCTCTTCTTATAGCTGACTAATAGTCCATTGTATATATGTACTATAGCTTCTTTAGCCAATCATCTATTGTAGGACACTTTGGTTGCTTCCATGTCCTGGCCACTGTGAATAGTGCTGCTATGAATATCAGTGTGTAAATATTTTTTTGAATATGGGTTTTCAAGTCTTCGAGGTAAATACCCAGTAGATGGATTGCTGAATCAATCATATGGTAGATCAATTATTAGTTTTTAGAGGAAACTCCATATTATTTTCCATAGTAGCTGTACCAATTCGCAGTCCCACTGAGGGTTCCTTCTTCTCCGCATCGTCTCCAACATTTGTTATTACTTGCTCTGTTGATAATAGCTATTCTAACAGGTGTGAGATGGTATCTCATTGTGGTTTTAGTTTGCATTTCCCTAATAGCTAGCAATGTTGACCATCTTTTCATATATTTGTTGACTATTTGTATGTCCTCTAGGGAGAAGTGCCTGTTCAGGTCTTCTGCCCATGTTTTGACTGGATTGTTAGTTTTTTTGTCATTGAGTTGTATGAGTTCTTTCTACATTTTGGATATTAGGCTCTTATCGGAGGTGTTGTTTGCAAATATATTTTCCTATTCAAATGGTTGTCTCTTTACATTGTTGATGGTTTCTTTTGCTGAGCAGAAGCTTTTTAGTTTGATGTAGTCCCGTTCATTTATTTTTGCTTTTACTTCCTTTGCCTTTGTGGGCAAATTCATAAAATCCTCTTTAAGTACAAGGTCCTTGAGTTTAGTTCTTATGTTATCTTCTATGCATTTTTATTGATTCCAGTCTTCTCTTCAGGTCCTTAATCCATTTCGAGTTAATTCTGGTGTGTGGTGAAAGACGACCGTCTAGTTTCATTCTTTTACAGGTGGCTTTCCAGTTTTCCCAGCATCATTTATTGAAGAGGCTTTCCTTTCTCCACTGTATGTTTTTGGCTTTTTTTAATTGAAAATTATTTGTCCATATAATGATGGGTTTATTTCTGGACTCTGGATTCTGTTCCACTGGTCTGTGTGTCTGTTTTTCTGCCAGTACCATGCCATTTTGATGACTGTTGCTTTGTAGTATAATTTGAAGTCGGGCAGAGTGATGCCTCCAGCCTCATTTTTTTTATTTTTCCTCAGGATGGCTTTGGCAGTTTGAGGTCTTTTGTGCTTCCATATAAACCTGATAATTTTTTTTTTCTATTTCTTTAAAAGATGCCAACAAGATTTTGATGGGCATTGCATTAAATCTGTATAATGCTTTAGATAATACGGTCATTTTAACTATGTTGATTCTTCCAAACCAAGAACACAAAATATCTTTCCATTTCTTTGTATCTTCTTCAATTTCTTTTAGTAAGGTCTTGTAATTTTCATTATGTAGGCCCTTTACATGTTTCATTAAATTTATTACTAGGTATTTTATTCTTTTTGTTGCAAAAGAAATTATTTTTTCCACTTCTTTTTCTAATGCTTCATTATTAGAGTATAGGCACACTATGGGTTTTTGAAGATTGATTTTGCATCCAGAGACTTTACTGTATTTGCTTATTGTTTCTAGTAGTGTTCTTGTGGAGTCTTT
This sequence comes from Eidolon dupreanum, assembly GCA_028627145.1. Taxonomy (NCBI): domain Eukaryota; kingdom Metazoa; phylum Chordata; class Mammalia; order Chiroptera; family Pteropodidae; genus Eidolon; species Eidolon dupreanum. The sequence goes on along the minus strand of CM053503.1, from coordinate 77,550,461 downwards.
AGGGTTTTCTATCTAGATAATCATGTTATTTGCAAATAGTAACAGTCTGACTTTTTCGTTTGGATGACTTTTATATCTTTCTCTTACCTGACTGCACTTGCTAGGACCTACAATGTTATATTGAATAACAATGGTGATAGTGGACAGCCTTGGCTTTTTCCTGATCTTAGAGGGAAGATTTTTAGTTTTTTGCCATTATGTATAATGTTGGCTGAAGGTTTGTCATAGATAGACTTTATTATGTTAAGGTACTTTCTTTCCTTCTATACTGATTTTCTTAAGTATTTTGATCATAAATGTATGCTGTATCTTGTTGAAGGCTTTTTCTGCATATACTGATATGATATGATTCTAATTTTTTAATTTGTTTATGTGGTGTATCACATTAATTGATTTGCGTACGTTGAACCATCCCTGTGCCACTGGGATGAAACCCACCTGATTGTTCACTAGTATGTTATTTAGGATTTTTGCATGTGTGTTCATGAGTGATATTGGTCTGTAGTTTTCTTTTTTTGTGTTATCTTTATCAGGTTTTGGTATCAGAGTAATACTGGCCTCGTAAAATGAGTTGAGAAATAGTCCCTCCTCTTCGATTTTTTGGAAGAGTTTGAGGAGACTAGATATTAAATCTTCTTTGAATGTTTGGCACAACTCACTTGTGAAGCCATCTGTTCCTGGACTTTTACTCTTTGATAGGTTTTTTATGATTATTTCAATTTCCATACTGCTGATCGGTTTATTTAGATTTTCCAGATCTTCTCGATTCAGTCTAGGAAGATTATATATGTCTAAGTACTGGTGCATTTCTTCTAGGTTATTACATTTGTTATTACATACTTTTTCATAGTATTCTTGCATGATCCTTTGTATTTCTGCGATGTCAGTCATAATTTCCCCTCTTTCATCCCTGATTTTGTTTATTTGTTCCTACAGAATATTTAAACCTCAGTATTTTAGGCCACTGTGAAAAATGCTTCTAACTCTACTTAAAGTTCTTTATCATATATCCAAGGACTCAAATAAAGGCATTTGGTGGAAGTATAAATAAATGTGGCATTATAAATTGTATACATGTTCTTATTTTGTTACTAGGATATAATTTGCATAACTACTTTCAATTTTGTAGTTAATTTGGAGGACTGTCATATATCTCCAAATGGGATTTTTTTTTAATGTTAGCAACTCTACAATAAATTTTAAAATGAAATACTGCAGGACATTAGTAGATAAAGAAATTTAAAATACACTCTCATTTTAATTATTCAATTATTCAATTAATCATTTTCTATTGTCTTCTCAGTTCTAAGCATATTCTATTTTTCTCTCTTAATAGGCAAGCATTATTTAAATGTTAGAAATTAGATTATATTATTGGACTTTTTTTAGGTACATATAAAAATTTATTTTCTGTTTGTGGTAAGTTAGATCTTTTTTTAGCCAAAAGGCATCTCAAGAGTACATAATTTAGCTCACAAAGGTTTGGATTTCTCTGCTAACTTTCCTAAAGGGATGCTACTTATCAAACAGCCCTGAATTCTCAAAGAAACTAAACAGCTCTTCCACTACTTAGCCAAACAAATCTGTTCTTAAAGTAATCAAATTCATAGTTTAATTAAAATTTTATTCGGAATGAAAAATTCGTCTTTTAAGCTTTATTTGTAATGTCAGCACAGGGTGAGACTGCAGTAGGAGCCTGAATCCGGGGCAGAAGAAAATGAATCAGCTCATCTAGAAATCTTAACAGCGAAGCTCATGACCTGACTGATGTTTAAAATTTATTATGGTTATTAGAGTTGTTTATTATTTTCCCCCCTTCTCCCATTCATCTTTTCTTTCTTAGGGAAAGAGGCTAACACAAAAGTGGAATTAAAAAAAAAAAGGCTAACATAACCACAGCACAAAAAAGAAGAACCAATGTGGGAACTGCCAATAAAAGTATTCCTTTTCTTCAGGGCTAGCTAACCAATTCAAATGTTTCTACTGAATCACTGGCAGGCTACCACAGTTTCACATCTCTCCAAATCCATAACTACCATTTATCTGTAACAGATGTTCAAAAATTATAATCATAGATGCTTGGGATAGAAAAGAACTATTAGGACATTCCTTTTGGTTTGACTAGGTCAGGATTATTCTAGAAAACTAGAGTATTCTAGTTCTTTGCTGAAGAATTTTCTATACAAATGAGCTAACTGCCTTTTCCTCAGGAAAGATTTCTTAGATTCAGAGTCACACACATGCATGTTTTGGTTTCCTGCACATTGCATTGCCCTCGTATTTCTTCTACATTTCAAGTTCTCTGGTTCTAATGAACAAGTCCTTTAACTTATTCAATTATCAATAATTAAGCACTGTAAACATTTAAAATATGGTGGGTCCTGCTATGATTAAAAAGTGAAGAATATTGTTACCATGGCCAATAGCCACAGGTAGGATATTGCCTTTCTCCTTTTAAATTTTGTTTAAATAATTTTCTGTTTTCTTACAAATTATCACTGGAAAATACTTATACAAGCAAGTAATATCCACTATTAAGTGCTTCCTGTGCCAGGCACTGTTCTCAATTCTGTATATTAATAATTTCTTATTTCATTGTCATGAAAATTCTGTAAGACAAGAACAATTACTATTGCCATTTTTAAAAAGAGGAGACTGCGGCATAGACAGTTTAAACAATTTGGCGAAGTCATAGAGCTAATAAGTGGCAAAGTCAGAATTCAGACTCAGACTCTTGTATTCTGGGAAATAAATGCTTACTAGTTGCCATAAGTAATTAGAGGCAGATATACAGAACTACTTGGAGGGATTAAACTCCTTACAAATTGACAACAGAATGAAGTAAATTCTGAGCAAAGTTGTAGAAATTCAGACATCCCCAACACTGGACAGTTGCTTAGCACAACTTGTTCGACATATAAAGAGGAGTCCCGAACATAATAGAAAAATGTCTGTTCCCTTGGTCAGCTACATAGTGAAAAGGAATCAAAAGTTCACTGTATCACAAACCACAATATGTCACTGATAATGTTTTGTGTATAATTATGCTTAGATTAATTGTAGAGTTTTCTACTGAGGTTTTATGAATCACTGTATTTGTATGTGAAACTTATAACATTTGAAAAAAATATGGGGGTTTCAATTCACTGTTCTAGATGAAAAGAACGAAATAAGTGTTACTCCCCAAACTTGGCAGAACTATGATCTACAGGGCAATGCAAACAGAGAAGATCTATTAAGAACCGCCACTCTTTCAACAGAGTATTTGGGTAAAAGATTAGGCCTAAGGTGCTGAGATACTTTATTAAAAGGAAGGTATTAACCATTTTACTAAGACTGAAAATGAAAGATAACAAGGGGAAATTTAAGTGTAAATTAAAGCAAGGACTACTTTAAAACTTGGTTGGTATATATGAATGCCACAAAACTTGTGGAAAATTGATTAAGAACATCATGAAGCCACAACAATATATCCTGAGCAATAGAAGAAGGTGATATAGAAGAAGATATATAAGAGATATATCTTCTTTCAGAGTCAGGTGTTTATGTGTTACTTCTAGAACTTTTATTTAAAGTTTATTAAATTTCTATACTACTTTACCACTTATATAAATTTCTCTATATACGTTAATTACTTATTCCATGCCTAATTGTGTAAGTGCTTGATCTTACCAAAAAGTTTTGCTGATCATAGTATCTTTTAGAAATGTCATCATCAACCTGGGTTGGCAAGGGAAGTTCATAATAGAGTTTAGTTCTATGGCATGAAAGAAAAATATTACACACAATTCCTTTTTCAAGTCAAGTATTCTTAAAAAATAATTCCATATCTTTTCCAAGTCTTAATAACATAGGAAAATTCCTATATGAATATTACAACTATTTTGGAATAAACAGACATTTGAACTGAGTGGGAAAGACATGACAAGATATTGGTACATAGAAAAAAAAAAACAAAACTTATAAACTGTTGCTTTAGCAGAGTCTGCCTCTGCTTAGGAAAATCACATATGATACCTTGTTTTACCCAAAATTATATCCTTCCTTCTTCCATTTTCTTAATTACTTTAAGCCCTGATTTAATTTTCTTCTCAATTCTGTCTTTTACCATGTTCTAGGAATGGTTCCCAGATCTCTTCAAATCAAATGATTTTATTCTTTATTACCCAAGAAGTTATCTCTATTACTTCATCTCCAAAATATCAAGCTTTGGATTTTATCACCAGTAACAAAAACTTGTCTCACACCTCTGTCACTAACTTGCTCCTAAGAAGCGTATTTGCAAACTTTTTTCTCATGATGCTATTCAGAACCTTAACCTCCCCGTATTCCCTCAGCATATCAGTCTATCGCTGGCTTGGAATATTCATCACTCCCAAAAGATCATCTGTAATGCTTTCCAGAAGGGTTAGAATCCCTTAAACTTGCATGGTACCCTAATAATCCATAAGCACAGGTGACACACCAACATGTGCACCCTCAATTCTTGGGTCGTTGTCACGATATCACAATAATCATGTCTCGTGAAAATTCATACTAAGGTATCATAGCAAGATCCTCTGCTACTCTATAATTATGGTATTCAACATTTATTGATAGTTCAAAGTAGCAGAAAAGAAGAGGTAATACTAGTTTAAAGCACCACCTGGGCTGAGAAAAGTTTATTTCCATTAGGTCAGGGAGACTGCATATTAATGCGGAGAAGGAGCTAATAGAAAGTGAGCAGGATTATGTGAGAGAAAATTAGAGCAGGATTGCAGAGGAGAGACCAGTGCTTAAAATCTGTGATAGAGAAAGGAAGCTAGCCTCATGAAGGAGAAAGAACATCTCCTCAGAAGACAGAAGACCTCCCGCTAAACAAACCCCCAAAAACTCCACAGATAACTGCTGAGATAAAGGTAACTGAGGGATCCCAGGACAGACGTGGTTTTAGTAAAATGAGTACAACAATTAGGTAGTGGTGAGGATTGGGTGATAGCACTACTGGACTTTCAGAAGAAAAAAAAAACTTATTCTTAAGAGAAGGAACTTTTCAAAGTCACAGAGAAGAAAAAGAAGCACCTATTATGTACTAGCAGATGTATACACGCTTCACAACAGATTATCTCAGAAAGTCATAAGATGTGGGGCAAGTCGGAAAATAACGTATAGCAAAGTTTTAGTAAAAGTGAAAATTTTATAAAAATTGACTAATGAGTGTGGCAAAATGTTAATTGTTAAATATGGGGGATAGGCACACGGGGGTTCATTATTCTATTCTCTCTATCTTTGTGTACCTTTGGAAATGTTTATAATAAAAAATAATTTAAAAAATTGCCTAGTCATCATATGACCTCAGGACCAATAGTCAGCTATCTCAATAAGCTTAACAATTTGCCTAAACTTTCACGCAACTGGATATGGATATGTATACTCTAGAGAACTTTAAAATTCATTGAGGAGGAGTCAAAAATAATTCTATTTGACCAGGATTTGTTCCAAATTTATTCTACAGACTGAGAAACACAAGTTAGTATTAAAAGTAGGCTAAGTGTGCTAGAGGAAGAAAGTAATGAGGAAAAGTACTTCTACTAAGCCCATGTGTAAGAATAAGATTAAAACACTTACTTCATCTCCAGAACTTCCTCTAAGTGTTTCCTTCTCTCTGCCCGAAGATTGGTCAGATGAGTTTCCTTTTCTGCCAGAGACTGTTGAGTAGAGGACAGCTTTGCTTTCATGGACTCTAGTTCCTGCTTTACTTTCTCCATTGCCATCAATAACTCCTCCACCTGTGATAAATATGGAGAAAAGAAAAAGTGAACATCTTGATCAATTAAAGTCAGAGACCTGAGCAACGGACAACTCCTGGGTCCACAAAATTGAATACACACACATATACACATATCAAAAATTCTGTACTCTTTCTGGATTAGACATATATATCAAGAAGATATAGCAAATAATGAAATAAATCTCTGATCATCCCTCTGCTACAATTCTTTTCAGTTTAAGTCAGAAAGAATTTCATTTTCTTTTTGATAAACACAAGGACATATGAGTTCAAGAAGTTGCCCTTTGCCATTGGCAATTCCTTTTGAGGAATTGTCTTAATGATTTTAATTAAGTAGTTAATTAATTTCCTTTATTATTAGGACTCATTTGGAAATGGTACAGAAATTTCCATGGAAATAACAATATAACACAGATAAAAATATAAAGAACAGAATCATAATAAATATTTACAGAAGGATTTTAGGAAATAAGAGACAAATGACTAATAACAGATTTAGTATAAACATTAATGTTTTTTTCTGTTTATACCATTAAAAAGAATTCCTTTTTAAAGAACAGCTAGAATTAAATCAGATAATTTCTTGCTCTAAAGGCAGATAGGTAGTTTTTTCAAGGAAGGCAGGAAGAAAAAAATATACAAAATGACCACATAAAGAACAGAAAGAATGCTCAAACTAAGAACAAGATATGTACTTTACAGTCATTTCCACTTATTCTGGGTAGTTCTCAAATCGGAATTATTTAAATAAACATGTTCATTTTAATTCAGAATTAAAAAATATGCCAACAAAAATATCTGTTATTACCAAAAACTAACTTCAGACAGGTAATCGACCAGGCAACTGCACCAGTCATGAGAGTTTATGTCAGGTTGCTGCTTGCCAAGAAATAATTTTGGTGGTAATAGACTTTTTCAGAGGTAGAGGTGAGTGTAGGTAGAGATAGGAGATCTGCTGTTCATTGACTCCTACATTAAATTAATTTGCATGATACTAAAACTGAGAGCAGTGTGGAGACAATACTGCAGTATAATAAATCAGAATTGTTAACAGACCCCTGTAATTTTGTGCCTCATAGCTTACCAAAGTTTCCATGTTAACTGGTAACAGCTGTAAAACACCAATAGTAAACAGATACATTTTGGTTTTTGGCAGCTGAATTACTTTACCATGCATCTTTTCAGAAGTGATTAAGTTAATGTTCTCAGCTAATAGCATCCTCACAGTCCCAGTTGCAGTGAGAATATGTATTATCATGCAGATCTTCTCAGATACATATTCGCATATCTGCAAGCTTTACATAAACATATATCACTGTCTGCCTTTTTGAAAACTGCCAATAAGGATGATTCTATTTTATCAGTTTAATTCATGTAAAATCTTATCTAAAATTGAATTGAAATAATACACCAAGGTATGTTCTTATGACAAAATCAGTAATGGATAGCATTGTTTATAGAAGATCTTAAAAAGTATAGGATGTGTCTACCTTTTATGGACTTATCTTAAACACTTCTCAGCAAGTCTCCCTTCCATCCTGTCTTTCACTACCTCGGGCAAGCAATGGTATCAGTTTCTTATGTTAACTCGGAGAGAGATTTTGTACATACACAAGCAAGCATGTATAAATAACCTATTCCTCTCTTTTCTACCCAAAAGGCAGCCAGACCACTCTATACATACTTAATATCTAAACTTTTTGGTAAACTTTTTATTGAACTACAACATAAATACAGGAAAATGTATACGTAATAAATGTACAGCTTGAAGAATTCTCAAAATGAATACACCTATGTAATCAGCACAGAGACCAATAAACAGAACATTACCAGTACCCCAGAAACCCCTCTCACATCCTCTTTCCAGATAAAGAGTAACTATTATTCTAATATGCTAGGTTAATTCTGCCTATTTGTTTTAACTTTATACAAATTAAATTACATAGTATATAATTTTAATACAATTTTTTTTCATGTATTGTTATGTCTGTGAGATTCATCCATGTGGTTGGGTATAATTATAGTTCTGTAATTCTCATAACTGCATGGTATTCCACTTTGTAAAGACAGCAAAATTTATTGAAGGCACTTTTGATAAATAAAAGTTTTTAATTTTAATGGAATTTAATGACTTTTTTCCTTTATGTTCATATTTTTCTGTACACTAAATTAAAGTCTACCACAAAGTCATGCAGATATTCTTTTATTCTTACTTCTAAATTTGCGGATTATGTTTTACATGTAGATCTACAATACATAGGCAATGGATTTATGAATACAGTGTAATGATTAAAATTCATTTTTATCAATATGGATATGTAACTGACTCAGCACCATAAACAGAAGGACTTCAACAGTCATAGTAGAAAAGTGCTTTGGTACTATTTGGCAAAAGATCAGAAATTATTTAAAGAGTACTTACAAATTATAAGTAAAATAATTTAACACTGCTTTTATTGCACATAACCAACTTTAAATTTCCTAAATGAGCAATGTGAAATATTACATGCATATAAAAAAGGAATATGTATATTTCAGAAAGAAGAGCAAAACACATCTATTTATTCACCACCTTTGTAAGTCAGTTATCCAAATGTACACCCAAGGCACCTGTGATAGATAATTACCATTCTTAATCTGTGTTACTTACACCTTTGAATTTCTTTATTTTTACCTTCTCTGATACATATATTCTGAAATACATCACTGCTTAGTTTTATGAATTTATAAATATTGTATAAGTGGAATCTTTTTATTTCATCCAACATTGTTTTTTTCATGTATATATATATATATATAAAAAGTCCACCATATGTGTATATTCCAGGACAACAAGGAAAACCACTCAGGAGCTAAAAGCAATGACAACTAACAGCACTGAGTACCACAGCACCCAGTTTATGGATTTCCACTAAACTGAATGAGCCTCTTAGAAAAATGGCTGATTCGGGTTTGATTAAAAGATGAACTCTGCACATTTTATGCCAGAAAGTAGAAACAGGGATCATGACACAGAGACACTGAAAACAAAACCAGAAAAATACATCACAAGAAATAAAAAGAAAACTATAAAGGAATATCTCTTAAAAATAAAGATGCAAAAAGTACTAGAAAACAAAACCCAGCAAGATACAAAAACTGGAATTTATCCCAAGAATTCAAGTTAGTTTAACGTATAAAAATCAATGTAATAAATCATGTTAACAGAATAGATTTGGGTTCAATTTTTTTTTTCTGTCTTTTTGAAAACAGTAACCCATAGGTAAGGCTGTGAACTTCACGTAACATCACAGAAAGAAAAGCGTTGACTGTCTCATTTTTAGCAATAGCATTGATTAATGGTCCAGATGGCAAGAGCTTGATTTTTTCATTATAAATTTCTCAATCTTTTACCAAATTCTTTTTTCATTTCAAAAATAATCAGTGAGGTTAAACATGTTTCATTTGTTTAGGAACCATTTTTGCTGCTTCTTCCTTGAAACTCTCAACCAAATCTCAACCAAGTCTCTTAACAATATGTGTGATTAGGTTGCACTTCCATCATTGCCAAGAAAACAATTTACTGAGTAGCTTTTGCCTTTCATTTGGGTTCTAGAATGAGCCATGTAAATGAAGCATAGCCACCTGAGTCAGCAAATAAAGTAGAGTCGACCATGCTCAGCCATGTGACTGAGAAATAAATGTTTATTATTATGTGTATTAATAAGAGTTCTCCAGAGAAACAGAACCAATAGGATATATATTGACTACAGTATATGAGTATGTACATAAACACATGTGCGTGTGTGCGCGCGCACACATACACACACAGTGGTCAATACACATACTATTGTTTCTCTGAAGAACTCAGAAATAAATACATTAATGCTATATTAATATGATTAATAATATATTAATTAGTACGTAAAATATATTTTACCCATAATACATATAAAATATTTTTAATAAAAATTTGCCTCTTGTGATTATGGCTGACAACTGCCAACATCTGCAGAGTGAGTGGTGTCATTCCGGTCCAAAGGCTGGCAGGCTCAAGACCCGGAAAGGGCCAATGTTTCAGTTAGAGCCCAAAGGCACCAAAAGTTGGTGCCTCATTTAAATGTAATCAGGCAAGATTTATTCTTACTCAGGAGAGGGGAATCCTTTTTGTTCTAGTCGCTTTGACTGGAAGGCTTGAATGGAGCAGGATGAGAGTCATCCACATTACGAGGGGCAATCTGCTTTACCCAAGTCTATTGATTTAGACATTAATATCATCCAAAAACATCCTCATAAAACACCCAGAATAGAGTTTGACCAGATATCTGGGTGCCCGCATGGCTCAGTCAAATTGACACTTAAAATTAACCATCATAATTTGCTATTGTTATTTGGTGACTGCTTGTAATATAATATCTGACTAGAAGCTTTCTAAGAGTTTTAAAGTATTGTATTTCACATTTAGTCTCTAACCCACCTAGAATTCATTTTTGTGTATGGTGTGAAAAAGTAGAAGTATAATTTCTTTTTTTCCCATGGTGATGATCCAATGTCTCAATACTGTTTATTGAAAACATATTCTATCTTCACCTTTGACATCCGTCAAGTATGTTTCTGCCCTTTCTATTACAGTCTACTGGTTTGCCTATTCTTGCACCAAAATCACATTGTCTTAACTATTATAGATATATAAGGCTTGATATCTAATAGTCTTATCTTTTCAAGAGCACCATAGCTATTCTTAAATTTCTACAAAAAAAATACTTGAGTCCACCATGTTCCAGGCACTGTTCTAGAACAGTTCATGAAAAAAAATATATTGAGGACTTTAATACATTTTAAGAAGTTTTATAATTTTCCCCATAAAGATCTCAAAAATTCTAATGATATTTATTCTTAGGTACTTAATATGCTTTTTGAATGGTATAGTAAATAATATCTTTTAAAAAAAATTCTATTTGGTACAGGTTATAGAAATGCAACTGATTTCTGTATATAGATACTGTACCAGGCAGCCTTTTGTAAATGTTCTTATTTATCTATAGGTTTATTTACTATGTAGACGACCATATCATATCTGAATTATAATTCTCTTTCTTTTCAATCCTTATATTTATTTCTTTTACTTGCCTTACTGCACAGCCTAGAATAATGACAATATGCATTCTGTTCTATTTCTGATCATAAAAAGAATGCTTAAAAAGTGTTATCCAAAAGTAAGTCTTTTATCAGATTAAGAAAATTCTCTTCTATTGCTATCTAGATAAGAATTAAAAACTATTTTTTAAATAAAAAAATAAAAGAATTTTTTAAATTATAAAATACAAATTTTCTATATTTCTTGAGATGATATGACTTTTCTCTTATCATCTTTTAATAAGGTAGGCTATAGTAATTAGTTTTCTAATGATACCAATCTTAAACTCCTGAGATAAACTAAATTTCTTCAATCATATTTTTCTATTTCACACACATTAATTTTTAATTGGCGATACATTGTTTAGGAATTCTGCATTTATGTTCATGGTTGAGATAGGCCTAATTTTTTCCCTCATTAACTTTGTCAAGTTTTGATATCAAGTTACATTAGCCTTACAAATATGTTGGTGATTACTTGTTTCCTCTTTTTTATTTTCTGGAACTGTTTCTGTAAGACTGAAATTATTTGCTCCTTGTATGTTTATTAAAAATCACTAGTATAACTCCCTGGGCTGGAAGCTTGTGGGAAAAAAATTTATTACTGACTCATTTTTTTCCAGTTATCTTTTTCATATTTAGCTAGTTTTGCTAAGTTCCATTCTTCTTGGCATTTGCTCATTTAGTGTAAACTTTCAAATGTACTCGCAAAGGTATTTGTATCTTTTTAATACCTGCAAGACTTGTAGTTATGAGCCCTTTATCATTCCAAAAATTGTTTACTGTGCTTTCTTTCTTTTCCTCTTTTAGTCTCACCAAAGGCCAAATTTCTTAGTGTTTTCAAAGGACTAATTTTGGGCACTGCAAATACTTTTTAAAAAAGGGGCAGGGTTGGTTACCTATTAGATTCTGTACCTTGGGCTGCCACGGACCTTTACTTTTGGCCTGCTAATATACAAAAACTAATGTTCAAGTTCAACAACTTATCAAGTACTTATCTTTGAATTCCCTGTCTATTCATTCCGACATGAGAATTTCTTACTTTCTTGCCAACTTATGAATGCATACTTTATCAACCATCTTCAATTATTTCTGTGGAAGTTATTTTCCCAGTGTCTAGTCTGCCATGTTTACAGACATGTTTTACCTTTCATTCTAATCTTCCACTTACAAAATTGTGCCTGTTAGTAAAATATAATTTTCTTAAAGATTGCTTAATTTTCCGATCCATTTGAGTGCCAGGCCCTGAAGGTATTTCTACCTCAGATCATACATACATCCAAAAAAGTCTGAAAGCATGTTAGTATTTAAGGCAAGAATGGTACCATAAATCAGGATTTCCAGCTAATCATCTGATTTGCTCTCTGGCTCCAAGACAGGGAAACAGTTTCAAGCCAAACTGAAATACTTCATACTTTCTGTTACTTTTCCACAATCCTGGAAAACACATTCCATTATCTCCATTTGAATATCTATCTCATTACACATGTTGTTGTATAGTTTGGGGTACAGTCACTGAGAAATAAAGGTAATGAAAGCTTAATAGAAGAAAGAAGAAATATATACCACACCAAACAATGAAGAAACTCTCCACAATTTAAAAATGTGCTCCAGGTCACAGTACAATTTTCAAAAGCATATGTTTTAAGACATAAAAAAAAAAGACCAGGCCAGAGCTGGGATTCAAGTATGTAACTTAACTGCCTCCAGTAACATATTAAGGAGAAAGCACAGAGCTTGATAGTGTGCAGTGCCAGCAGGACCAGATGGTTTGCTTAAATCACAAGCTAATAAACTTTTACTCAAAATAAGAAGGGAACAAATTATGACTTTACCACAGACCCATTTTCCTTAAGAAAGCAAAGCAATTGGGTGCTTCAGGTGCTGGCAAAGACTACATCTTCAAGTTTCCCACCTTCTTCTGTTCCATAACTGAGAGCAAAATGCTTTTTGTAGTTTCCAGGATGCTTATGGAAAATCTTGTTACAGTTTCTTGGGAGAGTAAGAGTCATATGTCTCCAAAGGGGAAAAAAAAATGATTAGATGAAAAAAGGAGCGGTATAAAAAGAAAATTATCTAGAAGTTAAGCATTCATCATGTAAGTCAGATTTACACTTGAATGTACACTAGTTTCTTAATTTCCAGAAAATTCTAAATTAAGATCTACTCTGTTTTACAATTACACACACACACACACACACACACACACACACACACACACACACACGTTACCAAGCTTGAACTGAGGAGCATTTTTCAAGTATTAGTAAGAATATACATACATACATACATACATACATACATACATTCGACCATCTTCTCTTAATGAACTCCTTAGGTACCTCACAATCACTATAAATGAGAATTCAAACTTACAGAATTCCTAACAGAGCTTTATGGTAGTGTTTACACTAGAAATATCTTTTTCCAAATATGTTCTTTTGGCCAATGTTTGGTAATTCTTTGACATTATATATACCAATAGTACAGTACTTTATGGATATGGAATAGCTGTAGCTATTACAATAATACTACTAATATGGAATAGCCATAACTATTGCAATAATAATACTAATAGCAACTTACATTATGTCATTATATAAATACTTTGAAATACTCTAAGCACTTTACATGTATTGTCTCATTAAATCCTCATAATGATGCTATAAGGTATTAGGTATTATTATCATCCTCATTTTTACAGGAAACAAAAAAACAGGTTTAGAATTTAAGTGCCACACTGAAGGTCATACAGCCAGAACAGGCTGAGCCAGGATTCCAACCTAGGTGGTCAGACTCCACTGTATTTACAGTTAATGCCACTTTGCTACAAAGTTATCAGTGTTCAGTAAGTCCTAAAACAGCTTTCCACAATTATATCTAAAGAATCACTCTGGGGAGTGTTCCCATGCCCACTTTTGCATCTTTCTATCAATCCTTTCTCTTCCTTTTCTCCTACTCCCTCCAAAATATTTATTTCCTATCATGTACTAGGTAATGTGTTATGCATTGATGGCATTATAGAAAACAAAACAAACATGTTCCCCTATCACTCTTGTGCTTAGAGTCCATAGAGAAATATAGTCAATTAATTAATAAAATTCAAAAATATGTAATTATAAACTGTGGATGTTATTATGTAAGAAGTTACACTATGCCTTGAAAATAAGTGAGATAGGGCCTTGATCTAGGTTTTCAAAGCCTAGAGAAAGTTTCCCCAAGAAAGTCAAGGAGCTAATGGGAAGGAAAAAGAGATTCCAGCTTCAGGGCCCAGTATGTACAGTAATCCTGAAGTGGGAAATTACATACATACAAGAGAAGATAAAAAGATCAGAGTATCACAAGACCTGAGAACAAGGGGATGAAAGGTGCAAATGTGGCAGGAAAGGGAAGAAGGTGCTGGCTGTAGAAGAATCTTGTAGACCATGTTAGGGACTTTGGCTTTTATTCCAAAAGTAACAGGAAGGTACCAAAAGGATCTACTAAACAGAGGAGCAGGAGCATTTAGAATGTTAATGAGACTTACTAAAATAATGGACCAAGGAATCTAAGCTGAATAAAGAGGAACACAAAGACAGAGTTAATGGATCAGGATACGCCAAGAGACAAATAAGTTCAAATGACATGGAAAGATAGTTATAGTGGGAATACTTGAACAAGAAAGATAAAATGATAGGATATTGTGATTAGAGAGGAAGATGCTTAATGAGTGAAGCTGGAGGCGTATTACAACAAGGTCTGGAATGTTGGACATGGAATGCAGAAAGTCAATGGAGGCAAAGACTGAGAGGACAAAGTAACAAATGGGGTATCCACGTAGATTCTAAAGTTAGTGATATAACAGAAGTCCTCAATGAAAAGCTTCAGTGCTATAGCTGAATGACATGAACCTCAAAGAAGCAAGAGTTCTTATAAGAATGTGATGGAATAATGAATGGCCTGAAAGTATAAAAGGAAACAAGGATGATATTTCTACCTCTAACCCTAAGGTTCAGAATAAATACTTATTTATCACCAGAAAGGGTTGTTGGGAATTTCCAGGGGAGAGGTCATATTATACTTTAGGCAAAGAAGGTGAGAGACATTTCAAGAAGAAAATTAAGAATGTATATGACAGAGCCTGGCACAGAGTAGATAGTCACTGACTATTTGTTAAATGAATGAATGAAGACAGATGAATTTGTGAATTTCGGTGACTTAGGAAGATGTAAAAGGGATAAGAAGAGTTGAAAAGCTGGGTTAAGGCAAGAAAATACTGAACAATATAGGCATGACAGGACAGTAGAGCACAGATGACTGGGGGCTTATTTTTTGGACAATATCTAATGAAATCCAGGATATAAGGCACAGTCAAATGAACTCCGCTATGTCCTCTGAAAAGGTTGAGCATTGGTCTCACTGGACCATAACTTAAAAATGAAGCAGATGCTACCAAAATAAGAATTTAAATTTTTTATTTTTCCTTTAGTCCCCATTTAAATGCATATGACTTATAATAGCGCTGATTATAATTTTCTATTCCATTTACTGAAAATAAAATATTCTAAGTGATTCTTGAGATACCACTGAATTTAGCAGTATATTAAACTTAGGACTTGTCAGGTACTATCATAATCTTTTACTCCTGATTTTATGAAGGACCCAAATATGAGAAGGAGTCACAGATAGAGCACTGAAGAAGAAACCATAGAAACCATATTTCCACAATTCAACTTTGGGAATCACTAGATCTCTTGACTTTTTACATATTGTTGCATTTCTCCAATAAATTAACACTGTCAAAAGTTTGTGAGAACAAATAAAATCCACAAATGACACTTTAAATAATTAATGTGCGCTATGGGTGAGAAATTTACAAAATGTTTTTGCCATTTCTCAAAATATGGCTGACGTTCCCAAAGGACACTTCACAATGCCAGATATTTCTATAAAAGCATATGGTTTATAAGTATCTACAGAGTTAAGCCTGACTTGTAAATGAGGTAAATTCACATTGATTGGCTGTATTCCTTCACTGGCAACCGCCTTTAAGTTTCCAGTAATACTATGCTGTGGTAACAAATATTCAACTTAAGAGAAATTTCAAAGGAGTGGAAACATGACAATGTGAAAGAAATGCTTCTTTTTCAAGCAATCTCAATTTTCCTTTTTAAAAAAAAAAACAACTCAGAGAACTTGAGTAGATAAATCCTATAATGAGCACTCATCGTTCCTAGATGGAGCCTGAAAAATCAGACATCAATAAAATGTGCATTCACACTTTCAAAGCAAAGCAAATGTCCCCCTGCTGCTATGTATGACTCTCATCATCCTGTGTCACTGATGCTGGAAAGAGGCTTTAAGAAGGACCAATGTTTATTTCACTGCCAACTCTATTTCAGTGATCTTGTCAAAACTAAAAACTAAAAATCTGAATTAAAGCACTGAAAACTAGTTTTTTCCAAAAGATTGTTATTTGATTGTCTCCTATAATTTGTTTACTTCAGCAACAAACAGGGTGTACCAGACTCAAGTAAAACAAAAATTAATAATTTCTTGGGTCCAGATAAACTCCATGATTCCTCTCTAACTTGAAAGAAAGGACAGAAATAATCTAAATGACATCCTATTTTCCTTCTTTAGCAGCAGTAACAAAGATGATGTAGTGACTATCATTTTAATTCAGGAAAAGAAATGCAAATAGAGGTGGAATGACAAGACTGTCCTCGAACTTCAAGTTCTAGTAAGTTCTCTTCTGAAAAAAAAATTTTTTCTGCATTGCTACAAAGTCAAACCATAGAATTTGTCCAGGTTTTGAAGAAATTTCCTTCTTTGTTGAAATTCTTTGGTAATTTCACATGAAGAAAATATTAATTCCATTTTATTACAGAAAACAGCAATCCCTCCAGTAGCAGAAAGTCACCAACATGTGAGAACAGACCATGTAGGGCTTTAGCCCATTTTTCCAAAACTTTTACAAGATCATGTGAACAATCTGAATAAAATAGCTTCATACCGTTTTCTTAAGTTTTCAACAAAAATAAAAGTTTACTGGCATTTTAACTGAAATTTTTATACTCGTTTGCATTGCTAAAAAAATAAATCAGTGGTATTTTATTAATTAGGGATACATTTTTGTGGAGAAAACATATTATTTCAATATAACCTCTGGAAAACGGTTACAAAAAAAATACTGGCAAATGAAATGCTGGTTATTTGACCTCATCGAGAGTTTACTATTAGTCAAAGGAGAAAAGTAAAAGGGTGGAATTACATGTCTGGCAACCCAAAGATACCAAGAGGGGAGCTCATTGGCATCACATGAGTGTGTCTGTGTACACAGATACACATATATACACAGACACACACAGGATTATTGTGGCCATAAAAATAAGGCTCAACATTTGCATAATGCCTTTATAGGCTACGAAAACACTTGTGGAGATAATTTACTCCACACAGAAGAGGCTATAGAGGCTTACAAAGAATATAGAACTTACCCTAAATCACACTAGTAAACAGAAGAGAAATAGAATCCACATCATTTAACTTCTGGTTTAATACACTTTTCACTAACCCTTATTGCCTCTTTATTTATTCATTAAAGAGGGTGGAGATTAGAGGAAGGGACAAGTGAGTGCCAAAATAGAGCTTGGGAAATGCCACACGCAAAAACTATCTATTGTGTAAAATAAATCCTGCTGTGTGTATTTCTCTAGGAAAATCTGTTTCATTGAAAACATCCAGGAAGGTGCAGCCAAGGAGAATATAAACTGCATATAAAAATCAGCAGGAAGCCATCTGGTTCTCATGACTTCACCTTCAGCCATATCTTGGATGACTGCCTCTATCGTCAATAACTTGGTTTATCAAAATTCTCAGTAGGAGATAACAGAATAAGGGCCAAACACCCCAAGAACTCATTACAAGCAACCTAAATATCATCTGTTATAGATCTGCCATATAGATTCCAAGAGTGCTTCCCAGTGCAGTAGTGGTTATTCAGTTTAGACAGAAGTATATAAACATGTCTACTTTGAAAACCAGCATCTATAGACTCTGGCACTCATCTCTGTGGTTCGATTTTTGTGCCAAGGTTTTATTCCTTTTCCACTGCAGTTAAATTTTTCATTTGATTATAACTTTTAAACATAGATGTAGTACTTTTGTTGAATAACAAGGAAAAATGAAGTCAAAATTCAGAGACATAGATACTTCCTGAACTTCCAGGACAATATAATCATGTATTATTTTACCAAAAAATTTTCAAGAGGAAGGAACTATGATAACAAAAAAGACAAACGCAAATGCATTATTTTAAGAACTACTGTTAGAAATTACCCTCATGTATATAGAGAGTTTTTTGGTCTTACCATTGCATGTAATTATCTCCTGGGGCTTCAGTTTTCCGGAAACATTTCTTTAGTTGTTGTCTACTGACCCCAACTGGCAAAATTACAGAGGAAGTTATAGTGGCTAAAACTTCTGCAAGTCAACTTTTAAAATTTTTTTCTAAAGAAAATTTTTAAGAAATAAGAAAATAGAAGATCAAGGCAAGAGAATCTAAGAATTCTTTGTTTTACTCTTCTATAATATATAGGAGAAATTAAACATGTAATCAAGAAAAGGTCATGCATTGAGTTATCATTTTAAATTCCAGCTAATCCTCAATCTCATTTTCTATCACATATAAAATCTCTATATTTCTATTGCTATATTATTTATAAAATTTTCCATTTTCTTTTTTAAGTATACTAAAGATGACCCCAAAAGAGTATCTTTTAGGGCTATCAGTATTCTAAAAGAAAGAATTCATGTTGCTGTCTTTTCCTTAAAGATGTTTGTTAGTAATTTGTTCTTTTATTAAAAGAGTTTTATTAAAACTCTAAGATTTTTAAAAAAATTTTGTTTGTCTAATACAAAGATGAGATAATTATTTTGAAATTGTATCCAGAATAACTGAATGAATAATATTTGAAATAATACAAGATAGTTTAATATTTTAACTATGGAGTTACTAAAAGTAGAGTAATGTCGGTTCAAACTATGCAAATCAGCCTTGTGATGACAGGTTTTAGTTATCTGCCATTCTTATTATTATATCTTATTATCTTATTATTCTACTAAAGAAGGTAAAAATTACAAGGAGAGATTGAAGGAGAGTTTTAAAAATACACTGAGGATTTCATTTTATCCACCATCTGACTTATTCCTCATTTGTGAAGATGGCTACTACAATAATAATCTGGAGTTTCAACTGTTCTTTTGAACATTCATTCTCTGAGACATCTGAGTTTTTAGACTTGACTGTTATTTGAACATATTTGAGTAATATCCATTAATAAGTGGATTGAAATAGAGAATATTGTGTTGCCATTACTACTGACTATATCATTCCTTTAGCTTAAAGTCCATTTCATACGTCTTTCTAAGATCAAAAGAAGGAGAAGTCTAAACATGGAGATTTCTGCTATGGCAGGGTACAGCCATTTAACTTCTTTCAACAAGCCAGAGATGGCAGAATTCTCTTTGAAGTGGCAGCCCTGTTGGCCTTTTAAGTCCCTTGTCAATTGCAGAATGGCTCTGGTGGGGTTTGTTTTGTAGCCAGCTGTCACCATGAAGGCAGACATGACGTATTTCCAGCAGTCTCACTTCAGGGTCTGTCAACTGACTGATTTCATAACCAGTCACCATAACAAAGGAGATTCAAACTCACTGATATTAGAGCAAGAGTTTACAATAAAACCTACCAGGTTCCTCTTGACAGAGCTTGATTTAAATACTGAAATGATCACACAATGGCAAAGAGAAAATGAATATGAATTTAACTATCACATCTCAGATTCTTGGAACGTTAAAATGTACTTTCCATATGTTGATCAATAAAATGTTTCATAATATCTTACTTTTTTAAAAAATGAAATCTCTTTGAACAACGGCAGTTTCAATCTTTGCACTGATGAAAATAGATGACTTCTGCAGAAATCAGTAAACTACTTTAACAGCAAAATTTATATTGCTAATTTAGAACTGGATCTTTTACAAGACTGAATGATTCTATATGGTTGTGAGAAACATGGTTATATTTGTAATACTTTTAAACTGCTGAGCTACTCGTATCTCAAAAATCCCCATCACTACTGACACAGAAACCAGTTTAAGACTTATAAAAGTAAAGAAAAAGAATTTGAAATATGTTCAGAAACTTCTATAAACTATAAATATAGCCCATTCCACCACTATAAAAGGAAATAATTGTAACAATATTATCTATTTTCAAGGCAGGAAGATATGTGACAAATCTTGAAAAACCTAGTTTCAATTTACCAGTGATGATCAGAAATGTTAGTACTACTGAAGAAAATAAAGTAGGACCAAAAAGATTTTCATACTAATTTGATCACAGTTTATATCTGTTCTACAGTGTTTTAAATTTTTACATTTTTATGAACATGTCTTACTGTTATTTGAATTGAAAACCAGGTGTTACATATGACTTTTAGAGCGCTCCCACTAGCTAAAATACTAATAAGAGCATATTTATCCTAAGAGACAAATTAAGACATCTATTCCCCACTGAAAAGCAGGTTAATGATAATGATGATTTCTAAATTTTATTTTTCCAGTCTGGCTACCATGCTTTAAAATCATGCACCAAAGAGAACTGTGGGCTGACTGAACAGCTTCTGAACAACAAATGAGAGAGAGACCACACAAAAACGGGTAGGAGCACCAGAAGCAGGGCACCTTGGGTACCCTACCCCGACATACTGCTCTGCAGCCAGGAGGATGCGGAAGGGCCTTAATGGACTCACCTGCCCTGGGACACAGTAAGATAATAGTGGTTTAAAGAACACCAAAGAACATCTAGGCTAAAGGGAAATCCATTTACTAATCCTAACGTAACTGTCAAACAGGAAGGGAGCTGCAGGAACTCCCTCTGGCACTGGAGAGTGCCATTTGTGGCTCTCCTCCTCTCCCTTGATTGCAAAAGCAGGAGCTTGATCCAGGTGCTCCAGCCATAGGCCAAAGCCATCCCAAAACTCTGCTGCTTGTCCCTGGGACTCCCTGTAGCCCTCCCTTGCTCCATCCACAACTCTGGGCCAGTGTGGCTTGTCTGTGGGTCTCCTTATGGCCTGTTCCAGCTCCAGTTTCCAGCAGCCTACCAAGGTCACCCAGTGTGGCTTGCTCCCAGGATTCTCCTCAGCTTTGCACCTGCCCTAGTTACAGTTCCCACTCAGGTGTGGTTTGTCCCAGGTCTCTTTGCGGCCTGCTCCAGTTCCAGCTAACAGACATCTCGACTGGTCCCCAGAACTCTACTCAGCTTCGCAACTGCCCTAGGTATAGGTCCCACCACCTAGGTGTGGCTTGTCCCTAGGACTTACTGTAGATCATGCCCACTTCAGCTACAGCCCCAGCGACTTATATCGTGGAATCCCTGCAGCTCACACCTGCTCCAGCTTCAGCCCCAGGCCCATTCGGCTTGCCCCAAAGACTGTCAGAAGCTTGAGCCCGCTCCAGCTACAACCCCAACTGCTTGCCAAGTAGTCCCACTGTAGCTGGCCCCTGGGACTACCTTCTGCCTGTACACACTTGAGCTAGAGCTCTAGGCCCCAATGAGGTTTGCCACCATCCCACCCCCTACCCTCTGCAGCCAACTCAAGCTCCAGCTCTAGCTGGCCTGCCAAAGACACTTGGCCTATACAAAGTTCACTTCTTAAAGACCTGGAGAAGTGGCTATTTTGCCTAATTTGGAGAAACAAACACAGAGAGACAGCCAAAATGAGGAGACAAACAAATATGTTCCAAACAAAAGACCAGTACAAAACCCTAGAAAAAGAACTAAAAGAAAGAGATAAGCAATCTATTAGAGTTCAAAACACTGCTTATGAGGATGCTCAATGAATTTGGGAGAAGAATTGATAAACTCAGTAAGAACTTCAACAAAGAGGGAAAAACTATAAAGAACCAGTCAGAAATAAACAATACAATAACTGAAATTAAAAAATACACTAGGGAGAATCAAAAGCAGATTAGTTTATGCAGAAGAAGGAGTTACTAAACTAGAAGACAAGGAAATAGAAATTACCCACTCAGAAAAGCAAAAGGAAAAAGTTTTTTTAAATGAGGTTAATAAAGGGATCTCTGAGACAATATCAAGCCTACCAAAATTCGAATGAATCAGAGGTCCCAAAAGAGAGGGAGAAAGGGGAAGAAAATCTATTTAAAGATATAACGATAGCTGGAAACTTTCACAACCTGGTGAAGGAAACAGACATCCAGGTCTAGAAGCACAGAGTCCCAAACAAGAGGAACCCAAAGAGGCCCATAACGACACATAATAATTAAAACGCCGAAGGTTAATGCAACAAGGATTTTTTTTTAACTTCAAAGTTGAAAACAAACAGAAACAAATAAACTTAACTATGTATCAAATGAGTAATAACCATATTAAAGAAAAATGGAAAAGAAAGAACCCAAGTAACTTTTAGCTATAGAATTTTCTCAGTCTGAAGATAAAAGGAACAAAATAACTGCAAAGACCACTGAAATGTGACTTAATAAGTAAGCAGGTGTTTTTGGTTAATAGCAGTGTGGGTGTAGTAATTCTGAAGCAAGTTTATGTACACTGTAGAACTAAGCAGAGGAGTAGATATACTGATCTTGTTGGGAGCCAGGCTTCTCATAGTGAAAGAAAGGAGTTACAAATATAAAATGGTAAAAGGTGAGATGACATGAAATGGTTATCTTCCCCAGTCTGTCCACTGCAAGGATATGAGCATGACGCCTCAGTGGCAATAAGCATGCCTAGGTTCTAGATCTTGGGTTCTAATATCACTCTCCACTAAGAACCAGGGTTTCTTTGCAAAATGGCTGAGTCAAGGGCTGGAGCTCAGAGAATAAGCTTGGACAATTTTGTGCCATGAGTAAGAATGTGGTCAAAGAATGACAGGCACTGAAAACAGCTTGAAGGAGCTCCCATTGGCCAAGTTTGGGACAATCTGAACATCAAAATAAGTAATGATAGTAATGGATTATAAGCCATTGAATAAAATCAGAATCTAAGGATCCACCATCGACTGTAGTAAATATATAAATAAGGAAGAAGGAAATGCCCTTACAGTAAAATGTTAACTAAAAAATACAGAAGGCATGATAGAGGTTAAAAATCATTATTTGGCAATCATAGTAATTAGATTCAGGCAAGAGCCATCAATTCACATAGCTTCAAATAATCTTCCCCACAGATTAGTTATTAATTACAAAGGGGAAAATAGCAATTTTACAGTACAGAAACTTGTAAGACATGTCCAGGACTTGGTGAACAAAGTTAACATTACCAATATGGGAACAAATAAATAAAGTGATTTGATTCGATTGCTGTTACAATCTCCTGCCACCTGACAGGATAGATAAGAACACAGAATCACCTCTGATGTATTCCTGCCACCTATAACTCGAATCTAATAAAGTATCAGATAAACCCCTAAATCAGGGGCCATTATACAAAACAACTGGCCCCAGCTCTTTAAAATGCCAAACTTGAGAACAACACAGAAAGACTCATTAAGACTGATCCAGATAAAGGAACACTGAAGAGACATGACAAATGAAATGCAACAGGTTATCTTGGATTGGATCCTGGATCTGAAAAATTCTTACTTCAGAGGACAAGTAGGACAATGGGTGAAATCTGAATAAAGTCTGTGGGTTGGATAACAAAAATTAAAAAAAAAAAATCAAGTACTAAAAAAAGTTACTTGTGAATAAATAATATCTATCTAATGCTTTAAATCTACGGTTCTGCAATCTTTGAGTTTTTTGGGTTTTTTTTTGATCCTATAACAAAATGCTTCATCAAATCCTATGGAAAGGAGTTGCAAAAGGAATAAAAATGTAACAATTCGACTTTTTTGGTAACTACTATAAAAATCATAAAATTATCATTAAATGTTAAATTGTTTAGTAACTAAAGTGATATTGCTGTTATTAGGGGTACAAACATTCAGGGAGTCAGAATAAAATTTCATTCACTCACTCATTAAATTCATTCACTCCATAAATATTTACTGAATGTTTACTATGTACCAGACATGATGATACATAGTAAGGATACAACAATAAAAAAGACACAGCCTTAGTCCTTAAGTAGTTTTCACTCTAGAGACCAAGTAAAAGACAGTAAATAAATAATAACACAGTGGTGTAAAACAAACAGTACAGAGTGTTGATGGAAAACATGAGAGAGACATATAACTCAGACTTGGAAGGTCAGAGAAGGTTTTATGGAAGGAGAAGTAGAATTTATCCAGACAAGAGAACAGGGTAAAAATGAAGACACTGCTTCACACATGTAGTTTAATGCAAACCTTTCTTCATTCTTCTGAAAAAGGACCCAATGAGCACTTATGTTCTTCTTCTGTCCAGAAAACATTAAATATATCTAAGGATTTGTTTTAAACAATTAAGTAATACTATTAAGAAAGTATCTATCATAGTGACTAGCAATTAACTGGTAATCAATAAATGTCATTATCTCAAGACTTGTAATTGTATTGAGTAAGATGCTATGTACTTCCTTTGTGTCACATTTTCTAGAAATAAGTCAGTCACATGTTTATGGAATCACTGAAAGCTTAGTTCACAAGAATGTAGAGTAAATACGCATATTCTCAATTTATGTACACTTCAGATTAAGTGGAAGAAGCCTGTATATTGTGAACATGTTATCTCTCAAGTTTTATTTTTAGCTCAGAGTGCTCTTCTGAGTCAAATCCATATATCCAACTACCTACCTGACATCTTCATGAGAAAGAGGGCATAGGCATCTCAAATTTAATATATACAAAACTGAATTCCTACCTTAAACTCTTCCTCCTCCAGTTTCCCTGCAGTTAAAGAAACATCATCCACTTAGGTCTTCACAGTAGAAAACGTGGAGATCAGCCTTACCACATCCCCCTCCGTCATCTTTCATATGCAAATCCTGTTTTATCTATCTATCTATCTATCTATCTATCTATCTATCTATCTATCTATCTCCAAGCAGATCTCATCATCTCCACTGCCAACAACCTACTGTGCCCCCTGGAATGCATAATATCTTCCTAATAGGTAATTCCTTTTCTACTCTTGCTCTCCCTCTGGTTCTTCATATAACTGCCAGAATAATCTTTCTAAAACATAAAATGGATTCTAATTATTCTTCAGCTTAAAATGACTTAAAAGCTAACCATTATGATTAAGATAAAATCTAAAATCATTAACATGACACCCTACATAATCTGGTTTCTGCCTACTTTTCCAGTTTCATGTCAAACCACCTGCACTTTTACTCATTTATTTACTCACTAATCTACTTACCTACTTAGCCACCAACTCACTTCTCCTCAGCATTCTCCACTAACTCTGGTTTTCTTTTGGTTCCCTGTCTATACCATGATCTTCCCAGTGTGAGGGTATCCATACATGTGCTTCCCCTAATGACTCAAGTAAACTTTTTGCCATCTTAATCTCACTAATTCTTATTTACTTTCCAAGTCTTGATTTAAATACCAATGTTTTAGCAATGCCTTCCTTGACCACTCATTTTAAATAAGGTCCCCTTGTTATGCTATTTTATAAAATACCATATTTTTTAATTTGCATATGCCACAATTGTGAAGAATATGTTTATATCTGTGATCATCTGATTAATCCCCCTAACATATAAATGCCATAAAAAAAAGGACTACATTTGTTTGGTTCACTGAAGTAGTCTCAGTTTCTAGCACAAAAGCTCTCAATAAACATTAACCGAATGAATAATTAAGTAGTAAAATAAACTGAACAAATTATATCTCTGAAGCAATTATAACTCAATGCTGGGATGGCATATGCTCATGATAGACAAATGTCTCTTTTTCATTTCTATAACTATTCTACTCCTTCCTATATTAGTTCCATCACTCGTGCTATAAATTTAAGTGTTTAGTATTATATGAATAAGTAACACACATACACAATTATGATGTCTCTTAAAAGTGACCTAATTCCTCTAACAACTCAGACTTTCACCATTATTTCTTAAAGGAAAGATTACTTTCGACAAACATGTTTTCAGACTGTGGTTTAGACTGATGTTTTCCTATAAACAAAAATGAAAAAAGGACTAGAAAAGTGCTTGTACTTGTATATTTCAGTACTATAACTCTGCAAGACTCAGAAGGAAAAACTAATTAGTAGCTGCTAAGTATGTATATCCCCAGAGTTCAGCTGTTTAATACAGTAGCCACTAGCTACATGTGCCCATTTAAATTTAATTAAGTATATGTAAAATTCAGTTCTTCAAGTGCTCTAGCCTTATTTGAAGTACTCCATAGAAACATGTGGCTAGGTGTTATCACACTGGACAAAAAACATATGAAACATTTCCACTGTCTCAAAGTTCGATTGACCAGTGCTGCTATGAAGACTACAGAGGCTTTAGTAACCAATAAGCTCTTGCAAAGAAAAATGTATGTTCACGAAGTTTACTTTATATCAAAGGAAAACAGTAATTTCTGCTTGGAATTCAAATCCTTTTAAAAAGAAATGGTGTTTAGATACCACATCTGAGTAACAGGAGTATGCACTGCAACTGAAATAATCACTGTTGCCTAAGTATTTTCAGTACATGGGGAACGTGTTTACATCTGTATTTAAGAGAAAAAAGTCATGAATATTCAAACGGGTATTTCCAATTCCAGTGTAAAGTTATGAGGATCAAACCTTTGAAATTTTTAATCCTAAATCTTGTTTTGTCTTACTTCTAGGAATATGGTCTAAGCATAATGTTCTAACATCCATATTTTGTTTTAAAGGGTGCTTAAAAAGTTTTTTTGCCCTCTCTTCTTTCCTCCCTACTTTCTGTCCTAAAGAAAACACAGAACACAGGACTTTATAACACAAAAATAGCATTAGGATTTAATTTCACAGCACTCACTTCTGGCTATTTCCTAAAACTACCCAGACTATCTTTATGAGGAAAACATAAAAGTAAATTGGAAAATAATGAACAGATGAAGATCCTACACTGACCTAAGACAGACTCTCATAGAATGAAGAACCAGTAACAAGAACAATGTCCACCTAACCAAGCTATTAGTTGGCTGCATCTTAGTTGATGCAGACACTACAAACTCTAGGTTGGGCAAGGAGAAGAGATAAGGATTTCCTCAAGTTATAATATTAAATCTGATGTATGTAATGAAACTTTTAATAATAAGCATGTCATCACTGGTACCGAATCAACCAGGTAGGGTCTACAAATACAAAGTTTCTCTGGGGCCTTAGACTGGTCATAGCAACCCCTTCCCTAACTCTGAACTATTAAGGGCAGCAATAGTAAGAACAAAAGCATCAATGGTAGCTAATGTTTATTCAGTGCTTACTATATGCCAAACTCTGTTAGAAGTGTTTATATATATAACTTCTCTTTTATATGGCAGATATAACAAGTATCTTTCTTTAACAGCTCAGGGAACTGACACAGAAGTAACTTGCTTGAGATCACAATTTGTTTAAGTAATGAAATCGTAATTCTGACCAAGGCTTCTAACTCCAGTACCTGGTTTCATAGGCAGTATGTAAGATAGATGCCCTAAGATTTTGAAGTGGCCCTCTGAACTAGAGAACCAGGGTATAAAACCTCTGTACCTCACCTATCACTCTGCCTTTCTTGGACTTGATTCTCCTAACACTCACTACACCTAATTTTGGCTTTGTCAGATAACAGTATTTTCTCAGATGAGATGAAAAAGCCTGAGAAAACTGGTTTGACGGTAGGCATCAATAGTTATGGATGTCAATAGTTTCAGGTTGAGATGTCAATTGGAGTAAAGACATGAAGTAGAACTAGAAGACAGAATTGGACTGCAAATATAAATCTCATATGATAAGAATTCTATTACTTACTACTACTACTACTACTACTACTACTACTTCTAATATATTTCTTTACCACAATTTCCTGGTTCTTATCCTCAAAGAAGTTTTTCCCTCAGTCTTTCTCATCTCAGAAAATAGAACCAACATCTTCTTAGCTGTCCAACTGAAGGATCATCTTTGTTATTCCTTTCATCCTTACCCATACATGTAATTCACCAAATCTTTTTAGACTGATTTGCAAAAGATATTCTAAAGCCATCCACTCTTCTCCATGTCCACTTCCACCATATGATTTACTCAGTCACTGCCTAATCTGTCCAACCTCTTCCTAGACCAGGGGTCTTTAGATGATTAGTTTGTATATCTCCCAAAAGAGTTCATATAACTATGATTTTAACTTGATGCCTAATTTTTTTATATCAAAACTTTAAATAGTTGCAAAGAATATAATTTCTTAGGTACTTTAAAAATGTTTTTACAAAATAAAGTGTTACTCTTTAAAAAAGAGAAAGCATCCAGTGAAAAATAAATCTTATAGTGAACTAATATTCATAATTATCTATTGAAAACTATAAAGACCGACATTTCTTTAATGATTAAGTTTTATATTTTCCTTTTTCTCTTTGGCCTGTATTTCCATTCCACTTCTTATAATGTTACACTAATGAAATTTATTTGCTGCTAGACTGTTTGTATGGATCCTCTCTTGTACTTTCTGTAACAAAAAATATGTATATAAATGTAAATTTAACATTTACAAAATATTCTGTGGTTATATTTGTTATAAAATTCTTTTGGATTGCATTACCATTACAATTAATAGAAACATTCAATAAAATGAATATAAATTTTAGATATTTGGGGAAAAGAACTATTAAAATTTTATTAAAAATGTATCTTGATAGGAAGAAATATGGTGGAGTGAGAGATGTCCCCAAATTTCTCCCCTTGAAACAATAAGCTGAACAACTAAAACTCAACAAAAAACACCCAATCTGCACACCAGCACGTGAGTGTGGGATCTGCGCATAAGAGCTACCACAGGTCAGAAACACCAAAGTCAAGCAGTAGACTGGGAGAATCAAAGAAGCTGCCTCGGGCAACCGGAGCTCCCTGAAGGAGTAGGGGAAGGGAGAAAGTGCAGCAAGTTCCCTGAACAGCCTTGCCTGGGAGAGCTGTGGGCCTCAGCCAGTGGCAGTGACCAGGGATCAAGCAGAAAGGAGAGAAGTAGGGATGGCAGAGAAGCAACAGTTGATTAATACCAGCATGGCTGCAAATGCGAGGCTGAGCGGCAGACCCCATCCTCACAACCCAGAGGGCTCCTCTCTCCATATCCTCTAAGACCAAAAACTACAGCGCCTCAGGGGAATCTGAGCAAATGCTACCGAAACTGGCATAAACATTGACAGGAACTGAGACTGAGGGTAGCAAGTGTGTTTGAATATAAGGAAAAAAAAGGCATTATTAAGACATTACATAAAGCAGGGATCAAAGAGGCTTAGATGCAATCTACCAAAAAAAAACAAAAAAAAATGCCATTTTAGCAACAGGATCAAGGGAGAACTGTATATAATAAATGTTATTTCTGGAGAAAAAGCAGAATATAATTCCATTAATGTCCAGGCAGAGAAATAGTCCATTAAACAACATGAAAAACCAGGGTGATGAGGCAGTTAAGAAAGAAAGAGAAAAATCTCCAGAAAATAAGCTTGAGAACATGGAAATATGTGACTTAAATGACAGAATTCAAGATGGTACTTCTGAAAAAACTCAGTGAGATCCAAAATAATTCACATCAACAATCCCAGGAATTGAAAAAACAACTAGATCAGCAGAATGAGTTTTTTAGCAAGAAGACTGAAACCCTCAAAAAGATGGAGATAAAGAACACACTAAAACAGATGAAAAATAAACAGCAAGGTTGGGAAACAAGATCGACCAAATGGAGGAAAAGATCAATGATATCGAAGACAGAAATTTAGAAATAAATCAGAAGGAAGAAGGGAGAAACCAAAGAATGAAAAATAATGAAAGAGAAATACAAGAACTAGCTGATACCATCAGGAGAGGAAACATAAAAATAATGAGCATTATCCAAGGTGAGGAAAAGGAGCAGGGACTAGAAAGCATTTCAGACAAATAGTGGACGAGAATTTCCAAAATCTCAGGAATGAGCTGTAGCTTGGAATTCACAAACTCAACAGAACACTCAATTATCTCAAGCCAAAAAGGCCTTCACCAAGACACATTATATAATAATTATCAAAAATCAAAGACAAAGAAAGAATCCTCAGGGTAGCCAGGGAAAAGAAGATGGTAACTTATAAAGTAAACCCATTAGATTATCGTCAGACTTCTCAGCACAAACCTTACAAGACAGAAAGGAATGGAATCAAATACTTAAACTATTAAGTGAAAGGAACTACCAGCCTAGAATAATGTACCCAGCTAAGTTGTCTGATAGATCTGAACGAGAAATAAAGACCTTTCCAGACATACAAAAATTGAGGGAATTCTCCACTATGAGGCCTGCATTACAGGAAATACTGAAAGGCGTCAGCTCATCTAAAACAAAATGACAAAAAAAATACACACACACACACACACACACACACACATACACACACACAACTATGAGTAAGGCAATTAGCAGATAGAAGCAGAGGAGTGCAATCCTTACTAGGAACAGGGCATTATAAGCTTAAATAATAAGAGATTTGCTATTACAAGACAGTAATGAACATTCAGCATACATAGAGACAAATTGAGATAAAAGTTACTGAAAAGGGAAGGATTCAAAGATCCAAATTCACAAAGGAAAATGGAGATAAGGCACAAGCAGAAGAAAATGGACGACTGTATAATATATAACTATTCTTTTCATATTCATAACGGTAACCACAAACCAAAGATTCAGAACTGAAGTATATAACATAAAACAAGAACCAGAGGGAAAATCCACAAAAACCAACCAAAACAAAGAAAACAGAAACACAAAGACAAGGAAGCAATAGAAACACTGAGTTACCAGAAAGCAAAAGATAAAATGGCTATAAGAAGACCACATATTTCAATAATCACCTTAAATGTAAATAGACTGAACTCACCAATAAAAAGGCAGAGTTGTAGAATGGATCAAAAAACAAAACCCAACCATAGGCTGCCTCCAGGAGACACATCTCAACTCCAAAGACAAATATAGACCCAAAGTGAAAGGATGAAAAATGACATTTCAAGCAAATTGCATTCTGAGAAAAGCAGGAATAGCAGTACTAATATCAGATGAAACAGATTTCAAAAGAAAAAAGGTAAAGAAAGATACCAAGGGACACTTCATAATGAGAAAGGGAATCATGCACCAAGAAGACATAATCATGTATTAATATCTATGCTCCCAATCAGGGAGCCCCAAAATATGTAAAGCAATTACTAACAGAACTAAAGGGAGAAACAGACTAAAACATTATTGTAGTAGTGGCCCTAAATACCTCACTGTCAGATATGGACATATCATCCAAACAGAAAATCAATAAGGAAATGACATCCTTAAATGACACATTAAATCAACTGGATATAATCAACATTTACAGAGCCTGTCATCCCAAAACAGCTGCTTATACATTCTTCTTTAGTACATGGAAAATTCTCAAGGACTGAACATGTACTGGGACACAGAGATAGCCTCAACAAATATAAGAGACTTGAAATCATTCCATCCATATTCTCTGATCATAATGCTTTGAAGCTGAAGATCAACTGTAAAAGGAAAGCAGGAAGAACCACAAATACATGGAGATTAAACAACATACTGCTGAAGAATGACTGGGTCAGAGAAGAAATAAAAAGAAAGATCAAGAGATACACAGAAATGAATGATAATGATAGTAAAACCTATCAAAACTTTTGGAACATGGCAAAAGCAGTCATAAGAGGAAAATTCATATAATTATAGGTCTATCTCCAGAAACAAGAACGAGCCCAAATACACAACCTAACGCTTCATCTTAAAAAACTAAAAAAGGAAGAAAAAATGAAGCTTAAAATTAGCAGAAGGAAAAAAAATAATTAAAATTAGAGGAGAATTAAATGAAATTGAAAACAGAAAAACAATAGAAAAAAATAAATGCAACGAAGAGCTAGTTCTTTGGGGGGTTTAATAAAATTGACAAACTCCTGGCTAGACTCACTAAAGAAAAAAGAGAAAGGACACAAGTAAACAAAATCTACGATGAAAGGGGAGAAATTATAACAGACACTGCTGAAATAAAAGGATCATGCAAGAATACTATAAAAAGTATATAACACCAAATTTACCAACCTAGAAAAAATGGACAAATACTTAGAAAGATACAACCTTCTTAGACTGAATCAAGAAGAACTGGAAAATCTAAATAGACCAATCAACAGTATAAAAATTGAAACAATCATCAAAAACCAACATAAAACTAAAAGCCAGGATCAGAAGGCTTCCACCAGTGAATTCTACCAAACATTCAAAACTTCCAAAAAATTGAAGAGGAGGCAATACTTCCTAACTCATTTTATGAGGCCAATATTACCAGAATACCAAAACCTGATACCAAAACTTGGTAAGAGAACATGAAACGAGAAAACTACAGACCAATATCTCTCATGAACACACATGCAAAACTCCTAAATAAGATACTAGTGAACCAAATACAGCAACATATTTAAAGGATTATAGACCATGATCAGGTGGGCTTCATCCCAGTGGCACAGGGATGGTTCAACGTACGCAAATTGATTAATGTGATACACCAAGTAAACAAATTAAAAAATAAGAATCATATGGTCATATCAATAGATGCAGAAAAAGCCTTCCATAAGATATAGTATCCCTTTATGATCAAAATACTTAAAAAAATTGGTATAGAAGGCAAATACCTTAACATAATAAAGTTCAGGTATGACAAACCCTCAGCCAACATTATACTTAATGATGAAAAACTAAAAACCTTCCCTCTAAGATCAGGAACAAGGCAAGGCTGTCCACTATTGCCACTGTTATTCAATATAAAATTGGAGGTCCTAGCGAGTGGAATCAGGCAAGAGAAAGAGATAAAAGGCATCCAAATAGGAAACGAAGAAGTCAAACTGTCACTATTTGTGGATGACACAATTCTCTATATAGGAAACCCTAAAGACTCCATAAGAACACTACTAGAACCAATAATCAAATACAGAAAAGTTTCTGGATACAAAATCAATGTTTAAGAATCCATAGCGTTCCTATACTCTAATAAGGAAGTGTCAGAAAAAAAAGTGGAAAAAGTAATTCTTTTTGCAATTGCAACAAAAAGAATAAAATACCTATGAATAAATCTAACAGAACATGTGAAAGACCTATACAATGAAAACAATAAGAAACTATTAAAAGAAATTGAAGAAGATACAAGGAAATGGAAAGATATTCCATGTTCTTGAACTGGAAGAATCAACATAGTTAAAATGACCATATCACAGATTTAATACAATCCCCATCAAAATCCTATTGGCATGTTTTAAAGAAATAGAACAAAAACCATCAGATTTATTTTGGAAACAAAAAGATCCCGAATTGCCAAAGCCATCCTGAGAAAAAAGAACGAGGCTGGAGACATCACTCTGCCAACTTCAAATTATACTACAAAGTGACAATACTCAAAAAAGCATCGTATTGGCAGAAAAAAACAGACTCACAGACCAGTGGAACAGAACTGAGAACCCAATAATAAACCCGTATTTATATGAGGAAATAATTTTTGACAAAAGAGCTAAAAACACAGTAGAGAAAGCAAAGTCTCTTCAATAAATGGTGCTGGGAAAATTGGAAGGCCACCTGCAAACCAATGAAACTACACTGTTGTCTATCACCACACACCAAAATTAACTCTAAATGGATTAAGGACCTGAATATAAGGCCTGAAACAATAAAGTGCATAGAAGGAAACAGGAACTACACTCAGGGATCTTGGACTTATGGGATTTTATGAATTTGACCTCAAAGGCAAGGAAAGTAAAAGCAAAAATAAATAAATGGGACTATATCAAACTAAAAAGCTTCTGCTCAGCAAAAGAAACCATCACCAAGGTAAAGAGACAACCATCCAAATGGTAAAATGTATTTCCAACAACACCTCTGATAAGGGCCTAATATCCAAAATATACAAAGAATACACACGACTCAATAGCAACAAAAAACCAAACAATCCAGTCAAAATATATGGGCAGAGGACCTGAACAGACACTTCTCCCAAGAAGGCACACAAATGGCCAACAAACATATGAAAACATGCTTAACATCGCTAACTTATAGGAAAATGCAAATCAAAACCACAATTAGATAACATCTCACAGTTGTTAGAATAGCTGTTATCAACAGGACAAGTAATAAGGAGTGTTGGAGAAGAGGCAGAGAAACAGGAACCCTCATACACTGCTGGTGGGACTGCAAATTGGTAGAGCCACTATGGAAAACAGTATGGAGGTTCCTCAAAAAGCTAAGAATTGATGTACCATATGATCCCTCTACTGGGTATTTACCCAAAGACTTGAAAACCCATATCCAAAAAGATATTTGCACACTGATATTCATAGCGGCATTATTTACAGTGGCCAGGACATGGAAGCAACCAAAGTGTCCTCTGATAGATGACTGGCTAAAGAAGCTGTGTTACTTATATACAATGGAATATTACTCAGCCATAAGAATAGATGAAATGCTGCCATTAGCGACAACATGGATGAACCTTGAGATAATCATGCTAAGCAAAATAAGCCAGACAGAAAAAGTTGAAAACCACATGATATCACTTATATGTGGGATATAAACCTAAAAGCAACAAACAGGACAAACAGACAGACTCATGGACATGGGTAATAGGCTAGTGGTTACCAGAGGGTAGAGGCGGGAAGGGGAACATAGAGGTAGATGGGGAAAAAGGAGTCAAATATGTAGTGACAGAAAGAAATCTAACTATGGGCAGTGGACACACAATGCAATATATATATGCCTTACTTTTGAATTGCACACCTGAAACTTACTGTATTTCATTAACCAATGTCACCATAATAAAAATAAATGAAAAATAAAATAAAAATAACAAGATTAAGAAAAATATAGCATAAATCAAAGTATCATTTTATTTCCTGAGCATTACTGCCATTTAATTAAAAATGAGGGAAATAAAACTTACTAAAAATTTCCAGATCAGTACAGGACTATGTTTATAAAACCAAAGAATAAACTGTCCACTCAGAATAGCTAAAAGAAAGAAGGCAATGGGGAGGATTGGGGAGCACAACTATAGTTCTATTCCATGCATTCTATAGGCCACCTAGCTACCAGTGCTGCTGAAGCAGTGGTAACTGTTCTATTAAGAAAAGTACTTGGGTATCATGGTGATAACTGCTGTGTAACTGACTAGGTAGGTCTGTGGCCAACAGAGGATTTAATAAATTTTTAAGAATTAAAAAAGTGGAAGACCTGGCAGTGGCCACTACACAGAACGAACTCCACTCGCTCATGTGTCTAGTTATGCTTCGTATGCAACCACATTTGACAAACCAGATATAACTGAGATTGAGAAATTTGACTGAGTCAAAAGGAAGACAGAAACACAGGAGAAAAATCCTCTGTCCTCAAAGGAAACAGTCAAATAGAAGAAGCAAGCAGGTTAATCATAACAAGGTGTGCATCACCAATATGCACCGCACATTCCACAAGCATTGCTTTCTCATTTTACTTCCTTTAGCTATTTAACTTTGTAAGATGCAAAGAGGTTAGATCAAGTTTAACGTACTGTGCTGTCCATTTTCAAAACATTATAGGATCACAGTGAAGGCCATTCCCATCTGCCTGTCTGGCTGGCAGGGAAGGTAAAGAAATTGCATGTTAAAGGCAGAAGCTGGGTGGGATAATAGCCAAAACTAAGGTAAAAACCAAGATGGTCCAAGGTGTCCTGCAGGCTGTAAAATGCAGTTTAATCGAGTGATTTTTTTTGGTTGCTCAAATCATTTTAATTATTGGAATGCACAATTTTTAATATGCAAATAAAAGTTTAAAAACCTAAATAAAAAAGTATAATCCTAAAAAATGCTCATTAATCAATAACTATATAGCAAATCATTGGTAAAACCTTATGATTTTCTAGGTCAAGAATTTACACTTAACAGATAAGCCAAATAATGTCAAAATGGCAATTTGAAGACAATGAGTATCGCTATAAAAAATGAGCATTTAAAATAAAAATTAAAACTCCTGTGCAGAACTGAGCCACAAGAGAAAGTTTTATTAAATTAAAGGTATTTTTCAAACCTTTAGTTAGCAATCTATTTGCAAATAGCTCCCTCAAAAAATGAATTTATTCTCAAAACATACCAGTGAGGATACTTAACGATATTTAAGATATTTAAAGATATAAAGATATTTAAAAATATTTAAGAAGACATTCTTTTCAAGTGCAAAATAAAGCCATTTCTAAAATTTTAAGTTCATAGCAGCACTGTTAAATCAAGGATATTGTTCCCTACCCTACTTCCTGGTAATTCTGAGACTTGTTTAACAGAACAAATTTTTACTCTATGCTCACTTTAAGAAAAGGAACTTTTACATTCAACAAAACACAAAACCCGCTAAAATCTGAGCAGAGAGGTTTCAGAAGAAGAAAACCCACGTGGAAAGGAACTCCTGGGTTTCCCCATTGGATTATTCCCTTTCATCTCTCCATTTGGCAACACAAGTTAGAAGATATCTTCCTTCATTGGATCATTATATAACTTCTCCAAATTTGGGGCATGGGCTCAATATAGAGCAGCATGTATTAGGAACAAAGATACTGTACAAGGAAGGGATACTGTAAAGCAGGGGTCCTCAACCCCCCGGGACATGGACTGGTACCCATCTGTGGCCTGTTAGGAACCAGGTCGCACAGCAGGAGGTGAGCAGCTGGAGAGCTAGCTTCATGTGTATTTGCAGCCACTCCCCAGCGCTAGCATCTCCGCCTCAGCTCCACCTCAGATCATCAGGCATTAGATTCTCATAGGAGCACTGGTCCCTGGTACCAAAAAGGTTGGGTACTGTTGTTATAAAGAATACAGGAAAGGCACCAAGAAACATTTTCCTTTGAGAGTTTTTCCCTGCTCCACTTTAAAAGGTTCTGTGTTTTACTTTAATGAGATATATGGTTCTTAAACACTTTTACTTTGCTTTGAGAAATCAAGAGATGAAGACATACTCTTTCTGTGAGAGGGTGTAATTTCTTCTCAGAGGCTAAATTTAGGCAAGAGACAGATACATTTTGGACTTGAGAAAGATAATAAGAATAATGTCCCTAGCCCAAAAAAACTTCATCCATTTAAGATATTTCAAACGAATATTTGTAGATTATCTTGGTACGTGCAATTAATACATATAAGTAAAATTAACAGTGGAGTTAAAAGACACAAAAAGATAAAAATTAGAAAGGCAGTTGAGAGCAGGAAGAGGTAATGAATGAAGGTTATACAGCCTCTGAAGTACAAACACAAAAGTGGTTCCTTCATACCTTAAACAACTTAAAGCCCAAATGACTGGTGTCATGAAACATTTCATTCAGTTGCTTCAGCTAAGCAGTGAGTAGCAGAATGGCAGAAAAAAAGAGAGAAAAAAGCATGCAATGAAAAGCAAATTATACATAGCCACTTTAGAAGACATTTTCAGTTCCTTTCAAAGCTAAGTATAGTCTTACCATACAATCCAGAAATCACACTCTCAGATATTTACCTAAATGAGTTGAAAATTTATGTCCATACAAAAACCTGCACATGAATGTCAATATACACTTTATTCAAAATCACCAAAAATTGGAAGCAGTCAAGATATTCTTCAATAGGTAAAGGAATATCATTTATCATTCAGTGATAAAACCAAATGAGTTCTCACACCACAAAAAACACATGGAAGAATCTTAAATGCAGAGGCTAAATGAAAAAAGGCTGGTGTGAAAAGGCTACATACTGCAGTACGATTCCAGTTATATGACACTGTGGAAAAGGCAAAACTATAGAGACAGGAAAATGATCAGGGACTGGAGAGGTGGGGGAGGGATGAACAGGTGGAGCACAGGTGACTTTGAGCACAGTGAAACTATTCTGTATGATACTATAATAGTGAATACATGACATTACACATTGGGCAAAACCCACGGAATTATACAACTGGAAGAGTGAATCAAATTAAACTATGAACTAGTTAATAATGTATCAATATTAGCTCATTAATTTTAACAAATGCATCATACCAATGCAAGACGTTAACAGTAGGGAAAACTGAGGTAGAGGAAAGAGTATATGGAAACTTTCTGTACTTTCTGCTCAAGTTTTCTGTAAACTAAAAAAGTGACCTAAAAACATCTATTAATTATAAATAATTTGCGAAAAATCTAATTTTAACCAGTTCACCCAAGAATAGTTTTAAAAAGAACACACAACAGCAGTCTATAGTCCATAATGACATGATCTATCATTAATTGCCAAAATTTTTACACAATCTCTGATATATACGACTTGTAACAAAGTAATAATCCCAAAGCAGAAAGGAATCTTTACAGGAGGAAAAAAATGGGTGACATTTCAAAAACAAAGGAAAGAATGTAAAAAAAAAAAGTAAAACCAAGCTAAAAGAAGATCTCTCCTCACTCTAGAACAATGGCTATCACCACCACCCCTTCTCTGCAGCTCCACTATCCAAGCTCTATTCAACTGTACATTAGGAAATATTCAAATAAAAAGTAGACTGAGGCATTTATCTAAGAACAGGACACTGGAAGACACTCATTGTGCAAAAAGATCAATTTTTTTTCAGCTTTGCTAATAAATGTCAGTCTGTTTTTCTTTCTTTTCTTGACACTAAAGAAACTATAGTCTCATATCTAACAAGTTATGAAGGGACTCCCTTGTGGTACGTACTATAATATGTCTGCTCTGAATGGACCCTTCTTCCTTGTTATGCAACTACTTTAACTCACAAGAGCACTGGTGGTCTGATCAAGGAGGTTCCCAAAAAGACTCATGTTACCCTCTCATTGAACTCTTTTTACCTATTTAACATTTTTATTTCTTGACAAAAAAATGGAAAGGAATTAATCACTGAAAAATTAAATGTCATGATTCTCTATGTGAGGAAGATTCAAAACCTCCAATCACACTCTCATAATGGGAACTGAAATTAGAGTCTTCATTGGTTAAAACTATTTCTTCCATTTATATGTCCCATCTTTAGTTATTCTTCCTAATAAAAAGTTAGAAGTGAGGAAATGAGGATCTAAAAAGATTTAGAAAAATATATAAAACAAATAGCAACAGAACTCTTTAACAAGTTGCCTCAAGAGACATGTTGATCTGGGACTCTCAAGTGTAATGATATTATGTCTTTCATACTTGCTATTAACCTTAACTTGTTATTAATTTAACTGCTCTTTTGAACAAGCCAGAGAATAAAAGAAATAATCTACTTGCTATTTTAAATCAATGTCTTTGACTCAGAAATGCTTGTGCTTTTCCATGTGATTTAAAGGCAGGGTTGTGCCCAGTTTTGTAATGGACAAGTTCCATTTCACTTCATCAGATATGAGCATATACTACATAGATATGAAATCAGTCCCAAATTATTAATGCAGACACCTCTGCATTAACATTAGTCAACTATATTTCAATTCTTATTTAAGTCTAAATATTTTATACTTGATGAATGTTTTTGAAACCATATATACATACCTTACATATAGTTTGCCTAAACTATACTGATTGGGTTTTACCTTCTGTTTAACCAGCAGCATTGCCAGTAACTATAAAATTGCAGACCTGTTTTTCAGCATTGGTCCTGGCTGATTCCTCTTGTGCTAGCACCATTTCTCGCTCTGCAGTTATCTGTACACTTTCTCTTAGTGCTTCTTCCAGCTCTTCAATTCTGTCATCCTTCTTACGGAGACTGTCCTGGAAAACGATGGAAGACTCGGTGAAGTAGACTAATTAGTTAACCCAAGGAGAGCCTATTTATCAAAAAAAGGGTATCTGCTTATTAGATTTTCTCCCCTTCAGAAGTAAATCCAGGCCAAAAAGATATCATAATAGAAGAAGTAAAGGAAGTTGAGTAAGAATAATACTAAGAGCAGGTGATCAAGTTAGTTAAACAAGAGAAACGTGTGATAGACTTGTTTTCCACAACAGAGAGAATAAAATTGTTTGAGTTAGGCAGCATAGGTAGCAAGAGCTTGATTATTTAGAAACACAAAGCTGTTATAGAACTACTCTCTAAACTGTTAGCTTAAAGACAGCTTAGACGAAGCCCAAGTAGTAAGATTCAATGCCAAAACATTCTTTTTCCCTGCAAAGTTAAGATAAAAAAGTTAAGTAAACAACATGGTCTTTCAGATTATATTTTTCATATAAACAATTACTGGCAAATAAATTTTAAAAAAGAAATAAAAAAGAACTTTTTCCTAACAAATTCAAGAAAGCAAAGTTTTCTCTCAATCTTATATGAGAAAACTGAAAAATGACTGGCCTGACTAAAGAAGAGTAATTTAGTTAGCCAACCAAAGTACACTGCCCTGGTACTCTACACAAGTTTAAAACATAAATTTTGGGAAGGTGAATATGAATTTCTATCAGCAAGACAAAACCCTACAGGACTGTAAGATCATATAAGACTGGAGATCCCAGAATAAGGAGGATAAATGAAGCAGTGTTCAAGTAGGATGAAGAACTGAATTTATCAGCTTATTATAAGAACTTCCTCTTTATATTTTTATAGAACCAGAATGTTAAGAATAAAGTGTTGCCTTTATTAAAATATGAAATGAAAGAACAAGATTGCCTAACCATTCTCTAACTTCCAGAATACTCCAAGCAACAAGATATCAAAGGATTTTGGCTTATATCTATGCAACTCTCATTTAACTATATTTAGTTCACTTTTTTTACATGCAAAGTATAGGAAAGTCCTTTTGCAACTTTGCTCTCAGAAATCTAGAACTTAAAATCTGTCAGATTTTGAAATGTCAGATTTTTCTTCCAACTTTGAAGGAATGGCATTTATTATAACATCCTTCCTAACAAAAAGTTGATAACTCTTTTGCTTCCTCTAATTTTTCTCAATTTAAAAACAAATGAGATTTAGAAAAATATATTTACATTTCAGTGATGTATATTATGTTCATTTAAAGAAAGTTTTCATTCTTCTCGGAGACAATGTTATAATATTATGATTTGGTCACATAAGTAAGGTTCTCTTTTCTGCAGACCAATTTAGCAATATCAGAAAATTATTTTTGTTGAGATTTTTTTTTTCTTTGTTGAGATCTTAATGCTTCCAGTTTGCTTGCCACGGATAGCAGAATACAATGAGGGTTTCTAAAACACCACCAAGCAGAGAGAAGGAATGATGCCAGTAAAATCAAAGACCCAGGTAGCTTGAGTCAAAGAAAATGAAATGTAACAGAAGGATTATGAGGAAAGCAATGAACACAATGATCAGTTCATAGTTCATTCAGTACTCTCAAAAATAACTATATTTATAGTAACATTAGATTCTGATTTACAGCTTGCTCTAAGCAAAAAGAAACAGTAATGTTTCCCATTACCAGCTTATGAGTAACTCAGACTACATTATTGTCCAGTCTATTACGTCCTTTACTCTTCAACTGGCTTTTGGAGATTTCCTGAGAAGCTTCAACCTAAATTCAGGTTGAAAAAGTTATTCCAAATAACCTCCCAATCTCAAGCAAACAGATTTACTTGTACTTCTTCATGGGCCAAAAAACAGCTCTGTGGCTTTATTAATAATTAATTTTTTTTTAAAGAGAGGATGATTAGTAATTTGTCAAAATGTGGATGATCAGTGCAGATTTTTATACTGAAAGTATCTTCAAAATCAGTGGTAAAACCAAAGTCTACCAGATCAACTCTGTGCAAGGCTACTGATTCAAGAAAAATTCTCTGTATTTAATGGCAGAGCCTGTTTCAAAATCATTCTCTATAATAAGGACAAAGAAGAACAACAACAAAAAAGAAAAGCCGAGTAAAACCACAAATAAAAAGAAAGAGAGGACTGTTAAATGATATTTATGAGATATTTAAGGTGCATTACATCTCAATGTAAAACTAAATGTGGAACAACCTGCTCTAAGAAAACTATATTAAACCTGGACAGTAACAAGAAAATGAAGATAACAAAATCCCTCATCACCTTAATCAACGAAGTCCATAACTATTTAATCCATCTAGTATGTAAAATCTGGCTCCAGTTTCATTTTTTGGAATCTTAACAGATATCTGCTAAGGTAAACCACCATGAATCGACTTCATTTTAATAAAATAT
The DNA here is from genome assembly GCA_028627145.1 of Eidolon dupreanum. Taxonomy (NCBI): domain Eukaryota; kingdom Metazoa; phylum Chordata; class Mammalia; order Chiroptera; family Pteropodidae; genus Eidolon; species Eidolon dupreanum. The sequence continues at coordinate 77,508,330 of CM053503.1, read as the reverse complement.
TGAGCCAACGCCAGAAATAAACAGAATCTTCTAGTGCTACTAACACTGAAGTCCTACCACACTGTTAGATCATATTTATAATTATTCTTTCTTGTCCTCACTCTTTTAACAAAGATTAAAGGCATCTTTCTGTATTTAGATTACATATACTCTTTTTTTTTTAAGTTTAGAATACTAGAAAAAAAAATTTTTTTACATTTTAAAAAAGCCCAAAGTGATCATCCACAAAGAATAAAAAATTGGAATGCATTGGAATTTTTAAGGGCAACACAGAAAACTAGAAGACAACTGAGGTAATATTTTCAAAACTTTGAGGGAAAGATGATTTCTGATCTATATCCAAACTATGAATCAAATGTGAGGGTAGAAATGCAAAGTCTGAAAGAATATACATCACATTACACACTCAGAAAGCTACTAAGGATGTGCTCTACTACAATGAAGACATATATCTAGACAGAGGAAGACATGGGGTCATGAAAAAAGGAGATCTACCACAAGTGAGTGGTGAAGGGAACGTTGAGAGTGGCAGCCAGCCTAGAGAAAAAGTATCGTTTGGAGCAGAGACTAGAAACTCAAGGGAAAATATTAACAAGAAAAAAAAAAGGTGGATGTATAGATTACCTGGGTTAATAAGGAATAACATATTTTACAATAGTAACATTGGGAGGAATGTTATAGTTTGAGAAAGAAAGTTGGGAATAAACTAGTGACATATATATATATAAATAACTAATAAAACAAACAAAAACCCAAAGTGATTATTACCATTAGTAAAAACTAAATGTACGATAAAGGAAATGTAATTATAACATATACTATGTGCCTTAAACACAATAATGTAAAACTTGATATTACTACATTGGAAAAATGGAAAGAGGGAAATGTGTGTGGTGGCTTGTATAAAAAAGCTAATTCTTCACCATTCATAGTAAGTTAATAGCTAACTATTGTCAAATTAAGAAAAATATAATAAAACAATATAAGAATGTGAGTTGAAAAGGTGGAGGTATACTGCAGAAGTAACAACTAAAAGAGGTATAAGTGGTTGTCTTAGGAAAGCAGGAATCAAGATTAGATGAGAATGAGATAGAGGACTATTATTATTTATTATAAGCTACACAGTATTTCACTTTGTATATAATATAAATATGTATTGTTCTGAAAAAATCAAAATCAGATTTAAAAATGTTAAAACACTGCAAATAAATTAACAAGAATATAAAGGACTTCTGGAAATAGTTACAAATGTGGTAACTATTTCAGATGCTGATACTCTATATGGATTAACTATGGGCAAATATATATTAAGACAGCACTAATTGCAAAAAAAAGTTTAAGAGAAAAAAATACATGAATTTTAAGTGATTGTGCTTGTCAGTTTTTTTATTCAAAAATCCTGTGAATTTCATCATGACAGTAATTTGCACGAATGAGTCAAAATTATCATAAAAAATTCCTTTATAGTCTTTAGGTAAGCATGGGACAGTCCAAATAACATTTTTTGAACGGATGATATATTGCAGTAAGTTCTGCTATTATTCTGATGATTCTAAAGATACCTAAGCTTAAATATCCCAATAACAGACATCTGAGATACATACCAATCCATGGACTTTTGAAATTGTCCCCTGTCCCCTCTTCTGTGTGAACAGTTTCTTTTTTTTCTTCTTATTTACAAAATAGTAGTGAGATTTTGGTGGTACAATTTGACACAGAATTCTAGTGACAAAACTGTTCATCTCTACTATACTTAATGGTGTATTTTGGTTTGAAAGAAGAGAAGATAATTGCTCAATGTCTGAACTTTGAGTAGAAATGACAGTTATCACTGCTTCTCTGAATATGTGAGCCAACAAAATATCAGTTGAGTAAACTATTGGATTTCAGAAACTGTAAAACACAAACAGACTTAGTATTCTTCTGCTCTCAGGCCCAGGCTCAAGGAAGTAAGAGGATGTGCTGAAACCCCAGAGAAGTGCTTCTTGGTGACTCAAATAGTGACAGTGATTACACCAGGTATAGTCTAAGGCCCTAAATGTGTTTCACAGTGTTAACTATAATTTCTCTTTCAAAAAAGTCCACGTACACCAGTCTTTGAATTAAACCATGAGGCAGTCATACCATTATGAGCCTGTAATCCTAGAGAAATCTACACAGGACCTCTGATATTCCAATACCTTCTATCCCTAGGATAATTCACAGGTTTGAAGGATCTGGGGCATTTAGAAAATAGAAGGATGACTTACTGGAACCAAAAGTAGATACAGACTAAATCTCTCCTGTTATTTACATGCATTGTTGATTTGCTGTTAGCTGGGGAATAATGTCTTCTAAACTTCTTCAGCAAAATAAATTATTTTGTGCTGTCCAATACAATAGCCACTAGCCACATGTGGCTCTGTGGCTTCTGAGCACTTAAAATGTGACTAGTCCAAACTGAGATGTGCCATAAATACAGTTTCAAAGACTTAGTACCATACATACATAAAAGTAAAATATTTCATTAATAATTTTCACACTGACTGTTGAAATGGTAACACTTTGGATACACTAGATTACAAAATACATTGTTAAAATAAATGTGACCTGTTTCCTTTCAGTTTATGAAGCTATTAGAAAATTCAAAATTATATACATGTTCTCATTTCTACTGGACAACACTGCAACAGTGAAAATAGTTTTTACATATAAAATGTATCCATAAAAGTTACACAAGACATCATGTTTTATATAAAATCATAACTTTTCTTGGCTCATATAGCCTATTAGCACATGAATACGAATTACATAGATGAGGATCCTTATGGCAAACTGCCAAAAACTCTAACAATCCTTAGCACTGAAAATTACTGTGGTGATAACATTAATAAAACAAATCCAAAAGCACGTACTCTTCTGCCAACAGAGAAAACCAAATTGTGGATTTCAAGAGAAAAAATATTCAAGCCTAAGGCAGAATACTTTAATACCTAGGATATAAAGTGCCTGTATTAGTTGTTTGTTGTTAAATAACAAGTTACCTCAAAACTTAGCAGCTTAAAACAACAGTAAATATTTTTTATCTCACACAGTTTCTGTGGCTCAGAAACTCAAAAGCAGCTTAGCCAAACAGTTCTGGTTGCAGGGTCTCTCTTAAAGTTATATAGTCAAGATGTCAACCAGGATTCAGTCCTCTGCTTCTACTTACATGGTTGGCAAGTTGGTGATAGCTAATGGCGAGGAGCCTCTGTTCCTCTCCACAGGGCTGCTTGAGTCTCATTATGACATGTCGCCTGGCTTTCCTCAGAGCAAGTGATCCAAGAGAACAAGGCAGAAGCATCAATGTCTTTTATCGTCTAGTTTCGGAAGTCACATACCATCACTTCTGACATTTTGTTGTTCATCGGACTAATCGTGACACAGTGTGGGAGAGGACTACACAAGGGAGAATGAATACCAGAAAGGGCGATTTGGGGCCATCTTGGAAGACAGTTATCATAGTACCCAAGAGTGTAGCTCCAGTACAAGAAAACTGGATTATTAATGAAGCAATGAAGAATGAAAGCAGTGATTACCAAAATTGCTTCTGAGAGAAAAAAATATCTGTTTAGCATAACAGGGCTTTACTGCAAAGACACAGGTTTTGTAATGAAATTATACTAAAATGGAACCCAATGACATTACATTATGATGGAACCCAAACATTCCTAAAATGTAAAAGGCAGATAGATATTAAAGAGACTTCACAAAATTGAGATGTGGATCAGTGTATCATTGGATATGAGTTCATCAAAATATGCATTCTGTCAGGAATTATTAAGGATAAAATCTGCATCTGGATTGAATTCTAGTGAGAAATGTTTTCTTATAACTATGGTAAAAATTAGAGTAATCCAACTTAATTCAGTAATAACTCAACATTATGCCAATGATAAGAATGCTCAATGATATGCCAATCAATTAAAGTTCAACAAAAAAAATTATTTGGCAAATGTTTAAAAAGCTATATAATAGAGGTTTACTAATAAGTTTAGTCCTCACATTTTAGTGAAGTTCTTTTCTTTTTGGAATCGATCCATTTTTTAAGAAAATATAAGAATGAAATATTCATCTTATCGGCCCCCACAGAGTAAAGACCCTCTTTAAATTCCTGTTCCCTCATGTATTATCATTATAATTGATTCTACTCTTAAGGTAAAAAGGGGAGGGAAGGATCACAAAATTTAGCCAAAAACATGAGTCTAATTTAAAATTACAAAGAGGAATTTATACTGTTTGGAGTTAATTTTCTAGCACTTGTCATCTGAAAGAAAAGCAGTAAATTGCCTGCTGGGGAGGGGAGACTAAGTAGAGAGAGAGACTTCAATTTCATTTACCTGCTCTAACTTAGATATTTCACTGTTTAATGAAATCAATCAACCCAAAATTTAGACATTACTCCGTGTCACAGAAAACTCATTTAATAGCTCTCTGGTGACAGCAGAGGAACATGCTTTACCATTTTAAATAGTTCATTAATCTAAATCTAGATCATCCAGTAATTAAATCATTTAAAGGTAATATCTTTAGAATTCTACTTCAACTGCTGTAAATTACGTTTGCACTCATCAAAACACATGTTTTCCTACCACTGAATTAGGTACTGAAGCCTACTTATTATGCCAATTATCCTTATTAACTGAGGTCAAATAAAACTACTTCGTTCACAAAGTATAGAGTTCAAAACAGAAGGTTTGTGTGACTAGTTTTGGGGGGATGGTAGAGGGTGAGAGAGAGGAATAGGAAGCTACCAAAGAATTCCTCAAATCCTTAAATAATAAGACTATATTCAAACGAAATTGAGGCAAACGTTATGACAGCTGTAACTGCAATTTCACTCATGCAAATTAACAAGAAGACTGGTCCCTTTAGCAAATCCCATACTCCTACTTCCCTAATACACTCATCAGAATTTTGCTTCCTGAAATTGGCTCTGTGAACATCAAGCTATATAATACTGCAGCTGTAAGACTCCAGGCTACAGTGCCTTTCTTTCAAATTAAACATTCAATAAAGAAAGCGAAGGCAAAATAAAAAAGGAAAAACAATGATTAAAAATTACTCTTCTCTTCAAATACCCCCCTCAAAATTAAAAGAAAAAGGGCTCAAAAATATAGTAACATAAAAAGAAATCACTTGAAAATAGCAGATCTTATTGAGCTTCTCCCTTTTTCAGAGGCTGAAAGAAGATCATTGCAGATTTCTCATAGATTATCCAAGATAACAGAGCCTCTGACATTGACTCATCCCCTTCTCAACTATGACTCTCCCATGGTTATGACGGTCATTTATTTGTGTTAATATTAAGAGCTGCTTCCTTTGGAGTTAACACCACTTACTGGAAGACTTTAACATGTTCTGAAAGATATTAATGTTAACTGCTATCCGTTGTCCTTAACGTAAAGAGACAGTAATTCTTTATTACCCTCAACCCTACTGCTTATTCTTTCTCCCTTTTCCTCATCCCCCAAGCATATGTACACATACAGAAGATTGCGTTAAAATCATCCAACATGTCAGAATTCAATTACCAACTGCTCAGATGTTTAGTGGGGAAAATAATTGAAGCCAGATGCATTGATGCAGTTGATTTTAAGTAAAGAAGGCTAGTCTAACACAGAGACAGAATTTGGTTACATACCAACTATTTTTTAAGGAAATGCTTTGGATTAAAATTTAAAGATATTTTTCCTCCCTTCTCTTTAAAGTCCCTCAAATATCTTCCCCAGTTAGAGCAGAACTCTGATATAAACTCAATTGTTAAAAATCAAAGTCAAAACAAAAGCAGAGGCATTTCATTAAAGAAATAGAAACACACACACACACACACACATACACACACACACACACACACACACACACATATACATAAAATGATGTTTTATGTAAATAACCTTTAGAGAGCATCTAGTACAAAAATCCTATATACACTGGCCAGGTTTTCATCTTGCAAATTCTGGTAATCGATTATCAAAAACTTGGGCAAGGTCATGGGGTTTACCCTAATTTTAGGACATGTCTTCTCTATCAGCATGCTTATAAAAAGAACTAGCATAAATTTTCAAAGTCTTTACAAAAATCCCAAAGACAATCTTTTATTTAAAATAATAAATAGCTGATGTGGTCTACAAGAGACTGACTCTTGCATCTGAGGTCTTGGCAAAGGTGCTATATGTATGTCTGCTTCCGCTCTCTCTTAAAAATAAAAATCTTATTGTAGACTTTATATTCCAAATGCAAAGGAGGAGTTTCCACAATAACACAAAGGAAAGGATTAACCCATTCATTTCACTGGGGTGAGAACACAGTACTTACTTATAAGAAATGTTAGCGCCAAATGTAACTTTAACCACTCATCGTTTTATGGTGAGCATTTTTATAATAAGCTCAAAGGATGTAGCCAAAATTCCCAGAGAATAGAGCCAAACTTAACTCTAGGAATGGCTTAGCAGGCTACATTAATAATACCATCAAATAAACATTCTTTTGGTAAATTGAATTGGCTATCGAATGGACCTGAATTTTGGCCAGAGGGAAAAGGATAAAGTACATTTCAAACACTGCAGAGTTTTTAAAAATAATTTTAAAATCTGTTTTGCTTTTTTTTCTAAATGGTAAAAAGTGGCACAGTTTGAGCTAAAAGCTTTGAAAAGTTGCACACACACATGCCAACAATTTGAGTAATTGCTTCACCTGTAGGAAAACAATTTTCAAGTTAATTGTAGCAACTATCCACACGGTTGTAAAAAGTGACACTGATTTGTATGTACACTTCTCCAATTTAACCCTATCTTCATTTAATACCTTGATGAGAACACCATGAAGACCCACTCATGCCCATATTCTAAATAAAATCCTGTTTTGCCAAGAAAAAATTAAAAAGAAAAAAATTGTATAAGATTAGATCTTTAAATAGGTCAAAGATCTGTTAAGAACAAAATTTATTTTTATAAAAATAAGAACACTAATAAATTAAGAGGTATCTAGCATGTGACACATCACATACTATTTTTAGAAAAATGTGAGAAAATCTTAATTTTAAAAATGTTTTCTTAAATAATTATCCCCATGACCAATGTGAAAACCACGGAAAAAAATTTCTTACCCAAATAAGAGAAATTTTTTTGGTAGATAAAGCAAATCAAACTAAATTTGAAAGAAAAACAAATGTTTCACTAATTCTGCATCTAAGATGAGAATATGCCTAAAAAATATATCTATATCTATATATCTGCTTTCCCCATCTCTTTCTATTATTTTCATTTTCTTTGAACTTTATTCTCAGTATTTGTTGGTCTCAGGAGAGCTGACTCACAATAGCCACTGTTCTTTCAGCAGTCCCATTAATCTCTCTGACAGTACCCTCTTCAAGGTTAAATTAAGATACTTTGTTATAAATAAAAACAAAGCACCAAGCTACTATTAACATGAGCCCCCTTTCCAGTTCAGTCTACCTTGCCTTATTAGAATATGACTCAAACTTGTAGTTTTGTCAAAAGATGAAGTGAGTGTTATTGCTTGAAGAATAAAAATATATAAGGTAAACATTCTCAACTGAGTGAGGGAAGAGGACATTTCCTTTGTTAAAATATGTGAGACCCTTAAAGAGTAACCTATGAAATTTTAGAAATATTAGGATGTTAAATGTAATATCATCATACAAAGTGTTTTCTAAATTTGTAACTAAATTTTTAAATTGCATTTTTATTATTTATAATAATAACTAAAGCTGAAATTAAGGAACATCCTATACAAAATATTTTTAAGAAAGGCTAAAAAGAAATTTTAAAAATAGCCCTTAACCGAAGGCTCATATACACTAGTCAAGAAGGGAAAAGAAACATGACTAAATCACATAGGAGCAATTATAAAACAATATATTGAAGAGTGTAAAACAATAAACTATAATTAAACACGAACGCTGAGGAACAATCAATACAACAATAAGAAAAGGGAAGAGTTTGTCAATGAAGGTTAATTTTAAGCCAGAATCTTTAGGTGGTAAAACTGAAAATCCACAGAAAAAGATTCTGCCTAAGTAGACAAGCATAGATTAGGAAACCATAAACTGTGTATCAGCTTGCCTAGAACGGAGTAGCTACAGTAGCATCTCACTTGAGAATGAATAGTTGACCCTTAAACAGTGTAAGTTAGAATTGCATGGGTTCGCTTATATGTAGATTTTTCCCAATAAATGTATGTGAAAATTTTTTGAAGATCTGTGACAATTTGAAAAAACTCGCAAACTGCATACCCTAGAAATACCAAAAAAAAAAAAAAAAAAAACTACAAAAAAGGTAGGTATGTCAAAAAGGTATGTATGTCATGAATGCACAGACATAATTCATCTTGTAAACTTACAGTACTGATAAATACCACACGATACCATAAATGTATTTTTTCTTCCTTTTGGTTTTCTTAATAACATTTTGTTTTCTCTAGCTTACTTATTTTGAGAATATAGTACATATAACATACACATAACATATAAAATACAAGTTAACTGACTGTTTATGTTATGGGTAAGTCTTTTGGTCAACAGTAGGCTCTTAGTAGTTAAGTTTTTGGGGAGTCAGAAATTACATGGGAATATTCAACTGCATGGGGTGGGAAGGGATGTTAGCACGTTTAACCCTTGCATTTTTCAAGGGTCAACTGTACTTGAAAAGTTTGAATGATGGGAGAATCCAAAGGCCAGGCTAAGCTGCTTGTGAATAAGAGTTCTTGACATCTACTGAGGTAAGAGAAATCAATAAATATTTTTATAGAAAGCAACTATGTACAAAGTACTAAGACATGGTTCCCAAACTCAAGTACATGGGAAAAACAACACACAAAATCATTAGCATATAATACAAAATAAGATAAAATAAAGCCTGAAATCAAAGCGGAATTAAACTCTAACGGAATTACAACAGAAGGTGTGATTAATTCCAACTGAGAATTTAGACAGGCTTCATGAAGGAGGGAGTGTTTGATCTGAACCTTAAAAGATGACTAGGCTTCAGCAGAGAGCTTTTAATCCCAAAATCACATCAATCAAATCAACTAAGATTATGCTTCCATATAATGTTTATTTGGGAGGCTCTTGTTACCAGGACTTACCTAATTTCAGTACCTCAGATAGCAATTACTCTATGAATTGCACTGTAACACACCTTTTGACATACTCACACAAAAAAAGGTCATAATGAGCATATCTAATGTTCATGGAGAGGAAAAAAAAACATTTTTTATTTATCTCTATATTTTCACAGCACTCCGCACAGTGACAGTTCCATAATAGTCACTCAATAACTTTACTGAAGACAACTACAGATTATTCTGAAATCTGATTTACCCAATTAGAATGAAATATGGCTTACAGAAAATGTTAATGAAAATTAAGAACTAAATTTAACTATACCAAGCTAAATTCTTGAGTAAGGGAAACAGAAAATTTGGCAAAACTAAATGCAGAATATGAACAGAAGAGGCACTATAATAGAAAAACATGATAATCCCCAATATTTGCCTCATTGTTTTTATCATTTATGTCCTATATTCATGAATATCAACTGGGATGGTGAAAGAGTTTAAATGTGAGTACGTATGGACCATGCTAGAAATACTTTAAATAACCAATGAATAAACAAGTCTTAAAAGAGCCAGGTATATACTTAAGAAGACATTGGAAGATCCAAAAGATCTTGTGAGAGATCCTTTTGTTGAACACATTCCTACTATCCGAAACAACAAGGCTGTCCAGGCGCACTGTTTATCTTCCTGCCCCAGCCCTGGAATCAACCACTTTTCTCAGAGACCTTGCTTCATTTCATTGGAGAAAGGTGTATAAAACCAAAACCTAGGTGTTAAATATGCTTACTACTTCTAAGCCTCCTTAATGGACAGAGTTAGGAAATATACGCACACAAAAGAACTCCATGCATATATATACACATATCATTATCTGTGTGTAAATTAAATAATACAAGTTCATAGCTCTGATACCAGTACAACACCACAGGGTTCATTTACGCCTTACCACTTTGTTTGCAACTTCTTTCTCAAACAATGAAAACCTAAGCCCTCATTATCTATATTTATTTGTCGAATTCTAGTAAATATATATATATGTGTATATATATATATATACACATATATTTATATATTTATATTTATATATAATGTGGTTTCATAATGCCTAACCTATCCTCTTTGAGAAACACATTTACTACTAGATTACAACATTTATGTACAGTTGTTTTTGTCTTAGCTTTACAGTATTCAGTCAAGAAAATGTCATACAAAGCTACTACTTAAGTTAGTTAGTTCCTTTCTTCCTCACCCCTTTGAGGATGGTTATGCTATTCATATATAAAACAGGCATGTTTGTTAGTATTTGTGTTCCTTTTTAGGTTCTCCCCCGCATCTTGATTAGTTTTTTTATTTTGGTTTTTGAGCTTGTGAAGGAAGGGCATGGGAAACATAACTGAGGTTCTAAAAGTCAGAGCAGTACAAAGAAATATGCTAAAAGAATGTCACTTTCTCCTCAAATCTACTATCCCAATCCCATTTACCCCTTCTTTCCACTTCTCTCCCAAACACTTCCACAGATAAATGGTCTCTTTTAATTTCTAATCCATCCTTACTGTTTTCTTTTTTAAAAAGATCAGATATGTCTGTACGTTCTTATATAAGAGTAATATGGGATAGCCTTTTGTGCTTTATTTTCCTCGCTTGACAGAATGTCCTGGAAATCACTCCATATCAGTTCATTAGAGATCTTCCTCATTCTTTTTAAAAGCTGCCAGTCTCCAATTTGTAGATATATACCATAGATTAAAGCACTCACCTATCTATGGGCAATTAGGTTGTCTCCAATATTTTGTAATTACCACCAATATTGCAAATAATCTTGTGCATATGTGTTTTTATATTGTTGGAGATATATCTTCAGATATGGCTAAATGTTGGACTGGGTCAATAAGTAACTGCACATGTATATAATAATTACAACCCACATAAAAAATCGCTTTTGGGACTTTAATAATTTTTGAGAGTATAAAGGAGCTTCTAAAACCAAAAAGGTTGAGACTAATTAATATGGATCATGGTAATAATTGTCCAAAACACGAAGATAACAAACAGGATAAAACTGATTGGCAATGTGAAAACTTAAGAAAGGGTATTCATAACTGAGGCCAGGATTTAAAAAAGCAGTGTTTAGAGTCTATGGGAGCCCTAGATTCCCTCCATTTTGGGGTAACATTTTCATTTCATATATAAGAAATTTGTTTAATCTCTTCAGAATACTTTTAATGTGTTCAGCCAAGAACAAAGAGCAAAGTAATTTGTTTCCAAACTCATTTTTTGCCAAAAAGGAATACTTTTAGTTCCATCTGAAGTATTCAAAAAATGGAAAATTGGAAAGAAATAAAGTTATCTTTTCAGAACACTTTCAAGATAAAATATGGAATTTTGCATCTAAAAAAGCCACAGTACAGCGAGAACAATAAAAGTACAAATGCTATGCACAACTATCATAAATAAATCTCACACATGATATTGAACAAAAGAAGTCACAAAAGAATACAATGATTGCATTTACATAAAATAAAAATATGTAAAACTAAACTATACTTTTTATTTAATATATCCATTAGTCATAAAGAAAAGAAAAGAACAATAAAAATCACAATAATAATTTCCTCTGAAGGAAGAGAAGAAATAATGACTGGGGGGGGGGAAAATATATATATATATATATACACACACACACACATATATATATATGTATGTATGTATGTATGTATGTATGTATGTATTATTTACATTGTGTGTTTTATGTACTTTTTAAAATGTATTTTATACCAGAGGGTTGGGGGAGGGGTGTGGGGAAGGTAGAATGGGTGAAAGGGGTCAAATATGTGGTGAAAGAAAGAAATCTAACTGTAGATGGTGAACTCACGATGCTATATATATATATATATATATATATATATATATATATATGCCTTAATGTTAAATTGTACACCTGGAACTTACTGGATTTTGTTAACCAATGTCACAGAAAGAAAAGGAAGGAAGGAAGGAAGGAAGGAAGGAAGGAAGGAAGGAAGGAAGGAAGGAAGGAAGGAAGAAAGAAAAAAAGAAAAAGAATGAAAGAAAGAAAGAATTTTATTATTCACAGTAAAGAAAGGTAAATAAAAGAGTGGTACGACTCATTGTGGCAAACTAACTTCTACCAGAAAGAGTGAAGCCACTGATGAACTTAACACCATTAAGTGTCAGTCACTGAATAACAAAGGGTGAAAATAAACCTAGTTTAAACCAAGTTTTAATCTTCCAAACAAAAGAAAACACACTGTGTGTTTGTTAACACAGTAAGAAGAGTTAACTTTTGGAAGCCAAAGTGGCATCTGATAAAGATTAAATACTCATTACTCATCAAAGATCAAAATATTAAGTATAAAGTATTTCTTTTTAACATGAGAAAGAATATATTTTAATCCCAGAATTATTATTATGCCTATAGTAGAAACATTAAAATACTAAAATAATTCCTTCTCTTTATTTTCCCTACTTCATGAAAACATCAATAGATGGACACAAATGTATATTCAGAAATTGAAAACATAAAAAAAGCAAGAAGAATTATTTTAAAAAATATAAACCCTCAATCAAATGTTTTTCTACTATTCTACTCCCTCATGATTCTATTAGCCATTTCTCCAAAAACTGACAGCTTCTTTCAGTAGGGATTCGTATTTAGAGATCACAATCCAGGGGTGTTAGGGATACTTACTACCACTGGGTTGTCATTTGTAATAAGGCAGTTAAGAAATAAGTAGCAGAGATAGTTAGTAAAAGAACTGAGATCTGATTCAAAGTATCCTATTTGTAGTCCAGTGTTCTTTTCACTAGATTTGAATGAATTACATACATATGTATTTTGCATGTGGCCTTCAGCTATCATTTTTCAGTACTTTAATCTTAAATATTTACCACTTACCAAGGCACCTTGGAAAAGTCATTCACCCACTCTAAATTAATTTTCTCTACATATAATACATAAATAAATAATTTAACTTATTTGTCTCTTGGATTATATAAAAAAATAAAAGATTACATACAAAAGCACTTTTGGTGTTATCATAACAACTAATAGAAGATTAAAAGGGCACCTTTCCATTTACAAAGACAGACTGGTAGTGGAAAACATTAAAATGGCGGGAGGGTAGGGAGAAACAAGACAAATAAACAGTTAAGAATTTAACATAAAGGGCTTATTATAAAATAAATATTTTCACCAATTAAAAAATGTGATCCTAGTTCTCAAGAAGAGAGGTTTGAAATCCTAGAAACAGCCCAACTATTAAAAAATTTCATAAAGTATAAAGATGCCAATTCAAATTTGTGAGCAATGAAATAATTTCCTATAGTCTAGTGAAACTGTTAGCAATGAAGAAAAGCTAAGACCATCACCACACAAAATACCCTGAAGCAATTTAACTTAAAAAGTTCAAGTAGAAAATGAAAGCCTAGAACAAATTGAAAAGATCTATAGGTAAATATTTATACATTCTCTAAATAGGGAAAAAACTGAACAGAAAATCCATGTGGGAGAAAAAAAAACGCCATGGAATAAAAATAGATTTGAATTACCAAATAAATAAAAATTTAAGATATGAAAAAATACTCAGCTTCACTGGTAATCAGAGAAATATAAATTAAAACAAACATTAAATATTTCCACTTATCAGATTTGGCACTAAAAAAAAAAAGAGGAAGAAGAGAAATTCAACAGTGTCATTTCTTGTTGGCAAGGGTGAGGGAAAATTGGTATGCTACTTTTTCAAAAGTTGGTATGCTCGAAGAAATTTATACTGTTTCTCAAGGAAATTTATACTGTTTCTATAAGGATTATGTATTTTAAAATCAATAAAAGTTATGTAAAAAGGAATGAAAACAGGAATTAACTCAGATTTTCATATCTGAAATGAGTAGGTTGAATGCCTTAAAATGCTTCAACATACCAGATACTAACTCCTCCAAAGCCTTCCAGTAAAGATTTCACGATTATGCAATTGTAGCATAAACACTCTATCATACCCAGTTAGAAGTTGTAATGAGAGAAAAACAATCTGGCAGTGGCTTAACAGTCTCAGCAGAAGTTTCAGAGGTTACTGGTAAGTTTATGGTATGCTTTTCTAAAACTTAAACTTCATTTTGACAGGCTAGAGATCCAGGAAGTTTCCATTAGAATGATGACAGAGCCATTTAGAAAGCTGTGTACATTTAGGTAAGTAATTTGATTTTTTGAGTCTATTTCGTCATCTGTAAATTGTGCACAAAATCATCTGCCCCACTGGATCACTGTGAAGGTTAGAAACAGTGAATGACCAGGACCTAGTTTCAAGGACTGGGCACATAATTGGCACGTATCATATGGCCACTGCTACTACTGTTATTGAACCTGGATCAACTTAATCTGTGAATAATAAGGTTTACACATCAATTATCACTCCATTGAAGCAAAAAAGGATAGTTTATACATTCTGCATGACTGAAATATGCTCTCTAAACTGAATTTTTAAAAACAGAGGAAAGAAAGAGGGAAGGAAAAATAGAAAAGAAAGGGAAAAACAGGGGGAAGGAAGAATTGGAAAAAAGTTAAAATGCAGACATAACCCAAGATTAGCAATACACTTTAATGAAGGAAAAAGGCAAATACAATGACCACCCTAAAGCTCAACAGTACCCACTCATTAAACTGACAATGAACTTACCAATTAAGTGTGATTGACTTGAAGCAAGATGAGGTTTCTCCTATGCTGAGATGTCCTCACAAAGCTGTGGAATAAAACTTGCCTTTTCTAGTTAAAGCCATTCCTTTATTGCTAAACAACTGGTCTGAGGGAGAGGCAGCAAGCAGGGTTAGAAAGAGAAAAAAGAGGATCAAGATGAAGAGAAAAACAACATGCAATTATGCAAAGCTCTTCACCCAATCCTTTCAGTTCTCCTGTGTTCTAACCTGTAGCTGGGCTGAGCTGTCGTTGAGATTGTCCTCCCTTCGCCGAGCCTCCTCTAGCATCTGTGCACTCTTCTTCTTTTCCACCTGTTCCTTGTGCTTCAGATTTGCTACCTTCTTATTCTGGTCTTTCACTTGCCTATTGATAAGAGGGGAGAAAAATCAAACCATCATATACATGCACTGAAAAAAATATTTTATTTACAGACTTATACCGCTGCCACCAAGGAATAGCCTGAAAACCAACAAAGAATTCCTGCTGTAAAAATTTTCCAACACTTTCAAATGCTCTCTTACCAAGAGTAGCAAATTGTTAACAATGATGTATCAGGAACATGTATTCCAGCATGTACTTTATGAAGCACAATGAAATCATAAAACAAAAGAAAGGCATGAGATAGTCTGAAATGACAGGAGAAAGAAACCAAGTCAGAAATTTATGTTGGAAATATGGAAACAGTCTCCTGACATCAATGCCATGAAATAGTAGAATGGCTGATTGAAAAATGTTTTGTAATACAACTCCAATTTTATAATTATTAAATCTTTCAAACTTTCAAAAGGCTATAAGCAATGCTTATGTAAATAAAAATAATGATATAAGAAACTGGGAATCCAGCTTAAGTAACACTGAACTTTATATCCACTTCTGAAGCTCCTTCTCTTCCACTGCTGCCACACTAAGAATAATCTACATTCTAAAAATTTTGTGCTTAAAATTCTAGTTTTTATTAGTTTTGCTACAGATATGGACCTTTCATTTATTTTGCATGTTTTTGAAGTTTATAAAGTTTATTAATAAACTATTTTGTCTTCAATATGTTTTGAGACTTGTATTGATGAATGAGTATAATGTAGTTTTGTTATCGCCTTGGTTTTCATTCGAGTATAAAATAATATACCACAGTCATTTTAACCTATTCCCAAGTTGATGAACAACTGGGTTGTTTTATTTTGCTTACTATTATTACAAACAACACTGCTAGGTACATTCTGATATACCTGTGTAAGAGTTTCTCCAAGGTATAGGCCTATAAATTGAAATGCTAGACCATATAAATGCTACACCATAAAGCTGATATATATACCTTCAACTTTACTAATTATTTTCCAAAATGTTGTATTAGCTTCTACTTACATTATAGTGCAAAACAGTTCCTTTTACACTACTACATATTCACTAATACTTGGTATTATAAGACTTTCTAAATTTTATAGTTTTAAAATGCATGTTCCTGGCTACTGAGGTTGAACATCTTTACATATGGCATTTGGCCATTCCTAGACCCATTTCTGTAAAATAGCTACTTACGTGTTTTGCCAATTTTTCAATTGGGATATCTTTTTCTACGAGATTTGTAAGTATTCTTTATATATTTCAGATCATAATCCTTTATCTGTTACATGTTATACAAATATTTTCTTCCAATTTATGAATTATTTCTTTGTTTCATTTATAAAATTTAAAATTTTTAATTGTTTAAAATGTACCAATTTTCTCCTTTATGATTTGCAATTTTGTGACTTTTGCACAAAATCTTCCCCACTCCAAGTTCCTAAATGTATTCCCTGAAAATTCTGTTACTTCGTTTTTCACACTGCAGTCATTAATCCACCTGTAACTGATGATGTGTATGGTATGAGGTAGCGATATAAGTTCATTTTGGGGGTATATATATGAAGAATAAAATTTCATGTTTTTACATACATTGATAACTTACTGTCCCAGCAGTACTTATATGCACTGTTACTCTGTCATATACAAAGTTTCCATAAACATGTGTTCCTGTTTTGTAGCTCTCTACGCTGGTATCTTTGTATATTTCTGTGCCAAATCTACACTACCTTAATTACTATATCTTTATAAGAAGTCTCAATATCTAGTAAGGCAAGCCTGCTTACCTTGTTCCTCTTCTTCAGGACTGTCTTAGCTATTCTAGGCCCTCTATACTTCTATAAATGTCGGAACCAGCTTGTCAAGGTCCACTAAACCAACCAACCAACGAACCAACCACAGCAAACAAAACTAAACGGCAGACTTTTGGGATTTCGTTTGAAATTATACCAAATCTATTTATCAATTTCAGAGGAATTGATACTTTTATGTTCCTGAATCTCTCAATTCATTAACATGGCATATCCCTCCAGTTACAAAGTTCTCCTTTAAAAGGCTTTCAACAAAGTGTTAAAATTTCCTCTGTAAAAGACTTGCATTTGTTTGTTGCTTATATGTTTTGTTGTTATTTTAAATTCCAGATATGTCATTACACATGGTTCTTTATACAAAGTATTCTTAAGAGTACTTTTTCAACAATGTAAGTTTAACAAAATTAACAATACATAATTCCTTATTATCATCCAATATCCAGTCCATATTTAAATTTCCCCAGTTGTCTCAAAAACAATTTTTTTATACTTGGCTTGTTTGAATCAGAATCCAAAAAAAAGATTTGAAATACAATCCACTGCATTGCATTTGTTTGTTAAATCCTTCACGTTCTCTATCAGCCTAGAGAAAGGTCTTCCCTGCCCCTTTTTTAATGCCGCTGAGTTAATAAAGAATCTGTAAAATAACTCCCATTTTGTATTGACTGTATGCTTCTTCATGGTGTTTTAACTTGTTTCTTTATCTCCTTCTATTTTTTAAATTAGATACTAACACCTTTAAAGACTTGAACAGATTTAGTTTCAACATTTTAGGTCAAAATACTAATAATGGTGGCATATACTTCAAACTGCCTCACATCAGAAAGCATATAATGTCTGGTTTCCCACTCTTAGTGAGCCTAGGATTCATCAGTGAATAATTGAAATTAAAGTAGTGACAGCCTGGTTCCTTTTATGTGTAAAGTTTACCTTCCATCAACATTTCATCTAATGGTTCCATGCACTAATGAACTTCTGAAAACATTATTTTGATGGTATTTTTAAATGAAATTTTCTAATGTTTTCTTGCTGCCATGTAGACATACACTTGATTTCTGTATACGGGCTTTACATTTGAAGACCTTCGTAAATGCTCCTGCTAATTCTAATAATTTTTCTGTAGATTCTTTTGAATTTCCTATGTAGACAGTTATATAATAAGTGATTTAAAAAAAAAAATCCTTACGATTTTTTTTCTTATCTTATTAAACTTGCTAGAAGTTCCAGAACTATGATGAAAACAAGTAGTGAGAGTGGGGAGTGGGTATCTTGATTTTTCTCCTGATTCTTAAGGAAATGATATTTACATTTCACCACTGACTATATTTGCTACAGTTTTCTCTGTAGAAACTTTTCGTCTACTCTTTATCTGCCAAAAGTTGTTGTTGTTGTAGTTATGAAAGAAAGAATGCTGAAGTTATTGACAGGCTTTTGAGAGTTTCTAATGTTAAACCAATTTTATCATAAAATAAACCCTATTTTATATTTTGCATGACATTTACCTCTATAAATTTCTTTACTTCCAGCTCAATTCAACCATACATTTATAAAATTATTGAAAAAAATCTGGCATTTTTACTGTTTTTGTAATGAAGGTTTCTCAGAGAATATAGTAAATAATACTGTCAAAACCAAAACTGTGGAATCTTTTTTATAAGGTTTTAAAAATACACATTCTCTTTGGGGTAATTTGAATATGATTCTACCAATAAGCCAAAAAAAAAAGATTAAAAAAAATAATTTCTAAATATTTCTTCAGCATAGAATTTTACTTATAAGAAATGATTCAAAATCAAATAGTAAATTAATGATATAGATGGTAAGATAAGAAGTCATTCTCTGATGGAAGTGCATACTAATACACTATTCAAAAGTCACATTTCTGATCTTTATTTTCTGCCATCCTGAATATATCTATCTATAGAAAGTTTCAGCCAGAGAATATAATAAAACCAGTTACCACTAGGAGAAATAAAAATGTAACTAATGTCTATATTTGATTCTCCTCACTGTGCAATTTTCTGTGCTAATATCTCTATTTTTAATAATTTGATATCAATTATGTCAACTAATGAAAAAAAGACTGGGATCCTTGCATTAGAAAAGACATGAAAAGACAAAATTTTGTTTTCATAAATCAAACTGATTTTTTTCAAAATTAAATTCCTTATAACACTGGCTTGTTACAAGCAAAGATTTTGCTCTCTGTTTTAAGAAAGAAAAACATTTTTAATGACGTATAAATTCTTTTCACCTTGCATCTGTGAATTATTCCAGATGGTGCTGGCAACCACGAATGCCTGTAGGAGAGCCTGGTTATTTGGAGCAGTAGGACACATGGAGTAAGGAACCTAATTAAAACCACTTGACTATTTTTTGGTAAAAGGCGGATACTGTAGGCTAAACTTTGATCCAATCAAAGCCAATTTCATTCTTCAGCACATTTTACCATAATTATATCTGAGAGTGTGATTTTTTTTTTTTTTTTATTCCCAACTATATCCCCAATTCACAGAACTAGGTCAGGGTGTTTTTAGTTGTGTTTTGGGAAAAGATTTTAAAAATCCATTGCCTCCATCCTATCCCAACTACCACTTCCCTTGTGTGTGTGTGTGTGTGTGTGTGTGCACGCGCACGCGTGTGTTTTAAAAATGTTTATTTCGATTTTCACAATATTGGGCATATAATTTTAATGCTCACCTCCACCAACTACAAAAAGACATAAGCAAAAAATAGAGAATATCAAGCTAAATGGTCCTAAACATATGTGTGTGTATGTACATGTGTAACCAAGAAAAATAATAAAAAATTAAACAGGAAAAATTTAGGATATTTTAATTTTTCTCTCTGTGGTTTTCTGTAGTTTCTAAATTTTCTACAATAGACAAAACATTTTTTAAAAATACTTTGAAGTTTTTTTAAGTGAGATATGGTTGTATCTCAAAAGAGGGTCTTTGTCTACATGACACTAGATAGAAAGTAATCCAGTATGGAGCATTTGAGTCTCCCTTTTTTATTTATTTTTGGGCTCTTTAACTTTCCATTTCCTAATCCATTTTCTTTTCATATTTTCAATTTCCTTTCTTTAACTTAGTTTTGCGAGCATGAATTCATATATAGTTTGAATTCACAAATTAATTAGGGCAAATAAATGCACACAACTTTCTTGCCTCACTGATATCCTTTTTAATACTGCTTTTGGGGGAAATGCAATATCAACAAAACATGTTAATAATAAAAATGTTAGGGGATGTTTCTTGAATATATATTTAGGAATAAATATTCTGAAACAGAATCTGTGAAACATGTAATTTCCTTCACTTCTCTTATAAATAGATCAATATGGAATTTAATTTAATCTGAGTCCACAAGAAAATCCAAATATGTTAGTAAATCCGTATTTTAAAATGCATATCAGAAAGAAAAGGATTTAATGGCTTAGCATAGATTTTTTTTTAACTCTCTCATACTGCTGTCATACTTGAATTAATTAACTCGAGTTAAATTAAAAATGAACTTAATATCTTTCATTATTCTTCAAACAGGAAAAGTAGAGAAATGAGATATATCCATAAATAAATCAATCCATTAAAATCAGATTCTCAATTTATGAGTTCCCAACAATTATAATAGACAATGAAATGATGAATAACAGATTTAATTCTCTCTATACAGATATGAATAAATCAAAGTGTAAGAAGAGATAAAAGCAAAGATGGAAAAGGAAACAGTTAATCTCTATT
Organism: Eidolon dupreanum; assembly: GCA_028627145.1. Lineage (NCBI taxonomy): Eukaryota > Metazoa > Chordata > Mammalia > Chiroptera > Pteropodidae > Eidolon > Eidolon dupreanum. Next base: position 77,487,627 of record CM053503.1, on the reverse strand, counting down.
GGTCTCTGCCACAAGAAGTTTTATAAAATACGGACCACTATTTTGCTCTTTAAAGTGTGATCCATGAACTCACAGCTTCAGCACAATCTGAGAGCTTGTTAAAAATTCAAAATTCTTAGGCTCACACCAGATCTACTAAATCAGAATTTGCACTTTAACAAGATCTCCAGGTGATATAAATGCACACTAAAGTTTAAGAAGCACTGGTCTACTCCCTAGACTGTGCTCTGCCCCTATTTACTTTGTTATTGCTCCTTCAGCCTGTGTCTCTTAAAATTCAAACTCAAATTTAGGTAAATCCGTTAGGTCGTAACTACTACTGACCCCTACCTACCACCACTAACTCCCATACCACTTTAACTGACTATATCTTATGAAATGTTAATTTGTTCCCCATAATCCATGTTCATGTCTTCTTATGCCTATATAATGCCTTCCTAGAGTTTAAGGTCCATATTTGATATATTTTTGTACTTCACAATTCCAAGCATAGCTCCTCATGGTGTACAGACGCTCATTCAATATTTGTTGAACAAATGTATTAAAAGGAAGCTAAGTACATCCCTTCTATTGGCAAATCTACCCGAAACATGTCTCTGAAGGAAAATAGAGTTTAACATTCCAAAACTATATTAAGAATTGAAAAATGAATACATTCCTTATCTCTCAAACACCTAACAAAATTAATTGGGAAAGGAATTATTCTTTCCTTTTCCAAACTTATTCCCACTCTATCTAGAATCTATTAATATTTTTGTCAAAGACTACACTTCCACTGGCTGTTTTGCTTTTTTAAATATACTATCCTACCATAAAAATCTCCTGCACACATTTAAGAAAAAGTAGACTGCTACTATTGTCAAGTTTAAAGAAAAACATAGTAAAAATCAAATTTGACTCATATTTATGTTTTAATTGGAGAACAGAAGTCTCAGCTAAACAGCTAAAAATATACTAATTAGAAGCAAAATGTTTGAAATTTTACATGCTATATATAAATATTTGTATTATATTAAAATGTTACATACAGAGAGAATAATATATTGTGTAAACACACATTCTCTCTCCTGCTGTCCCAAGAATGACTCCACTTTCAGTTAATATTCAAATTAAGATATAAAATTTCATACTACCTAAATACCTAAACTTGGCTTAAAAATAAGAATTTCACATTATACCTATCAAAAAAGTATTCAAGTAACTAAAAATAATAGTTTTACATTCTGTGTCTAATTACGCATGTGTGGAGGAAAGAGTGTTCTACACAGAGAAAATAGCAAATGCAAAGATTCTCAGGTAAGAGGGTGCCCGGCCAACGGGACTGAAGTGGATAGAGGAACAAGTATACTAGCAGATGAGGTCACACAGGTAAAAAGGACCAGACCCTCCAGCAACCGTTAGCAAACTTTTTTTGGTAAAGAGCCACATAAGTAAATATTTTATACTTTGTGAGCCATATACAATCTGTGTCACACAGCCTTCTTTGTTGTTGTTTTTTTTTCAACCATTTTAAAATGTAAAAACCATTCTTAACTTGCAGGCTATAAAAAAATAAGGTGCAGGTGGGCTGTAGTTTGCTTTCCCTGCTGTAAAGCTTTGTAGGTCACTGACGCCTTTTGCTTTACAAAGCAATTCCTTGGTATCACAAAGTACAAAGGAATAGCTCATAAACACTAATAAAAATTCAAGTTATCAACTGAAGCAAAGCAATGTATGTCTATAATTTAAAACCAGTAAGCATTCTCAACTCAATTTTCAAATTTTGCAGAAAAAGGTTGGCCTTCACTTATTCATTTAGCAAATATTTACTGAATGCCAACTAACGACCACATAGTTTTAAGAAAGAGAACAGAATACAACCTCACTACCCTCACAGAACTTATTTTCAAAAGGGGGAGGCATACAAACACAAACTATGAAACAAGCATCTCATTGCTCAGCTGACATGCTATGGAAAAAATAAAAACATACAATGTAATGGAGATACTGGTTGTAACAGGGCAGTATTTTTAACTACAATGGTCAGGGAAAACACCACAGAGGAACCGCCATGGAGGATGTGCAAGTGAGCCATGTACAGATCCAGAAGAGACAGAACATAAGTACAAATGCTTTGAGAATAGAAAGAACTTGGCTTACATTTTAAAAAGTTGATATAGTGGTGTACAATGAAGGGCAAACAGAGGTGGGGGCACAGAGGTGGCAAGAAGTCAGATAATCCAGAGTCTTATTAATCATGGTGAGAAGTTTGGGTTTTATTCTAAGTAGCAAGATTTTAAGCAAGGAGTGACAGCATCTACTTTAAGTTTTAAGAGTTCAGTCAAGCTGCTATGGACAAGTGACTGGCAGAGGAGCAAGATACCAGTTAGAAAGCTACTGCAGTAGTCCGAGCAAAAGATAGTGGTTCAAAGCAGTGGGGGGAGAGAAATTTCAGCTCTATATGTGAGGTGTAATAGGACTTAGTGATAAATTTGATGTAGGAAGTGTGAGGAGAGAAGAATCAGGAATTAGTTGATGATTTATTCCCCATTTTTTGAACTGCGGAATATTAGGGAAGAAGTTTTGAAAAGGATGGGAAAATCAAGAGATCTGTTCTGGGTAAAGTTAAGTTTGAAATCTAATTAAAGACATCATATAATTAGTATATTATTCTAGAGGTCCTTACTGTGTGTGTGTGTATTCAATTAATTTGGGAACTATCAATATATGGTTGATACTGAAAATTATGAGACTTGAAGACATATTCTCACAAGGTATATATAAAAAAAGAGAACAGGGCTGAGAATGGAGCCCTTCAGGATCTAGGAGAATATGTAGAACCAGAAATGACAACAAAGAAAGAATGACAAGTGAAGGTGGGGGAAAATAAGGAGAATCTGCTGTCAGAAATGCCAAACGAAAAGTGTTTCAAGGAAGGGAGTATGCAGAATGATGTGGAAAGGTAAAATAAGATGGTGACAGAAAGTGATTTTTGGACCTCTCACTGTATTTATATGTGTGTATATATATATGTGTGTATGTATGTGTGTGTGTGTGTGTGTGTGTGTGGTGTGTGTGTGTGTATTTATGACTGATAATTCTGACAACAGCAGTTTCAGAGAAGTGATAAAAAATATATTTAAAAAATAAATAAAAATAGAAGCCTGATTTGATGAACTTGAAGAAAGGTGAGGAAATGCAGATAGCAATCACAGTCCTTTCTTTTAACAAGATTTACTAAGAGAGAAATGGGGTGCCAGCCAAAAGGCTACTACATCAAGGAAGAACTTTTAAAGAGGGAGGGTGGAAATTTTAAGGCATGCTTGTTGTGATAATGAACAAGGAAAGAGCAAAATTTTTTTGAAAATAAAGGAGAGAGAAGGATAATTAGCGGGGAAATATCCTTAAGCTGGGATTGAGAGAAAAGTAGTAGAGTTGAACTTAGAATGGGACAGTGACACTGCTGCAAAAGAACAGGCAAAGCACACAGGATGCATGTAAATTGGCAGATTCAATGATGGGAAGATGTAGTAGATGATATCTGATTATTTTAATTTTCTCAATGTTATATAAAGTTAGCAGCTTTCAGTGGGAGAAGAATTTTATAGATCTAACAAGAGGGAATATAATATAATCATCTCTGAGAATGGGAAATCAAATTTAAAAGACATTTGTTATTAGGATTGCCTGTATAATTGAGAACACATTTGAGATATGTGGCCATAAATTTAAAGTGAGACCAGTCAGCAGTTTGGTGACTTTTTCCCCCCCAAGTAATATACAGCTGCTCAGTGCAGAAATAGTATAGGTAAGACTGGGGTTTTGCAAGGCAAATATGAAGGAGGAGAGAGAGGCAAATAAGTTAAGGGTGTTTAGAAGAGAGTGATTATATTGCTGGACCATGAACTCTGAGCCAGGTAAGGAAGGAAGCAGGGACATAAGAGCTTAAAAACAAAATAATATGTTGCTGTATCAAGGGTTGAATGAGGTCCAAAAATTGTTGGAATGGGAGACAACTAGAGTAAATGAACTGAGGGGACAGGAGGTAGTGGTCAGAGCTGCACTGTATTTTTTAGCATCACTAAAACCACTGTAGAGAATTCTGACATGTAACAATCTACTCCACAGACTTAAATATATTGGAAAGGAAAGAAGCAAGTTTTACTCTAGCCAGAATAGCTGTACAATCCCCCAAGTCGAAGAAATGACATTGCCTAGGGATGGTACCAAACCAGAGAAAAAGAAAAGCAGAGAAACCATTCTCACATATTATAGTATAATTTATGGATCTGTTTTACTACAACAGTCATTCCTGCCTCTCAAATTGTATAAAGGTAAAGAATCCAGCACAGGTGGTATATTCAACGTCAATTTATAAAATCTGGAAAAAAACGACCAAGAATATGACACAACGCTATGACTGCATTGTGCCAAGAAATCTGAATATGTGGTAGAAAAAGAGAACCAAAGAAAATCCTTGCCTTAAAATTCTGACTTGGCTTTTTGAACCTATATAGAATAAATATACTGTCAATAGTTTTCATTTTTTAAAAAGGGAGGATGCTACTCTATGTTGCTCACTCTGGATTTCTCCCTGATTTATTCATAATGACAGTGGAAAGCATCAAACATTTTTATGGAAAGCATCCATTTCTTTTATGAATTAGTTTAATTCCTATCATTGTCTAAAATAGTACACACAATCTTAGACTTTTGAGTAAAATTTTCATACTAAGAAAAATAAACAAATATATCCTCATGCCCTATCTCTAGTTTTTTCTCCCTTTTAAATTTCATTCTTCTTCTCCTACACTCCTGCTTCATTTAATTTTTTTTTTCCTTTTCATATTTTTCTATTCATAGGCTTGAGGCCTCACAGAATCAAGCAGGGATTCAACCCTGGTGGAAGTCAGAAGACGTATGGAGGTTGCTGGCCTCATGACCTAGGAAAAGTAATGTTCCTGCACGAACAGAATAATGAAATGGATAGTAAGTCTTTCTATTTCCTGCTATCGTTTCCCTCTTTCAATCTGAAAAGTACTTTCGTAGATATAAGTCCATGTACTTTTTCCTTCCAAGGCTAGGCTAATGATGAATGCTCTGAAAGTTACAGTTTAATCATAGTGCAAAACTGTACATTAAATTATATATGCAGACAGAGTACACCATCCATATTTTTTCACCTGATGATTTCATAGGACTTGGGCTAAAAACTAATTTAACTTGGACATTTTACTGGAACATGAATAATGAAGAAGTAATAGCTGAAGGCTACTGTGGGAATCAAGGTATTAACAAAAAGGTTAATAATAAGCAAATATATTAAATAGATAATGGTATCAATTTTTATTCTGGTGCACTACTAGAATAAATACTAGTGATAGGAAAACTTCTTAAGTAGTTTTCTTCATAAATTTTGGTCAAAATACAGTGAAAATCATTAAATCAATTAGGTAAAAAACAATCAATAAAACATTCCAATGAAATGGCAGGAAAGAATAAAGCTTAGTTTTTTATTTCATTAATAAAGGATGGGTCTAGAGGAAGAGAGAAAGGCAAAAAAAAAATCAAAATTATAACTTATAATTCTAAAAATGTAAAGGGAAATTTATTTTCATTACAAAAACATTTACATTTACATTCTACTTCCAAGGAGTCCTTAACCAATAGAGCTCTGAATTTATGTAAAACATGATTTAATTTCTAAAAATTCAGTGTGCAGACAATTATGAAAGTTTAATTTACATTCCCCAGCTTTTTGTTTTTGTTGGACTCATATTGACTATCTAATAATATTCAAATTCCCTGAGTTAGCAGCAAAGGCCCTTACCATCTATATTTTATTACTCCCTTGAACAGTCAAGTTTTGCATTTGGGGGTATTTTTGTTTGTTTGTTTGTTTTGTTTTGTTTTTTTGCCTTTTCAGGTATCTTAAAGCCATTACCCTTTCCCCTGTCCTGCCACTGCCTAACATACATGCACTCATCCTTGAATATGCAGGTCAAAGGGCAGCATCTTGTCAAGCTTTCCAGCACTCCTCGAAGCAGACAGAATTCTTTCATCCCCACGACTGAAGTGTCTGCATCTGAACTACAATATAATGTATAACTATAAAAATTTTTTTCTAGATCCCGTGTTTGTAAATTATAAAACTTAAAAATATACAAAAATTAAATATAGAGTTTACGAATTAAATATAAGGAAAACTAAAATCATGATTAAATTCAAATTACCAACATGAATTTAATACGCAGTGAAATCACTGTTCATAGTGCACTCACAGTACTTACTACTATGGTATAAGTTCTTTCAAGTCATAAGATTAAATTGTCTCCAAACTTTAATCAAATTGCTAAAAAAGTCTGTTTCATACAGTGCATTGCAACATCATTTAAATATTGCCTGAAATAAAAGCATTATATATTTAGTCCGTCACGTTCTTTTCTCATTGACTCATAACAAGTAGAGCAGTAACACTTAAGGACATCAAGATTATAACCACACCAATGGATGATGCAACTACATGTGCTACTTAGTTATAACATATTTACCCAGATGATCCTAAATATGTATATAAATTGTGATTTTGATTGTTTTTTGATTGAATTTGTATTGAAATGAAAATATAAAATCATAACATCTGTGTGGTAAACTTTTAATCTCAAAAATTGCTCATGATCACCCAAGGATATGAGGGCCATTAATGGGAATACAGTGATGGAGAGGTTAAAACCAGAGGTTTTTTGTTTTTGTTTTTTTCTGTACAGGAAGATATTTTATTCCAGCTGTAAATAACAACATTAATAACAGAACTGTTAAAACAGAACTGATTAATGACGACATTAAAAGTAGAGTAATAATGTTCTGGGCATTGTCACCAGTTAAATTGTGTTAAGAAGGTGCTAGCATTTACCTATATAATGAAATGGTTCCCCTAATGAATCTAAAGATGAAAAAAATCACGATTTAGTTTTGTTGGCTCATAGTTTCCATTCCAATCCAATGTTTAGTCTTACAACTCCTTTTCCTTTCCAGGAACCATTTAAGTAATTGGATGACTCCAGGCTCTAACTGCCTTCTTGCCACTTTTTCCCTTTACAGAGACCTTGGTGATATTTTACTGATGTTCATCTACCTGCTGCCTCCTTGAAAGCAACTGCAGTTTTGTTTAAAATGCACCTGAATCTAAAATCTCTTTATAGCCCTTTCTCCGTGTTCATTACCTGATTCTTACCAGATGGTACTGTCTTTAGCACTAATATTTTTGAGGATTTTAACACAGTCCACTAAGGTGGAAATGTGAAACTTGAAACTCTTGTCAAATGCTACTACTGGAAAAAGACTGAGACTTAAGAAAGCCATGCTCTTTTTCTTCTATCATGGAAAACACTATGATGCAAAACGGGTATCTGCTGAAATCTCATTTCTAAATGAGTTATAGATCAAAGTCATGGTTAAAGACTTTAGTGCGATACTGTGACATAATACATACTTATATATTATTATTATATATATATAGTTGGTCTTCCTCCCATCTGTTTTTTTTTTTTAAGTTTTATTTTATTATTAGTTTCAAGTATACAGTACATTGGTTAGACATTTACATAGTTTATAAACAATCCCCCTGATTGCTCTTTTTCTCCTCTGGCTCTCCACCTGGCCATTACATTAATGCTAACTGCAGTCCCTATGCCGTGCTCCCTATCCCTGTGACCATCTCACAACTACTAATTTGTATTTCTTTAATCCTTCACCCCTTTCTCCCAGCACCCCAAACCCCCTCCACTCTAGCCATCACCAGACTGTCCTCTATATTTATGAATGTTTTTGATTAGTTTGTTCTTTTTGTTCCTTAGATTCCGCCTATAAGTGAAATCATATGGTATTTATCTTCCTCTGACTTATTTTATTCAGCATAATAACCTCTAGGTCCATCCATGTTGTTGTGAATGGTAAGGATTAAGGATTAGAGAACTCAGGATTAAATATTGACTCACCATTCATTACCTATGTGATCATTAGCTTCTTGAAACTTCAGGGTTTTTGTTTTAATCTTTTTAATTTGTGATATAGAAATATACCCATCTCTCACAGAGTTGTTATGTAGAATAAATAAGATAATTATGGAAAATGCTTAGCATAGGATTTGGCACATTGTAAGAGGTTAGTAATATTCATTCTCTCACCCTCAATACATACACATACATTTACCTTATTGTATTTTAACATATTAATTTAAATATTTAAATTCCTATACATTAACCTCCAGAAAATTATAGAATATGCTTTTTTTTTACCACTTTGTGAGGTGTGTGTTGTTGAATGTTCTAAGTATATGATAAATCTAAATCTAACATCATATCTAAATCTAGTAATATATATATGCAATACTACCATAACTTTTATAAATTACTTATTATATACCAAGCACCTTACTGTTTATCATCACATTATCTTATTTGGCATTTTATTCAAAACACTTTTATGAGGTTTTATTAACTCCTCTTTATAAATGAAAAGACCAAACCTTCAATAAAATTTAGTAATTAGCCCCAAATCACAGTTTTACACATTACAGAGCCGGTACGCAAGCCTAGGTCTGCCTAACTGCAACTACTATACATTTAATCTCTCTGCTATTGTAATTATGAACAACAATTGCTTATTTGGCAGGATCTTTGACACCAAATATTGAGTAAAGATGGCTTACATAATAAAAAAAAAATTAAAAGGTGAAACCCATTGCTTTATAGAGTTGTTACAGAGCTTCCTTTGTTCTTAAGCAATTTCATCCTTCAGTGTTTTTTCTTTTCTCCAAAAGGGTACATCCTGACATTCTTATATTAATTCATTTTTTTTTTTCAACTGAAACTCTTCTAAAAGCAAGCTTCAACTCTTAGCATTTCTGTGCACTCTGTCTTTTAAAAAGCTATCACTTTTTCTTCACTTGATGAGTGTGGCAGATAAGCCTTTAGTTCTTCTATAGAATTTGTCTCTTCATTTACATTAGGTGGTAAAAGTGAAATTGTGCTGTAAACTATTAGATACTAAATAAATGTAAAACACTATGATTTTATTTTTACTTTTTGTGGGCAGTCCAAAAAGAAGCCAAAGGTTTTAGGCAGAAAATCAGGGAATAATTTTACACCTAGAAGAAATTACCTCAAGGCTATATGGTTGCCAGAAAACTAGACCAAATGGTAGGTTACAAGTAAAGAAGATAAATTTCAGCAAAGGGTGGAATCAGGATTACAAACAAATTAAAATATGTGTTTGAGGCATTGCCCAGGAGAAAATGGGCTCTGTAATACAAAAGGATCTACATTTGTATAAGCTTTGACAGTCTGCTAAGTTCTTTACATTTTCATTATTTGTTAAATACACAAATATTTGGTTAAACACCACCATTGTGTATTAAACACAATGGACAGAAATCCATGAATAAAAATAGTTTCTGCTGGCAAATACCTCCCAGGCATCCAAGCAAGACCAGTATATAGGAGAGTCTAAAGAAAAGGGAGCTAATCTAGTGTCGGCGTAGGGGTGGTGGTGATGATCAGGAAAAACTTTCTAGAAAGTGATACGTGAACTTTCCTAAGGTTAGTAGGCAGGGAATATAGTACTAGGCAGAGAGAACAGTATGAATAAAGCCCTGATGAAAAGGAGAATGTGTCATGCTGGGGGAAAACCAACCACATTCAGTAGGACTACAGCTTAAGGTTGGAGAAGAGTAGAGACAAAGGAAACAAAGCCAAAAATTGTATCATGCTAAGAAAGGAATTTGTAGTTTAACCCAAGCATGTAAGACTTTTGTAGGGAAGTGAAATAATCAGCTTTCCAAAATTTTAGAAAACAAACCACAAGGAAATCATATCCGGGGTGGGAGGGGAGGGGTCAATTAAATACATTTCACTGTAATGAAGAAAAGAACTACCTTGTACTCTAAAGTTGCATCATTAAAATAAAACTAATAATGAGAACAGACAAGCTAGTATGGTTTATATTTAATTAATCTCCTTTAAATTAGGTAATGATAGCCTATGATGAGTTTTCCTCTCACAACATATTCTATGAAAGTTTTTTTAATGATCTCCAAGACAGATCACCATGACAACTTTCTCAAACTCATATTCCTTGCTTCTAGTTCTTTTGGAAAGTCATTCCTTTTTCATCTCAATTTTGAAATCGCATTTGGAGGGAATTAATTTTCACTACCACTTTCAAAATAGTTAAGTTTAACATACTTCTTAAGTGATTTCTGAATTTAGAAACTTGTGATAACAGATACGGAAATGTTTAATACCTAGACCAATCAGGTAGCTAGAGCATATGAACAATGTCATTTGTGGTCAGTGGTGGCAAATACACCAAGTACAACAGAAACAAAATAATCCCACCTTAATGAAAGAAAACAAAGTGAAGAAAATTTAAGCAGATACATTTCTTCCTGCGTATGACAAAAGTCAAGTTCCTCAATCCATTAGACTTGTAACTTAACTATGAAATATACTTGTAAAAAGAAATAAACTACTTTAGTGATCTTTGCTATTATGATCTAAAATCTGTCATCTCAGACAAGAGCCAGATGGCTAAATTAATAAACTTCATTGACAAAGAAAACGCCAATGTATAAACACTTTAGCTTAATTTTTTTTTAAAGAGAAAGTAATACCAATGTGTATGCAAATAAACCAAATCACCTTATAGAGCTGCTAGCTGTCACTTAAGATTACTGATTTCCTTGTCTGCTTTTCTCAGTCCACAATCTCAAATTCTGAGACCCTGAAGTCATATTCAAACAGAAAATAGAAACTGAAAGGTAAGTTTCCATCACAGTATAATCCATTCTCAAGTATACAATTATTTTGAAGTTTGTTGCTTACTCCTCCTTCCCTCACTCCACTCTCAATTTCTTGTCACCCTTGTCACTTTGTTATACTGCTCAACATGTTTTTATACATATAAAGTAAGATGGTAACAGGTGCCAATGGGAACAATACTTTTACTCTAATACTCTGAAATTTTAACTTGCCTGTTGTACCTATGCCAATATGACACCTCAGAGAGCCTTTAAGAGAAGCAAGGGTGGTCTTCTTATCCTAAAACCAGTAGTATAAGCTGGTATAGGGAAATCAATAGAGATAATTTTAAAAGTTTATCTTTTTTAAAAAAAATGAGGAAAAATAAATTCCAAAAATGTTATTAATTCATAGCCAGCATTCTAAAGCGTTACCAGTCAAAGCACGCTTCCCAGATCAGCAGCATCAGTACTACCTGTGAGCTTTTACAAACGCAAAAAGGATCTACCCAAACTCACTAAATCACAACTGCATTTTAACAAACTTCCATTCAATCTGTATGACATGACAGTTTGAGAAGCACTGTTCTGATGAACTTGACCAAATATATCACACTACCTAATACCTAAAATATAAGTTGTGTTTTGGAGCTTTCCTTGAGCAAGCTTAGTGTGCTGTATGAATCAACAGGGCAATACTCATAAATAATCAAGTCAATACTGAAGGAACATCTCATATAACAAACAGGCCAGAAATGGTGAAAGATTGGCAATACTCACTCAAGAACAGCATAATTAATCTGACCCCCTGCTGCCTTATTCCAAAAAGCTAAAAAGTACACATTTAATAACATGTTACCACCTACTTGTCACTTCCGGGTCTCGCAAAGGTCCACAGAACAAACAGTAAATGAAAGCACTGTGGTGGACATGAAATCAGAGAAACCAGGTTTGTACCCCAGACTCCACTACTTAGTAGCTATGGCCCTCAATAAGTCCCCTAACTCCTCTGAACCTCAATTTTCTCATCCTGTAAAATGGGAAAATATCATTCATTTTTATAGAGATGTTATGATCTCAAGTGAGTTAAAGAATGAGACTGGGGAGGCTGAAACTAAGTTTGTCAGATAAAATACAGAATGTCCAGTCAAATTTATATTTCACATATATGACAAATATTTTAGGTATAAGTATATCCCAAAATTTATAAGAAATATAAATACTAAAAAATTATTCATTGTATATATGAAATTCAGATTTAGCTGGGCATACCGTGTTTTTATTTGCTAAATCTAGCAACCCTAGAGAAACTCAGATTTTGACTAACTGTAAAATTAGTCTTTCCTCCCTTCTCTATTAAATTTGCCTCCTTTAGCTCATCTACAGAATGCCAGGTAGTTATCTATAATTGCTATCTAGAAAAACAATGTTTATCACTTCTCAATGCATGAAACAACACTTTTCAGTAGAGAGGTAGCTAGATCAGCACAAGCCTCTGTTCACACATTTTTTCTCTACCAAAGAATCATTCAAAACAGTAACACTATATTTATTTCAGGAAAAGTTAGTTAACAGGATGTGTGGCTACAATGCACTTACATGGCCTACTGTAAAAATACTAGGCAATAGTATTGTTTAAAAGGAAAATAAATAAGGAAATACATACAAAGAATAAGGTTGTTTAAGAAAGCCAAAAGACTGACAAGTGAAAGCAAAAAAATGCGATTAATAACTGATCATTCTCTTAGATTATAAACTCATGCTCATAAGTCAAACTCCTTACCATTAGATCTCACAGGGTCAGAAATGCTCTGGGGCCTATAAAGTCATGAACACTTTGGCTACAAAGTAAGAAAATAAGTAAACTTTCAAAATAAGGCTTTTTGACTGATATGAGTTTTTAGTGACTAGTGTCAGTTAATCAAGAAAAAAGTACTTCTAAATTGTGCAGTCAGAAAAATGGCTGTTTGATTAAGTTAGATTTTAGAAATCAATATAGAACTCTTTCATCAAACTAGATGAAAGAGACTATAGCAACAGGAATGTATTTGAGGAAGACATAAAGTATTTAACTTTTATTACATAACAATACAGGGACACTAGTCTTAATGCAGTTATTGGGAAGCATCCCACAGACTCCAAACATCTGTTTTGAAGACAAGTCTGCAATAGTCACTACTAAATAAAACACAGGTAATAATAATATTTAGCTCAATTTGTTTATATTTAAGAGTTAAAGACAGTGAAAGAGATGACATTTATAGGCCTCACTTCCTGAATGTCTTGCGTATAGCCATGCTGCTTCACAGTAAAATGAAGGATGAATTCTGAACCAAATCATATCTTTTCATCCATACATGAAATTATTTCTTTGTATTCATTTTCTGGCGCCAATGTCACTAAACAGAAACTAAAGAGAGGTATATGTTTAAATACAGTATGAATCTTCAGTTATCGTTACTCTAAATAAAATCTCTAAGCTCTGTATTGAATGGTGAGGACAGGGAAGAAAAGAGGAAACAAATTTACCCAAAATCTAAATGCTTAGTGGAGACACTAAAATACAAACAAACACTACAGTTAAGTACCACTTTTAACATAAAACAGGTGGTTAAAGAAAACACTGAAGGGTCAAGTATCCCATCTAAGATCATATAATGAAGTCACTCAAATATTCAATTCCATTTCAAACCATCAATAATAAATTATACTCTCTTGATGACCTGCTCAATTGCACTTGAAAAAACAATAATTAAAATAGTGAAATGCCTATAGGTGTGTGTGTGTGTGTGTGTGTGTGTGTGTGTGTGAGAGAGAGAGAGAGAGAGAGAGAGAGAGAGAGAGAGAGATTTCTAAATTCCAATCTGGAATGAAGAGAGACTTTTCTACATACTACTGCCAAAATGGTCATTGCCACTGGAAAAAGAAACCTGTTTTATTTTATATTCCTTGGAAAATAAACTTATTTAGAAATAGGTATAGTTTAATAGCATTTACTACTAGAGTAAAAACTACTAAAATGAACCAACTAATAATATTATAATTAACATAATTTGCAACTCAGAGAATTATGTATACTCTAACGACTTCCAAGGGCAAATTCTTCTTGAGCCTTTCCAGAACAATTTTAGAAGTTCTGCTTAGAGACACTTAAATCAAAACCTGTCATGCTAAAGACAAAATACGGAACAAAGTGATAAAACTTCTCAGTAAAAATGTGAGTCCACTTGAAGCTAAGTTAGGGATGAAAATTTTCCAAATACAAGGAAAAGCCTTCATGATATTTTTCTGCTAAAGCTGAATTGTTTTCAGATTTAAAATTACTTGACTCCAAATAAGTTCAGACTTGGAATTACTTAAGTGGTAAACATACTTTTTTTACTATAATATGTAGAGAAAATATTTAGAGTAGAATATAGAAAAATACAGTGAAATTTTATTGAAAACATAAGATTTCTTCTGCAATGAACATAGTTTATTTTGAAATAAAAGTTCCATACAAATTTGAACAAATAAAATAAAATAAAACTGAGCCTTTGGTGACAACAAGGCAGGAGACCAATAATGTAGATGCAGGGAATTTTTTAAGAGAACATGAGAAACACCAAAAGTTAAGAAACATGTAAAAGAAGAAAAGCAAAATCGACCAAGAAATGTCTATGAGATTGTAAGAGATGTAGCAGAAAACAATGCCACATAAGCTACAAAAGAAGGAAGAGAGATAGTCAATAATATCTAACACCCCAGAAAGATCAGCAGGCCTAAGACAAACAAGGTCAATGAATTTGGCACTTCAGTATATCACTGAAGCAATTTTAGTACATCAGTGAGAGAAGAATCCAAATTATATTGGTTTGGAAAATAAATGGGAAGTGTAAAAGTGCAGGCAGTGAGAATAAAAGATTCTTTTGAAAAACTGCACAAATGTGCAGAAAAGAAAAAATAAAAGATAAAAGTAAGATATCGTACTAAACTGAAGCCAAGGAAAAGACACTGGAAAAGGATTATTCACATTTCTTTTAAGGATGGGAGAAACCAGGATATGTTTTATGTTTGTGAGTCAGTGGAAAGGAAGAGAATAGAATAAGGGGAAGGAAGAGTTTGGAGAAACATGGCGGAGTGAGATACGTCTCAGATTTCTCTCCTTGAAACAACAATAAGCTGAACATCTAAAACTCAACAAAAAAACACCCAAACTGCCCATCAGCACGTTGGAGCGTGGGATCTGCATATGAGAGCTACCAGAGATCAGAACCCCTGGTGTCAGGCGGCAGACTGAGAGAAATCAAAATGCTGCCTCTCACAGCCTCTGGAGCTCTCTGTAGGAGTAGGGGGCGGAGAGAAGGTGCGGCGAGTTCCCTGAACAGCTTTGCCTGGGAGAGTTTGTGAGTTTCACGCTGTCGGCGACAGTGCTCAGTCATCAATGCAGAAAGTAGAGAAGTGGGATGGCAGAAAACAACAGTTGATTTTTACCAGACGGGACTCCAAAACTGAGGAGAAGCCACAGCCCCCAACCCAGGGCACCTCCCCCCAGGCACTCCAAGAACAAACACAGCAGAGCCACAGGGAACCTAAGCAAATGCTACTGAAACTGTCGCTAACACTGGCAGAGACTGAGAATGAGAGTAGTGACTGTGATGAAACATCTATAATAAAAAAAAAAAAGGCATCATTAAGGCTTTATATAAAGCAGATATCCAAGAGGCTTAGAAGTTACGCACTCGAAACCAAAAGAAAAGCGCCTTCTTAGCAACAGGCTAAAGAGACACCTTTATATAATAAATCTTTTTTCTGGGAAAAATGCTGAATACACTTCCATTAATGCCCAGGAGAAGAAACAGTCCATTAAACACCATGAAAAATCAATGTGATAAGGCAGCTCAGAAAGAAAGAGAAAAATCTCCAGAAAATAAGCTACAGACATAGAAATATGTGACTTAAATGACAGAGAATGCAGGATGGTACTTTTGAAAAACACAGTGAGTTCTGAAATGAGTCATATAAACAATTTCAAGAATTGAAAAAACAACTAGATGAGTATAATAAGTTCTTTAGCAAGTAGATTGAAATCATCAAAAAAAAAAAAAACAGAAAAGATCTTCTGGAGATTAAAAACACACTGCAAGAGTTGAAAAATAAAATAGGAAGCTTGAGAAATAGAGTCAACCAAATGGAGGAAAGGATCAGTGATATCGAAGACAGAAATCTAGAAATAAATCAGAAGGAAGAAGAGAGAAACCAAAGAATGAAAAAAAATGAAAGAGAATTTCAAGAACTAGCTGATATCATCAGGAGGGGAAACATAAGAATAATGGGAATTATCAAAAGCAAGGAAAAAGAGCAGAGATTAGAAAGCCTCACAAATAGTGGACAAGAATTTCCCAATTCTAATGAATAAGCTAGACTTGGAATTCAAGAAGTACACAGAACACCCAATTATCTCAACCCAAAAAAGGCTCTCTCCAAAACACGTTGTTTTAAAATTATCAAAAATCAATGACAAAGATAAAATTCTCAGAGTACCCAGGAAGAAGACGATGGTAACTTATAAAGAAAAACCCTTTAGATTATTATCAGACTTCTCAGCACAAACATTACAAGCCATAAAGGAGTGGAATCAAATATTCAAACTATTAAGTGAAAAAACTACCAGCCTAGAATAATGCATCCAGCAAAGTTCTCCTTTAGGTATAAAGGAGAAATAAAGACCTTTCCAGACATACAAAAATTGAGGGAATTCTCTACTATGAGGCCTGCACTACAAGAAATACTGAAAGGGGTCAGCTGACTTAAAACAAAATGACAAAAAAAAAAGCATAACTATGAGTAAGGTGAGTAATAGGCAAATAGAAGGAAAGGAGTACAATCCTTACTAAGAACAGGGCATTATAAGCTTAAAAATAGGAAGAGAATTGTTATAGCAAGATAGTAGTGAATGTTCAGCATACATAGGGACAAACTGAGACAACAATGACAGAAAAAGGGGAGGATTCAAAGATCCAAATTTGCAAAGAGGAATAGAGATAAGGCATGTGCAGAAGAAAACTGGCGACTGTGTTTTGTGTGTGTGTGTGTGTGTGTGTGTGTGTGTGTGTGTGTGTGTGTAACTATCCCTTACATATTCGTAATGGTAACCACACACCAAAGATTCAGAACTGAAATATATAACATAAAACAAGAAGAACCAAAGGAAAACCCACAAAAGCCAACCAAAATAAAGAATGCAAACACAAGGACAAGGAACAATGAAAACACTGAGCTACCAGAAAGCAAAAGATAAAATGGCTAAAAGAAGAACTCATATTTCAATAATCACCCTAAATGTAAATGGACTGAACTGACCAATAAAAAGGCACAGAGTTGAAGAATGGATTAAAATACAAAACTCAACCATATGCTGCCTCCAGGAGACATATCTCAGCTCTAAAGACAAATAAAGATTCAAAGTGAAATGGTGGAAAATGAGATTTCAAGCAAATGGCATTCAGAGAAAAGTGGGAGTAGCAGTACTAATATCAGATGAAATAGACTTCGAAATAAAAAAGGTAAAGAAAGATGCTGAGGGACACTTCATAATGATAACGGGAATCAAGCACCAAGAAGACATAACACTTATTAATATCTATAGTCCCAATCAGGGAGCTCTGAAATATGTAAAGCAATTACTAACAGAACTAAAGAAAGAAATGGACCAAAACACTGTTGTAGGAGGGACCTAAATACCCCACTGTCAGACATGGACAGACCATCCAAGCAGAAAATCAAGAGGGAAATAACATCCTTAAATGACACATTAGAACAACTGGACATAACTGACATTTATAGAGCCTTTTATTCCAAAACAGCTGCTTATACATTCTTCTCTAGTGCACATGGAACATTCTCAAAAATAGACTATATACTGGGACACAGAGATAGCCTCAACAAATGTAAGAGGGTTCAAATCATACCAACCATATTCTCTTATCATAATGCTCTGAAACTAGAGACCAACTGCAAAAAGAAAGCAAGAAGAACCACAAATACATGGAGATGAAACAACATGCTACTGAAAAATAACTGGGTCAGTGAAGAAATAAAAAGGAGGATCAAGAGATACATAGAAATGAATGATAATGACAGTACAACATATCAAAACTTTTGGGACATGGCAAAAGCAGTCATAAGAGGAAAGTTGATATCATTACAGGCCTATCTTCAAAAATAAGAATGAGCAGAAATAAACAACCTAACACTTCACCTTAAAAAAGTAGAAAAGGAAGAACAATTGAAGCCTAAAGTCAGCAGAAGGAAAGAAATAATCAAAATTAGAGCAGAAATACATGAAATTGAAAACCAAAAAAAGCAATAGAAAAAATAAATGCAACAAAGAGCTGGTTCTTTGAGAAGGTTAATAAAATTGAAAAATCCATGGCCAGCCTCACTAAAGAAAAAAGAGAAAGAACACAAACAAAATCAGGGATGAAAGAGAGGAAGTTATGACAGACACCGCAGAAATAAAAGGATCATAGAAGAATACTATGAAAAAGTATATAACACCAAATTTAATAACCTAGAAGAAATGGACAAGTACTTAGAAAGATACAACCTTCCTAGACTGAATCAAAAAGAACTGGAAATCTAAATAGACAAATCAGCAGTATGGAAATTGAAACCATCATCAAAAACCTACTAAAATGTTAAAGTCCAGGACCAGATGGCTTTACCAGTAAATTCTACCAAACATTCAAAGAAGATTTAATACCTATTCTCCTCAAATTCTTCCAAAGAATCAAACTGTAGGCAATACTTCCCAACTCATTTTATGAGGCCAATATTACCCAGATACCAAAACCTGGTAAAGATAACACACAAAAAGAAAACTACATGAAGACAGATGCAAAAATCCTAAATAAGATACTAATGAACTGAATACAGCAACATATTAAAAGGATTATACACCACGATCAAGTGGGCTTCATCCCAGAGGCACAGGGATGGTTCAACATACGCAGATTGATTAATGTGATACACCACATAAACAAATTAAAAAATTAGAACCATATGATCATATCAATAGATACAGAAAAGCCTTCAACAAGATATAGCATCCATTTATGATCAAAACATTTAAAAAAATTGGTATAGAAGGAAAGTACCTTAACATAATAAAGATCATCTATGTCAAACCCTCAGCCAATGTTATACTTGATGGTAAAAAACTAAAAACCTTTCCTCTAAGATCAGGAATAAGGCAAGGTTGTCCACTATTGCCACTGTTATTCAGTGTAACAGTGGAGGTCCTAGTGAGTGCAATCAGACAAGGGAAAGAGATAAAAGGCGTTCAAATAGAAAATGAAGAAGTCAAACTGTCACTATTTGCAGATGACGTGATTCTCTATATAGAAAACCCTAAAGACCTCACAAAAACACTACTAGAAATAAGCAAATACAGTAGAGTTTCTGGATACAAAATCAATGTTCAAAAATCCATAGCATTCCTATACTCTAATAATGAAGCGTCATAAAATGAAATTGAAAAAATAATTCCTTTTACAATTGTAAAAAAAGAATAAAATACTTAGAAAAAAGTCTAAAGAAACATGTTAAGGACCTATGTAATGAAAACTACAAGACCCCATTAAAAGAAATTGAAGAAGGTACAAAGAAATGGAAAGATATTCTATGTTTTTGGATTGGAAGAATCGACATAGTTAAAATAACCATATTACAGATTTAATGCAATCCCAATTAATATCCCATTGGCATTTTTTAAAGAAACAACAAAAAATCATCAGATTTGCATGGAAGCACAAAAGACCCTGAATTGCCAAAGCCATCCTGAGAAAAAAGAACGAGGCTGGAGGTATCTCTCTGCCCAACTTCAAATTGTAATACAAAGTGACAGTAATCAAATGGCATGCTATTGGCAGCAAAACAGACATACGGACCAGTGGAACAGAATCGAGAATCCAGAAGTAAACCCATATTTATATGGGCAAATAATTTTCGACAAAAAAGCCAAAAACAACAGTGGAGAAAGAAAAGCTTCTTCAATAAATGGTGCTAGGAAAACTGGAAAGCCACCTACCAAACAATGAAACTAGACTGTTGTCTATCACCACATACCAAAATTAACTCAAAATGGATTAAGGATATGAATATAAGACCTGAAACAATAAAATGCACAGAAGAAAACACAGGTACTAAACTCAAGGATTTTATAAATTTGACCTCAAAGGCAAGGGAAGTAAAAGCTAAAATAAATCAATGGGAATATATCAAACTAAAAAACTTCTGCTTAGCAAAAGAAATTGTCAGCAAAGTAAAGAGACAACCATACGAATGGGAAAATATATTGACAAACAATGTCTCCGATAAGGGCCTAATATCCAAAATATACAAAGAACTTATACAACTCCATAACAACAAAAAATCAAATGATCTAATAAAAAATAGGCAGAGGATGTGAACAAACACTTCTCCCTAGAGGACATACAAATGGCCAACAAATATATAAAAAGATGCTCAATATCACGAGCTATTAGGGAAATAAATGCAAATCAAAACCACAATGAGATACCATCTCACACCTGTTATAATGAACAGGACAAGTAATAACAAATGTTGGAGAGGATGCGGAGAAAAAGGAACCCTCGTACACTGCTGGTGGGACTGCAAATTGGTACAGCCACTATGGAAAACAGTATGGAGGTTCATCAAAAAGCTAAGAATTGCTCTACCATATGATTGAGCAATCCCTCTACTGGATATTTACTCCAAAGACTTAAAAACCCATATCCAAAAAGATACTCACACACCAATGTTTATAGCGGCATTATTTACAATGGCCAGAACATGGAAGCAACTGAAGTGTCCTATGATAGATGATTGGATAAAAAAAGCTGTGGTACACATATATAATGGAATATTACTCAGCCATAAGAAGAGATGAAATACTGCCATTTGTGACAACAAGATGGACCTCAAGATAATCATTCTAAGCAAACTAAGGCAGACAGAAAAAGTTGAAATTCACATATCACTTATATGTGGGATATAAACCTAAAAGCAACAAATGAACAGGAGAAACAAACAGAGACTCATGGACATGTACTAAAACTAGTAGTTACCAGAGGGTAGGGGGTGGGGGGATTGGGGAGGCAGATGGGGTAAAAGGGATCAAATATGTGATGACAGAAAGAAATCTAACTATGGGAGGTGAATATACAGTATAAATATATATATGCCTTATTGTTAAAGTGTACAGATAAAACTTACTGGATTTCCTTAACCAATGGCACCATAAAAAAAATAAGAAAAATAAATAAAATAAATTTAAAAAATAAAAAAGAAATAAGGGAAAGGAAAATTTAATTTATGGAGCAATGTTTTGAAAACTGATAAGAGAGAAGGAATAAAGAGAATAGGAAGATACAGCCTGGGCAAGGAGCTAAGACATTAGGGCCACTGAACAAAAGGAAAGTAACGATGAGTGAAGATGAAAATTTTGAGACTACTGATAAACTGTAGCTCTATTTGCTTGGTAGAGCAAAAGAGGTCAACTGCTAAGAGAGAAGGAACAGGGCAGTGTAAATCTGACTAAAGAACCCCCTTAATGAAGTGGATTAGTAAAAGTAATTATGCAAGAAGGATTTTATTTTGTTTCTTAACATACTTACACCCCACATAAATTCCTTATTTGTAAAAGAGTCAAACGTAAGTGGCCTTTTCCAGAAGTATGTTTAGATCCTCAATTAAAACACTGAGAAGAAATATTGAGGAGTAGAAATGCGAAAGAGAAACTTTTTCCAAAAAAGACTTTACTTCATCTTTCTACCTATAACAAATTTTAACACCTGACATGATAAGTGGAGTCTTATAACATTATTACAGAAGAAATATGTGTTCTTTTCTTATTTTCTACACATACACAACTTTGCACTGGGATTCTACTTTGCACTTTGACTAACACTAATATGAATCGATAAGAACTCATAGTATTTTAAAGAATCTAAAATGTATGAGGTCACGTCATGATATCCTGGATCAAATAGGACTCCATGAAAAAGGCAAAAAGGAATAATCATAATAGCTACAGTTATTGATTGCTTACCTTGTGCCAGACACTGTTCTAAGTGTTATTCGTATTAACTTATTCAATGTTTCCAACAATCTTTTAGATTAGACAATTATCTCAATTTTATAGATGAGAAAACCACAGCTGAGAAATCTACCTAAGAAATTTCAAGCCATCTGGGGCTCCATAGCTCACACTCTAATTCCCTGGCCAGAGTACATATAATATAAAGAGTCCTGTGGTCGAAATGAGAAAATCTGGCTTCCAATACAAGTTCTATCACTTACTAGTTGGTTGACCCTACAGAAATCATGTTCCTTAATCATAAGTCCTCATCAGAATAAGTCTGTCCTCTGTAACCCATAAGCTAGCTGTGAAAACCAGAGACAGATGTTTTTATAAATAGTAAATATATCTGATGTAATTATTTTTAGAAAAGAACTGCTAAGTAAAATGCACAAATTTCACACCTTTATTAACACTGCCATGGCTGATATTCAAAATAAAGAACTCTTAAAATGCAGGGTTCAGATTGCTTTCTGCCAGCTTCTCTTACTAATTTACTTACTAATGAAAATGTAAAGCTTCTACCATAGTGCCTCCAACACATATAAATAGCAGCAGTGGTGGCTGTTTTTATTATCACTAGTTCTACCATTTAGCAGAATCACAAAACAAACCCGAAACTTAAAGATGTGTGTGTGTGTTGTTTATGTGAAATAATTCAAAGAGGTTCTTAGATGAATCCACACTGCAGTTCACCCTGCTAATATAATATTATTAGCCAGAATGTATCCAGTGAAATTTTAATTAAATTTAAACAGTATTCTCCCTCCTCATTCCCCTGATGGCTTTCATCTTCATTTCTTTCTGTCAAAATCTTGTCGGTCTGATTTTTGCTTTCTGACTACTTTCACCATCTTTTGAAGCAAAAAACTTTGAGTCCACTCTTCTGGTCAACCTAAAACCCCTGACACTTTATGAACTCATAACTAGATTTCTAGCCATTGCTTTCCTGGAATAAGTTCTATCATTTAGGTTCCTTACTACCATACAAAATAATGTTAGTATACAATGCTCTATCATAAGTCTTGTTTTAATACAGTCATACTGACCTTGAGGTGAGACTGAAGGCAACAGCAAATCCAGGAAGAAAATGTGAAAGAGAAAGTTAGAAAGAATTAATAAGAACAATATTCAGAAATATTATTCATAGACAGAGACAAAACATAAAGCACAGGATTAAAGAAAGGGAAGGAGTCACACAGATTCTGCACAGGCACTACAATTAGTAATTTCAGATTTTCAACTCTCAAATGTATTTTCATATTAGATTATACCATTGTACCTTAGCATAAATTTCTAAAGGAAAAAATTTGTCTAAAATTGACCATTTCCTGGGGCAGGGAAAAAACGATTTCTTAAACACACAGGCAAAGGAAAGGTTAGCTGCTCCCCCTTTTCATTTATGTAGGTAATTGTGATTTCACAACTTTGGTCAGTTTAGTTTTAGCCACCTTAAAACTGACTACTCTTTTACCCATCCCACTCTATTTCTTGGATCCAAGTTACCTATGAGCAAAAGCAGAAAAAGACTGACAACTTTGGTTATTCTGTATAATACAGGCCTCTAATTTATTTTGAAGAATTTGATATAATTTTATCAAATGTGAAAACAAATATTTTTCACAATTACAAACAATATTTCTCATTTCCAATCTATTGCAACATATAAACAATAATAAAGAAGAACATAGGCTCTATAAATGTCAATCTCTTTCCTATACTGCTCTCAGCAGTAAAAGATGCAGAATAGTCATGCTTACTACTCCCACATAGTATGAAACCTCTGGTTCATTACTGCTTTTTATAACACTTTACCTTTTTAAAATTTAATCAATCTCACTGAAATTAGTATTATCCTCTAAATACTTCAGTGCCATCCAGACTGTCTTCGGGATCTAAATTTTACTTTAAGGATGTTTCTTGAATGCCAGGACTATTTCAATGTGTACTTTGTTTTCTAATGTTTCAGTACTTAAAAGTGTTTTTAAAAGTCATTATGAGAATAATGAAAGGTAGTGACAGGATTTATTATCCCTATTATAAGATAAAGAGATGAACAACAAACAAAATGACTTTCTCACAATCACACAGTAAGTGGTGGATCAGGACAAGAATGTAGGTCTGCTGGCACGCCACCTGGGATATGATGTATGTTCTGTGATCTTTATAGAGTCCTTAAATTTGGAATTTATAAAAATCCAAGGCTCTCTGGCATATATAAAACAGTGTAGAATGCAATGTTCAAAGTCAAAAAGGTTAATCTCTACATGACTGTTCCCAATGCTCTTCTATTTTACTGGTTATGAAACAGTAAGAATAATTTTAGATCAGCAATAACACTAACTGAAATCTCCATAGATGTAAGACTAAATATTTTCAAAATGGTTGCTTCTACTGTAGAAGAAAAATAAGTCTGTCAACAGTTGTAACAGTTAGAATGCAAATAACAAAATATCCTGTTTCAAAATGTTTCAACTGTGAGAAAATGTATTATCTCACATAACAAAAAGTCTAGTTTCAGAAACAGTCCATTAGGGAGGGACTGGCTCTGCTTCTTTAGTATTCCTGACTTTGTCACTGAATGCTGACTTCATCTCAGGCTGATAAGAAGGGAGCTGTGGCTGTTCTAATCACCATATTCAGACATGATAATGTCCAGAACAAGGGAGCGACCTTTCCTTTTACAACTATTTCTTATAAGAAAATCATTCTCCAGAAGCCTCTCCATGATTTTCTCCTTAAATGACCTGTGGACTGTATGCTCAATGTGTCTGTATCACTGGAAAAAAAGGTGCTATATTACCTTGATTGACTTAAACGAATCAGGACCCATTCCTGGAGCTGGAGGTGTAAGAAACTATAAAACTTGTGTCGTATTAGGATAGAAGAGAAAATGAATACTTGGTTGGTATAATCAAATTTGTTCTTAACTCCAAACAAAAAACAAAAAAACAAAAAAGGAAAACAGAAAACTAAAAGCTAAGGCAAAATGTGAGGGCTAAAGTGTGATGTATAAGTTAATTTAAAAAGTAGTTCTCAGATCTGTGGTCCCTGAGGCTAGGGATGGGAAGAGATTTGCTGCAAACAGATATGAGAGAACAATTGGGGGTAAAGGAAATGTTCTGTATCTTGATTGTAGTGGTAGTTGCACAGGTGTGTACATGTGTCAAATCTCAAAAGGCTTAAAACTGGTGCATTTTATTATATGTAAATTGTACCTCAATAAAGTAGGGTATTTTTTTAAAGGGATTCTGAGGACCTGGAAAGGAAAGAGCTCCTCCTTGGAAGTATCTGTTCAAACAAATACCACCTTATCAGAGAGGTTTTTCCTGACCAGCCCATAAATACAGCAACCACTCAAATCTTCACACTCCCTATCTTACTCTGCTTTATATTTCCCATGGCATTCATTGCCCCTTGACACTCATCGCCCATTGACACTCACATCTTTAGTTTCTATTGTCCATCTCCTTCCAAATGGATTATAAACTTCATGAAGGCAAAGATTCTGTCTGTTTTGTTCTCCACTACGTCCCCAAAGGCCAGAACAGTCACTAGCAAATAAAAGCCTCCATAATAGAAAAATTAATTCATTAGTTAATTAAAAAAGGTATATTTTGTGGCAGAGAGAGAATGGGTTATAGAGAAAAACTAAACTCACAGATTGGATATTATTTTTAAGAGCTTGATAACTATAAATCTTATCAACAGTGATGTTTGTAGAGATGCATATCTAAAGGGAAGGTAACCAGGCAAAAGGAATAAGGAATAAAAAGAACTTTGGAGCTTTCAAAGGTTAAAGGTTTACAAGAAAGCATGTCCTTTCCTTCATCTGTTAATCCCTCTGCTAAAATTTAAAGCACCCCAAAATGAAATCTGCATCCATTAAAATCCCAGTTTTATATTTCCATAAATTGGGAAATACAGCAGATCCATATTTTCTATTAATTATTTAGATTATACAATAATAGTCTATTATTCTTTATCAGTGAAAATTCCTAACTTTGATAAACCAAAAGCAATCTTTGATACCTAAATTATATGAAAATCAGAAGTTGGTTGCCATTCTCTACACATAAAAGCTTCTAAATGATGTGTTGAATCTAATCTAAAAGACTTTCATGTTAGAGTAAACTTAAGATTTCTGCTGCAAACACCAAACTCTGTGGATTCATAATAAATTAATAAATTTATTATGAAGCATCACACAACATACAGCATGGTGATAATGCTCGCAGTACACTGCCATGCCATGAGCATTTAACTAACAGGATAGTATGTATGAGTAAAAAAGTAGATCACAAACAATTCTTTCAGGAATCTAAAAAGATGCTAATATCAGAATTCTAGCAGAATTTTGGCATATTACTAAATAAGTTAAACATTATGCAAAAGAAAAGCCTATTAATTATGAATCTAAATAAAAACTCCAATATGCTCACTTTAGAAGAGAAATTTTCAATTACGTTCAGGGTTCCTGAGGTGAATTTAAATTGATCTATTTATATAAGGACAATGTCAAGTTCTAGTTTTTTGTTTGTTTTTTGGTTTTCTCCCCTATATTGATCTATAAAGACTATCCAGAAACACTAGGTGATGACTTTCTTGAAGTGTCAACTTCACAAGGCTACTGTGCCTGGTTACTTAAACATTACCTGTTGCTATGAAGGTATTTTGCAGATATAATTAAACCATTTAATCCATTTAAGTAAAGAAGATTATCCCAGATAACTGGAGTGGGCAAAACTGAATCCCTTGGAAGGTTTTAAAAGCAGGGCTAAAGTTTCTCCATGAGAGAAAAAAAAATTCTGCCTGTGGACCACAGTTTTAGCCTATGCCCACCAAAGGTTGATCCTGCTAGTGATCTCCTCTTCTTGATAACTTGCCGTACAGATTTCAGACTTGCTTACCCAGCCCTGAACAATCATGCAAGATAACTCCTTGTAATAAACCTCATACATACATACATATATATATATATATATATATATATATATATATATATATATACACATACATATATATATACACATACACATATATATATATGCATATATATAAATATACATACATATATATAATCCCTTGTAATATATAAGTGTGTCTGCAGATATAGATTTCATTGGCTATATATATATGCATCTCTCCTACTGGGTATACCTCTCTGGTTGAAATCCAACTGATACACACCACAATATGGAATATGAATTTAGGAGTACTTCTTGAATTTAATTGGGAAATATATTTTATATTTGCAGATGTATGGGTAGACGTATGTAATCCTCTTTTTTAAACAGCAGTAGGTCAAGACAGTGGTACGGTGCTAAATCATCTTCTGACAGTAACTACTATTGTTTTGTAAAAAGCAATGTAAGGGACTATTTGTTTTTCTCAAGACCACAAAATAGGTCTGAGAATTCTTCACAATTTGATCTAAACCTTTTAATATTGGATGTCCTTACCTAAAAAGTACCAGGAAATTTTTAAAATATTAAAAATTTTATTTAGTTCAATGATTTTAACAGTCTGCTTTTATTTTTGCACTTAGAAGGTTGCTGAATGCCCTTTAGAAACCAATTCTACATCCCAAATTATGGTGTGCCACTACAGTTGCATCAGCTAAGAGATTACTACGTAAACGGCATTCCAACATGAGAACAACCTCATAAAAGATGGGCTAGAAACAAAAGCTAAGATAATGACAATGAACAACATCAGAATCTTATCATCAAGAACATACACTTTATATACAATGTACTTAAGAGGTACATTGTGGATAACGCAGATAAAGCAAAGTTCTATGGGTAATGAATAGGAGAAAAATAACTTCGAGGGAAAAAATATCAAGTTTACAAGTAATTGAAAAAATTTTAACTTAGTAAACAACTTATGAAGGTAGTCTAATACTTCCGAAACATCAAGATAATAAAAATATTCTTAAGAATCAGGCTTTAAGGAGCCGCATACATTAATGACTTCACTGTCACAGTGTCAGTTTCTAACTGTTCAGAACATGAGTAATTAATGAAATTCTACTGGAAAGACTGTTTCTATGCACTTGTGAGTTTAAGTTAATTGTATGGTAGGTATAAAAGAAGAGGTCAAGAGGCATATGCTTAATCTTTAGTACAATACATCCTAATGAGAAAAAAAAAACTGTCTGGCTAGATCTGTTCAAACACAGTTCATTTTGAAGAATTCAAAATAAGAGCTCCATAAATATATCCAAGTCTCCTAAATTGTCCTCAAAATGTCTTTCCTTCTTCTAAATTTGGCCTCTGCACTGATGTAACAGCCTGCTTCTCTACAATACAAATTGTGAAAAATTGTTTAAAAATGCATAGCCCAAAGGAGCATCGGCTCATCAAAAATGATCTAAACCAATGAAAAAATATTAACTCCTTGAACTTGAGGCTCATTTGCTCCTTAGACAAACAATTAAAGAGCAAGTGGCTACTATCTGTACTCTTTTGATTAGCTAGTAGAAAACTAACTCCTTAATCAAGTAACACTTTCTTTCCAACCATTAATGTTGAAGTCCATAGTTTCCAATTTTATTCCTATTCTGTGTTGCCTTTTAAAGACTGCAACAATGAATTTACACTGAACTTAGAATATAAAGTAGAAAATAAAGTAACATCAAGCACCCATGAACCTAAATTCAGAGACACAGATATATTGAAAGGTGTGCCCCAAAAAGTACAGTTTTAAAACCATACTTTAACCTTTTCATCATAGTGAGTCCCTGTTCAGCTTCCCTTTTCTTACCTTTCCAACTCAGCAATTTTCTTATCTTTGTCATTCTTCTCATTTTCCACCTCCTTCAAGATTTCCAAGAGGCGGTCAACTTCTGCCTGGGCCTTGCTAGATTCATCTTTGTACCTGGCAATCTCTCTCTCCAATTGCTGTATTCGGTCACTCATCTCTGGACTGGCTCTGGCTTCCAATGTTGCCTCATGTGCCTATAAAGAAAAGTTTTCAAATTCTATCAAATATACATACAGTGGCAGTGGGCGAACCATGTCTCAACTATCTATATTCCAATTTAAATAGGGTACTATCAAATAGCTAATAGTATTCAATTTATAGTTTTTCTCTGTTTAAATATTACAGACAAAATATTAGTAATAAATGGAGAAATTGTCTT
Organism: Eidolon dupreanum; assembly: GCA_028627145.1. Taxonomy (NCBI): domain Eukaryota; kingdom Metazoa; phylum Chordata; class Mammalia; order Chiroptera; family Pteropodidae; genus Eidolon; species Eidolon dupreanum. The sequence continues at coordinate 77,458,578 of CM053503.1, read as the reverse complement.
AGATTCCAAATGGATTAGTTTTTAAAACAATACATCTCTGAATATTATTAGGCCAAAAATCATCATAAGCCAAGAGATGCTTCAGAGTCTAGTGAGATGTACTAACAAGCCATTAGACTACTACTGACCTTTCCAAAATAATGTCAAAGGACATCACCAGGGATTCACTGCTGATCTAACTATAGTAGTACCAACACTGAGATCCAATTCCTACTTGACCCTCACTTTCCTTCAATTCTCCTATATATTACTTTACCACATATGTATGAATCATAAGACCTTCAGCATCTAGAATCCACAGATACTGCAAATATGATGTCATAAAAATGCAGTTAGGTTAAGAAAATGGCTATCACCACACAGGTACCTTCCCAATGTAAGGACTCAGGATTTTACAGGATAATGCAAGACAAACAAAGTCAGAATTCAACAATCACATTTATAATTGAGAAAAGATTTTTGATTCAGGATCTTATTGCTAGTGGCAACTAGTACCTTCGATGTATTTTGGAATACAAAGCTGTCTCAATAATTAAAAAATAATTTTCAAGTGTTCAATTTTACTCCTAAATCTCTAAAGCCAAGTATGTATAATGCATTTAATGAGAAGGTAAAGATTAAGATGTTTTATTTTCTCTTATTCAATATACAACAAAACATACTTAGTCCTTTAAAATATTTGAAAAAAAAATGTTAAAGAGGTAAATATATATTCTTAGTAAATATTTCAGAAATCTCTGATGCACAATACTTTGAGTAAAAATGTTTCTATAAACTAGGCTAAATGCTTTGTCAAAGCAACAGCTGTACTTTTAAGATTAACTCCTTACCAATATATTTTGTTACAAATTTAATCAGTTGTGAAAATCTGCAATTACTTAGAGTAGCCTTTAAAGGAGATTCCACTGGTAGACATGGCAGACATATTGTAATATGTTAGCAAAATTCTACCCTGAACTGGTGTGATTAAAAGCCATAGCAAAGTAAAAGCAAGAGGAAAAGAGGGAATTAATTAACTCATTAAGGATTAAAAAAAAAGCAAAAGCAGAAGAAAGGTAAACATCTCCCAAAGGTTAGGGGAGAATTTTGGTCTCACAGAAACTTTTCCACTTTCCAATTCAATATACTTTTTAAAAAGTCAATAAAACAAAATAAAAAAGTCTACAGTTTCTACTTAAGAAAGGTAGAGATGAGAAAGACAAGTGTACTCACCTTTCTATAGGGCAAATGAAAAACTGCATATGCAAAATGCCACGCCGCCCCTCCCCCCCAAAAAAACACATTAACTAAGACTTTACAGCACTGCTTTGCCAGGTCACTTGCTGACTTGGATGGGTGGCTTAACACTATTTCAGGATGCTAAAGGGAGACAAGTCACGGAGAAAAGAAGAAATAAGAAGGAAATAGTATAAGAACAGAACAAACAAGAGAAAAGAAAAACAAAAGGTTAAAAAATATGGTTAAAAAAAGAACTTTAGAAGAAGAGGTCTGAGAGTGGAGTAGACAGACTCTAAATTCAACTCACCTCCTCCCACAGACACAGCGAATATACAGCTACATATGGATCATTTCCCTCTGAAAAACACCTGAAAACTAGATGAACTGCTCCTCCACAGCAAAAGATAAAAGAACCACATCAAGATGGGTAGGAGAGGCAGAGACACACTTGCCAAAACAAAAAAAACAAAAACAAAAAACAAAAAAAACCCTCCACCCTCAGTATAGCAACACACAATAAGGGATCTCACTAGTCTGGTATTTCTCCCAGAGTAGCAAGGGATTTGTGCCCCTCCTCATGCACCCTAGCCCTTGAGACCTGCGCCAGAGAGAGATAAGCCCTAAAACATCAGGCTTAGAAACCAACAGGGCTGATGTCCAAGGGGCCCAAAGGGCGATAGGGAACTAAGACTCTCCTTTTATTATTTATTTACTTACTTACTTACTTACTTGCTTTCTAATTATTTTTATGGTGACATTGGTTAACAAAATCCGGTAAATTTCAGCTGTACATTTTAACAGTAAGGCATATATATATATTTACATTGTGTTCACCTCCCATAGCTAGATTTCTTTCTGTTATCACATAATTACATATTTGACCCCTTTTACCCTGTCTACCTTCCCCCTCCCCGTTCCCTTCTGATAACCACTAGTTTATTGTCCATGTCCATGAGTCTTTGCCCTGTTTGCTGCTTTTACATTTATATTCCACATGTAAGTGATATCATCTGATTTTCAACTTTTTCTGTCTGGCTTATTTCGCTTAGCATGATTATCTTGAGGGCCATCCATGTTACTGCAAATGGCAGTATTTCACCTCTTCTTATGGCTGAGTAATATTCCATTGCATATATGTACCACAGCTTCTTTATCCAATCATCTATCATAGGATACTTTGGTTGCTTCCATGTTCTGGGAACCATGAATAATGCTGCTATAAACATCAGTGTGCAAATATAAGATTCTCCTTTTGAAGGGCTCATTTGTGGTTTCACCCTAAGACCCAGCATAAAAGCAGAAGTTTAAAAAGCACCAAGCCTTTATATGAAGGAGATTCATTTGCTAATCTTAAAGTATCTGCTAGAGGGGCAAAGGACAGCTTAAATTCCCAATGGAGACAAAGGTGCTGGCAGACAACAATTTTGCACTCTCCACCTGTCGTTCTAGTACAGGCAGATGAATGTGGACACAGCACCATCTCATTGCCTTGTTAGGACAGGCAGTAGCAAGTGGTCACAGCCTGTCTTGTTGCTTTGCTGAAACCAATAAGCTCAGGTGGTTGCAGCACTCCCCCACTCCCCAGCTAAGGCAGGCAAGCACAAATGGTCACTGTATTCTCCCACTCCTTCCCTAAAGCTGATGCACACACAGGTGAGACACTCTCCTGCAGGCACAAACAGTCAGGGCAAGTTCTTGCTGCCTTGCTAAAGACCATGAGTGTACTCCACACCCTTCACTCTCCAGCTGCCTCATCAAACCAGTGGGCGCATGCAATCCACAGAGGAGATGCCCCTCGATCACCTGGCCCTGGTGGGCAACAGGGCTGGTGCTCCTGGGCTCCACAGGACTGTACCAATCAGAAAGACACAGTTGTTGGCATGCTTCCACTCTCAGGGCAATGAACAAACAGCAGCCTGAAACATACCTATATACTCCCTTGTGAAAAAGTCTGTATTTACTTACCCTGGAGCTTCAACCTAAGGGACAGGCTTCAGGTTTCCCATATATCTAGAGGCTACAGAAGTGATCCCAAGAATGTATGTAAGCAGGGAGATACCTTCCTTGTACACCCCCTTGGCTACAGCTCGACTATACCTCCCAGAAAGGAGCTTATACATTCGCTTAGAGCCCTGATTTTTGCAGCTCCTGCTTAGGGCAGCAGTCCCTAACCTTTTTAGCACCGGGGACCAGTGCTCCTATGATAATCTAATGCCTGATGATCTGAGGTGAAACAGAGGTGGTGATGCTAGCACTGGGGAGCAGCTGCAAATACAGATGAAGTGTCACTCGCTTGCTGCTCACCTCCTGCTGTGTGGCCTGGTTTCTAACAGGCCACGGACCGGTACCCATCCATGGCATGGGGGTTGGGACCTCTGACTTAGGGGACATCTCCAGATCTCCTGGTGTGGATACCAGCTGAGTTTATGATTGCGATCCCACAACCTATACATATTTGCATATTTTTAAAGCTGCTGCCTGAAAATCTGGCTTCCAGTCAGCCTGAAACTAGGAGCTAAATGATATTCTTCCTCTTGAAACACTAACAGGTTTTGGCATACCCTGAATAATGGGGACCTATTAAGAATAAATCAGGCTGTTTAGACAAACGCAAAGGTTAAAGAGACAATCAAGAGCTAGAGCAAGGTTGAATAATAAGGCTCATAACCTACATAAGGCCACTCCTTCAAGACAGAGAGGTAGGTGTTTCACCTAATACATAGATACAAACAGAGAGTTGAGCAAAATGAGAAAACAAAGACGTATGATCAAAAGGGAAAAACAAAACAAAATCTCAGAATAAAATCTTAATGATACAAATATAGGTAATCTATCTGATATAGAATTCAAAAAAATGGTCATAAAGATGCTCACCAAACTCAGGATAAGAATGAACACAGTAAGAGCAAAATAGAAAAATATAAGAAAATAAAACAAATAAAGAAACCAACAAAAAAAAGACTCTGAGATACAGAGTACAGATTGGTGGTTGCCAGAGGGAGGGCAGCTGGGGCAGGAGGAATGGCTGAAGGGACTCGCAGATACAAAATAAAGAAGGCACAGGGATGTACTGTATAGGAATATGATCAATAATAGTGTATTAACTTGGTTTGGTGACACATGGTAACTAGACTTATTTTGATGATCATTTTGCAATGTATACAAATGTCAAATTCACTATGCTGTACACCTGAAACTAACATAATATTGTATGTCAATTATGCTTCAATTAAAAAAAAACTTTGACAGATAAATTCTGAATAAATTAACAAACAAATAGACTCACAGGGAACAAACTGGTGATTACCGGATGGGGAGGGGGTTGGCGAGCTGGACGAAAAAAGTAAAGGGATTAAAAAGTACAAATTGGTAGTTACAAAATAGTCATGGGTATGTAAAGTACAGCATAGAGAATATAGTCAATAATACTGTAATAATTATGTATGATGCCAGCTGCATACTAGACTCATCAGGGGGATCATTTCATAAATTATATAAATGTCTAACCACTGTGCTATACACCTGAAACTAATATAAAATGATAGTGAATGTCAACTGTAATTGAAAAATGAAAATAAAACAAATTCTGAGTCTAGAAATACATATTTTTTTCCTAGAGAAAAGAATTTAGCATTTTTTAAAATTCTGATAATTCAAAAGTCAAATTTCAATGCTTTCTTAAATAATTCTGATGCTATTATCTCATGCTAAAGACACAGAATACCAACATTCAGGTAGGTACAAGGTAGAAATTTTTAAGCTATAAATAGGTCATTATCTCAAGATGAGTCATTTCCTATGCCAAAAAAAATACAAAAGAAATTTTCTTTGAAAATTTCAATAAACACAACCTTTTGAATAGAAAATAGAATGCCAACCTTACAGTTTTAAGCAAGAATTAAATATGCCAAATTTTACTTTATATAAATCTACAAATAAGCTATAAAGCAAAAAAGACTGCTAATACAAAAGAAAAAGATAAAATTTTAGCCCTAATATACTACTAAAAAGAATTAAATTGTAGCAAATAAAAAAGCATCTGACAATATTTGTCCTGATAATATTTTATATTTCATTTTTATTGAGCTATGTTTAACATAAATATTATATAAGTTTCAGGTGTACGATATGATTCAGTAGATGTATATTGTGAAATGATCACTACAATATCATTATTATAGTTACAAATGTTTTTTTCTTGTGGTAAGAACTTTTAAGATCTACTCTCTTCACAACTTTCAAATACACAGTACAGAATTTTTAACTATAGTCACCATGCTGCACATTATATCTCTCAAGCCTTATTTATTTTATAACTGGAAGTTTGTACCTTTTTACCTCTTTTGCCCACCTCTCTCTCTCTCCCTACCTGCCTCCCTTCCTCTCTCTCTCTCTCTCACACACACACACACACACACACACACACACACACACACACACCTGCTGTGCCCCAGCAACCATCAACCTGTTCTCTGCATCTATGACTTCAGGTTTTGTTTTGTTTTTCTACATTCCACATGTGAGATCATACTGTATTTGTTTTTCTCAGTCTGTCTCATTTCATTACCCTAATTTTAAAGTGTAATAATGCTATGGAAGTATTTATCTACTGGAATGAGATAAAATCTGAAATACTATATTAAAAAATTGTTCTGCGTCTTACATTTTATTACTTATCTCAATCTTACATTAGGAAATATGCTCTCCTTTATTCTAAGATATTTTTTAAAGTCAATTTCTTTACAATAGAGGCAGTTTCCAATACAAATTAATGAGTTTAGAAACATTTCAATAATATAATTAAACACGGTGGTTCATCTGACATCTAGCAGAACTAAGAAAGTTGTACAAGACATGCATGTTGTTGATTAAGAACTCTATGATCTACTCTCAAATTCCGGGGAATAAGTAACTTATTGATTCCGTAAATATTTATGTTACTTAAAAAAACTAAATATTAATAAAATATAGGCAATAAATTGTTTTTATTATTATTTTAGATTTTATTCTAAGTGGCAAAATTCACATAAATATTTTCATAAAATAAGAATGAGTAGGTCTGTTCCATACAAAAACTACTATAACTTCAGCTCCAACATGTAAAGTTTCTGGAAGTCATCACTACCATCCTTACAAGAAAAAGTTGAAAAACTGACAATCAATGACTTTTCTTGGACTTCTTAGAGAACTATGGTCACAGGACAAACTACCTCTCAAAAATCAGGAGACAAAGGCAAATCCTGAGAGCAGAAATAGATCTGCTTACCTGGAGAAGAAGCTGTTAAAAGAATCACTTAAATGGTAACTTTGAAGAATTGCTGGTGGCTGAATACACATAAACATGAGAGTGATAAAGTCCCAGGGTATGCAATTTTAAGTGGCACCCTCCCCGCCCCATACACTTTTATATGCTTTAGATCTCCAGGAACCCTTCCAAGTTCTCACAGTGAAAAGTTAACAAAAATACCCTTGTGGTTCTGGCAAGGGGATGGAAAGAGTAATAATTGTAAAATATGCCCAATGCATGCTCTCTATCCAAAGGCAGACTCTCCAGGACTAAAGGTTTTTGTTTTCTGTTTTGATCACAATATTGCTGGTAAGACTCACCAAGCAATCCACAGATGGCTGCCACCTGTCCTGTGCTTATAGTGGCCTCAAGAGGCCACACCAGAAACCGAGGCTGGCTGCCACCAGTGTGGGGCTTTGAGCTGCTCAGAAGGGGGCACAGGGCAAGCCGAGGTAGCCTCGGAAGTAGCTTGGGTAGGGCCGCAAGTCTGAAGGAGCCGAGTTTCAGGTAATCCTCTGGGTGGAGTGACCTCTACTATCCAATTTGATAACATCACAGCTATGGTGGTGCTGTGTCTGCACTATGGGACAGGGGATGACTCAACAAAAAAATAATGGCTAACACCGGCACTTCGTCCAGGAGAAAGCCTCCCCTCTGTTCCTCTCTCCAGAGTCTGACAACTCAGTGTTCCTCTCACCCATATATCCCTGGCACCCCTTGAGCAGCCACCCCAGTGCTGAAGTTGAGAGCAAGCAAGTCCATCACTGAGAAAGTCTGGCCATAGTCATGATCCCTTTAAAACGAACATCTACTCCTGCCAGCTGTAGCTGCTATAGCCTCTGTCTTACTCAGCAGTGTGGAACGAGGCAGCCTCATATCTACACCCTCTCCTACTATTCCAAGGTGACTTTTTATTTCTCTCCTTAGTTGTAGGCCACCCCAGGCAACTCTGCTTGCTGTTCGCTCCATGGCTTCATCACAATTGTGGTGTGGTTACAAGAGGAGATGTACAAAACCTCTACCCTCTATGCTATCTTGTCCAGTCCCCCCAGGGGTAAAGGTTTTAAAGAGCATTATACCACCTGGGGTAAGAGCATTTCTCCCACTCTTGCCCCACTAGCTAAGAAGGGAAAATAAGCTAAGAAACTTTTATGAAGATCACAGCCAGGGACACAGGTACATAAAAGACTGAAACTTAATCAAAGGATTATAGAAAACTTACCCTTCCCCATAGTTTAATATCACACCAATAGGACTATAGTCTATTAATAGAGGATTACAGCTGAAAGAGCTTCAAGACACAGATTTTGAAGTGAGAAAACCAAACTCAGTAGAGAAAACAAGGATGCTAGAGGAATCTGTAGCATCTGGCACCTTCACCTACAGCAAACATTAAATACAGTTCAACATGTAGCCAGAGAAAACCTTACACATAGGTCCATTCAAGGAAAAATTACAAGGCATACTAAAACAAAAGAAAAACCACAGCCTGATGAGATACAGCAAGGATCAGAACCAGACTCAAATATCGAGACTGATATTGGAATTATCAGACAGGAAATTTAAAATGGTGAAAATTAATAGTTAAGTACTCTAATGGAAAAAGTAGACAACATCCAAGAATAGATAGGTAATATAAGCAGAGAGGTGTATACTCTACGAATCAAAAGGAAATGAAAAGTATAAAAAAACATATAAGAGAAACGAATGTTTCTGATGGGAACATTAGCAGACTAGAGCTGGCCAAAGAAGAACCAGTAAGCCTAAAGACAGGTCAATAGGAACTTTCCAAACTGAAATTCAAAAAGGAAAAAAAAAAAGAATAAAAATCATAATACAGATTTGAAGAAACATGGCAGAGTGAGAGACATCCCCAGACCTCTCTTCTTGAAACAACAAAAACTCTAACATCTAAAATTCAACAAAAAACACCTAAACTGCACACCAGCACATCTGAGCCTGGGATCCGCGCATAACAGCTACCACAGGTCAGAACTCTGGGTATCAGGCAGTGCAGTGGGAGAAATAAAGAAGCGGCTTCTCAGCTGCCAGAGCTCACTGTAGGCGGAAAGGGAGGGGAGAACATGCCTGGGAGTGATATGAGCTCCACGCGGCTGATGGCAGGGACCAGTCATCAGGGTAGAAACCAGAAAAGCTGGACAAGACCAAAGAGAAACAACAGTTGATTTTTACCAGCTGTGGTTATAAAACCGAGGCTAAGCCACAGCCCCCAAACCTCACTCCAGAAGGACTCTCCACCCATACACTCCAAGACCAAACAAGTCAAATCCCCAGGAAAATCTGAGCAAATGTTACCAAACCTATAACTAACACTGACAGGGACTGAGACTGAGGGTAGCAAGCATGATTAATATCTACAAGAAAAAAAAAGACATTAATAAGGCTTTATATAAAGTAGGGATCCAAGAGGTTTAGACACCACCTACTGGAAAACAAAAGAAAAGCACCTCCTTTGAAACATCCTAAAGAGAGACATTTATATAATAAATCTTCTGTCTGGAAAAAAAGCAGAACACATTTCTATTAATACCCTGGCAGAAAAATAGTCCATAAAACACCATGAACAACCAAGGCGACAAGGCAGCTCAGAAAGAAAGAGAAAAATCTCCAGAAAATAAGCTTACAGACATAGAAATATGCAACTTAAATGACAGAGAATTCAAGATGGTACTTCTGAAAAAATGCAGTGAGTTCTGAAACGGGTCATATCAACAATATCAGAAAATGAAAAAACAACTAGATGAGCAGAATGAGTTTTTTAGCAAGAAGACTGAAACCCTCAAAAAAGAACTGAATAGATCTTCTTGAGATAAAAAACGCACTGCAAGAATTGAAAAATAAAATAGCAAGCTTGAGAAATAATGCCAACCAAATGGAAGAATGGATCTGTGATGTCGAAGAGAGAAATCTAGAAATAAATCAGAAGGAAGAAGGGAGAAACCAAAGAATGAAAAATAATGAAAGAGAAATACAAGAACCAGCTGATACCATCAGGAGAGGAAACACAGGAATAATGGGCATTATCGAAGGGGAGGTAAAGGAGGAGGGATTAGAAAGCATTTTCGGACAAATAGTGGACGAGAATTTCCCAAATCTAAGGAATGAGCTGGAGCTTGGAATTCAAGAAGTCAATAAAACGTCAAATTATCTCAACCCAAAAAGGCCTTCACCGAGACATGTTGTATTAAAATTATAAAAAATCAATGACAAAGAGAATATTCAGGGCAGCCAGGGAAAAGAAGACACTAAAATATAAAGGAAAATCCATTATTATCATCAGACTTCTCAGTGCAAACCTTACAAGCCAGAAAGAAATGGAATGAAATATTTAAACTATTAAGTGAAAGGAACTACCAGTCTAGAATAATGTATCCAGCTAAGCTCCCCTATATCTGAAGGAGAAAAAAGACCTTTCCAGACATACAAAAATTGAGGGAATTCTCCACTACGAGGCTTGCACTACAGGAAATACTGAAAGGGGTCAGCTTACCTAAAACAAAATGAAAAAAATATATATATATAATTAGGAGTAAACTGACTATCAGGCAAATAGAAACAGAGGAGTGTAATCCTTACTAAGAACAGGGCATTATAAGCTTAAATAATGACAAGAGAATTGCTATAGCAAGATAGTAATGAATGTTCAGCATATAGAGAGACAAATTGAGACAATGATGACCGAAAAGGAGAGGATTCAAAGATCCAAATTCACAAAGGGGAATGGAGATAAGGCATGCGCAGAAGAAAATGGATGACTGCACATATATAACTATCCTTTAATATTCGTAATGATAACCACACACCAAAGATTCAGAACTGAAATATATAACATAAAACAAGAAGAACCAAAGGAAAACCCACAAAAGCCAACCAAAATAAAGAACATAGAAACACAAGGACAAGGAAGCAATAGAAACACTGAGCTACCAGAAAGCAAAAGATAAAATGGCTATAAGACCTCATATTTTAATAATCACCCTAAATGTAAATGGACAGAACTCACCTATAAAAAGGCACAGATTTGCAGAATGAATCAAAAAACAAAACTCAACCATATGCTGCCTCCAGAAAACCCATCTCAGCTCTAAAGACAAATACAGACTCAAAGTGAAAGGTGGAAATGATATTTCAAGCAAATGGCATTCAGAGAAAAGTGGGAGTAGTGGTACTAATATCAGACGAAATAGACTTCGAAATAAAAAAGGTAAAGAAAGATACTGAGGAAAACTTCATAAAGATAAAGGGAATCATGCACCAAGAAGACATAACACTTATTAATATCTACGGTCCCAATCAGGGAGCCCCAAAATATGTAAAGCAATTACTAACAGAACTAATGGGAGAAACAGACAAAAACACTATCATAGTATGGGACCTAAATACCCCACTGTCGGATATGGAATGATCATCCAAACAGAAAATCAATAAGGAAATAAAATCTTTAAATGACAAATTAACCAAGAGGACATAATTGACATTTACAGAGCTTTCCATCACAAAACAGCCGCTTATATATTCTTCTCTAGTGCACATGGAACATTCTCAAAAATAGACTATATACTGGGACACAGAGATAGCCTCAACAAATGTAAGAGGGTTCAAATCATACCAACCATATTCTCTAATCGTAATGCTCTGAAATTAGAGACCAACAGCAAAAAGAAAGCAAGAAGAACCACAAATACATGGAGATACTACTGAAGAATAACTGGGTCAGTGAAGAAATAAAATGGAGGATCAAGAGATACATAGAAATGAATGATAATGACAGTACAACATATCAAAACTTTTGGGACATGGCAAAAGCAGTCATAAGAGGAAAGTTGATATTATTACAGGCCTATCTTAAAAAATAAGAATGAGCAGAAATAAACAACCTAATGCTTCATCTTAAAAAACTAGAAAAGGAATAACAAATGAAGCCTAAAGTCAGCAGAAGGAAAGAAATAATCAAAATTAGAGCAGAAATACATGAAATTGAAAACCAAAAAAAGCAATAGAAAAAATAAATGCAACAAAGAGCTGGTTCTTTGAGAAGGTTAATAAAATTGAAAAATCCATGGCCAGCTTCACTAAAGAAAAAAGAGAAAAGACACGAATAAACAAAATCAGAGATGAAAGAGGGGCAGTACGACAGACACCATAGAAATACAAAGGATCATGCAAGAATACTATGAAAAAGTATATAACACCAAATTTAATAAGCTAAAAGAAATGAATCAGTACTTAGAAAAATACAATCTTCCTAGACTGAATCAAGAAAAACTGGAAAATCTAAATAGTCAAATCAGCAGTATGGAAATTGAAACCATCATCAAAAAATTACCAAAAGCTAAAAGTCCAGGACCAGATGGTTTCACCAGTGAATTCTACCAAAGATTCAAAGAAGATTTAATACCTGTTCTCCTCAAACTCTTCCAAAAAATCAAAGAGGAGGCAATACTTCCCAACTCATATTATGAGGCCAATATTACTCTGATACCAAAACCTGGTAAGGATAACACAAAAAAAGAAAACTACAGACCATTATCTCTCATGAACACACATGCAAAAATCTTAAATAAGATACTACTGAACTGAATACAGCAACATATTAAAAAGATTATACACCATGATCAAGTGGGCTTCATCCCAGAGGCACAGGGATGGTTCAACATACGCAAATTGATTAATGTGATACACCACATAAACAAATTAAAAAATTAGAACCATATGATCATATCAATAGATGTAGAAAAAGCCTTCGACAAGATACATATCCATTTATGATCAAAACACTTAATAAAATCAGTATAGAAGGAAAGTACCTTAACATAATAAAGGACATATATGACAAACCCTCAGCCAACATTATACTTAATGGTGAAAAACTAAAAATCTTCTCTCTAAGATCAGGAACAAGGCAGGGCTGTTCACTCTCGCCACTGTTATTCAATGTAACACTGGAGGTCCTAGTGAGTGCAATCAGACAAGAGGAAGAAATAAAAGGCATCCAAATGGGAAATGAAGAAGTCAAACTGTCACTATTTGTGAATGACATGATTCCCTATATAGAAAACCCTAAAGACTCCACAAGAACACTACTAGAAACAATAAGCAAATATAGTAAAGTCTCTGAACACAAAATCAATGTTCAAAAATCCATAGCATTTCTATACTCTAATAATGAAGCATCAGAAAAAGAAGTTGAAAAAATAATTCCTTTCATAACTGCAACAAAAAGAATAAAATACCTAAAAATAAATCTAATGAAACATGTGAAGGGACCTATATAATGAAATCTACAAGATCCTATTAAAAGAAATCAAAGAAGATACAAAGAAATGGAAATATATTCCATGTTCTTGGATTGGAAGAATCAGCATAGTTAAAATGACCATATTACCTAAAGCATTATACAGATTTAATGCAATACCCAATAAAATCCCATCAGCATTTTTTAAAGAAATAGAACAAAAAAATTATCAGATATCTATGGAAGCGGAAAAGATCCTGAATTGCCAAAGCCATCCTGAGAATAAAGAACAAGGCTGGGGGTATCATTCTTCCCTACCTCAAATTATACTACAAAGTGACACTAATCAAAACAACATGGTATTGGCAGAAAAAGATAAATAGACCAGTAGAAGAGAATCAAGAGTAAGGAAATAAACCCATATTTACATGGGCAAATAATTTTTGACAAAAAAGCTAAAAACATACAGTGGAGAAAAGAAATCCTCTTCAATAAATGGTGCTGGGAAAACTGGAAAGGCACCTGCAAATGAATGAAACCAGACTGTTGTCTATCACTACACACCAAAATTAACTCAAAATAAATGAAGGACCTGAATATAAGACTTGAAACAATAAAGTGCACAGAAGAACACATAGGAACTAAACTCAAGAACCATGGACTTGAAGAGGATTTTATGAATTTGACCTCAAAAGCATAGGAAGTAAAAGCTAAAATAAATGAATGGGACTACGTCAAACTAAAAAGCTTCTGCTCAGCAAAAGAAACTGTCAACAAGGTAAAGAGATAACCATCTGAATGGGAAAATATATTTGCAAGCAACGCCTCCAATAAAGGCCTAATATCCAAAATATAGATAAAACTCATACAACTCAATAACAACAACAAAAAACAAACAATCCGATAAAAAAATGGGCAGAGGACCTGAACAGACACTTCTCCCTAGAGGACATACAGATGCCCAACAAATATATGAAAAGATGTTCAACATCATGAGCTATTAGGGAAATGCAAATCAAAACCACAATGAGATACCATCTCACACCTGTTAGAATAGCTATATTCAACAGGACAAGTCATAACAAATTTGGAGAGGAAGCAGAGAAAAAAAAACCCTCAAACACTGATGGTGGGACTGCAAACCCATATAGTCACTATGAAAAACAATATGGAGGTTCCTCAAAAAACTAAGAATTGATCTACCATATTATCCAGCAATCTCTCTACTATGTGTTTACCCTAAAGACTTTAAAACCTGTATTCAAAAAGATATTTGCACACTGATGTTCATAGCAGGACTATTCACAGTGGCCAGGACATGGAAGCAACCAAGGTGTCCTACAACAGATGATTGGATAAAGAAGCTGTGGTACAATGGAATATTATTCAACCAAAGAAGAGATGAAATACTATCATTTTCAACAACATAGATGGACCTTGAGATAGTCATTTTAAGCAAAATAAGCCAGAGAGAACAAGTTGAAAACCACACGATATCACTTATATGTGGGATATAAACCTAAAAGCAGCAAACGAACATGATAAACAGAGACTCATGGACATGGGCTATAGTCTAGTGGTTACCAGAGGGTAGGTGTTGGAGGGAGCAGGGAGGTAGATGGGGTAACAAAGATCAAATATGTGGTGACAGAAAGAAATCTAACTATGGTAGGTGAACATACAGTGCAAATATATATATGCCTTATTGTTATAGTGTACAGTTGGACCTTATTTGATTTCGTTAATCAATGTCACTGTAAAAAAAATAATAAATTAAAAATAATAAAAAAAAATAACAGTAACAGTACAGAACATCCACGAACTATGGGGCAATTTCAACAGGAGCAACATTCACATAATTGCAATTATCATAAAGAAAAGAAGAAGAAATATTTTAATAATGTATAGAATTTTCCAAAGTTAATGACAGGCAACAAATCTGGGAGCTCAGAAAATCAGACAATATAATATTAAAATGTTTCTGTAGGCACAACATAACCTAACTTTTTTAAATGAAGGGCTCAACATCATCAATTATCAGGAAGATGTGAATGAAACAACCCAATGGGATAACACCTCATACCGGCTGGGATCACTATTATCAAAAACAAGACATAAGTGCTGGCAAAGGTGTGGAGGAAAGGGAGCCCTTGTGTGCTGTTGGTGGGAATACAAACTGGCATAGCCATTATGGAAAAAAGTATGAAGGTTCTTCAAAAAATTAAAAATTGAACTACTGCATGATCCAGCAATCCTGCTCCTGCATATGTATTCAAGACAAATGAAATCAGCATCTCAAAGAAACACCTGCAGTCTCATGTTCATTTCAGCATTATTCACAACAGTCAAGATATAAAAGCAATCTAAGTGTCCACTGACAGATGAATAAAGAAAATATATACATACATATACATGTACGTACATAACACGCACACATGCACATAGAGAAAGAATAAAATATTATTCAACCAAAAAAAGAAGGAAATCTTGCCATTCGTGACAACATAGATGGACCTTGAGGGCATTACACTGAGTGGAATAAGTCAGAAAGAGAGAGACAAATACTGTATAATCTCATATGTGGAATCTAAAAAAAATAAAACACAAACAAAAAAGTCAAGCTCATAGATAAAGAGAACCAATTAGTAGTAGCCAGAGGCAGGGGTGGAGGTATGGGTGAAATGGATGAAGAGAACAAAAAGTACGAACTTCCAGGTAAAAATAACTAAGTCCTGGGAATATAATGTATAGCATAGTGAGTATAGTTAATAAAAGTGTATGGCATATTTGAGAGTTGCTAAGAGAGTAGATATTAAAAGTTCTCATCACAAGAAAAATGTAGTAACTACATGTGGTAATTAATGGTAACTAGATACTGTGGTGACCATTTTGCAATACATACAAATATAGAATCATTATGTGGTACACCCGAAACTAATATAATGTTATAAATCAATTACATCTCATTCTTTTAAAAAGGTGTTCTCACCACACACACAAAAATGGTAACTATATAAGATGATAAGTGTATTAATCAGCTTGATTGCAGTAATTTCACAGTGCATACAAGGATCAAATCATGTTGTACACCTTGAATATATATGTTTTATTTATTAATTATACCTCAATAATGATGAAAAAAAAAAAGTCAAAAATGTATACCCTAAGGCAACCATTTAAAAAAATTTTAAGAAATACAACTGATATGCTAAGAAGGGCAAGAAATGAAATGATATAAAATGCTCAGTTAAAGAATAGAAGGCAGAAAAGAGATGGAATAAAGGATGAAGAACAAAAAAAAACAAATATAAAACTACAACAGCGATCTCCTTAAAGTAGGGCCTTGTGGAAGCAGTGTAATTGGAAAGCATTACTAATTAATTAAATGAAAAGGAACAATCATCCAGAATGAATCAAGGGAAAATATAAAAAGAAAAATGGCCCTAGGTAGAAAAACAAATAATAAATCCAAGGAGGTATCCTATACCTAAAGATAACTTTATTTTTTCTCACGGACCTAAATAGAAAGCCTAAAATATAAGAGACCATAAAAATGACCAGCTATAGAAGCATCATGATTAAAAGATTACAAATAAACAGAAAATTTGGGATTGTCATAAACATGAAAGTTTAGAATATTAATGAAACATTGCTCAAAAGTTACCACTCAGTTTTATAACCCTAAATACATCTTTATCATCACTCTTCAGGTATTAAATAGAAAATTACCTCTACCTTTGTAGTGAGAAAAAAAGAAAAAACTATCAAATCTGAATTGATTATAACCAGAATCCTTAATCTCAATAAAAGTATTTTCCTACTTATTCAAAAGTAACTAAGATACTGGATTTTCTTCCTTTCCTTAGCTAAAGAATATTATTTCACTTCAGGCATAGACTATATGATAATTCATTACAAGGGTATCATGTTGAATACACCCAATACATGGAAAGAGAACAATACTTGAACTCTCAAGATTAGGCTGTACCACTTTTTCATTACTAATCATATGAACTAGACCAAGTTACTGTAACTGCTAAAAAGTCTCAGTTTCAATTTTCACAGAGTTAATAGCTTGTGACTTCAAAACTATAACTGCCATATAAAAATTAAAGAGGCATAAATCAAAGAAATAAATAGTAAATATGCGTACCATATCCTAATATTCACCAGTGTTGGTCACTATTATCACTGTTATATTAGCTCCTTCTAGGAAGCCTGATGCTAATGGAAAAAAAATATCAGATAACTGAGATTTTTACATTGTGGTCTTATATTCCATCCATAAGGAAGCTGCATAATTTAATCTTCCCCTGAACTGTCAATTTTCTAAGAGTTTGGGGATTCTCAGGAGTAAAATAAAATCAGGTAAAAATTCTAACAGAATTAATCAAGGTATAAATGGTATTTTGAACTTTAGGGGATTATTACTCCATCGGTAAGTAATTACATATGAAAAATGGAGTTTTCTACTTTGTTCTTATTTAAAGCAAAGCAAGAAAATGGAAATTTTTTCTTTAACCTTTTTCAACTGCGATTCCATTTTCAGACATTCCTCCTTTTTCTGCTCCAGAGCAATCTCTAGTGTCTTTAGCCGCGAGTCCTTTTTCAGTCCTGAGGAAGCCAGGGATGAAGCATGCTCTTTCAGATCCAAGAGTGAAGCCTAAAAGAAGCAACACGTGCCTAGAATAAATACTAGCTATAAACAAAACAGAGATTTAAATTTATTTTCTTGGTGGCTTGTACTTTCTTTCCATTATCGTATACTGACATATTTCCATTTCAAGAACATGAAATATAAAACAGCACTGACTTTAGCTTTTGAGTCCTATCTAAAATTAGGTGAATTCCCAAGATATACCAACTGAATAATGATTTAATGAGTTCTAACAAAACACATCCATTCCCATAAAATAAATCGAAGTAGATCAAATTCTGTGAATGTAAGCAGTCAACTTCAGTAGCTACACTAACTTAAATATAAAATGCTTTTCCCTTTTAGAAGAAAAATTCTACAAGAAACTTTAATTTCTTTAAGTCTTCTTAAAGATATTAGAAAGAAAATCCTGAGAATATTCCTAAAGCTCATGCATTATTATCTGATCATAAGGTATTAGGCATTTTGCTCTTTAGGTCACATTAACAGGATTCTCCAAAAGCAGTATCAAAATAAATTAAGTCACCTAATTGGTCAACATTTAAGATTTCACTGTCAATGGTAAGATGTATTCTAAGAGTTGTTTGTTGTAAATAAATTGTCCCTCTTTTGCATATTCCTTTCATCTATCACCTTTCTTACCATAAGCACAAAACTTCTCCAAATGTAACTGACTTCAGTTATTTTAGGATCTTTAAAAAGGTCATTAACAAGAAACCAACTCATAACACACTGAAAGAGATAAGACTTAGGATATAAATGATCCAATCTACTATGGCTCTGCAAAGCTTCCTTAAAGATGCCTAAGTTCTTCTCAAAAGGCCTGCTATAGAATATTAAGAAAATCTTCTATCAAGTACTTTTTTATATGTATTATGCAAAAACCAACAACACACAATGCATTGACTAAGCAAACCAAATAATTCCATTTCGGTGATCTTAACCTCTTTTTCTGAGAGGTCGCCTTGCAGTAGGCTGACTTTTTCTTTCAAGTCTTTAAGATCTTTTTTGTAGTTATCAATTTCCTCTTGTTTCTCTCTCTCATCTCTGTCCCGCTGCTCCTTTAAACGTTCAATTGTCCGCTCCTGATGAGAGAGCACATCAATACATGAGAAAATTCCTTTCATACTTTTATTATATGACTGTAATTTAACTTTCAGATAAAATTTCATGCTTCCATCTTCCATTCAAAACACAGTGATAAGTTGCTAATAATTTACTTTTTAAAGAATTCATCCTTCCTATCTATCTTGCTATAACAAAGACCTAGCTTTGTTATTTTGATTTCCTTAGGTTTCTTTGCACATTATCTCAACTAGTATTAGATATCCCAAAAGTATGCATTCTTTTGGAATAACCTCATTTATTCAATTCCTAAGAAACCAAAAACTTTTATATATACACACATATACACACACTAAGAAAAATAACAAATATTTGTTCTTTATATATAATTAACATGTTGCCTACAAGGCAATGGATTTTTAGAACACAATTTACAAACCTAAAAAAAGAGGAGGCTGGGAAGGTTACAATACGTTGAGTTTATAGCATAAAGAAGGGTAAAGAAAAGAGAAACCCACTAAAGCTTGTTTCTGTCAAAAGATACTCGGGAAGTCTGACAGTTAAGTAATTTAAGTACATTTCTGGGTACTTTTTCAGAATATATTCAGGGATAAAGCTTTGATCCCCACAAGGCAGCCTGAAGCATTCTGAGTCCAAGAGGCTTAAGGAACAGTGACCTTATTCCTTTAAAAAATCCAGTTAAAATGCCCCACTAAGATACCTTAAACTTCCTTTTAAGACATTAACACTTGTTATGTTGGGCCGCTTTCTTATTTAGTCAACCTTTCCTGAAAAACTGGGTTTGGTCATGAAGGCAAAATGAAGTAGCAAGGCCACAACTAGGAAAACAGCAAGTACACTGTATTAATAACTAAAACCCACAAATACATTAAGTATCAATGTAGCATAGTAAAGGAGAACTAATTATACATTGCTTCTTGATGATCAGGAAATCTGATAGTCCCATATCCCCAAACTAATTGACATATAAATAAAAATAACTCTTTCTTCACAAGATCATAAGTGGGGAACACATGGCTAATTCTTTAGAAACTTCAGCCATTGCCCTCTAGTGTAGAATCCATCTCGCCTAGTAACATATGCTTAAATTGGCAAGCATGCAATCAATTTTCTTTCCCCTTACACTATAAGTATCAGGAATAGTATAGAGGACTCTATTCCCTTTTGACCAAAGGGATTTCTTCTGTCTTCTATATCCAAGTCTCATCACTACAGAAAATGTTAGATTAATAAGAAAGCAGAGAAAATGTGTCTATGAACATTCTGGACCAATCACTCACTTTCTCCGCCAGGGCCTCCTCCAAAGTTGTCAAGGCAGTGTCGGTGTTGGTGGTGTCGGCCTGCAAGGACTTGACTCGTTCTTTCAAGCTGCTCATTTGCTTTTCCTTATCTCTAAGTTGCTCTTGAAGATTTTCAATCTGAATATGCATATACATTTAAGGGAGAAAAAAGGAAATTAAAATAAATATGAATAGTCAGAAGAAGAATTAATTTTAAGTTAAAAACAGGTAGATAACGATTGTCTGTGAGTGTCTGTCCTGTAAAAATAATTTAATCTTAAAGGTTTCAGGACTGCATGCAAAACTTTAAATGAAAAATTTATAGCCAGAACAGAGAAAAGATACACACATGGGCTTGTGCACACACGCATAGACCCAACATAGAGAGATGGGGATGGAGAAAGGAACTACAGAGAGAAAAACCAGGATTACTTCCACAATGATAGTGTAAATTCCAAGAGGAATTCCTTCACAAAGAATCGAGGGAAGACAGAGAACAGAACAGCTAGACATTAAGAAAAACAAGTCAGCTGTAAAAAGGAAAAATTGTTCTTAAATGCTAGTATTAAGTTAGATTTTTATATCATCTTTTATCCAAAAAGCAAGCATTTTCAATGAAACTTCCCTATTGTTCTTATTCATTCCTCCATACACATTTATATGCATTCTTTTACTCCAGAAAGTATATAATGAATTCTCTATGACATGCCAGGCACTAGTGATACAAAGAAAATGAACAGACTCATTTTTATTATGTTATAAGATGGTAAGAGAACTCTCCATTATGTAGCTGAATCCAAACCATGGATGGGCTTGTGTGCCATCCCAAAGGGCACAAATGCCACTCTAGACAGATGGGAACCATTACAGATTTTTAAGTAAAGAAATGGTCTGGTTGGTTTTATATTTTATATAAATAATTCTAATGGCTGAGAAAAGGAAATTTTAGGGGACTTGCATAGAGACATGGAAAGCATTTTTCCATAAACTATTTCTTATTATTAAACAGCATTTATTAATAAACATAGTAAATTATTATTATGGTCACTTATATTAAAATGTTATCCCTACTGAAACAAGGAATGAAGGGTGGAGGTACCAAACCACTGCAAATACAAAAGTACATCTTCCAAGGGACGAACATACATCCAAACACAATATCTAAAGCTGGTGAGCAAAGCCAAAGATATTTGGTATCAGGATTTCAGTATCATGATACTATTAAAATTGTTTAGCCTGACTTTCAAGGGGTAGAAGTAAGTCAGTTTATTAATATACATGGACTACAGAGTGACAATGAAATAGCTAAAAAGCTTTTCTTCTTTTACTTAAATAACTTATTTTTAATAATAGTGAAAATTAATAAAATGATTATTGCAGAAAATGATATATTTTACAATATTATAGGTTTTCTTCTTACTTTATGCATACTCCATCTAATATAAAAAGAAATCATTAAGTACCTATTAGTGATTATTCAATTTCTGCATGAGTGAAGTTTTGTAGAAGTCAAAGGAACTGGTCTTTATTC
Organism: Eidolon dupreanum; assembly: GCA_028627145.1. Classification (NCBI taxonomy): domain Eukaryota; kingdom Metazoa; phylum Chordata; class Mammalia; order Chiroptera; family Pteropodidae; genus Eidolon; species Eidolon dupreanum. The sequence continues at coordinate 77,437,263 of CM053503.1, read as the reverse complement.
CATATATCTGTGTTCTTGATAATGAATAGGGAGGGGAAGGATCAACCAGATTTACACAGATTGTTTATTACCACAGAGAAGAACTAACAAAAAAGAATTCAAGAAGGAAATATTTTTAAAATAACTATTTAGAGAAAGAAGACATTTTCTTTACAATGACCTCTCTAATCATAATACAGTTCTGTGAAATGGGTTGGAAAGAAAATAGAAATAAGATTGTATTGCATAGAGCCTTTCTTCTCCTCTCATAATATATTTTACAAAGAGAGAGAAAAACCAATGAAACCAGCAGAAGACTAATAGCGAAAGCATGGTACATGTGAATTCATCAAATCTGCATACCAATTACACATTGGCACAGATTTCTTGACATTTTTTGTTTTGGTTTTTATCAGCATTGCCAGTTGTCAAAAACTATCATGTTTCAACATGGGTGATTTATTCCTAATCAAGTAGGGCTGATTACTCTAACTTGGAGGCCCTAATCATTGACAAGAGGTAGAAGAGACTTCATCTAGGATACAATACTAAGGACAAGGAAACCCAAACACTTCTTATAATCACCTGGCTACTTTAAACATCATTTAAAGAATTTTTTTAATGATGCCTCCATAACTGTTCTAAGCAGCCATAAGCATCAAACTTATTGTGTGAAATGAGATATTCAGAAAGGCTCTGACCTTTGCCTTCTTGGTTACTAATACCTTTCAGTAGCAGTGGTAGAAGTACATTCTGGATAAACAAAGTGGTCATCATCAGCTGGCAAAGAGAGATCTACAATAATTAATAGAATCTAAAAAAGGGAAAACTTACCAAGTCTCCTAATTTCTAGGCAATTATTTTTCTACCACTCTATACTCTGGGAAAATGTACAAACAAGGCACGGCTATAATTTACCAAAATGAGTAGGTTTGCCCAGGTTATTTATATTGGCCTCTAAACTGTACTTGTCCAATCTTGTGTTTCCAATGATCAGAAGGAAGACACAAGAGGAACAAAGTCATGAGTAACTCTAAGCAATGGTTTAGGTTGTTAAAAGCTTCCATATCTATACTCTCAATGTTTATGATCTTCAATAAGCCCAGCAAAGATTCTGATTGACAACCAGTTATTCCTTTGGTTGAGTTTTCCTTTCAATTGTACTATTCTGTCATCATGTAAGTCAGCAGTCCCCAACCTATTTGGCCTATGGAACCAGTGCTCTTATGAGAATCTAATGCCTGATAATCTGAGGCGAAGCAGAGGCAGTGATGTTAGTGTTGGGGGGTGGCTGCAAATACTGACGAAGCTTCGCTCGCCTTGTTCCTAACAGGCCACAGACCTATACCAGCTTGCGGCTCTGAGATTGCGGACCCTGGTGTAAGTGATGGAGAGAATTACTGTAATGAATAAACAGCTAATTATGTCACACTGGACAAGTTATTTGATCTTTCTAATTACTTGTAAACAAAAGACCACTAATATTCCTTTCAATTTTAAAATCCTCACGATAGGAAAAATGAGAACATCTGAAAATTAATAAACTTTGTCAGAGTACTACTACATTTTATGTTAAAAACTGTTCAAATTGAACTACATAGAAAGTGTAGGTATAACCTTGAGGAAAATAAATTCAGAGTCCACTGCTCCCAATTAATTTTATTAATTGCTGAGAGGGGAAATAAATTACTTAACAGACCTGCTCATAGGACAAATAATGGATCTAGGGACCTCTTACATTAAAATAACTGAATAATATGAAGCAAAAACTGGTGAGAGTAAAGGTCATTCACTACCAGTCGAAATCTGCTTGGTAGACAATTATGGAAATACTTCTTTTTATATCTGACAGACATATATAAGATATATATAAGAACTTGACAGACCTTCCTGTTCTATAATTCCTCAAAAAACAAAGAAGATCCATTGATCCACAACAGCAGTCCTTCTGAGGCAGCAGCAATGGTCAGACTGTATTTAGAACCTCAATTCACATCATCTATATGAATGGCATCCCTTCAAGTTGTACAATAACAATGTCTTAATAGACATAATAGTTCACCACATTTTAGTGATGAAAGAACTCAGTATTTTTAAACAATTAAAGCAGACACACTAGGCTTAGTTTTAGAAAAAAAAAAGCAACCACTATTTTTTCTATTATTTATTAATAATAACAAAGTCATTAAAAATCAAATATATAACAATAGGAGGCTAACTAAATTAAATATAATCTATCCACATACTTGAGGATTAATCAAAGATTTGGAAAATTGTTTATTACATGCAATGACATGAAAATGAAAAGTTATCAAAATGTACGATGGTATCCCAATTTAAAACAAGGAAAATTTTATTTTTACATTTAATTTTCCTCATTATTGCTTTTCCATATTTTTCAAACATTGAGAATGAACATAATAATTTCAATAATAATGACAAAATCAGTCATTTTCTAAACATTAAGAAATCTTAGGATTTATGGTAAGGAATATAATTAGGATTATGGTAAGAGGGATTCTCTTATCACACAGACCTATCAATATGGGAAGTCTCTAAGGGTTTCTGTGGAGCATGTAAACAACTCTATTTAACCCATACCTTTCATAGGTTCACACTGTGTGACCAAACAAATCAAACTATCAGAGACTTAGGGATTTTCTACAGTGCCAATGAAAGACTAGGAGACAACAAATGAAATCAAGGAAACCAAGACTTTCAAAATCTACTTGAAACATAAAGTTTGAACAGAATAGAAATGAGATGTTTCACACATTTTAAGTCTAATTCAAGTTCATCTAAATCTTTTCTTTAGCCAGGCCTACTTTTATGCCCAAAGCTACCTTGGACTAATATTCAACCCTAGTATTACAAGGCTAAAATTCTGAGGAGGTGGACCTTGAAACAGATTTTACTGTGCAAAAAGTTTATTAGAGGGTGCTCTTGGGATCAATACTGGTGGAATGGAAGACGGGGGAGGGAAGCAGGACTATGCAGAGAGAAATTCTGTTGCCACTAAGTCCCAAAGAATTCAGACAACCCCATGAGGAGCTTTGAATCTGGGATGATCTTTCAGAGTTGTCTCAAATCAGGGAAACAGATTCAAGCCCTTATATCTTACATGGATCAGTCACTGGATACCAATGGGAAGGGGAATGCCATTATGCAAAGCAGGTCTCTTCAGTCAAGGCAAACTTCATCAAAGCTAGCACTTCCAGCATCTGGGGGAATACGTCCTTCAACCCTTGAGGGGGATCTGGGTACTTATCACAGCATCCATTATGCCAGCAGCTATATCTTTTCTAGTAACATGAAATCATAATTTACCCTTAAATTATATTGTATCTGAACTATATACATAATTTTATGGTTTTGTAACACCTAGAGACCCTTGAATCCCAATGTGGTTCTTTCACTGTTAGAGGGCATTTTTAATCAGGAGTTCATGGATGGCCTTTAAGGTGTTATGTATGACATCCAGTCCACTGAAATAAGTTATGCGCACTTTTTCACAGAAAGAGCCCACAGCTTTCATCAGATTGTCAAAAGGGTAGGAGAAGTTAAAAATCATTAATCAGGGGCATTCTTTTCAAACACCCAAAATGTTGTTTAAAAAGAAGATCTACTTCACTTAAAATTCCTTGCTTAGCTGCTTTATAAAAATACTGTGTTCCCAAATTTGCTGTGTATAAAATAAGAGTTTGGCATGGGTGGAATGCAGAAAGAAAAGGACAAAACAGTTCCTTATCAATATGCTGTGGAAGCTCAAGAATCTTATATAATTTGATAAAATTTCCTCAGTAAATTTGGATGGTTTTTCTGATCTGAAAAACTCTAGGAAAAAAATAAGTGTTAGAAGAAAAAAGTAAGGCGGTCTGGCAATTACAGGAAGATAAAACAGATAATGGACAAAATACATGTCTGATGCTCAAGCCATTTTCTGGTTAGGGTGAGCATATTGGTGTGGCAGAGAGAAGGAAAAGCACAAAACACTACATCAAAGTTTGATTTAACAACTTCTTCAATTGGTTAATTATTTCAGCTTCTCAACTAGAGTTGACAAGTACCTGGGCATCTATCCAAACAGCCATTCCCACAGGTGAGAATGCAATGCAAGTTAATTCATGTCAAATTATAAGCAGTTTTAAGCAGAAGAAAATATTGACCTTGCTTCAGAACTTTGATCAAGCTTTTTTTTTCCCCAAATCCTTGTCCCTTTCTAGATACTCATCTAGATATTTCTCACTCTGACATATTCCTGCTACAAGGTCTCCTGAAATACCACTAAGAACAACCTTTGTCACAATACGCATCTGACCCTTCCATATTGACTTGTTATTTACTATTTTTCAAGTTTAAAATGTGTGTTCAGTCAAAACAGAAATCAAGGCACTCTGAACGAGAGCTTACAAAACTCTGAGAATATTAATATGGCATATTATCAAATTATTCCAAAAAATTCAAGAGGAGAGAAGGCTCCCTAATTCTTTTTACAAGTCCACCATTACCCTGATTCCAAAACCAAAGACAGTACAAAATAAAAAACTATAGGCCAATATCTCTTATGACCATTGATGCAAAAATCTTCAACAAAATATTAGCAAACAAAATTCAGCAATACATTAAAAATATCATACACCACGACCAAATTGGATTTATTCCTTGGATTCAAGGCTGGTACGTTATCCACAAACCAATTAATGTGATATACCACAATAACAAAATCAAAAGATAAAAGGCATATGATTATATCAATAAATGCAGAAAAAAGTGTTTGACAAAATCCAGCATCTGTTAATGATAAACTCTTAGCAAAGTGGGAATAGAGGGAACATACCTCAACATAATAAAAGTCATATATGACGAACCTACTGCTAACATCATACTCAATGAGGAAAGGCTAAAAGCGTTTTCCTTAAGATCAGGAACAAGACAATGATGCCCACTTTCACCACTTCTGTTCAACATTGTGCTGAAAGTCCTAGCTACTACAATCAGGCAAGAAAAAGAAATAAAAGGCATCTAAATGAAAGGAAGAAGTAAAACTGTCATTATTTGCAGATGACAAGATACCATATATAAAGAGCCCTAAAGATTCCACCAAAAACTTAGTAGAACTGATAAATGAATTCAGTGAAGTAGCAAGATACGAAATTAATATTGAGAAGTTGGTTCCATTTTTATACCAATGATGAACTATCAGAAAGAGAAATTAAGTTAACAATCCCATTTACAATTGTATCAAAAACAATAAAATACCTAGGAATCAAATTAACCAAGGAAGTAAAAGACATGTTCTTAGAAAATTTTAAGTCAGTGAAAAAAAAAGAAATTGAAGAAGATACAAATAAATGGAAGCACATATCATGCTCATTGGTAGGAAAAATCAACATCATTAAAATGGCCATACTACCCAAAGCAATCTATAAATTCAATGCAACCCTTATCAAAATATCAATGGCATTTTTCAGAGAACCAGAACAAATAATCCAAAAATTATATGGAACCATGAAAGATCCCGAATAGCCACTGCAATCTTGAGAAAGAAGAACAAAGTTGAAGGTATCACATTTGTGATATCAAACTATACTACAAGGCTATAGTAATCAAAACAACATGGTATTGGCATAAAAACAGATACACAGATCAATGGAACAGAATAGAGAGCCTAGAAATAAATCTACACCTATATGGTCATTTAATCTACGACAAAGGAGGCAAGAATATACAATGCAGTAAAGACTGTCTCTTCAACAAATGGTGCTGGAAAATCTAGACAGATACATGCAAAAAAATAAAACTGGACAACCTTCTATACCATATACAAGAATTAACTCAAGATGTATTAGACTTAAATGTAAGACTCAACCTTAAAACTTCTAGAAAACATAGGCAGTAAATGCTCTGATATTGCTCTTAGTAATATTTTTTCTGATATCTCCTTGAACAAAGGAAACAAAAGAAAAAATAAATAAGACTACATCAAACTAAAAAGTTTTTGCACAACAAAGGAAACCATCAATAAAATGAAAAGACAGCCAAATGAATGGGAGGAGATATTTGCCTATGATACATCTGACAAGGGGTTAATATTCAAAATTTATAAAGAACTCATACAACTCAACAACAAAAAAAAACAAACAATCCAATTAAAAATGGGCAGAAGACCTAAACAGGTATTTCTCCAAAGAAGAAATACAAATGGCCAATAAACATATGAAAAGATGCTTAAGGTCACTAATCATCAGAGAAATGCAAATAAAAACCATGATGAGATATCACCTTATACCTATCAAAATGCCTATCATAAATAAATAAAAAAAACAAGTCTTAATGAGGATAAGGAGAAAAGGGAACCACTGTACACTGCTGGTGGGATTGCAAATTGGTACAGCCACTATAGAAAACAGTATGGAGGTTTCTCAAAAAATTCAAAATTGAACTACCTTTCGACCCAGCAATTCCACTTCTGGGTATTGGTCCAAAGAAAAACAAAACACAGTTTGTAAAGATCTATGCACACCTATGTTCATGTAGCACTATTCACAATAGCCAAGATATGGAAGCAACCAAAGTACCCATCAATAGATGATCAGATAAAGAAGTTATGGTACATATATACAATGGAATATTACTCAGCCATAAAATTAATAAAATCTTACCATTTGCAATGACATGGATGGACCTCAAGGGTATGGTACTGAGTGAAATAAGTCAGACAGAGAAAGATAAATACCATATGATTTCACTTATATGTGGAATCTAAGAAACAAAAGAAATGAACAAACTAAATGAAAAGAGACTCACAGATACAGAGAACAACTGGTGATTGCCAGAGGGAAGGGGGGTGGAGAGCTGCGTGAAAAAGATGAAAGGATGAAGAAGTACAAATTAGTAGTTACAAAACAGTCACGGGGATATAGAGTACAGCATAGAGAATATACTCAACATTATTGTAATGGCTGAGTGCAGTGCCATATGGATGCTAGAGTAATCGAAGGGATCACTTCATAAATTATATAAATGTCTAGCCATTGTACTGTATGTCTGAAATGAGCAGAAAAAAAATACACACACACACACACACACACACACACATCCAATGCAAGGCTGGTTCAACATACAAAAATCAATCATTATAATGCAGTATATTAATAAAGAACAAAACCACATGCTCATCTCAATAGATGCAGAAAAAGCATTAGACAAAATCTAGCATCTTTCATTATAAAAACTCTCAATAAACTAAGAATAGAAGAAAACATCCTCAATCTGATAAAGGGTATCTAAGAAAAACCCACAGTTAACAGCATACTTACTAGTGAAAAATGAAAGCCTTTTGTTTAAGAAAAAGAATAAGATAAAGATGTCTGCTCTCATCACTTCTATGCATCACTGTATTGGACAATTAGGGAAGGGCTATTAGGGAAGAAAAAGAATATAAAGGCAGCCATACTGCAAATGGCATAACTTTATACATACTAAGAAAATACTAAAGATTCTGCTAAAACACTATTAGAAGCTAACAAACAAGTTTAATAAAGTTGTAAAATACTAGATCAACATTCAAAAATCAGTTGTATACTAGATATGAAAATATGATAATGAAATGAAAACAATTCGATTTACAATAGCATCAAAAATAATAAAATATTAAAGAATTTAAAGAAGTGCAAGACTTGTAAACTGAAAACTACAAGAAAAATTGATGAAAAAAATTAAAAACAACACAAATAAGTTAAAAGACATCTTGTGTTCAATTGAAAGGCTTGATATTAAGATGGCAATATTCCTCAAACTGATGAAGAGATCCAGTGAAATCACTATCAGGTCCAAATGTCTTTTTTATATAAATGAACACACTAACCCCAAAATTCATATGGAATTACAAGGGACCCCCCAAAACCAAAACAACCTTGAAAAGGGACAAAGGTAGAGGATTCACAATTCGCAATATCAAAATCTACTTCAAAGCTACAGTAATCAAGACAGTGTGGTATATGGCACATAGACATATAAATTGATGAAACAAGAATTCATAACTGAACACATGTGTCTATGGCCAATTGATTTTCAGCAAACGTTCCAAGACAAATCAATAGGGAAAAAAGAGTCTTTTCAACAAATAGCTATGGGATGACTGAATAACCACATGCAAAATAATAAAGTGAGACCCTAACATTATAATATCTACAAAAATTAACTTAGAATGGATCAAAGATCTAAATGTAAAAACTAAAACTATAAAACTCGTAGAAGTAAATGTAGGAGGAAATCTTCAGGATCTTCAACTAGAGGCAATCTTTTCTTAGATATGACACCCAAAGCATAAGTGAAATAAAAACATGGATAAATTGAACTCATCGAAATTTAAAACTTATACGTATCAAAGGATGTTATCAAGAAAGTGAAGGGATAACCCACAGAATGGGAGAAGTATCTGCAAATTACATATCTGATATGGTGGAGCCTCAGAATATATAAAGACTTTCTAGAACTCAACAATAAAAAGACAACTGGATTTAAAAATGGGCAAAAGATTTGAAAAGACATTTCTCCAAAGAAGATAAACAAATGGCTAACAAGTACACTATGGAAATGCAAATCAAAACAACAATAAGATACCAATGCATATCCATTAGAATGGAATGTAAAATTGTGTGGCCACTTTAGAATCAGTGTAGCAGTTCCTCATAAAGTTAAATATGAAGTTAATATCAATTCCATTGCTAGATGTATATACCCAAAAGAAATGAAAATATATATTCATACAAAACCTTGTGCATTAATGTTTATAGAATCATTATTCATAATACCCAAAAAGTAGAAACAATTCAAATGTCCATAAACTGATAAATGGATAAATAAAACGTGGTATATTCATTATAATAAAATATTATTCAGCCATAAAAAGAAATGAAACACTGATACTTGCTACATGATGATGAACCTTGAAAATAAAGAAGCCAGACACAAAAAGCACATATTATATAATTACATGTATAAGAAATGTCCAGAATAGGCAAATCCATAGAGGGAAAAAGTAAATTAGTAGTTGCTAGAAGAGGTATGGGTTTATTTTTGGGATCATGAGAATGTTCTGGAATTGAATAGTGGTGATGGTTGCACAAACTTGAACGTATACAAAAAAAAAAATAACTGAATTATACACACTTTAAAATGGTAAATTTTACGGTATGTGAATTACATCTCGATTAGGAAAAAAGAATCATCCATCCTATTAACCCCTTAGTACTAGCTTAAAGGTCAAATTCTACTGTGTAAAGGAAGTGTGAAACTAAGCCTGAGATTTATCCTGATTTATTCCCTAAATAACGAAGAAAAAAAAATTTAGATAAGTTTGTCTGTTTCTAATGGACTTAAAAGTTCTGCATTCAATGTGTCATCTGTGCACATATTTAGTCTGATTATCTTCTAGATCAGCAGTCCCCAACCTTTTTGGTACCAGGGAACAGTGCTCCTATGAGAATCTAATGCCTGATGATCTGAGGTGGAGCTGAGGCAGTAACACTAGCACTGGGGAGTGGTTACAAATACAGATGAAACTTCACTTGCTCACCAGCCGCACACCTCCTGCTATGCGGCCCAGTTCCTAACAGGCCACCGACAGTAACACTCACCAGACCGAGGGTTGGGTAGATAGCAGTGTCTTTCACCTTAGACCAATAATATGCAAAAGTTTTCATCTAGACAGTTGTGCTTTTCACCTAAGGTGACTCTCCAAAATAAATGTGTAACATTAATTCACCTTCTGCTGTCAGACCCCCCTTTCCATACACCTTATTCCTCTGTACCCTTTTCTTATGAATTATTTTCACTCTGTGATAGTTCCTAAATTATGTAAAATAATTTTAAACTGGTTGGAGGTGACTTTTGTTGGAAGCAATGGATGATAGAAGCCTTATGAATAACAGATAAAACACTGAGTTGAACATGGAAATAGAAAAATTCCCCTTTGCTCTGACTAATAAGGCTGCAATATCATAACAGAAAGGAGAATAAGAACTTTATCATCATACCACACAAAAAAAGTCTCACTCATATTCTCAATCCTTTATCCAATGTTTTATTCAACTGGCCTCAAAAGGGCCATAATATCTCTCATCTTACACACTTTTCTGCAGTGTGGCTTTGCCACACTTTCATTAAGAAGTGTGCCTATTTCTTGACTCCTCTGAATCTAGGTAGGTCCTGGACTACTATAACCAATAGAATACAGCAAAAGGAATCCTCTGCCACTTCTAAGCCAATTCCTAGCATAACCCTTAACTGGCCAGGTAGCTTCAACTTCTCACATCTATGAGAGTCAGGTGCCACATAAGAAGTGTGACTACTTTTATCATACTGTAAGATACCTGGGCACATGCAGAAGCCCTAAGGCAAAAGCCACCATGTAGCCATATAGACAGAGGCCAAGGAATACCTAGAATATGTGCAAGTGAGGAAGCCAACTTGGTGGTGAATTATCCAATAGCAGACACCCCCAGCTGTCACCAAATGAATCAAAGACAAACTACCCTTCCTGAAATCCTGGCTCACAAGCGAGCAAAATGAAATGGTTGTCTAAGCCAATAAGGCTTTAGGAATAATTTATGCAACAATATGTTTTTCTCTACCTATCTGTCATAAAACAATGTTGTTGCTCTTGTTACTTGATTCACCTATATCCAAAGTTTACTGTTTCTAGATTATCAGAATGTATGGGTGTTATGCTTTATTTTTATGTATGTACGTATGTATGTATGTATGTATGTATGTATGTATGTATGTATGTATGTATTTTGGAGAGTAGAGCTCTGGAAGTGGAAGGGATGGTGAGCAGAAACATATTATTAAAAGATATAGCAAGGCAAACTAAGATCTTCCTTTTTGGTGAGATAATTCTTCAGTCATAAAATGTCCCTAGTATAAGATCAACTTCATTTAAAAAGAGTTATCTATTGAAAAATTGGAAGTTAAATTAAGACTTTGCAAGTTCAGCTATCTACCTCCTTATGGTTTTCTTGAAAAAGAGACTAAAAAGGTTATATGAAGCAAAGTAAATCCATACGAAGTGTATTCCCCAGTAGAAATAGCATCATCAGTCAGACTTCATTTACTATGTATTGTTTTTTTAAATAAAAATTTAGCTATGTATATTCTCCATAAATGATAAAATTTTAAATAAACAGAGTTATATTAAAAATTATAAGTAAAAGAAAGAAAAGGGAAAATTCCAATGCCTAAGTATAAGTTTCCAACTTAAAATCTGATTTAGGTCTAACTTGGTCTTCTCTTACTTATCTCCATTAACAGCTGGGTTGTGACTTAAAAAACAATAACATTTAGAAAACATTACAATTAATCCTTATTAAAGATAAAACATCACTATTTTAAAAATAAAATATTAATTTTCTCTGAATAAATTAGTAAATATTGTTTTTAATGATAAAACATATTCTTTCCATTTTATGACATGGCAAAAGCAAAGAAACTGACACTGCCTTAGTCAAGACTCCACAAAAAAATAAATAGAATATATAAAGAACCTACTCTTTCTGACTTGCTACTGAAAATGAAATAACAGAGTAGACTTAAAAAACCAATCTAGTCTTACACACACACACATACACACACACACACACACACTCTCTCTCTCTCTCTCTCTCTCTCTCTCTCTCTCTCTCTCTCTCTCTCTCTAATTCTACATATCAATCAGCTTTCTGCTACTGTTAAATCTAAACTCTAAATACCAAAACCTAGGAAACCAGAGAAGCAAGCAAGGTGAAATAAACATAAGTTACAGAAGCATAGAAGGGAATGATGATAACATCTGCATCACCAAATTAAACTCCAAGTTACATTATCATTTATAGTCAATCAAGCAAGAAGCTGCACAATTTTAACACAGATTTTGAATGCAGCTCAGATTCAAATGCTCAATTACATTTTCCAGGTCAGTGATTTACTATAAAGATAAGAAATTTACTGTAACACAAAACTACTTTAAACTATAGGAGAGAAACCTGGGAAGGAGGAGCCCAATGCTAATCCCATTGTACAGCATGCTTGGCCATCTGCTAGTGTCCCATTTCCTTCTCTGAGCACAGGGTTAACCCAGTGCATACAAATATACACACTGCCTAGAAAGCTGGGAGACTGCGGGTGGGAAGTGGTACCCAGATGCAGCCAAAAATAGTCCAGAGTATGTGATTCACGATCCAGCCATTATCACAGCTGCTACTGTTCTCAGAAAAGTAATTTTAAAAAAGATGCATATCTAATATGCCAAAAGTAATGCCAAAGCAATATACTGTTTCCTGATAGTCCCCCTTAAACATTAAAATATTTAAATATTACTTAAATATGCAATCATAAGTAATATTTGTGGGGAAAAAATAGAAAATGCAGATGCCAAAGAACAAGAAAAGGATGAAAGCAGAGTTACCATACCCTCTTCTCTATGTCTGAATCAAGAAGCAGAGTAGGTTAAGTACTGTGCAGAATTAAGACCTCTCTCCAGGGGTACCTAAATTTCTACCTGAAAGGTTATATTTTCAATATTCTATTGAAGATAAATTTCTAAAGTTTTTGACGGAAAAGTCTTTAGAACCAGAGGAAAGAAAAGTTGAATTCTATTTATAAGTTTCTTAAATTAATAGGACAATAAAGGTGAGTACACTCACCGAAAACTTTCTCATTATATAAGAACAGGGAAAAATTTCCCCAGAGACCAGATAATATGGGAATTCACAATAAGAAACAAAAGTTATTCACAGGCAGAGCTCTACTGGAAGTTTTTAAGAATTCACATTACAAAATGTTTGAAAAACAGAAGTAAAATTCCAAAGCATGACACTCTGGAAAGGAATATTATTCCACATCATTCACACTGTTCTCTTGGCTTGGGATGTCTCATCACTTCCCCATCTGTCTAGCAAATTTTCATTCATTTTTAGGACTCAGCCCCTAAGGTAGTTTTTACACAAGGTCAAATCTAAAACTTCTGTTTTTGTGCCCTACTGTATAGCATTTGTATAACTTCTGGAACTCCCTAAACTCTTGAGACTCTGAGAGCAGAAACCACATATTATTTGTCTTTGTAATTAGCACAGTGCCTAGTATACAGCGGGAGGTGCTATGCTGAATGCATGAATGAAGACAGCTCAGGAAGATTTGTTAGACCAGAGAGCCCACAAAAACATAATTTTTACTGTGCATCTATAAAAGTACTCAGTAAGGGGAAAAAAGAAAAAGCAAAGAATATGCCAGTGCACAAATACAAACAGTGCTTAGAAAGCTAGAAAAATGTCTAAGTGGTGGTCCCGAAAAAGCCAAAAATAGTTGAGTATATCATGTGCCTCATAATCCAATCATCACTATACTATAAGAATTATATGGAGTGATCACTCCAACTGACTCAAATTTTTAAGACATTTATAAGGTCCTAGGTGAGGAACAGAGAGGAACATGGATTTATAAAAAGGCTAGACTCACAAACAAACTGAGCTTACAAAAAAAAAAATCTACAGACAACAAAAACAGCTTTTAGAATTATTTTGATAAATCTATCCATTTGATAGAGACTTCTTATACCACAAAAGTCTTTTCTGGGCCTATTCAACATTTTATCATTTATATGAAAGTATAAGGAATATGTACATAAAGATAGAAGGCATAAAACCAAAGGAAATAAATAAACTGTATAATCAAATCAAGATTCTAAAAAATCTTCAAAGATTATAGCAATTGGCTGAACTTAACAAAGTAAAATTAAATAAGAATAAACAATATTAATGACTTATATCCACAGTATGTAACACTTTACAGGTTCCAAGGTGCTTTCAGACACATTATAAAAAATCCCCTGAGGTAACTATTATACCCTGTCTATAGATGAAGAAATGAAGGTTAGTGAGTTTCAGTGACGTGCCCAAAACAATATTTCAGCTAGGGCCAGAACAAAACATTAATAACATTCTAATCATCTCTTTTGCAATTAGGTCCAAAATTCCAACTGGACAAGTATGGAGAAAAAATGAGTTTAGACGAATAACTGCCATCAGAAACATTAACCAAAGCCAATAAGAACAATGGAAGAAACAAGGATTTAACCTAGGAAAATAAGATTTGGGGCTGTCAAATAGCAAGCTTCCAAAATCCAAAATGCTATCCTGCCAAAGAAGGATTACACTTGTTCAGTATGACCCAAAGTTAATCCCAATAGGCAAATACTATGGGTGGCCAAATTCCAGTTCAAGAAAAGAGAGTGAAAACTGTCCAAGTCATTTATTCATCAAAATTGGACATATTAGACCATAACCTGAATAAATCAATTTGCCAGAGACTTTATAGGAAAACTTTAATCAAACAGCTGAATTTTAACAAATGAGACTCTATGCCTGTATTATACATTGTTTTAAAATGTACAAATGAACTTCTAGGGAAAGGTGGTACTAATTTCAGAATTATAAAATTTAGGAATAAATTTAAAATAAAATAAAAGAAATATTATTTCTCAATGAAGATAGCTATATGGAGAGAGGTTTTTCTAAGCATTTTGATATTCAAATACAAGGAAATAATAAACACCCATGTACCAACCATGTAAACGTAATAAAAAGATTAATCTGCCTCCAGTTATTTTTAATTATATTACATAATATTTAATATATACATAAATCTATATATGAATAATAAATTAAAGACATAAACTCATTACCCATTTTAAGAATGAGAACATTACCTAAACTACTTCAAAGATATGTGTATGTATACACACACACACACACACACACACACACACACACACACTCCTCCTTAATCCCACCTCTCTGACTTGCCTACCTCCAGAAAAAAATGACTTTACTGAATTTTTATCCTAAATATTTCCTTGTCTTAAAACAAAAAGGATAATATGTTCTATAGTGTGATTATACCACAATTTACTTAACTCATTCTTCTGTCAGTGAACATCTGCAGTATATCCTCACTTTTGTTTTGGAGTTTTTAATCCAAGCAAGGTTACTATAGACATTGTTATACATGTCCTAGAGTTCATCTAAGTGTGTGTGTGTGTGTGTGTGTGTGTGTGTGTGTGTGTGTGTGTATGCACCTTAAAAACTATAAAAAATATAAATATATATATAAAAATATATATATATACAAAAATATAAATATATATATATACCTTAAAAATGCTTAGTTTTAATTTAGTAAGATAAATGCTTTCCAAAGCAGTTGTACCATTTTAAAATCCCAATAGCACTGTGTGAGAAATCCAGCTGCCCTATTTACCAACACTTGATATTGTCAGACTTCTTACTTTTTGTCAACATAGCATAAAATGGCAGGTATAAAATGGTTTCTTAATCTGGTCTTATTTTATACCCCTCTGATAACAGTGAGGGCAAATTACTTCCCATATTTATATGCCATGTGTATTTCCTCTTATTATATATATTTTACTAATACATACATAGCTTGTAAAAGTATAAAAACATATCTTGATCTGAGTTATAAAGCATATATATAAACAGCAAAATCAAGTGTTTATCTCTAGAGAGAATAAAGGGGAATACTATCAAAAAAAGATATGCCAAGGAACTTCAACTGTAATTAAAATCTTACTTCTTAAGTTGAGTAATTAAAATTACTTATTATATTATTCTTTATACGTTTTTGTATCTCTGAAATAATTATATTATAAAATATAAAAAGGTAGTATAAACATGTAGTCAACAAACAAGAACTTGGGAAATATAGCACTCATGATCTTTCCTGAAAAAGTATTCAAAGGAATTCTTGGACAAGCAGATGCACTAGGTTAGCCAAAAAGGGACTTCTGACTATGTGTTCCTGTTGGTAAACTCATGGGTGACCCATGTTTTGGATCACTTATCCAAGCTCACACATTCTTCAAGTCTTAATAACTCAAATGTTTATCTCTTCAGGATCAAAAACAATCAGTGTAAAAGGATCAAAGTATCTCACTATGTGTCAAGATTAACCTGAGAAAACTGTGTGAGCTGTTGACTGAACTGCTTCTCTGAATCAGCTGGTGCTCACTCTAGTTTTAAAAACTCACAGGAGGCAAACTGAAATCCAGAATCTTCTCAGAATAGGATGAAGGAAAATCTGAATATATCACCAAACATAAGAGTCTCAAGCTTTAGAAAGAGCCAAAATGTCAAAAACAAGAAATTGCAGAGCTCGGTCCCGTCTGGCATGATAATCTGATATTATCTAATAAATTCAGCATGTGTCCATCAGAATTCCAGAATACTGATCAATCTCAGGGTTCACGTGATTTAAGAGAAACCTTTAATTACAAATGAGTTACCTCGATGTTCTTTACACAGTCAAGTCCTGGTGTCTTTCCACTGTGTCTGTTTATGTGATGTATGGCTCCTACCACTGTGAAATGGAAAGATGACCTTGGTTTGTGGGAAGACAATTGTGAAAGAAATAGCTATGAATGTAGAAAACAAAGCAACCTAGAATGCCCCCACCAACCCAATCAGTGGAAGGCCTGTTTCTGGAGGCTTCCAATAGATCCTAAATGCTACAGAAACTCAGAGGCTTGTGATCTGAGACCTTCCAGGATCTCAAGATCTCTCTTGCTATGGTCCTTTCCATAATCACACTGACCACAATTCTCTCCAATGCCTTTGTGCTTACCACCACCTTCCTTACCAGGAAGCTCTACACTCCAGTCAATGATAATTGGCTCCCTGGCCATAATCAACCTCTTGATTTTCATCTTGGTCATATCCATCAGCATCATATCCTCTTGCAGAACTTTGGCCAAATCCTATGTGACATCTGGCTGTCTTCTGGCATCATCTGCTACAAGGCCTCCTACCTGCATCTCTGGGTCATCGCTCTAAATAGGTACTGAGCCATTGCTCATGCCCCATATTACAGTAAACATCAGAAATGCAGCCTCCATGGTCACCATTACCAGGCCGTCTTCATCTATATCTACAGTCTGTAACTCTTCTCTCAAATCTTCTACACTATCTACTACATGTGTGGTGTCTTCTACACCCTGTCCATATTGCTCATCATCATCTACATGGCCTTCTGAAGTCACCACAATTTCACCATAGCCCAATTCATCAGAGTTCACTCTATATCCTCAACCCCACACTCCATGAGGGGTACTGCACTCAGCCAGCTCCTCTTGTTTGTTAACCACATGAAAACTAAGTTTGCGAAAAGTATCCTGGAGCAAATGAATATTTGCAGCATAAAAAAGGAAAGCCACATTAAAAATAGTTAGAGCTCTTTTGAGAACCTTAAACTGTCTTTAAACTTATTGTGTTCATTTTATTTAAGTGAATCTAAAAACAAAACTACTTATATTTAATAAGCAAACAATGGTCCAGGAAATACATCAGAAATGTTGATTCTGATCATGTTAGTACAGTAACTTCTACAACAAATAAGAAGACAGAACATAAAGGCTCTACGCACTAAAAATGACAGGCACAGAGGTAATTAAAGAGAAGCAGTAAATCTTAACCAGTTTTATAAGTAGCTATTTTATCTACTTAATAAATGTTTTTAGACAAATCAAAGTCTGCAAAATGACAAATCAGTTAGGCAGTATAGTGTCCTACAAAGAACACAATTAGTGGCTCGCCACTGCCTCCACTCAAAGATAAAGAGGCTAGGCAAAAATAATATATACGATGTTTGTATGATGTTCTATAGTGTCAAAAAGCTTTAACATGAACTCTGGTCAAGATGGTGGAGTAGGTAACCGTTATGCTTGCCTCCCCTACTGACCACATCAAAATTACAAATAAATAATGGAGCAACTATCCTTGAGAACCACCTGAAGACTAGCTGAACAGAACTTCTATAACTAAGATATAAAGAAGAAGCCACGTCAAGACTGGTAGGAGGTGAGAACCAGGTTGGTCCTACATCCACATGTGATGATTAAGAATCAGGAGAGATGAGAAAAATGAAGAATGAAATCTTACCATTCGTGACAACATGAATGGACCTAGAGGGTATTATGTTAAGTAAAATAAGTCAGACACAAAAAGACAAATACCATATGATTTCACTTATACGTTGAATCTAAAGAATAAAATAAATAAACAAAACAGAAACAAATGCACAGATACAAAGAACAAACTCCTGGCTGCCAGATGGGATGGGGGTTGGGGAGCTGAGTGAAAAAGTGAAGGAATTAAAAAATACAAATTGGCAGTTATAAAACAGTCGTGGGGATGTAAAGTATAGCATAGGAAATATAGTCAATAATGCTATAATGACTATGTATAGTGAGTGACAGGTGGGTTCTAGACTTATTGAGGGATCATCTCCTAAGTTATATAAATGTGTAACCACTATGCAGTACACCTGAAACTAATTAATTTTAAAAAGAAAAAAAAGTATTGAAACTAGAGAGGAGTGGTAATTATACATACGTAATTACATTTAGGTGAGTACCGTAAACACCTCTGACTTGGTGTACTTTATAATGATTAATTCTATTATATGTGAATTTCACCTTTAAAAAGTAACATTTTAAAAAAAGTTTTAACACATATTACCATGTAATCCTCCCAACAGGGAAGTTGTTATAATGAGAAAAGTTGCATTTTGGAGAAAGGCCAACCTTGTGTCAAAATCTGAAGCTACCATTTTTTAGCTAAATAAATTTGTACAAATGAATCTCTCTTATCATATATTATGTTTGTTTGTTTTGAGTTTGTTTTTATTTTGGGGGTAAGAATAGGGAAGCATAGGAGTAAGATACCACGATGAAAAGTGTTTCATTAGTAGGTACTGAAATAATTTAATAAGTCAGGACTAATATTTTTTTTTTATTCCTTTAAGAAACTGGAAAAGATAGGTCAGAGTACTTTCATGAAATTAAAGTAAATATATTTGGGGAAAGTTCTGTTTTAGTTACCTCTTCTACAGATTTATACTATATGTGGATAAGATGAATGTGTATGCAGTCACATGTAAAATATATTATGTGTCACAGTCTAAAATTTTAGCCACTGATTTGTGATAGAGCAATCAAGTTCTAAAAGTCACTGCAAAGGGATAGAATGATTAAACAAGATTTTAAAGAGGCTAGCATAAGTGTTGCCATTCTATTTTAACAAACTACGATTATTTCAGGATAATAAGGTTTTAATTCTAACTTCAAACCTCTAGTTATGGTTATTAAAAACTTAAAAAAAATGTTTACCTAGTTAAAAATAAGACATACATTACTTCCAAACAGCTTTTGGGTTCTAACCAATATACTTATTACTCGGCAAAATCCACCAACATTACAAACGCATATCCTTTCACCCAGCAGTTCTACTTCAAGGAATTTACCTAGAAATATACTTCACACATGTACAAGCTAAATACATACGACAATTTTTAACTGCAGCACCATTTTATGTAAAAGCAGAAATGTTAAATAAACTAAAAGTCCCTCAGTAGAAACCCTGTTAACTAAATTGTAGTACATCCATACAATGCTATCAGTAATAATGAGGAAGCCCTTGAAAGGAGTTTAAAATCTATTAACAGAAAAAAAATGGACAGGAACAGGCAATAAGGAATGGCAACATTTGTGTTAAAAGAAACATTTTTGTTTTATATGGATTATACATAAAATGTTTCTGGAAGAATACAAAAATAGGTAAACATAAAAAAAAGAGAATACATATTTGCCTGTATATATGCAGACTGTTTCTGGAAGAATATATAAGAAACAGGTATGGGAAAGTAGGTAGTTGGGGGGAAAGGATGAGAAAGATGTGTGTGTGTGTGTGGGTGTGCGCGCACGCGCGCGCACACACACACACACATACATACGCATAAAAATTTAAAACAATAAATTAGCATATACTAAAATGATATATTCAACTGAAATTTAGAACGATCGAATTTTTCTGTTAAAAACCAAAATATAGGACAGATATATGACATGGTCCTCTTTATATAAAAGAAAAGTTGAACTGAAGTTTTAATAAAGAGTTTTATTCCTTGGCTACTATTAGAGGTTAAAAATAAACTAGGACGATGTCAAATATGTCTAATCTATCATCTCTCTGGAGATGAACAATAACTACCAGTGTTTCCTGTTATATCAAGGGCACCCCTTTAAGTAAGCTAAAATAAAAAACAAAAACAATAAAACAGTATTAGTACTTATTTATTCCAAAGTTTGCCTCTTCCCAATAATGATTTAGGTAAAAAAGAAATGTGCATTATATGTCATACATGTACATTATGTGCTAATTATAGTAGCATGTTTTCTATTAAAAATTATAGTCTTATTAATCATGTAGATGGAGTTGCAACCATATCTAGTGCATGTACAATACTAATTCTATGTTATCATAGTTATCATATAGAAGAATGTCAACATAAATACTTTGGCAATTTACAAGGCACTTTTCAGAAACAGTAGAATAAAAAACACTGCTGACGATAAAACAGCATTTACTTTAAAATTTTTTAAATTGAATATGCAGAGAAGTTTTAATAATCCACCTATTGCAACATTGGTTTCAATTATTAACCACAAAAATATAAACAGAGGAATGAGAAAGAAACTCTGACAACATTTCGGTATAACTCAGCAGTAGGAATGAAGATGAATGACAGAAGTGGGACACTGAACTCAGAATACCTGCACCTTACCTTCTTCTGAAGAACATTAACCTTCCGCTCCTTCACATCCAGCATATCTTTGAGGTCATGTATCTCTCCAGCTTGTGTTCCCTTCTCTTCAGCCATATCCTGAATTTGTTTTGTCTTCTTATTCAACATGGTTTCCTTCTCTTCCAAACGCAATCGAAGAGCATCCACCTAAGAATGTAAGATTTTTACAAATGATTAACGTAATTCCTTTCAAAGAGATGTGTATAGTTGACCAAATGGTATTTGTATAGTAAAAATTCATTAGAATCAAATAAAATACCACTCTAAATATAATTATTACCATTTAGAAATTAACCCTAAAATTTTGTGAGTACTTTTATAATAAAAATAAAATTTACATCAGTGAAATTTATCATCAGATGACAGGATAAATAGATCTGAATCAAGGGGACAAAATGAAGAACATTATAAACAGGTTGAGTTTTGCTTCTTCTATAAAAGTAACAATCTACAACTATGTTTCTCAAACTTTATGTGCATTAGAATCACTTGGAGGGTTTAAACAGAATGCAGGGTTGGGGCTCAACAATTAGTATTTCTAAGTTCTCATGTGATACTATACTGCTTTAGGAAATCTAAAATTATGTATCTGTACAAGGCAAAGCAAAGGTCTACTTTCAGGCCCCAAGCCTAGTCAGCTGAAGTCTGGTATCCAGTTATCCTAATCCCTGAAGTTTAACAGCTTTTGTTAAATATAACTGTAAAATAACTAGAAATCTAATGATAGTACTTATTTTTTAAGTTCATCTACAAAACATTTCATTAAGCATTACTTTACATCAAATTTTGGGGGATTTTTTTTTTTTATTGTTTTGCTTTTCCACTAAGGATTTATAATTCAGCAAATAGTTACACATTTGATTATAGCAAAACAGGAGGTGGATTTCTTTCATCTTAAGACAGTGCTGTTCAACAGGAATATAACATAAGTCATATATGAAAGCCACATATGAAATTTTAAGTTTTCTAGCAGCTACATTAAAAAGTAAAAAAGAAACAGGCAAAATTAATTTTATTAATGTTTTATTTAATCTAATAAATCTACAATGTGGTCATTTCAAACATGTAATCCATATAAAAAGTATTAACGAGCTAGTTTACATTCTGTGTTCTGTACTAAATCTTCAAAGTCCAATGCATATTGTAATTTACATTTTTATCATATCTCAGTGTGGACTAACCATATTTTGAGTGCTCAATAAACACAGGTGGCTGATGGCTACCACACTGGCAGTGCATATCTAAGATATCAAGTATATTTCCTGAACTATCTTTAATCTTGAACTTGTCCTATATTACTTTTCCTGTCTGAGTATGGATTAGCCCACAAATAAAAACAGATAATGACTAACATCTCAGTAAAGATCTAACAGTATATCTAAACTATAAGGTATCTGAGAACCAATACCATGTGCATGGTGGTAATTACCGCTCAGTAAGTATTATGGAAATTTTCCTAGGAGGCTAGTTTCATTTGAGACTGCCTTAGTTAAGTCATCATGTAGTTACAAATTATGTTGGGCTATGCTGGAAAGGAAAAACATGTAAACAAACTAGACTTCATTCTGCTAAACTACATTCTACCAACCACTTAAATGCCACCAAGCCAGAAATTGGGAAAGTAATCATTTTAGGTCCCATTTATAATTCTTCATCACAAGGTCTATCAATAAACACTCTTTCATCACTAATTTTCCTCTATTCTACTTTAATAAGTGATATAAGGTTAACAATATAATATTCTGGAAAGGTCCACCTAAAAACTTGTAAATACTGGCTCTTCCCATAAGTGACCTGAATCAACCTCTGAAAATGGTCCCTATTCAATTGACCCAGACAACCCCACAAAATCATGCAAATCAATAAGTTCAAATCTCCATGTTCACTTTAAAAACACTAGTGAAACTGCCCAGGCCATCGAGGGTATACATAGCTGAAAAGCCACCAAGAACCTGAATGATGCTACTTTACAGAAGCAGTGTGTACCATTCTGTCATTACAATGGCGGAGTTGGCAGGTGTGCCTAGGCCAAACAGTGGGGCAGGATGCAGGGTTGGTGGCCCAAAGAGAGTGCTGCACATTCTTAAAAATGCAGAGAGTGATGCTGAACTTCGGGGTTTAGATGCAGACTTTCTGGTCACTGAGCACACAATGGGAAACAAGGCTCCCGGGATGCAGTGCAGAACGTACAGAGCTCCTGGGCAGATGAACCCTACATGAGCACCCCCTGCCACAATGAGATGCTCCTCACTGAAACGGAGCAGAGTGTTCCTGAGCCAGAAGTGGAGCTTGCACAAAAGGAAAAGATGTCCCAGGAGAAACTGAAGGAAAAAACTTATGGCCCGGGAATAAATTCAGCATCAAATAAATGCTGATAAAAGTTAAAAAAAAAAAAAAAAAGGTACTTTCAAACTGTAGAAATCTCATTTCTGAAACAATTCTTTTCCTTTTTCTATGCCTACTAGAGCTTAAATTTACTCTTTGTCCACAGCATAACCCCTAATCTATCATTCCTATCTTTTTCATGATTATCTCTATTCTGATTTTACTTTTCTCCCACCATGAGCAATCATTTCAAACAAAGCCTCGCGTCATCTCCTTTATTTTTAGTCATATTTATTTTACAAATACTTATGTCTATATTAAACTATTTTCTTCATCCTACCCTCTTACTTCTGAACCTTCCTACATATGGTCAAGTATATGCTTGCCAACCATATATACAGTATATTAAATATCCTCACAATTCTATCCTCAAGCATTGTACTTTCTTCTCTCAAATTCTCCCTGTGGAAAATTTCACTCTCTCATGGCAACCTAGGAAACTGGGACTTAGGATGGCAGGTCGAAGGTTTCATAGCTATAAATAAGTGATAGAGCAGGAATTTAAGATTAAATGGCCTGTCTCCAGATACTATGATCTTAACCATTAATTCTGTATTACATTCTTCCCCTCAGAGCTAGACAAAAAGAGTACATACCGTACGATTTCATATAAGTGAAATTCTAGAAAATACAAACTAATTACAGTAACAGAAAGCAGATAAAGGGCTGCCCGGAAATGAGGGAGAAAGACGGGAGTAATGAAGAATTCAAGGGAAGGGCAAGAGAAAGGGATTACAAAGAGGCAAAAGAAAACGTTTGAGACAATATTTATTATCTTGACTGTGGTATTAGTTTCACAAGTCTATGTGTCAACACTTACCAAATTGTACATCTTAAATATATGCAGTTGATTTTATGTCAATAAATTTTTTAAGAAAAATCAGTTAAGTATGGTGTTGGTATAGGAATAAACCAATAGACCTCTGTAATAGAAATGGGAGTTCAGCTGCAGACCTGCACACATAGGGACCCATACACATATAAAATAGAGGTGACAATGTAATCAGTGATAAAAGGATAGAGTATTCAATAAACTGTTTTTTAGAATACTGATGAAGGGGAAACCCTAAACCATATCATGCACAGAAAGGAATCCTGGGTGAATTAAAGGTTTATATAAGAGAAGCAAATCTTTAAAACTTCTAGAAGGAAATATAAGAAAATACTTTTAAGACACTGAGGCATGGAAAGACTTTTTAAAAAGACACAAAAGAGGTACATCATAAAGAAAAAAGTACTGGTAAATCCAACTATGTTAAAATTAAAACTTTGGCACATTATAATACCATTTTAGTGCTTGTTTTATTATTTTATCTATATTTTTATGTGCCTGCAATAATTCTTAATAAAATAATACTAAGGAAAATGCAGGCATATTTATAGTTATTTTTAAAAATAGATATTTTGTGAACTAGCCAAAATTAAATATGACCCAATATTGAACTCCAAGTTTCAAAATTTATGACCATTTAAGATTGCTCTTAAAAAATTAAATACTTAGGTATAAATCTAACAAAACGTGTATAAGATCTATATGCTGAAAATTATACATAGCTAATGAAAGATATCCAAGAAGATCTAAGTGAGTTCTTTCTTTGAATACTATATGAAATGTTAACTTGACATGTTAAGGTAGCCAGTCTACTTAAAATTTTTCTCAGGGACAAGGAGACAGAAAATATTTAGCAGTGATGAAAAAAAATGTGTTTTACTGACAAATGGCAGAAATAAAATAAGCCAAGCCCCGTGGATCTAAGAGATGTTATGCTAAAAATTTCCAGTTTAGGTACCTGAATTCAGCACTAAAAACTTCAGAGCAAGAATTAAAATCCAATGCAAAACAAAGATGAATTACACTGAATTCTCCAATGGTCCTTTCTAAAGTGCCAGATGTCAAAAGTCTTTAAGTTTCCTTCAATTTTAATTCATCTACCTATTAAAATCAGAAATATTCCATCATGTAAAGAAGAAAAAAAAAGTCCAGAAGTGTCAATAATAGATGGAACACTGATTCAATCAGGAAAAAAATAACTGCCACCACAAAGCAAACACCTTTGTGGAACATGAAATTCAACAACCAGCCTGCTCGAGATGCCAAAAGAACTCACTGACCCTTATCCATTTGGCATTCATTCAGGCTTAGCTCAAGCCAGTCTACAAGGCTACTAATCCTACCTAACAGTACCAGATTTGGTTCCTATTAACTGAATCCATAAGAGGGTTCCAGTCATGGTTAAGTCAAAAGGGTTCTTACTGAAGCCATTGACCCTTTTGCAAAGTTAAAGATGTCAGAGTCTTAGAAAACTATACATGACTGAAATTTTTTAAAAATAAATAAACCATACACTAATCATTTACACCTAATTTCTACATTCTAATTTTTATTTTGTATACTATATATTCCACTTATAATATGTATACTATATATTCCAATAACCACAAGCAAAAACACAAAGCAACTGTCCTAAAAGACATTTTACCCTCTATCTCCAAAATACACTATTAAATTCTTATTATAATGCAAAAGACATTTAAACATGTAGATAAATCTTAACTGCTCAGTTTCCTTATCATTCATTTCTTCTCAGCATTAATTTAAGAAAAATGAAAGGCTTTTTATCTGTGGGTCAGAAATCAGAATACAGCAGGAAAATATCCATCACTTTTAAATGTTTCTCATTCTGATGGTGCCAGCATCTCATAGGAAAATAACTGTGAGACTTCATATTGCTTCTTCTTTACCAAAGTACCTAGATGCCCTAAACTGCACTTTTACATTAAATCCATGCCTCAATTAAATGACCTGGAAAAACGCCAGCACTAACCATTCATGAATACCTGCATGCCATTTTGAGGGAATGTCAGGTATGAGACCCACAGGAATTGGTGACTGAAAAAGGTAAACAATAAAAACTCTTGTTATAAACATACAAAGTTTTGGTGTAAGAGTAGCTGGAAATACAGGCTTTGATATGAAAAATATTTCATACCACAAATATTAGGCACAGAAATTATCTAAGTCCATACTCTAATTACTAAACGATATTTTCTTTACTAAATATTCAAATCCCCTATATACACTTTTTCTTGTCCTGCTTTTCATGCCATGCAGAATTTAAATGTGTTGGTCTGGAGATCTGAGATAAAACAACCACAAAAACCACTTTGCTACTACTAGATTAATTGCTCTGAATTCTAAACCGATCTTTTGGTTTGGAGTGAACTAAATTCATACTATAATTTTCTGTGAGGTCCATATTTTGCAAACCACAAAAAACATATTCAGGAAAGCTGCTCAGAGACTAGCAAGACACACAGTCATCACCCGAACACCAATCCTGGCAGGAAGAATAACACCTTGTTTATTCACATCGACTGAGCTGGAGGAACTGCATCCGCTCAGTTTGCCAAACATCAAGGTCTGTGGTAAATAGGTTATGCCAATTTCAATATAAACAGAAGGTCTCTCTGCAAGATTTTCTCTAATAGACAAAAACAGAAAAGTAGCTACCTTGCTGTTCTGACTTCTCACTTCTGATCATAAAACTATTATCTCAATCTATCTTAACTTCCTTTTGTTTTATATCAATAAATGGACCTATCTAAATGCACACTAGCAGTACTTATTGCATGGAAACAATAGCTTGTTTCCTATAATTCCATTGGTTATGGCTTTACCAATATGATTCACTCTCTTTCTAACTCTGACCACACCTTTTCAGTTTTCACTCTGTTGTTTTCCCCTCTTCACATCTCACTTTATACAACTTCCTCTGGAGAAAACAATTCAATCCTAAGGCTTTAACTACCGCCTCCATAATAGCTTCCAAATCTTTATTCCTAGTCCAACCAGTTCTAAATGCCTGAGATTTTAACAAAATTTTCTATTTAAACCAGATCTTCCACTGAATGTTTAGTTTAGAATGAGATTTTTTTTTAGAAGCTTTTCTTTTAAAGGACCTTCAATAATCACCTAATGTGATCAAACATTAATGTAAGTTAAATCTGAATGGTATGCATTATATTATTTTCTAAATTTTTCCTAAATATTTGGCAATATTTCATAATTTTTTAAAATTAAATAATCTAAACTCCTAAATTTAGAAATGAAGCTGAGCAAATCAGAGATCAAACTAAGTGACTTGCCCAAGATCACTAAGCACAATTTCCTATCACCACATTTCCCATCATTCCCATCTAGAAAGAAGTCTGAATGAAGGGCATTGGGCTATGGCATTGACAATATACACAAGTAAACCTTTTTGAAAGGCTATTTCAACAAACTGCACTGAGCTCTGTTTGAAGCCTCATACCTGATAAAAAAATTGAAGAGCTCAGAAAAATATCAAAAAGGTCATTCTACAGTAGTTTATTTGTACTTCATTTACAAAACAAAAAAGAAAAAAAAGAAAAAGAAAAAAAACCTGCAAATTTATAATCTAAAAAAACAATGTTAACATCATCTCCATCCGCTTTCCTTTGAAATTTCACAGCAAACAAAGAAGACACGAATGTCTATATAAAGTGTAAGCTGTAATAAGCTATATTCAGCTATGCAGCCGACAAAGCAGTAAGCCAACCTAGTTCTATCCTGACCCCTTCTAATACAACATATCGGGAATACTTCCTCATTCTGGTATCAGAACTAAAATCAACTAAGCCTTAAAGCCCTATGTGAAAAGAGCACT
The DNA here is from genome assembly GCA_028627145.1 of Eidolon dupreanum. Classification (NCBI taxonomy): domain Eukaryota; kingdom Metazoa; phylum Chordata; class Mammalia; order Chiroptera; family Pteropodidae; genus Eidolon; species Eidolon dupreanum. The sequence continues at coordinate 77,409,514 of CM053503.1, read as the reverse complement.
GAGAGGATCCTCAAAGTAACCTGATTCAATCTCACCTAAAGCCTGAATTTCTTTCAGTGATCCCCAACCTTTTTGGCACAAGGTACAAGTGCTTCTATGAGAATCTAATGCCTGATGATCTGAGGTGGAGCTGAGGCGGTGATGCTAGTGCTGGGGAGCAGCTGCAAATACTGATGAAGCTTCACTTGCTCTCCCACCACTTTACCTCCTGCTGGGCAGCCTAGTTCCTAACAGGCCACAGACTGGTACCAGTGCATGCCCAGGAGTTGGGGACCCTTACTTTATACAATATCCCTTTTCAGCAGGCTTCTCTAGTATTTAAACACCTACAGTAAAAACCAGGTACATGTTTCCTCTCCAGAGGATGCTCATACTTTGCTTTTAACAGAGATAATAAAAAAACAAAAACAAAAAAGAAAGCTATTTCTTATCTTGAAGTAAAAAACATGTTTTTTCTGTAGTTTTATCCATGGGCTCAAGTTTAACCCTTTAGGCCAGACTCTCTTCCACTTAACAGTCATTCACGTACATACAGAGTATCATGTACACCCAAGAGCATTTCCAAAATAACCTTCAAGTGTCCCTTAATATCAGACTCTTTGTGTCTAAACATGCTTAAATATGCTAATGCTTCTTAAATCACTGTACCCAGAACTCAATATTTTAGGTGTGGTCTAATCACTTTATCCTTATTTCTAGACACTTCATTCAAAAACAACCTAAGATTGCATAGTTTTAAGGGGTTTTTTTTGGAGAGGCGGCAGCCACTATACAGATATTGAAGGATTACTTAAGTAGACTGTTTTGCTGTTTTTGTTGTTTTTACGGTCTTGTTTTGTTTGAGGTTTTTGCTAGCTTTTTGTTGGAGAAAGAGAGGGGTAGAAAAAAGGTTTTTACAGTCATCCTACTAAATTTTATTCTTGATTTAGCCCATTACTTTGCTCTTTAGGAATGCTGAATTTCTTATCTAACATGCATGTTACCTACCTCTCCCCCAATTTTTTCCCATCCAATTCATTCATAAAAAATATTTAATGAGGAAGAGTCAAGTTTAGAGGGATACAAGATACTACCAGAAATTTAAATGTAGGTTAACATTTATCATTAAACATCTTTTGGAAAAAATCATTTTACAGTTTCAAAAAAACCTAATTATCATTTTACCCAGTTTACACTTCTTCACCTTATTTACATTGCCTTGCCAATGCCCTGATGAGGTATAGATCTACAATATCTCCCATATATTCTTGATCTTCCAGACTAGAAATCCTACCAAAGAAAAACATGAGTCTGAGAGGACCTAGTTTTAGTGGTGACTTTAAGTGATCACTGCTTCTACTTGAAGGTCCTCCAATATTCTATTCTAAAAATGCACTTAGAAAACATTAGATTGTGCTTAGATGTGGCAATCCTCTTCTTTCCTTTTTTTGAAAATTAAAATGACATTTGCTCAAAATCAATCTAACAAACCTCTCTTATTGCCATGATTCTTCAATAATGATCAATAACAGATCTGTGGTTTTATTTGCACCTGAGATTCAAACTGTCCTAGCCAAAAGACAAAAAGTTTCATAGATCTTCTAAAACTGAGGAAACTATTAAAATGCAAACTCTGATTTAATAGATCTGAAGTAGCTCAAGATTTTGTGTTTCTAATAAGCTCTTAGATGAGCCAATATTTCTGGCCTTTGAACCTCACTTCAAGTAAGTAGGCTGTAGATCTCTTAGATGCTTTCTAACAATATCTCTTTTCACAGATCTTGGGCTTCATTTTCATTTTCCCACTGTTGAAATATACATCCTACCCTTTTTCAGTCCTTTTATGTTCCTCTTGATGGGAAAGACAAAAACAAACTAGATGGAGAATTTCACCTGCTCTATAGCATCGACAAATTATGGCAACAAGCAGAAGTAACTGCTAAGGTTTTCCTTTTGATCTTTCTCCAAAAGTCTTCACTTTTATTGGATAAACCTCAATTAATTCTGGAGTTTGGGTTTAATAACACTATTGTTGTTAAGCCTGTACCAAACTCTTAGGTTGATATTTGATTGTTTTTCCTACTTGTCACATTAACGTCCTTTTTCAACTCCTTTTTCCTTGCATCTCAACCCTTCCTCTTAGGTACAATTTCTTTCTTTTTATTAGTTCTTTCTATGTGGAAAGTAGAAAACTCTCAGTTTGTGTAGGTCTGAAAAATGTCTTTATTCTACATCCACTGATGAATAACAGTTTAGCTGGGTACAGAATTATGGATTGTCAATGTTTTACACTAAACTTGGAAGATTTTACTCTACCATATTCTTGTTCCTGTTGTTGCTGTTGAAAAGTCTGCTGCTGGTCTAATTGTTAATCCTTTGTTAGAAAACTTTTCTCTCTGGCAGTTTTTAAGATAGGTCTATCTATGGTTTCATTATGATGTACATAGGTCTGAATATTTTCCTGCTCAAGCATTATTTACTCCTGAACTGAAGTTCCCTTCCTATAATCAAGTCAAAAATTCTCAGCAATTATCTTTTAAAATTGCCTCCCATTCCCTTTACCCTTTTTGAAACTCTCATAGATGTAAGTTAGACTTCTATTTCCACAGCCTTCTCTTCAGTAATTTCTGTTTATCTTATCTGTCCTATAGCTCTCTGTATAATACCTCATTAGACCTATCTTCCAATTCACAAACTATCTCTACAGCTCTAATTTACAGTTTAACTAATATATTGGGTTTTAATTTCAGTTATTATATGTATTTCATGTCTAAATTCCTGTTTTGTTCTTTTACAACCTGCCTGGTTTATTTATTGTATTGTGCTCTTTGTTCATGTTTTAAATTCTTCCTTCATGTATTTAATAATAATAATAAATATTTACTGAATACTACTATGTACATATATAAATATTTACATATACATGTTTAATTCTCACAACACTTACAGAGTGTTATTATTCTTTTCACAGGTGAGAGAAGACTGATGTACAAAGGTACAAACTTATATAACAAGTGGCAATGCCGAGATTAAAGGATGCTACACTAAACAGCTAGTGCTACCTTTACTGTACCGTGTCAGCTTTTACTCTCAATATTTCCACATAACGACCCAGTAAGTTATATCTGCTCATCCATTCTAGAGAGTGCTCCCATGCTTTTTAGACCATCTTTTATTTTAGTCATTTAATGCAGGGGTCCCCAAACTCCGGGTCATGAACCAGTACCAGTCTATGGCCTGTTAGGAACCAGGCCGCCCAGCAGGAGGTGAGCGGTAGGCGAAAAAGTGAAGCTTCATCAGTATTTCCAGCTGTTCCCCAGCGCTAACATCACCACCTCAGCTCCAAGTTCCACCTCAGATCATCAGGCATCAGATTCTCACAGGAACAGCAGCCCCTGGTGCCAAAAAGTTTGGGGAGCACTAATTTAATGAATAGTTTCATTTTATTATCCAATGTTCCTAAGGGTCTAATAACTCTGTCTGTTCTTCTGATATCAGCTCAGAATAGATGAAATTCCACTGGTGATTAAGAAATTTGAGGTTGTAAATTCATTCTAAGCAGGGCTTTTACCTATGAGACTCTGTGAACTAGGCTGAAAGTACGTTCCCTGAGAGCAGCTGTGCATATTCAAACTCAAACCTGCTTGAGTAAAGACTTCCTCCACCTCACAGGCCAAGTGAGTGAGTAAGTTTCTCATACTGTCAATTAATAACTGTAGAAATTTTTTCTAGTCCATTTTTTCTCAGGAAAGTCCTAGATTTATGCAAGTGTATCAATGTCAAATCTCTACCTCATTTAGGGTTGAGGTCTATTTGCTATTCACATGTCACCATTAAGATCCAAGCCCCTTAGTTATCAAATACAATAATCCCTCAGAACAACTCTAGTCCTTGTTGACAGATGCTCAGTATTGGAAGGGATGAGGAAAAACATGGACATCTACCCTGTCAGGGAGATAAGCCAAATCAACTCTGAGCTCAAAAGGGCAATAGATAACATCCAATTTACCCTCATAGTAGTTACAAAGTCAAAATTACTGCTTTCAAACTTTTATCAACTTGGAGAATGAACTAAATTATTCTCGTTCCTCAATTCACTTAAAACTGTCATTGAGCAATGCAGTTTTACTATTATTTTTCCATTCATGTCAAATATCTAGTCCTTCTTCAATATACAGCCATTATAATGTGTTTAATATGTTCTTGAATATGCGTGTATCTTAGAAATATAGCAGCTTATTTTTATATTCGCATGTGTTATTTATATAAATGCTATACACCTCTGGTCCTATAAATACTTTTAGGTCATTGCTTTTCTTTTACATAGAATTCCCTAGTCCATATTCACTGTTCTTACTTATTCAACCCACCCTCCCCGCCTCCACAATGCCCCCAGTAATAAACACTTTGGTTGCCTTCAATCCCTGTTCTATAGTGAATATTCTTATGCATGTCCTCTTGTGGATCAGCAGAAAATTCTCTCTGGGGACTATATTCAGGAGTGGGAATACTGGGACCAATTAGGATACTGATGTTCCTGTTAGCCCAAATCCTACAAGTACTGAATATTATCTCCTTTTCTAATTTCCTTCATTTTGATGAATGAAATATAGTATTTCATTGTCTTTGAAATTTACATTTCTGTTTACTAATGAAATTGAGGATATCGTGTTGTATCTGTTAACCACTTAGCTTTCCCTGTCTATTAATTGCCTGTTAAAATCCTCTCTCCCTCAGTATAGTCACTATCTTTCCTAACTCATTTGAAAGCATCCTTTTTTTAATCTTATATCTCAATCTTGGTGTTTTGGGAGGTACTGAAAATATGTACTCTCAGCTACCTATTTGTTTAACTTTGTCAATGGTGTTCTTTCTTGACTAAAAATACTGAAATTTAATGGAGTCATTTAAGATATCTAAAGTATAATATTTTTATTAATTAACTTTATTATTTTCTCTTTCCCATTGAGATCTTTAATCAATCTAGAGTTCATTGTTTTATTGGTATGAGGTAGGTGGTCAATTTTATTCTCCATACAGTATGTCCATTTTATAGCACTTCCTTAATTCACACTAGTTTATGATACCCCCTCTATATACATGTCTCTGATTTCAAATTCTGTATTGTTTTTTCACTGGTCTTTCTGCCTATTCCTATGCCAGTACTATACTGTCCTGGGGTATATTGTTTGGTTTTGTTTGGTTTATGGCTCTGTGATACATTTTCAGATCGAAAAAGGCAGATCTCCATTCTTTTCTTTTTCTTCATTTTAATGTTAAAACTGCTTCTTTTGGGTCCATGTAATTTTTAAAAATTTTTAATTGTGGTAAAAAACCATAACAAAAAATTTGCCATCTTAACCATTTTAAGCGTATAGTTTAGTGGTGTTCAGTACATTCACATTGTTGTACAACCAAATCCCAGAACTCTTTTCATCTTGCAAAACTAAAACACAGTATCCATTAAAAAACTCTCCATTCTCCCCTCCCCTAACCTATAATATCCACACTTCTGTCTCTAAGAGGGAAGTTTATAGCCTACCTTGAGACAAGAAAAATTTCAAATAAACAATCTAACATTATGCTTTAAAGAACTATGAAAAAAGGAACAAATGAAGCCCAAAGTCTGAAGAAGGGAGGAAATAATAAAAATTAGAGCAGAAATAAAATAGAGAACAAAAAGACAATATAAAAACTTAATAAAACAAAGAGCTGGTTCTTTGAAAGATAAATAAAACTGACAAACCTCTGGCTAGACTAAAAAAAATGAGAAAAGACTCAAAAAAATTGGAGATGAAAGAAAAGTTACAACAGACAGCACAGAAATACAATGAATTACAAAAGAATACTATGAAAGGCTATATGTCACCCAATTCAATAACCTATGAAAAATGAACAAAGTCTTAAAAATATATAAACTTCCTAGACTGAACCATGAAGAACTGAAAAACCTAAATACAGAACTATAGTTAGAAAACCGAAACTTATCAAAAACCTTCCCAAAAACTAAGGTCCAATACCAGATGGCTTCACTATAGAATTTTACCAAACATTCAACTGTTTCAAAAAATTGAGGCCAACATTACCATGACACCAAAATCAGGCAAAGAAAAAACATACAAAAAAAGAAAATTACATGTATCATGAACAAAGATGCAAAAATTCTAAACATAATACTAGCAAATCTAATACAACAATATATTATAAGTATTATATCATGATCGAGTGGGGTTTGTTCCAGGAATACGAGGATGGTTCCATATCCACAAATAAATGTGATGCATCAAACTACAAAATAAAAATCATATCATCATATCAATAGATGTAGAAAAAGCATTTGATGAAATACAACATCCATTTATAATTTAAAAAACTCAATAAAATGGGTATAGAAGAAATGTACCTCAACTTAATAAAGTCCATATATTATAAACCTTCAGCTAACATCAAACTCAGTGGTGAAAAACTGAAAGCTTTTCCTCTAAGATCTGGGACAAGACAAGGATGCTCACTCTTGCCAGTGTTATTCAACATATTACTGAAGTCCTAGCCAGTGCAATTAGGCACAAAAAAGAAATAAAGGCCAACAGGTATATAAAAAGATGCTCAGTATCATATATAAAAAGATGCTCAGTTTCACCAGTTGTAAGGGAAATGCAAAACTGAAATCACAATGAGATACCACCTCACAATGGCTATTATCAATAAGACACAAAATAAGACAAGTGTTGGAAAGAATGTAGAGAAAAGGGAACCCTCATATGCTGCTGATGGGAATGAAAACCAGTGCAGCCACTATGGAAAACAATATGGAGGTTCCTCAAAAAATGAACAAAAAAGCTATCATGTAACCAAGTAATCCCTCTTCTGGGTATCTACCCAAAATTTGAAAATACTTATTCATAAAGATATATGTGCCCCTATGTTCACTGCAGCATTATTCACAATAGCCAAGACATGGAAACAACCTAAGTATCCTTTGAGCAATGACTGGGTAAAGAAGAAGTGGCACATCTATACATTGGAATACTATTCAGCTATAAGAAAAGATGAAATACCTCTATTTGCAATAACACGGATGGCTCTTGAGTGTATTATGCTAAGTGAAATAAGTTAGGCAGAAAGGATAAGAACCATATAATTTCACTCATATGTGGGATATAAAACATAAAGCCCCAAATGAACAAACAGAACAAACATAGAAAAAAAAAAGACCCATAGACACAGACACAGACAACAGATGGTGGCTGCCAAAAAGGAAGGAGGGTGGAAGAACAAAGAGGGTAAAGGCTATTGAATACAAGGTGATAGATGGACTAGACTTTGAGTGGGGAGCACACCACAGAGTATACAGATATCATATTATAAAGTTGTACACCTGAAATCTATATAATGTTATTAACTAATATTATCCCAATAACTTTAATTAAAATACTAGACATTTCCAACTAAATCCTACTTGAGTTATGTCCCATGGATTTTCTTTTACTTTCTATTCCATACATTTTGATATGTAGTGCTTTTACTGTCATTCACTTTTAAAATTTTTATATTTCTCCTTGAACCCAAGGGTCATTCAGTCATATATTTTCAGATTTCAAACTTATTTTAATTTTGTGTTGACTTCTAATTTTGCTGCATTAGGGGTCAGAGAACACAGTCCATGTGACTTTGATTCCTAGGGATTTTTGTAGCTTCCTCTGTGGCCTGGTACCTGGTTAATTTTATGATTGCTCAGTAAGTTCTTCAAAATATTGCTTATTCTCTATTTGTCAGTCCAAGTTATTCTCATTCATTCATTCTCTCTCTCCCTCTCTCTCTCTCTCTCTCTCCACACACACACACACACACACACACACACACACACACACTTATTAGTTTGAGCTTATTAATGGTATTGAAATTTTCTCAATTTTTGTTTACCTTTATCAAATTCTGAAAGGAGCATATTAAAATGACCAATTGCTAATCTTGATTTATCTATTTCTCCCCAATGTTGTTTCATATACTTTAAGACATATTGTCAGACGTATAACTGTTCACCATCATATTTTCTTGATCAATTGTTCCTGTTTTAGTATATAACTTTGCTCTTTGTGCTTTATAACTTCTTTGCCTTAAAAATAATTTAATTGATATTAAAATGAAACATTGGGGAGTCATATTTTCCTGATATACCTTTTATTTTTTTAATTTTTCTACATCTTTATTTTTAATTTGGCTGTTTTTGTCTTATTTTAATTCTTATTGATAACATTCATACATACATACATACATACATACATACATACATACATACGTACAATCTGCATCTTATTTTTTAGCCTTACTGAGATTTGTATTTTTATCTAAGTTGAACTAATTTGCACTTATTGCCTTTCCAATTATTCATACTTATTTCAGCCAAATTTTTTCATGATGTCTACACGCCATCTTCCTCCCTCCATTCTTTTCTACTCTCGCCTGGATAAACTGCATTTTATACTGACATTCTGAAACTTATACATTCCATTTTCATTATCCTAGTGTATTCTTACTTAATTTTCCTATCAATTTCTTAAGCTTACCATTATCTACATCTCCCCAAACAAGTCTTTGAGTGGTACCAAGTCACTATTTTAAGTGGGGAAAGTGGTTGTGGCAGGAAACAAGCCCCACGGAGCCTCTGGTGTAATAATCTGCATCTCTCCTGTACCAAAGCTCTTTTTCTAAAGCTATTCTCTACCTCAGGTATAGAGGGGATGTGAAGAGAGGAGGGAGCACTCAGAAGATGGTCAGTCTACCTTCACAAGTTGGCTTGAACAGCACACTACCGTTACCCTGTAGCATCTGCCCCCACTGCTACCTCATAACTGATATGAGGTTATGCACTGCTCACAGTTGTGACAGGGCAATGATCCAGCCCGAACAATGTGAGAAAGAAGCAGTCACACACACACACACACACACACACACACACACACACACACTCCCGATCATTTTCTATTATACAATATTTATGTTAATTTGTCAGATTCAACTTCCCCCACTTCTGTTATCTCTAGGAGTGGATATGATGGGAGAGAGACCCAGCCTTTCTGTTTTATTCACCACTGTATCTCTAGTGCCCAGAAGAGTCTTTAGCTAGTATCTACAAATAACTATTGAATGAATAAAGGAATCAATCCATACATCTTTCTCTTCTTTCATAATCTCATGTCATGAAAGCCTGCCTCTTTTTCTGAAGCTATATGTTACCAGTATTCTAAATTCTAGGCTGTATCCTTTTCTCACCTCTAACACAAATTGTTTCTTTTTCTCTCACTTTTATATGTAGCTAGTCCTCAACCTACCAATCGAACAAAAGTCATAATTAGCAAGAGTCATAAAATAGAGGTTCTAGTCTCAAAACTAATATCAAATAGTTGCATAGACCTCCAGCATGTCACTTACCCTCTCTGTAACTCAGATTCCACAGGGAGACAATATAGCATCATAATCAAAAATATAAGTTTTGGAGTTTTAATTGATCAGTACCGAATCCCACGTAAATCAGGCAGTTAAGTCATGCAATCTCAATCTCTCTAACCTTCAATGTGCCTATTTATAAAATGCTACAATTCTTATTTCTTAGAAGTTTACTGTGAGGATTACCTAAGAAAAATGAACAGAAGTATGTACACCCTGCACAGTACACAGAAAGCATTTAACATTAGATATTATCATATATATTTTTTTAATTATGGAAAAACTAGATCATCTCTAAAATTGCACTCCAGTCCTAAGAATGTATTACTAACTCTCAGTAAACTGAGGAAGTCAGAACTCTAGCTTGAAGAGACTACCATTCTGGGGCACCACATTGGGACTGCAAGCAGAAGGTACATGTTAAACAGCAACGTCCAAGCTCCAGTGCCCGAACATCTGGAGATAGGGTAGTTCTTTACTTTGTACTGGATGCTGATCTCCTGACTCAACTATGAAAGAAGAACTGCTTCCTCTGTCAGTAAGATATTGACGATAATGTCCACTTATTATAATAAACAGAATTCCAAAACTCAATGTCCTGGAAAAGTAAGAAAAAATGATACTACTTTGAGACAGTAAGGTCTCTATATTATTTTCATTTACTGATAAAATCATTTCTGCTATGCACAATGAGAACTCGACCAAAGAATAAACTCAATGAGTTGTCCATGGTATGTCATTAAGATTTAGGAAGAAGAACATGGGCAAAAAAATAGAAAAATTCTAAAAAATATTATAACCAATATCGAAAGCCCCTGGGTCACTAGTGAGATTGGCCCCAAGCCCTAGCATAATGTGCTAATTAAATACTTTATATAATTCTCCACTAGAAAAGCAAGAGAACCGTATTTGTCTTGCCTAACTCATACCATCATTTTGAGGATTAAAAAAAATAATACAGATCATATAAAATAAAAGTACTTATAAACTCTAAGGTATTTAAAATTTTTTAACCCATTGATGTTTAAAATTTCCCTCCAAATTCGGATGAGAGCTACATAATTTTACATCTATTCTAGACATATTACCCTTAGGAACTTGGTATTATTATTATTATCCTCATGTAGAGATCAGGAAATGGAGTATTAAAGTAAAATAATTCACCCAATGTCACAGAACTAATTAATGTAGAGGGTTGTGTTTCAAGCCTAGGTCTGACTCCAAAGCCTATGCTTCTGAACACTGTTGCTAAATCCAGACCACCTCTGTGAAGGTCAACAGATTAAATGAGATGTTCATAAAGCAGAAACATTTGCATAGATACTGTACAATGTACACTGTCCAACATGAGAGAGCTGAATTCCCTGGACCCTGAACAGGAAAAAAGATCAGGTCTTTCCCCATATTTCTTTTTTCCTTAAAAAATTTTAAAATTAAAAAAAACTCATTGATCCATGTTCTTTTTCATATGTGCTTAATTTAGTGATTTGAGAGTTAGACCAAAGTCTAGGATAGCTGCAGAGAGAAAGACAAAATCAATTAAGATCAAATTATAGAAATGCATGAGAACTTTCAAAGAGCAATTTCAAACTTCCTATTATGTGCTCTAACATGAGAAAGTTGCTTTAGAAAAAGTGACCCTTGTCAAATATCACTAGTGTAATTTAAGGAAAAAAAAAACTAATGATAATAAGTAGGCATATTACATTCATATAATCATCTCAAATTCAAAAGGAAGTTAGCTTTTATACTGTTATATTTTAGGATGAGACAGTTATATTTGAGCAATTGTCCTAGTAACCTACGAGGTAATCATTAAAACTCAGTTACTTCCACAATGGTTAAAATCAAATATAAAAATCATTCAAGAATGACCACAAATACAGTCTTTATTCTCTATGGTACAAGAAACCAATCACAAGCCCAGCTGTGTGAGACCTAGCTAATAAGAACATTACTTGAGAGGCGTACAAAGAGAAGGATGGATTGCCAAGAGGAAAAAGTAATTTATTAGACTGTGACAAGCTTTTAAATGTTTGCATTATCATCAACCAACTGCCTGGTTCTCTGGTTCCCACACCTGCTGCCTCCATCTAAAGCTATCACAGTAGCAAACCTGGAAGTAGGCTCATGTCTAAAACACTGGCTCCCTCTTCTGATCCTTTCATAGTACTGCATGGACACCAGTTACTGAAGTGAAAACTTTAATAAAGCCACAAATTGATAGCTTGCAAGTAACATTTTCCAGATAATTTTATATCTAAAATTTTCTAAATAAATCTAAATTTAGCTTAACAAAAATATGAAAGAGCAGATATTCTAAATTAAATTTATGCTAGTGAAAAGAAAAACAACTATGTTCTCTTAACATTGTAGTAGTTTATATATATTAGCTGATTTTACTACAAGAATCATAATGATAACAATAACTACCATACAAAGACCTTACTGTGTGTGCCAGGCACTAGGTGTGAATACCTAGTTTAATCCTAACAACAACCTTATGAGGTAAGCATTCCTATTCTCATCATCTTAACAGGTATATAAAGTGAGGCACAACAAAGTTAAATAACATGTCCTGGATCAGGCACTTGGGTAGTAAGTGGTGAGGCTAAACTTCAAACTCAGTTATTATGACTTCAGAACCAGTCTTCTTTATGCTCAAAATAACCCTCTGAGGTAGAATGGATTTTGGATATCATCATAAAATGACACATGAATAAAAGAGAAAAAATTAAGTTTTAAGTCATCCAAAACTCTCAATTGCAACTACGTCCCAAACTACGAAAATACTACATGTAATAGTTTTGGTCATTTTCCCATCCCTCCTCACTTGAGGATTCTGATCTTCTGGGCCTATGATGTTTTTATGTATTCTTTTTACTACTCCCCATTCCTTTTTTCCATCAAACTATACCCTTATTTATCTATGATCTGGTTCTTTAAAAGAAAAGGAAAAACTAATTCATACTACATGCTTTTTCTTCTATAAAGCAGAACTACTTACCTATTCCTACCTAAATTCTCTATTTCATTGAGACCTTTAAAAAGCATTTACATTAAAACAGTAAATCCAAATAGTATCATCAATTCCTTCTCACTACAACTCTGACAGATTCTCAATGTCTTAAATTATTTAGTGTATTCTTACCTGAAATCTGGGCTGACAGACTAGATAATTGTCTCAGATTTCTAAAAATACTGACTTTATTTTCAAATAGGGTATTATTAAAAGCACATTGTCTAATGATTCGTAGTTCAAAAAGAGATCTATCTAGAACATTTCTAGATTCCATAGTTTGCCACTTACTGCTATTGATAATATCAAAAATTAAGAACATTTAATAATCCAAACATGGGATAATCAAGCTCATTGTCATTTATGACCAAAAGATTTACTAAGGGTGAGAATAAAAGCTTCATTTAGATTTCTTTTTTACAACTATGTTTTCATTTTATAATGTTAGTTTAAAGCATACTTACTTACAAGTACAGACTTAGTGAAAGTCCAAAGTATTAAAAACATATATAAACTGCACCAATTTTAATCTGTTAGATCCAAAAACAACAAAAACAAGATGGTTATATTTTAGTAGAATAACTAATCACATTGCTAAAGAATTAATCATAACATTATTCTTATCTCATTAATCTAAGCATAACAAAAACAGTACAGGTAATGCATATGAAAGGTACCAAGGAATCAACTCCCTGCAAATATTCCAAAATTCTTTTTACCTCAGTCTGGAGAATGGCAGCCCTTTGTTCCTTAGCAGTCAAGGATTCTTTCAGCACCTCAATGTGTTGCTTGCTGTCTGAGAACTGGTTCGTGAGTGTTTCTAGCTTTGTCTGTAGAGCTAGCAGTTCTGTGTCTTTTCTAGACAGCTCCTGCTTCACCTGACCAATCTACAGGAGGAAAATAAAATGCTTTAAAGAAAACAGAAATGAAACAACCACCTCTGATCTAGATCGCTGACAGATGAGTCACAAGATATGAAACCAAATGCAGTATTAGTTTTATGATAGGATGAAGTTCATCTTTTTTGCATCATCTGATCTTAGATACCCACCCATCCCCCCCCAAAAAAATAAAGCCCAAAGCTTATTCAACTAATAAAGAAGTTTCCTATTTTCATTTATTGTTTCTCCTGAACATTATTTGAAATCTTTCAGAAAAGGAACGGAAGGAGAAATATCCCAATTCAATTAGATGACTATGAAATAGTAGCAAGCACATGAGTGACACCGTGCTGATAAAACAGTTTTCATTTTATGAAGTCAGACCTCTTCAGAATGTAAAGCAGGATTAGTGTAGATACAATTCAGAAGGAAAAAAAGAAAATTCCTCATATTGCTATTTAAATTTGAAAGCAGTCATTGCTATATTTTTTAAGTTTTTTCTCATTCAGGAACAAAAGTTTACATAAAATCCTTATTTTAAAAGCCACTTCTAGTGTTATAAGGCATAATAAACGTGCTTCTAAAAAAATCCTATAATTTTGATGAGTTAAGTCTATTACCTAAAAAAAGATTCCATCTACAAAGTTATATAACCTATGACATACCATTCCAACTAAATGGATAACTTAAATAAAGAATGGATAAATCTCATTCTGTAGAATCTGTGTATGTAATTTAAATTTTAATTATTCTGACAGAATAATCTACAAATCAATAGATGTCATTCATTGTCCTACAAATTTCTCTCATCTTAACTTAGAAAACATCTAGCATCTTCTTTACATTTGTGTTTCTAAGAATTTTTTAAATAGTCTTTTATTCTAAATGTAAGCCAAATTAACAGAAATCAGATCTGCTTTTATATTATGTCTACTGTCAGCAAGGTAGGTAGCTGTGCACTAAGGGATATCATGAAAGACACTATGCCATTATAGTATGTGGCAACTGATGGCATATATTTACATAACAGGATGAAAATATTATTTACAATTATCTTCCACTGATGTTCTTTGTATCAAGTATCTTGAATGCAATAAACACACAAAAATATTTGCTAAATGAATAACTTTATCTGTAAATAAGACATTTCATGAATATGAGAAAAATGCTTGCCTTCTTGCTGAAACAGTAAATTAGAAATTTATTTTTAGTGCTTTTTAGAAGACTAATTTTAATTTAAGTAAACTTTATTTTACACTTCCTCATGAGAAACTGTTCTGAAAAGTTTTGTCCATTATACCAAAGGTTATTACAATTAAAATACTTTACATATATTCAATTTAAAAAAATAAAAAGTATTTTTGTTTCATTGGTGATACTGAAATTACTCACTTCTTATCACATTTATACTTCCAATAACTAATCTATCTTAACCAACAAAAAACACAGGTTAGCATTATTCCATCCATAACACACAGACTGCACTAAGAATGCACTTGCTGTATGAATGAATCTTCAGGAGAAATGTTTGAAGTGTTATCACTTCCTCAGCTAAAGAACCATGGCCTAAAGATTACTCAAATTTCCAGCTACCTCTAATCAGGCGATCAAAAATAAATACAGAATGTCATTTTCCTCATCACCTGCATTATTAAATAATCTTCAAATAGTGCTATACTGACCATAAAGACTGAGAAAGAGAAGAAAATATTCTAAGTGGGAAGCGGAGTTGAGAAGCCCAAATTCTGCTTAAGAGTTAGGAGCACAGGCTTTGCAGTCAATCACACCTGAGGATGTGTGTCTCTAAGTAATTAATTATTTTACCTCTCTAAGCCTTGGTTTCCTAGTGAATATGGAAAAAGTTACCAGTGCCACTGTATTGTTTAAAGGTTAAATAAAATAATGTATAGAATACGCTTAGCCTATTGACACAAAAAGGAATGAATAGCAGCTGAGGAAAAAAAAAGAGAAGTTATGGATCAACTTCTCCTCTAGACAATACATGGTTACTCTAAACAAAATTAGACCCTTGCAGACAAAATGCTTTACTTGGTATCTACACTATAAAGTGGTCTATAAATAGCAAACACCAGATTAGCATAAGTTTTTTTTTTTTATTCTGCATTCCAGTCTTATCCCACAATTATTTTCAGAAGTACTTTTTTCTGACACTTGTGTGACAAATATGTGCACAGCCTAGTATAGGGCAGTTGAGTGAAGAGCTTATCAGTACAAGTTCTGGAACCAGATTGCTTGTATAAAAATCAAACTGCCTCTTTACTAGCTGTGTTTCCTAAGCACCACTCTGTTACCTCAGTTTCTTCATCTATAAATAGGGCTTGGTAATATGCCTACCTTAGTAGGTTATAAAATGTTTATAATAAAAGTGCTCAAGTGTTACCTATTGTATTACTATATTTTCAAATGAATTTTAAATTCGTTAGAAAGATGAAACTAGATTTAGAGACTTCAAATGAGTTTCATGCTGTCTAATTTACTAGATAACTCTAAATAAGCTAATCACTTTCTATATATCTTTTCTTAAGAAGGTAACATTTGATTGCAAAATCACCACATTGGGACTTAAAGTTGATGTCTACATATGAAGGTAAAGCATTTTACTCAAGAATTTCAAATTCAAATAAACACTAGGTGATGGACCTAGGACATCTGCATATTCTTTATGCCTAAGAAGAAAAAAGAGACTGCCATTCTAATAAATCAACAAGTATGTAGTAACAGGAAAGGAGTTAGAAAAAAACAAGCTTTGAAGTACCATCCATACGGTGATAAAAACAATAACAAAAAACCTGGTATAGGGCTTCTAGAGCAGATAAGGGCTCACTACACACAAAGTGATATGTGTCAAACTAGTAAACAGGAGTTGGTTAAAGAGCAGAGCAGGCTGGTTAGTGCCAGTACTGGGCAAAGCTGCCAACCATAGAGAATGAAAGTGTAAGCCACCCAGAAGCCAGAGCTAGCAGGGTCCCACTATGGGATCACTGCACACAAAGAGTAAATCTTACGGCAAAGACCTCAGCCTGAAGACCAGCCGCTCTCTTTTTCAGCTCCTCCCCTTGAGCCTCTTTCGAACTTAGTTCCTCCTTCAGTTGCTCTACCTGTCACGACATTGTTATTCTTTTTTTACTCATGTGTCAATTTAGGTCTTATTATCTGCTTTTGAGCCAGAGCAGTAACTGGAAATAACAATAACATATAACACAATGAAATCTATTCCTCTAATTCCCTCTTCAAAGGACCAGAGATGGTTTTCTATTTTCACAGCATTTTTTAAATGGACTGGAATGTGCTAACCAGCAAATGAGATGTGTAGCTTATATGTGGTAGTATATTTTGTTTTCAGGTTAGGGTGAAAACTTCATACTAATAGAACGTTAGATATGTGAATTTTTGAGTTTTCAATTAACATGAAATCGACAGTAGTCATTTGATTTCAGACTCTTAAAATATTAGAAAAATGTTCCACAGGTTTACATGCCAGGTACGAGCATCCAGCAAGAAACCAGAAACTGGAGAGGGAGTTGAAATTGTATGATTCCTTTACAAGTTTCACTCCGGAGGAACTGGTTAATTAATACAATTGGGATATGATGTGGCGGGGAGAGGCATGGGACACTTATTTTCTAGGTAATATTTTATAATTACAATTACAATTTTTAATTAAACCACAACAAACTTGATAAATTGATAAGTGTAATAAAATAAGTCCTCTAATTTGCCTAAATGGTTTATAGAATCAAATTAAATTACTTTAAATCTAAAGAAGAAATATTGTGACTGAGCTTATAAATGCAGACTGACATGTCTCAGTGATATCTACATCTTACTTTACATATACCTGAAGCACACATGGGAAACAATAAACCTGATATAAAAGGATCTTCTCCAAGGGGCAGAGCAAAGGGCATTCCTTCATGGAACTGTATTTGAAAGGAAAACATGATTTTAAGCCATTTCAGGAAAAAAAGGAAGGGGCCGGGTTTAGCCTCTTAGGGTTTTGACTTATAAAATACTTCATAAGAGGTAGAGAATTAGATGTCTTGTATAGTGAATAAAACTCATCTGGATGTAATTCTACTAAATCATCTCAGAAGTACTGATAGATACGAAATGTGAAACTGTAATAATATATACTTCATACAGGTAATTTTAAGTGAAAACTTGAGAAAACTATAGAACATCAGTAATTCTGACTTTAATTCTGAGCAAGTTCCACTTGAAAGAATTATTTTAGAAGTACTCCTCCCTGAAGTCTGATAAAACAGTGCGAAGTTCCCATTATCACTAAGGATGGAGGAAGATGCACCAATTTTTCAAACCTCTTTTTAAAATTACAGTATCACACACCATTACCTTATTTTTCATAAATTTAGAATGGCTCCGATAGACTTCCATTTGCTTCATTTCTTCTTCCCGTTCTTCAGTACTCAAAGCCCCATTTGATTTTAGCATCTGAATTTCCTCTTCCAAGTCTCGGAGCCCACGCTCCATAGAGGAAATTTTAGAATCCTAAGGACAATGGAAGATTCAGACATTAAAGTATTCACGAAAAATCAGAGAAACTGAACAACCTAGTCTTCACAGATGTTAAATTCAATAAAGATAAGTATACAGGAAATTGCTGTCCAGCAACCGATGCCTTACTTCCAAAATATATCCTTTATGGCCATTTGAATGGGAGGAGGAAGACTCATCTCTTATAATATGCTTTTGCCTCTATCCCTTCCTACAGCCTGCATCTTTTCAATTAAAGTTGAGAGAATTAACTAAAGTAGAAGCAATAGAAAACTGGTTAAGTTTCTTTGTATTTTATGGTCACCAAAATCCCACTGAAAATTTTTGTAATATTAAAACCTTTTCTAACTATAATATTTTATCATTTTATTTGGTGACCACTAAAGGGTTTATTTTTGCCCACAAAAGAGAGATGTGTAAAAGAGGGTTTGAAAGATTTACACAATAATGTGTATAACTATATTTACAATAATAAAGATTTTATAATTTTCCATTGCAGAAAAATAAAGGGATGAGTAATTACATTAACAGTTACAGTTTATCACATTAGTAATCTTACTTTTTCTCTAAACTTCTCCATACATTTGAAATATTTCATAACAATTTTTAAAAGTCACTGTCCTTGTAAATCATCACCACCACGAATATCGCCTCCTAGCAAAACATCCTTCTATATTCAATTTCTTGGTTTAGCTGTCACAGTATCTAGTGATTAGATGTCATCAATTACAGAAAAACTCCTAAATTGAATGGATACCCTTACATCTGTAGTTTCATACACTTATTCACTTAAGAAATAAAGACCTTAAAGAGCATCAATTAAGTATAGCTTTATTTTATTTGTAATTTTAGAAAACAATCCCTTTAGGAAGTAATTTTGAGATGACTTCCTTTTGCACTTTACCTCAAGGATTGCTTGACTGACTTTCCTTGCTATCATAACTCTTAGAGCAGGCATACGAAAGTTAAAAATTTTATCATGAGACGACTATAGCTAGCTATTTTTAGGTTCAGGGGAGAAGAGGGACATGTACTCCTCTGTCTTTCATTGCATTACCTTTAAAAATATCACAACAAAAATTTTCTTTTACAAATCTATTCAAATTAAACTTGCATTTGGTTCATAATTAAATGCATTGAATGAGTACAGAGACATTCTAAATCCTAAGTCAGGATTTTGATTTACTCCTTAAAACTCGTGGGCCGCAGGCAATCTCCTGGCCAATAAAGATTAAACTATTCCAACTGAATTGAAAATTCACTTTTGAGATTCCTATACATCTTCCTGGAAATATGAGAATGTAGTCCCTCAAGAATGACTAAAATACTAGGCATATGCACGTGACTAACCTGAAAATGAAAGAAACTGCAATATGGTTTACCTATGACATTAGCCTAGATGGCAATGAAAAGGGGCCCGCAGAACTGAGGCAGTGTATTTCTAGCACCACTGGTGTGCCACACAAGAATAAATAGCCTTTAGCTAAGAACTCCAAGTTCTGCATATCACCTAGACAGATTCTCCCTTTACAGAACCCCTACAAGGCCCATATCAAGAAACATTATCCATCTTCTTCCCAAACCCCAACACAGATAGAGAGGCAGCTACCGACCAACTCAACACCCCCACTACCGAATCATGCACCATACAAGGTTTTCCCCTAAAAGGGACCATAACTGCAGCTCTGAAAACCATGAGGAAGACACTAACTGCCCAGAAAAAGAAGCTGCTAGGCTATTCTCTGAAATTAGACCAGAAAACTATTGCCTGATGTGCTCAAGCAGTTCTAGCACCAACTCAACCAGTACTCAGGCTGTGTTTATTGGGGGACAGTCCTTTCAACAGAGTTTCTTACTCCTAGAATGTGTAATAATGGCGTAAGTAAATTCCTTATCATCTTACTGCTCTGTACTTCCCCAGCCCTGCGTCTTCCATAATTAATTAACAAATCCTACTGAGCCTACTGAAATGTTCTGTTCCTTATTAAGTTTCCAAGTCCTCAACTTTGTTTCAAAAGTTATCTCCCTACCCCAAGAAAAACATGGCTTTACCAAATGATATAATTTCCCAGAACTCTCTCCAGTGCAGGTCACTAATCCCCAGCACTACAAATCAGGCAGGAAAACATGTGGGCATCCTAGTTCCTCAAAGCTGTTCCCTTTTATTTAAAGTTCATACTCCTCTCACTCTCCCCTCCTCACTGCTGCCATCTAGGGACTTCCTAGTCACTCATGCCAATTTAAGAAGTCTCGGCACCTGACTTACAATCAATCTTCCTTTCAAATGCCTCTTGCCACCATCCTAGGATTTCAGTGTCTGATTTCTTTGATGTCCTTAATTCCAATGATCTCATCCTCCAGTTCATTTTAGCTATCCAGTTGATAGGACTGCACTCTGGATCCTATCACTACCCAGGTCTCTCTTCCTAGGCCTGTCACACCATCATTCTCATTATCACAGAGATCTCCACTTCCCTAGTTTTTATATGTTCCCAACCTGTCAGTTCTATAAATTCTTTTCCTTCCTCCTATTCAGGCTACATTCCTGGCCTGATCATCCAAATTTATCTTTCACCATCATCCTCGATACATCTATATCCCACTAATTCTGCTACATTTGCCCAGCAAAACTCTAACCCTAGAGCCATACAGTAATTCTTCCCTGCTCCTCCACTACTAAAGAAAAAAGAAAAGGGAGTAAGGGATGAAGAAGCAGAGGAAGAAGAGGGGTAGAGAGGGAAAATATAAAAGGAAGGAAGAAGGCAAGAAAAGGGAGCAGGAAGAAGGGAAGGAGGAAGAAGGAAGAGGAGGAGAATTACATCACCTTTAAGATAACTGTTAGGTTCTTTTATTGCCTATCATCTTCCTTTCCCACTTCCTGCAAAGACTATTCTAGATCTTCATAATTCTCTCAAGCTCATGCCACACTCTCAGTAACTCAACTATTTCAATTGTGATTTCAGCATAACATCCAACAGACCTCACTGGGCCACCAGAGTCTCAGAATCTCTTGTTTCTTAGCAGAATGGGTAAAGGTTAACACAACTTAAAATAGATTCATTACTAGTTAATTATACTTCCCATTTTTTCAAAAGGCCAGTAAAATAATTTTGTAAATGTAAGTGCATTCATGTGTTTTATTCTTAAGTTTCAACAGGGATCAGGAAATAACAGGTACAAATAAACTTGTGGGAATGGTGAATATTCAATTAAACCTTTCTAAAGGTTCTTTATAAAATTATGTTCAAGACTACTAATTGTCTAATTACAAAGAATCTAGAATCCATTAATTTGGAATTTGTTTGGTAAATCCTTTCCCTATTGAAAATAAATATGTGAATGATATAAACTAAGTTTCAAGAGGAAACATACAAATTAAGAGACCAGTTCTCACAACTGTACTTGAAAAACATCTATTTATATAAAACTACTTATATATCAAAACTAAATATTCAAAAAATATTAAATGAAGACCCACAATGCATAGTGTCCAACTTCTTTGGAGACATGAAGAAGTTAAAGAGAGAAAGAGAAAGAGAGAGGTATCCCTATCTGTAAGAATCTTTCAGCTTTTGTAAGAAAGAACATGTTAAAAATAGTAATAGCAGCAGCAGCTAACACTGATTGTTTACTATATTGCCAGGTCCTCTTCAAAGTGTTTTACTCTTTTAACTAATTAAACTTCAAAACAACCTATGGGATGAGTACTATTATTATCGCCATTTCTTGATAAAGAGGTATAGAGAGGTTAGGTAATTTGCTCTGTGTCATATGGTTTATTAAATAAAGCCAGATTTTGAATCCAGGGAATTTAACTCAAAAGACAAGCTGTTTATCACCAACTGCCATATCATACAGCCTAAAGATTTTTAACTGTCCATTAACTTAAAGCAGAGGTTTTCAAAGTATGGTCCATGGAACTGTAGGATTGTTTCCCAGACCCTTTCGACAAGTCTGCATAGTCAAAACTACTTTCTTAATAATACTATGACTTTATTTGCCTTTTCTAATGTTAACACTTTCACTAAAGGTATAAAGGTGATGGTGGGCAAAACTGCTCATGCCTTAGGGCAACGGGCAGTAGCACCAAGGTGTAGCAATCATTGTATACTTTAGTGTCATGCACTCACAGAAAAAAGATAGAAAAGAGAAAATTTTTACAAGACCGCATCACTTAAGAATGTTCTGAATTACTTTAGAACTTTTAATAAATCTCAACCCTTGGGCACACATCTTTTTAATATTCTATGTGATGAAATAGGATGGAGCTAGGTACTTGTGCTGCATATTGAATGATGGTTGTTCCTAGGAACAGCACGTGTGTGCTTCTTTGAGTTACAAGCTAAAGTAGGTACTTTTTTCATGGAACACTATTTTTACTAGAAAGAACAACTGACAAACTGTGGTTACTCAGATTTAATATGTGGCCGACATTTTCTTAAAAATGAATAATATGAGCCTGCCATTTTATGAGTATAAAGGGATCATGAGATCAAAAGGTTTGAGAATAGCTGATTTAAAGAAATTCTGGACAATCCTTTTGGTACGATTTGAGTTATGTGCTACAACTAAAAGGAACTGAAACTGAAGTTCTTTAAGTGTCATTTTCATTAAGTTTTACTATTTCTTTTCAATCTATAAAATGAATAAAATATTATTACATACCACTTTTTAAAACTAATGCATTATAGTGTATGACCACTTACATGTGTAAACTGACTCATAAGGTTCTTTATTCTCACTTACCTTCATTTCAATAACAGTTTGCAGGGCTTTTGTCTTGGCAGAATCAGGAGCATTCTCAAATCTCCGATGCATCTCCTACGTAAGAGTAGCAAAAAAGAGAGTAAGTGTCCTCCTTTTCACTCTTGTTTTTGTTTTGTTTTGTTTTGTTTTGTTTTTTAAAGGGAGAGGAGGGGAAGAGACAGGAGAGTGAGCAGTTGTTTGCAAAAGATGATTACCCCAGCCAGCCTTGTGAGATACTCTGGTCCCTTTCTGAATCCCTGACCTTTCTCTGTGAATGGGGTAACCCACAGACTGATTCAGGCTAAGGAAGCACAGGAGGGTCCCAACCTCTGAATACCTAGTTATTTAAAATTAGTCACACAGACCCTGGTGACTATAACAGTTAAAACTACATCACATCCAGGTTAGTGTGCCAATCTTCCACATGGCATATATCTTCCTCCAAGATATATAATCAGAACTCCAAATGGTCCTAAAAGAGGATTAGAGATATTCCCTTTTTAAAAGGAGGAGTAAAAGCAGTCACAGTCTACATTGTACAAAGCTACTGAAAGCATTACTGTTGACAACATACTCCCATAGCTTCCACCCCTAGAGTAGCAACCAACTGGCTACCTATGATGAAAATCTCTGTCCAGTGGGTCTACAAGTAGAAAGAAAGAGATAAGACTGTTGAACAAGCTCCCTAAGCAGTTCATATTTAGAAAATGTCAGAAAAACATGGCACATTTTTTTTTATCCAAATTTTAGTGAGTTCAGGATCTGGAAGGATGGAGGTAATGGTAGTAATTTCACAACTAGGGTCTTCAAGGATCACCCTGAAGTCTCCAGAAAACTTTGGGCTATTTTCTTGTCAGATTTTGTGAACGTCTCTTAGTAAGTCAGTACTTCCAAAGCACCTTAGACTCCAGTGATGCCAGAGAACAGACAGAGGAATACTTCCCAACTGAACAGTGCGTAACCATAATAAAAGGAATATATAATACTTTATACCTTTGACCTAATTTATTCATTCTTGCCTGACTAGGAAGAATGGTTTGAGAGAAATAGAAAGTAACAACTGCAAACTTCACTGAGTTACTTCTTCCTGAAAGAGTGGTTCTAATGAGCTGACAAAAGTTCTAAATTATAAACAGTCAACAGTAATTTCTGAACATCCAGTCTCCATCTGGCTGCTGATACTCTGGTGCAAACAGCTATCAAATACATACCACCTCTCTCCCTAACTCCAGCCTTAAATATCCAACTGGGTATCCCACTTGTATGTTTAACAAACACCTCAAACTCTACACTCCCAAGACTAAACTCTTGGTAGTGCCCCCAAACCTGCTCTATCCTTCCAGTTACTCAGGTCAAAAACCAATGAGTCTTCTTAATGCCTCCCTATCTCTTTCAAGCCACAGTCAGGAAATTCAGTGAAACTCTACCTTCAAAA